>JANVCC010000036.1:8153334-8672597 GCA_025345505.1 Todiramphus chloris collaris
TCTGAGGGGTCAGGAGGGGAAGGGCGGCGCGGAAGGCCTCAGCCAGGCCTCGGGCCAGCGGGAGGGAGTTCGGGAGTCTGCTGGGGCCTTCTGGGGAAGGGGGAGGGACAGGGACAGAGGGCCTGGGCTTGCAGGCCGGGAGGGCTGTTTTACGGCAGTGGTTACACGTGTCCGCGGTCTCTTCTCCGTTCCCTGTCAGACCGGAGCGTGGCTTTTAGAGAGGCCTTTCTTCTGGTAGCCCAGTGCTGGCATGTCTGAAACGCCAGTGGGACAAGAGGGTAGTCAGGTCGGACTGGGTCCGTCTAGTCCCGTCTCTAGGGGCAACAGATGCTCGCAGAAGAGCGGGTAAAGCATCTGGCGTGTTCGGGTGTCACAAGTTCACAGTCAGGGATTGGACAGCTCGCAGCAGAGTTTATTTGCAATCTCTGGAAGGAAATGACCTTATTTTAGAGGCGTTGATGGTATTTCAGCACCGAGTGGAAGCGTGTTCTTTATTGAGAGATGAGCCTACAAAGTCATTACAGGTACAAGTAGTCCAGAGTGTATATTATTACTCAAATGATTCAGCTACTGTACTGTAAGGAGATCCAGTCTGTTCAGAGTCATACCCAAAAGACATGGACTATGAGTTCATTTTGGTTTATCTGATTTAATTTTTTAATGAAACTTTGGATAGTTTGTTTTCTCACAGTTGCTATTCATGCAGTTAACATTGAATATTATATCACCAAATTTCCTAGATTGGAAAAGACCTTTAAGATCATCTAGTCCAATAGGGAAATAACAGGAAAAGACTAATCTAGGGACTTGACAACAGCTTTCTCTAATCTCCACTAATGTCTTTTGAGTAATGGTGTGTCATTATAAACCATTTGTATTAGTAAAAATGAAAGTAAAATGTGGTATCAGCAATGTTAGTCCAGTCAAATTAAGTATCCCACCTTGTAGAAATAGACATATTTTGTATCTTTGATTTAGCATCCTCTCGAGGCAGTTGCAACCCCTTAAACTTCTCTGCTTGATTTATGATGGTCCTTAAACCTTACAGGCTTCAGCTGCTGTCTGACTTTTCATCTCCAGTTCTTTGTTTCCTTTTCCATCAAGTTTCTTCTCTCATTCTCATTTGCAGCTCCATTTGACTTTGGTTTTGATTTTAAAGTCTAACTAAAGTAGTAGTGAAAATAATGTATAACAAAATATTTACTTTTTTTTTTTTTTTTGGTCTATATATAGTTTTCCTTTCTGTCTTTTGCCTGATCAGTCTATATATAAGATTTTTAGAGGTGTTTCCTATTGTTTATGCAGGAGTCTGGCACTCTGAAGCATTACCTTAATTGGTTTTTAGATGCTGCCATGAATAACTCAAATAAATAATACAAGTAAGTGTTGGAGTTTGTCATTTCTTATGACATACATTCTTATGTATGAATATGATTGTTTTTCTTTACTCTTCAGCTTTGAGCCTTTCACTGTGCTCTCATACTATGTTTGAAACAAATTTAGTCATTGTCTGACATTTTCCCCCTCTTTGAAGTAAATTTCTTCAAAATAAGCCCCCTCACATTTCATTTCCTTTAATGACTTCTATTCAAGAACTGGTGTCATGTGCGAGTGAGACATATAGATGTTTTTGTGAAGTGTTCTGCAAATTAGTGGTATAATATAAATGTGTTGGGGAAGGATCAGGGAAAGCACAACCAGTACCATGTGGTGAAGGTAGAATCTCATAGGGCCTGTCCTAGAAGACTTCTAAATCTCTTCTGCCTTAACAACCTTGCTGTGTGGCATGAATTTGTGCATGAGGGATCTGTTTACCCTGTAGGATGATAGTTAAGTTGATCCTGAACACAGGAGTAAATGTGTTGAGATAATTTTACTTTATTAGGTATTCATTTAGAAGGACATAAAACTCAAAGGTAGAAACAGTAGCTATATAAAATATTCAGAGTGATTTCTGAAGAAATTTTACGAGGTTTCAGGTCATAAATTTCCACCTCAAGTAGAATTACAGATAGAATCTGCAAGCAGAGAAGGAGTTTATTGTCTGAAGTATCAGATTTCAGATTTATTCCTAACATCTAAAATGCGGAATGTGGGAAAGAATGGGGGAAGGATTCTTAGCTCTATCTGGTGCGGATTAGGTGAGGAACATGCTGTATTATTTTGGAGTTGTCAGGTCAGCCATTGCTGAATGTGTCTTTAAAACCACACCAGAGTGAATTGTAGATCACTCTCTGCAGGCAACTTCTTATTCTCTAGTTTTAGATTCTCTTCTGAAGGAAGTATCCCCCAATGGTGAAAGAAGTGAGGGGTCTGGGTAGCGTATCTTGGTCTACCCCTAATCCCTTGTACCTTTGGGAAGACATTTTGTCAATTTTTTAACTTCAGTTGCAGTTAAAAAAATCAAATTGTTAAACTGAAGGTGTAGATCTCAATGTTTGATAGTGTTAAAAACTTGTGAAGATTATAAAATAAAATTACAAAAGCCTCATATTCGGAATTTTATAGTTTCTTTTTTTTCTAGTATTCTGCTAAAAATCAGTAATAATTTAAAATACTTGGTGTAATAATAAATGCAGGTGTAGTTCATACATAGATGAGATGGGAAGATCTTTAGAATTTTTACTGGTTGGGAGACTGAGCTTGTTTCTTCCAGTGGTATGAAAGGGGAAATGTAACATTTAAATAAAAGCCAAGCCCAGGCAGATGGCTTCAGGAGTCCACCTGGAAGCCTACCTGGCTGGTTATCCCAAACTTAAAGATGGGGATGCCAAAAGAAAATTCCTATAAACAACACAAGTCCTGCTCCTAACTTCACAGTAAATGATGAAGTTTGGGTTTTTTTGTTTTGTTGTTTGTTTGGGGCTGTTTTGTGTATGGTTTTATGTTGTTGTTTTGTTTGTGTTTCTTTGGTTTTTTCATTATTGCAAGATTTCTCAAGATAAATTTTACAGACTATATCACTCTTAATATAGGTTAAAAAAAAAAACCCCTGATTTTCTCAAATATAGCCTGTTTGTTTTCTGAGGAGACAAAATGTCTATCTGGCCGCTTACATAATGGTTAGAAAATTGAGAGAGCTGAGGTGTTCATGCTTTAAACAGAATTATAGTAGCTCCTCTTTTTAAGCTATAGTGAGAGTTCCAGCATTGTGATTGAAAGATATATTCCATATATATGGAAAAATGTTTTTTATATACCTTTCCTGAAAATGGTTACATTATTTTTATTGGTTCTTAATGAGTTTTACGCTTGTAAGTGGTTTTTTAATTTTAAAATTCTCAGTCACTGGGCCCTTGAGACCAGCCCTGGGCCACTGCTGGTCCTTGGCATTATCTGAAAACCTGTTTTGGGTTTCGAGATATAGCTGCTCAGAGTAAGAGTTCTGCACATGTAGGTATAAAGGAATTCTTTGATCCTCCTTACTAAATTAAGAGCTCTGTTCTCCCCTCCTGTATCTTCCACTACTCGCCTTAGTGAGAACTTAGTGGAGCAATAAACCTTGCCAGTTCAGGTGAAAGTTTAGAGTTGAAACTTTGTGCCTCTTTTTGGAGGAATCTGTCACAAAACAAATGAGGTTTTAGTAGTTTCAGCAATGTAGAGAAAGATTTGATCCAAGTTCTCCTATCTTTCATGAATAGTCCCTAGTAATCATCATCATTGGGTTTGTTTCAGCAAATTAATGGTGGTGTCAGTCGTATAATATCGGAACTGTAAACATAGTAATTCTTGTGTCATTTTAATGTCTCACTGGGGCAGTTTTGTGCAACTCAGTCTTGCTGTTTTTAAACAGTGAATTTTTATTTTCAAAATATGTTTAATAATGGTAGTATTGACTAAAAACGTGTAGCTTGCTTTTTTTTGTCTTTCTAGTTGCCTGTTAAGTTCAGTAACATCAAAATATTTATTTCTAGGTAACTTAGAAGAGAAATGCCTGATAGAGCTTCTCTTTCTCTTACTGGATAAAAACAACTTTGAAGTTGCTCTGCAGTGACCATGGATAACCAGTGAGGGGACACAGCATCTTTTGTAATACTGAACGTTCTCATAATGAAGGTCTCTCTTCTGCAGCAGATGTATAAGGATGTCCTGGTAGGCATTCCACTACCAAAGGAAAGTCGTCATTACACCTCCTTACTTAATCTGTGTATTGAGCAGTCACCAGAAAGAGATGAGTCATGTAATCAAATTCATCTGCCAGCTACTAATGATGGTATTAGGAGCCATCAGGACTCTGATAGATCAGATGCATCTGTCCCTACAACAGATGATCTATCAAATAGCTTTGCAAACTTGAACTCCTCATTCTGTCCACGAGAAGTGATGCTGCTGCAGTTAACCTTGATCAAGATGATGGTTGCTAAAGCGGAGTCCCAGGAAATTGAGTTCAGTACCAGACAGAAGTACTGTGAAATCTTTGCTCTTCTGAAAGAGACAAAAATTGACTCAAAATTGGTAAGCCTTTAGAAACTTTCAAAAGATTTTTATGAAAGGAGGGGTGGGGCGAACACATCTTAAATATGTTTTCTATGTGTCCGCAGGTTTGTCTGCTTGGTAGTAATGATCAGCTGCTGTCTCACATGGCTTCAAAAAGTTTAGCATCTCTTGTGTATTTCCAGCTGAAGGAAGAGGTGAGTGTGGTGTAACTTCACAGCTTGAAAGAAATGACTTGGTGAATGTGTGCCTTCAAGTTGTTCCATTTGGCTCTAGAGCCAGGTTTTTATCGTATTTATATGGCACGAGAGAAGTCACTATATGACTACTGTAAAGTTTAAGAGTACTTCCAAAGAGGTTCCTTTCAGAAGTAGGCCCAGAGAGTAACATCAGCACTGCTCCTCTCCTCCATCTGCTGCCTGCATGTCTGCTCTGGCTTTCTGAAAGGCACAGCTGCAGTCTGCTGGTGTTCAGCATATAGATGCTGTTTACTCCATTCAAAATGCCACCTGGTTCTGTTGAACTCTGTTTAGCTCCAGTCTCAGGAGCAAGGTGAAGGTTATACAAGATAATACTGTGTGATAGTTCTCCCATAAAGTGCATGGCTTTGGGTTCTAAGTGGTGGATAGGAAAGTTACGTAATCAGATTCCCAAGAGAGTATTTCAGGAGTGTTAGGAGGGGCATGGAGTAAAGAAAGGAAGGAGCTCAGATGTGTAACAGTTTGTAATATGAGATAGAATGTCTTTTATATATAAAAATCTTGAATTTTATGAAACTATTTTAAGGTAATATGTATCTAGATGACAAGAAATATTCTCTTTAAGGTTGTGATATGCTTAAACCAAATTAGACTATCAGTATTTTTACAGTTACTTGGTATCTGTTAGGTGATACAGTAGATAAAAATATGTAATGACCTATTGAAAATTAATCAAATGCTTTTCTGTATTTTCTTGTTGGAATATTCCATTTACTTGAGTTTTGCTTGTTGTTTTTTTGTTGCTTTTTTTTTTTACTTGCTGTATATTTGGTGAGTATATGTTGTAACCTCCATAGCTGCATCTCTTACCATAGATTTCTCTCATAAATATGTTTATAATATCACTTGCAAAGTTGTGTGGGAATTATTCAGGTATGGTCTGTCTACAATATTATCTGATTTGGGGTAGATCACATGATATTAGGTTTGATTTTTTTCCCCTTCTGGAAAATACAGCTAGTTCTATTACATGTGACCTCATGTTTGGAAAGAGGTCTGCATGCTTACAAGGCACCAGACAGACATACTGTTCTGAGTTGTGTTTTGTCTATGCCTACATTTGAATATTTTTAATGTAGAAATTTAAATCATTGGGTTATGATTATTTATTATGATTATTTATTTGCATAGAGATCGTAAAACATACATGATTTTTTCTTTTTTTTTGATGCTTTTTCTTAGGACTCATTAAATGTCACCTGGCTCACCTTCACTTTGAAGACTCTTTCAGGATTCCCTGTGAATACCCAGGTAGCAGAATGTCTGTGGACTCTTACAGCTGTTATCAAGGATATACTGACAGATGAAGTTTTAACCAAAGCAGGTACGGTAGCAGTTTTATGTTATCCATACAGGAGTGCCCACTAGGGGGGGGAATGTTCCTTGTAATCTCATCTGGAGCAGCTTGTCTAAAGAACACTTCTATTTTCTTTATTAGAAAGAGGCTAACAAAATACTTTTTAAAATGTAGTGGTTTAAACATGCTTAAAAAAATAAATGTTCACGGTCATCTTTTCTCTTTATTTGATGATTTGCCTGAGGGTGTAACACTCTGACACCATGACTTCTTGTTGCTGTAGGTATTTTGAAGAAGCTGTTGGGTCCTCTCGATGCTGTGCTTGAAGGATTTTATAATTCCATTCTGTTCCACCATTTTGACAGTCACTGCTATACTTCACCTTATTCTGAAGCTGCAAACAGTTTGATCAGTTTTATAGATCTGCACGAAGCACTTTTGGCTTCCAGAATTGAATTGGAACTACCACTCAGATGCCAGAGAGTGTTGTTTTTGAAAGTTTCTTATGTCCTGAACCTCATTAGCTCATCAATTCACTATTTAATCAAGAAGAAGTTCATTATGCTCCTTAAAAAATGTGTCCTTTACAAATCTAGAGAAGATGATAAAAGTGGATCCCTGTTGTTACAAAGCCCATCTTTCTCTGAGGATATGCTTGCGCTGAGTAACACTGTTCTGCAGGTTGTGAACTTGACTTGGCTTAATCAGATCCCACTCAGGGAAAGGGCCAGCTACTTTGGAGGCAGCAAAGCTGCTCCAGGAGACGATACTCAAGGCTGTTCTGACCAAACTGTTCTCAGAGCCTTAAGTCTGGTTGTGCTTAAAGCACTGGAATTCAAGTTTCAGAACTCTGCTACAGAGGCTGAAATCAAAGGTAATGATTTCTTTTAATTTTGTTCATTAACCTGCAAGAGTTTTAAAGCTTTCAGATTTTGTTGTCACACCTTACTAAGGCTGTAAATAAAATTCAGCTGAATTAGTGGTTGTGAGAGGGAGAAAAGAGAAGACCCACTCGGGAAACTCGCCATCACCATGTCCTGCCTAATTAACTCTCTTGTGTTTTATCCTGTCCTTAGCCCAGCAGTATGGGGGCCTTGAAAGAGCTGCACTTGGGATTAGAAAACTTTTAGTGTTAAGAACATGTGGTAATATTTGTAATAGTTGAGCTGGCTTGGGAACACCAGGCTCTTCTCCAGTTGGAAGAGAGCCCACAGAACGAGCATCTGCTCTCTTTAGGGTGGAAATTAAAAAGGGACTGCAGGTAACACTCTCTCCTGTTTTCTAATGTGGAGCTAGAACTTTAAGTACGAAGATACTAGGCATTACTGTCGGGCAAATAATGTAATAGGGCAAAACCAGCAGTGGTAGAAAAGGTAAAAATGAGGCTATGAAGTAAGAAACAGGAAAGTTGTGAGACTCAGCAGAGTATAATGGTTGTGTTCTTTACCCAGACTTATAGGTCTAGTCCTTTGAATTAGTAGATGTGAGGCATAGTTTTCATACCAGCCTATTTGAGTGTGTTTGTTCTACTGAACAGGTTAATTAGATCAGTAGAAGAGCAGATCTGTCTCTTGTGCTTGGGCTATGCTGCTAGGCAGGCAGTGGGGTGGCAAGGGAATGCCGTGTGACTTGCCTTCCTGATGAGAGAGGACACGCGGTTGTGTCATGCTGGTAGCCAGTTAGTAGTCTTCTCCTATGCTATAATGAAGTGATGAGGTGAAGCTTTTTGCCTGAGAAACACACCTGGAATCCCATCTTCCCACTCTACCTTTTTTTACCTCCAAGAGGCACATGATGCGCATCTGATGCTAAGCCACGTGAAGGTGGATGTGCAGGCTCTGATCAGAGCAGCTGCTGGCCCTGGTTATGGGCTTCATGGCAAATATGGAAAGGCAGTTTGGAAGTGGTTCCTGGTCAAATACAAGCGAGAATGGGTGTTCCTTATTGTCAGCCGATCGATGATGTGGCAAAAAGTGAAAACAAAAATCATATTTCTTTTTAAACGAGCAAAATTTTACAGTATTTTGAATGTATCAAGTCATTTTAATACAAGCTCTAGATGTAAATGTTGGTTTGCTTTTCATATTTCTACATTATATAGTAAGCATAAAATCAATTTTTAATTCATCTAACTGCGTAAAAGAGCGATGGACTTCTGTAAGACAGCTTCTGACACTTTCCACATTTTGAAAGCTATTATATTTGTGATGCCAGTTGCATTCTTAGGGGGTTTTTTAAGCATTTGTAGAGAATATTTTACTTCTAATCCACCTTCTGAAAGATGTATAGAGACTGAGATTGTCTATGAACAAGTGAGTAGAAAAAATGTAGGTTAAATCCATTTTATATGTCTCTATGAAAATTATTTCTCAAAGAAAAAATTCTCCTTTCTTTTCTAGATTCATGACACAAAAATGAGCTCTTTAATTAGATTCAAATACCCCCACTGTCAAGAGGAATTTCAGGTTGAAAGGAATGGTGCTTCTTTTTAGTGACATTAAATTAAGTGGTTAAAACAAGCACCAAAATGCTTTAATATGCTAACTTCCCTTCCGGGAAGCTTGTTGATCTTATCTTTTTTTAATAACATGAATTACAGTGGCTTAACTTTAATTCATTTCAATTCTGAGAGTAATTTCCAGATAGCTTTGATTTATGGAAAGGAATTTAAGTCTAAATAGTAACTATTAATAAGAAAGATAATTTGCTGTTCCTATTATTTGCTAAGAGGAAAAGCAAATCTTAAATATGAAGAAAAACCACATAATGATGTGGTAAGTAAAATAGATTCCAATGTTGCAGGAAATTTTTCAAGAACAGTAATCACTGTTTTATATCAATGATGCAACTATGCTCTGCAAGCCATAGTGCACTTCCAGCAGGAGTAGAGCTCTTAGTTAAGGAGTAACTTTGGGGTAAAGATGTACAACACTGTATTTTTTTTTTTCTAAACATTGAATGCATGCTGTGCTACATGAGGAATTGGTACATGGTACTTAAGACTGAAGCAAACCCCATGTACTATCAAAGCACTGTAGTTGTATTATTATTTCATGTGGGAAGAACTATCTGGGGTGAAATCTCTGCAAATTGCTCATATTGGATTGTTAGTTTGTGGCATTGACTTGATTACAATTCACCTTTCTTCAGCATGTGATGTACCAGTGAAGCTACCTAACTGGGGAGCTAAAGGAAAGCCTAAATTCCATCTGTGTAGATATTGCCACATTCTTGTAGGTCTCCTGATACATGTAACTTTTGGGGGGTGTAATCTTGTTCGTTAGTCTGCAAGCTTAGGTGAGAGGATTTACCCTGTTGTATCTAAAACTTCATAGGTCATCTCTGATTGTTCTTTACTGAACTCAAAGGAAATGAAGAATGCTGTTTGAATAAATGGTGTCCTTAAATTTTCATCTGTCTTTGGAGGGGCAGTACCTAATGAGTAAATAAATTTTCTGCAGGTTACTTAAAATTGTTGACATTCGCATCTAAACATTGGTATGTTTAGAGTTCAACGGAGAAGCCATTCCCTTTGAAATCAAGGTTAGGGAATTGCTTCTGTTTTTCTGCAGAATACTTCTTGATTTCTTTGGTACCAAGAAGTGAGAACTAATCTATAAAAACTGATGCTGTGTTAAGTAAGTTGAGCTAAGGAATGATAAATGCATTCAAGAATTGTTATGCACCATTAATATAAAAAATAAAACTTGGATGTTTTCTAACAAAAATTGTATAGCAGGAATCATGGTTATTTTTTCTTTTTTCTTTCCCCAGGAGACTTTCAGAGTTTCATGTCTCAGCTGCTGATATTCTGGAGGAGTCACCTGAAGTCTTGCCCACAGTCTCGCCCAGTTGTACATCACTGTGAATGGCTCTCCCTGATTTTCATAGAGCAAGATGATGATATGTGGGAAGCTGCTAAAGCTTTATTACTCATTTATTTAAAATTCGATAGGTTAGTGTGCAGTTCATTTAATAGAACTACAAAGAATTGTAATCTAATAAGGTTGTTGTGATATACATAACATTTCCATTGATTGCTTTTGTACAAAGAAAAATTATTTTTAATAACTAAAAAAAACCAAATAGACCTCAGGACAATGTAATAGTACGTGGTGCAAGAGCAGTTAAGTTTGGTGATAATTTAATCGAGTGGTTTTTTTGCATAGAAGTGAGGGAGTTGTGCAATAGTTTCCTATTAAATACTTTATCATATACTGTACTTCAGAATAATTGATTTTACAATCTAAACTACTGCTTAGACACAGATAAAAGGCAAGAGTGTTTTCTATCAGCACTGAGTTTGAGAAGAATGGGATATTGCAATTGAACTTCAAGAATTCAGGGGCTACTGGCAAAGTAGCCCTCTAAGGATTGGACCCATGTTAATTCTAGCTAATTGATAAAACCAGTTATTGCTAACAAATGAAATGTGTTCTTCATTAATTTGTCCTGAGCATTCACTGCTTCATTGTTGTTTAAGTTGCCATATTGCCCAGGTTTATAAGAGCTTCCTCAAGCTTCAGATTTGAAGAGACTTCAAGTAGTCTCAATTCTTCTTGGACACCTAAACAAAAGTAGGCTGCTCTTTTCCAATGTGTGTAACATCCTGAGGGTTAATTTCTGTTCAGGTTTACAAACTTAAAGTAACAATTCATGTATTGTAAGTAACATTGTTTATTCTATACTGTTTCCTACAGAGGAGTGCTGTTAAAGAGGCCCTACTGCCTACTTAAAGTGCTTTGGCTTCCTAAACTGTCCAATCTCCTAGCCCCACCTGCTTCCTTCTTCCTCACTCTAATATAAAAACTTCTTTTTAGGGCTTTACATTTTAAAAAAAAGGCAATACCATTTTCTGGGCATAACTGTTCTGAAAAGAACCTGTAAATTTCCTTTGACTTTAATCCATTTTATGCCTTGTTTTCCAGGTTACGGCATGATGCTGCTGATAACTTCAGCCAAAAAGAGGAGGAAACCTGGAACTTCCTTACACATGCAAGTGGATATAATCCGCACTGTATCTTCTTATTTTTCCTAGAAAAAATTGCATTTGATTCCTCAGTACTTCTAGATTTTTTGATTTCATCAGAAACTTGCTTCCTGGAGTACTTGGTAAGGTACTTAAAGCTTCTTGGAAAAGACTGGCATCAGTTTGTAGATGTCTGTAACCATTTTGATACCAAACATCGCACTTTTCAATCAATTTCTTCAGTCAAGCCACCCCATCGAGAAAAACAAAGCTGTGTGACTGAGAGTTTGCAAAATGCTTGTTGTGAACCTGAAGCACAGACTCTGAGATCTTTGGCTGCTTCTCACAATTACTTCATGTTTACAGCAGAGCAAGGTGATAATGAAGTTGCAGAGTCTAACCAGTCTAACTCATTGATATACAGCGATAGTACATCTCTGCTGGGTTCTCCTCAAAGCCTTGTTAACTACGACAGCTCTGAAGACTCTGAATTAGAATCGGAGGGAAAAGAGCACTTGGTAAACACAAAGAAGGTGCCTCTAAATAATGTGGGTGAGAAGGGTTTGAGGGAAACTTGTTGCAGCTACAGAGATGATAAATGGAATAAGTTCAAGTCTGAAGTGTTGCCTCTGAAACAAAAGGGATCCAATACCTCTTCCTGTTTGACTTGTGTGGCATTTTCAGCTAACATCATTCCCTCAAGAATAATGCTTTACAGATCAACAAACTGTTTGGAAGAACTGCAGGAAGCTATTTCAAGGTTGCAGAGAAGAAATCTTTTTCCATATAACCCATCTGCATTGTTGAAACTGCTGAGACACATTGAGAAGATCAGTAAGGATGTGAATCCACAATAATCCAAAGAAGTGTTCTAGTTTTTTGATTTATTTTTTAAAACTAGTACACTAAGGAATGTTTCCTTCTGAAGTTCATGCCTCTTGCATCTGTCAGTGTATTTAACCTGAAACAGGATAAACGTGGTTTTGGTTGACACCTTAAAAATCTGCAATTGCATTCAGTAATAGGATCCGTGACCTCAGGGTCCTAGGCTTACTCATGGTATGTATGTCAGGGTGCAGCATATAAGGATTAATTGTTAGGTATTCAAAATTTTGTAATAAATGACTAATGGGAAAACATACCAACAATATATAATACTTAAAGTATCGTCAGTTATACTTAATGCATGAAGTCCTTGCCAGATTGGTAGTGATTTATGGACTACAGCGCAGCGTTAACCCAATGCTTGACTGCTTAGAGGTTGAGCTAAATAAAATATTGTAACTGGGGGTGGTTTTGATGTTCGTTGTGTGTGTTCTGCATACCACAATCCCGATAATCACTACCACGCTTCTCTTGACTGAAGTGCTGAGTCTAGGATGTTACTTTTGCTGTTTGCCTGATTTAATCAGCAGTGTTATCATTTCACTGAAAATTGAATTTAGGTTTTCTTACCATATTCCTTTAATTAAAAGTAGATGTATATATTGCCTATTTCTAAAATGTATTAGTAGAGCATTTTATGGAAAATCAAGCTGAGGTAATGAAGAAGTGACCTCACAGAAATCATTGCACCCATTATGTATTTTACGTAAATATAAAATATATACTTAATGAATTTGTTAAATCAGAACGAGATAATTAGAAATAATCATCTGTAGTGCAGTGAGGTAGATACTGAATTTAAATTCTTGTACTTAACACCTTTTATTAGACCTAATTTGTATAACCTGAAAAGTAAGTGTCTAAGGCTGCCAGGGGAGAGTTAGTTCAGAACAGGATCCAAACCAGTGTGTGCACTTAGCAGGAAGCCACCTCATGTTCCTACACTTAATGCGTAGCTTGTAATGATCTTACAAGGGTTAGGCAATGGGAAAGGACTGACAACAGGCACTACTGTAAAAGCCTCAGACCTTATCAGAACTTTAAGAAGCAATTTTCCTTTTAGGATCATCTCTTGAAGGTAAGTGCTCTGTTCTGGTTGAGAACCAAGGAAGTTTTATCTTCCTTTTAAATATCTATTTAGTGTTAAAACAGATACTGAGTTACGATGAACGGTCTCGGGAGCAGGTGACTTTGACCCACAAATCTCTGTGGTCATCTTCAGATTAGTTCTGAACTGGTGAATCAACACTATTACAAGAGGAAGAAAACTAGGTGAAACTTATGGTGTAATTCAGTGGGAAACTACAGTGTTTTCCAGGGACACTTGAATGGTGTGGATTCTTGGTCAGGAAGGGTTGAACCTTGGTCTTACTCTTTCAGGATGACAGCTGTAATCATTTGACAGTTAGATAGGAAGAAGTGATCCCCTTCACTGGCATGTCAGAGACGGGAATATTCTGTGTGTTCGTTGTGCTTTGGTGTCTTCCTGAGGTAACTTTTTTGTGAATAGAAGTGGGTGAGAATGTCAGTGAATGGTAACTTTTCCATTTGTTCTTATAGTTACTTTAGTTAAAAACTAACCTCTGAGTTGTCCAGGGCAGAAGAATCCCTGGCTTCTCTTTACTGTTTGAACTTGGTTATGCTCTAGATGCTGAGTTCTAATTTTCTGCAAGGACTAAAATGCTGCTGGGCATGTTCAAAGATGCAACTCTAGACAACTTGAGAACTTTTCAGTTCAAACAAGGAAAGTGCCTTTGGCAAGGCAGTTGAGCAAGAGTTTCTCAAGATGACAATTTTCAAGGTAGGTAGGTGCTTTATTTCAGTGAAATCCTTTCCATTATCCCCCATTCTAATCTAACCTTTGCTGGCTACTCTGAGTAACTTCATTGTTTTCACTGAAACTGTATTCAGTATTTCATGGTCTACACTTTGCCAGTCGGAAGTATCTAAATTACAACAGTATTTCTCAGACACTGCTAAGATAAGCTGGGTGGGAAAGGGAGAATGGGGAGATAATTTTGGTTTTATTAGTCTTCTTTGTCAGCGATTACTGGAACTCTAGAAAGTTTTTGAGGTAAAAGTTTAGGCACTTCAGAACAGTGTGTGGAACTCAGCAAGAAGTGTAGGATCTGTGTCCTTTTTTTTTTTGGATACAGCAAATCCAAGTGCAGTCCAACTGTATTTAGTTATTACAGGCATGAAGTTGATTGTGTGCCCAGTTGGTTATTAGTAGTGATTGTTCCCACATGTTTCACTTTTTCAGAAAGCCATTGTTTTAATTCTCAGAATGTTTTAGTGGTAAAAATGGGTGACTGTGGTTTGTATCTGGCAACGAGATACCTTAATGTGTTGATATTTTACCATTTCTGCACTGTAGGACCTGCGATGGAGTGAAATTGATGTGAGTCAACTCTTTTATTGCACTCAAAATGAGTGTGTGCAGAGAAGGTAGCAGTTCTATGGCTATATCCAAAAAGTCTAGCACACGAGAAAACACCTTGTGAAACAATTTGTATGTTAATGCAGTGAGGAGTATATACGGTGGGATGGGTGGAGTTGGTTTGGGGTTTTTTTGGCTCAATATTTTGGTTTTTTTTATTTCCCCCCATCTGAAATTTTTAGGCAGAGCTGGTTTTTTCGTTTGCTAGAGCACATCACCTACAGAGCCTATTACTAATGTTACATAAGAACTTAGAAAGTAGGTCAGTTATTAGGAGGTGTTTGTGCCTAACCTTTGGATGTTGGTATCTAACAACTCTTCTCGTATTATTTCAAAGCAACACACAGAACAGATCAGGTGATCTGTCTGGAGACAGTTTTCTGTCTGAGGACTTATCCTGAAAGGTCCACAGTCTCCATTCATGTCTGCACAGTTGTTTTGAGGAGTTTCCCTTCAACATCAATAGAATAAATTGTGCTTTAATGAGGTAAGCAGTTAGCACTAGAAGTGGTTTACATGATGTGCTTTTTACAAAGAGTATTTTTGAACTTGAATATTTGGGGAGCTTGATAGCAATTACAGCTGAATCCAGGTGGTTCCATGCTTCTCCTTCTTCAAACAGGATTTCCTCCAATATTTTTATGTCTGCTTTCCATTCTAGTTTTAAGACTTGTAATGCAAGTTTTAGTCCTGTAATACAAGAGTAAAAACCAGCCTTGAGGTTTTCTATACTTACAATACTCTTGTAAAGCTGGAAGTAAGGAGCCTTGGTTGTCCCGTGGTTTCTCACTGCAGGATAGATAAAGATCAATGCTCAGAGTCTTCTAGCAATGTAATCAAACATTTGGAGCATTGTCTTATGTGTAAGTGTTACAAATTGTTAAGGTTTATTCTCATACAGTTGTTAAACCCGTGCTTCCAGCTCCAAAGATCAACAAGGTGTCTTTTTAAAATCCTTTATTATTCGAACTGTTGGAAATTAATTTTAAAAAACCTCTCTCTGAATTAATTGGTTGGACTAATTGTTTAATCTCTAGTGTTGCAGCGAGATGTTGTGTATTAGTCCCTGGCACCTTAAGATAGTAGTAGCGCACAGGGGTGTTATTGGAGTGAATAAGTAGTGCTGTATTTGGCTGAGTTCTAGAAATCAACCCTTAGTTACTGTTCTTCCTAAAACTTGGAGAGTAGCAAGCGTTAACATACTGCTTACTATACTGACCAAACTGTAACCACAGAATCCCAGCATGGTAGGGGTTGGAAGGGACCTCGGGAGATCATCTTGTCCAACCCCCTGCTCCATTCAGCAGGTTCACCCAGGATTGCAGTGTCCAGGCAGGTTTGGAACCTCTTCAGAGAAGGAGACTCCACAGCTTCTCTGGGCAGCCTGAGACAGGGCTTTGTCACTTTCAAAGTAAAGAAGTTTCTCCTTGTGTTCAGGTAGAACTTCTTAGGTTCTAAGTTTGTGCTCGTTGCCCCAAGTCCTGTTGCTGGGCACTGCTGAAAAGGGTCTGGCCCCATTCTCTTGCTCCACACCATTTAGATCTCTCCGTCTTCTCCATGCTAAACAGCCCCAGGTCTCTCAGCCTTTCCTCTTCAGAGAGTTTCCAGTCCCCTCACCAGCTTTGTAGCCTCTGCTGGACTCTCTCCAATAGTGCCTTGTCTCTCTTGAACTGGGGAGTCCAGCCCAGTGCTTCAGAGGTGGCTTCGGTAGGGCAGAGTAGAGGGGGAAGAGAACAGCTCTCAACTTGCTGGACACACTCTTCATGCACCCCAGGACACGACTGGCCTTCTTGGCAATGAAGGCACATTGCTGGCTCATGGTGAGCTTGTCCACCAGGACTCCCAGGTCCTTCTCTGTGGAGCTGCTTTCCTGGAGGTCAGCCTCACCTGTACTGGTGTGGGTGGGTTATTTCTCCCCAGGTGCAGGAGCCTACACTCGCCCTTGGTGAACTTCATGAAGTTCCTCTCCACCAAACTCTCCAGCCTGTCCAGGTCTCACTGAACAGCAGCAGCCTCCTGCTGTGTCAGCCAGTCCTCCCAGTTTTGCATCCTCAGCAAACTTGCTGAGGGTACACTCTGTCCCAGGTGAATTCTGCACAAGATGGAATGTACATCTCTGTGCCCCTGGATATGAGAGTGTTCTTAACTGCTGTCCTGGAGGCTTATTGATATCCTGTGTGTTCAGTATTTAAATGAAATGCAGCCAAGGGTTTGTAACACCTTGAAAGAGGTAGTGTAATTGTGGTATTTATATCCCTCAATAGTTAAGCGTGCGAGATAATTTGGTTAGAAAGCAGCCCCCGGGTGATGTCAGCGTCTTCTCTTGGAGCCTTTTTCCTAAGGCCTGTTTATTTGAAGCCTATTGATAATCTGTTCTCTGCAGTGTAGTGAAGTGATGGTGGCTTGGGTTAGCAGTGGAGAGTGTAAGTGTTCCTCCACTGCTCTGCACTGTCTTTATCCTTCTGGTATTAATGCTGACGTCCCCTTTATATACAATTGTCATCTTCCTTCTTGTTATTAAGGCCCAGATTTTCCAAGTATTGAGTTTTCTAGTTCTTATTAAAATTGACAGGAACCATGTTCTGAAAGAACAATTTGAAAAGATGAAGCATTTTGAAGATTTCAGTTTGTGTTCAGATTGTATGTATTGCTGATTCAGTCCTGCAGTGGCATTTATATATGATAAGTATTTATTACCTTAATGCTTGCTTTGTTCAAAATAATCAGGTATCTGTGTCTTCAATTATGATAGCACTATAATTAATTAGAAATAAACCTCTGCTTACTTAACCAATTAATAATCCATACAGGGTTTTATTACTTCTGAGTAAGAAAGATCTTGAGAAAGCTTTTCAAGAGACTGTAAATGGACTTCTTCATCCCCTTTATGGAGGGTGAGATGGGTCTATTGGAAGATACGGATTCCTGTGAAGATGAGAAGCTTTGCTTTTAAACTACAGATTGCAAGGTTATGAGGCAGTATATTTAGAACATTTATCTGTTGACTCCACAAATGAATTGTAATTCTATTGTATAAAAGAAAACGAAAGAAACCCATAGGTTTTGAGGGGGTTGTGTTTTGTGGTGTTGTTTGTTTTGTTTTTCTTCTTTCCCTTGCAGGCGCCGTCATACAGCTGAACCTAGAATGTTAAGATTTAACCCAGAATTTGCCAACAGGGTTTTCTCTGCTCAGAAAGTTAGCTGTTAATAGAATCTTTCTTACTTAACTACTTAGGTCGGGTGAAAGCTCACATCCAATGTGTGGATTCACTGTAATTTAAGACCTGTATTTATCTAGATGGAAAATGGACAGAAGTGAATTTTGTGGATTTTTTTTGTTTGTTTACTTGATTGTTGTTGTTTTGTTTTCAGTCAAAAAAATTAGAGCAAAACTTATTTCACATATCACTGGAAATTATGTATAATTGTGTCAAATACATGACTCCATTATCTAGTTATATTTAATTGCTGTATGACTGAGTAGGTGTTATGCTGCAAGTAAGGAGTAATACCACATTATTTTTCTCATTGAGACATACAGATTAAGGCGGTGGTTTTTTGTTTAGTTTTCTTTTTCTTTGCATCATTCAGATTTAAGATACTTGCAGGAGAAATACTATGAAAATTCAGCGATAATTGAAAGGTTAGTGGGCAGTTTTGATCAAGAGGATATGGTTAGCTTGTTATTTACCATGAACTACCTTTCATTTTGTAGTAGGCGATGAGTGCAACTTAACAAGTGCTCCCCAAAGTACATAAAAACCTTTTTTCCCATTTTCTTATTTGTAGCAGGCTCCACATTTGCACCCATCAACCAAACGTGGTTTTTGCAATTTAGCGTAACAGTGAAGAAATCGTGAACTGAGGCGTAAGAAAAAGGTGTTTCTGCCAATTACCTGTTACATTACAGGTGTGGTATTAGCCAAGTGATATATGAATCAGCTTGCTCTAGGCTTTCCTGATTGGCACAGCTAAACATTCTGCTTGGTTCATACTGGTGTCTCAGATGTGGGAAAGTGTGGGGGTAATTTAAAGCAACGCTGAAGCCATAATGCTACCTTGCAGAAATAATCCGTGTTTAAGATTTCTCTGGCCCATCAGTTTATTGCACAGTGCTCCCAGTTTTATTGAAGGACTGAAGACTTGCAATAGCTACAAAATGTAAAAGGAAAAAAAAAGCTATACGAACAAAACCAAACCCTTTTTTTCTGAAAGGGAGATAAATGAACAGTATCCAAATATTGCTCAGGTCACATTTTTTTTATTGCAGTCTTATAGTAAAAGTTTCAATATACTCAAAAGGAGTTGTGGAAATTAAGGCCAGTGGGGCAAACCTCTCAGCATTATTTACATCAACACTGTCTGTAGTTTAGGAAGTCTGAGCTCCAAACTACTGAAGACTGGGGGTATCACCAATTAGTATTTTGTGTTCGTTCTGTCCCTGAACTCTTCTATTAGCTTCCTTCAGAGACTGTACGCTGTGCAAGGTGAAACTTGGGTTCACCTTTCACATGTCTGTTCCCGTTTCATGGGTTGCTATTTGCTGACTGCAAGCAGGAAAAAAGGGCTAATAAAAGGTTCTCTGCTCCTGGCTGGGCAGTGAAGTTCTCTCCTTCCTTCCAAACAATATTAATGTGTCTTGCCCATCAGAATGCTAAGTAATGCCAACATGTCTGAAGGCTGTTAATAGGTTATTTGAAGTTACTTGAAACTTGGGAGACCTGCTGAAGGAAGGGCTTTCAGCCTTATGCCTTAGTCATGGAATTTTAAAAAAAATCACATAGGATTAAGTAATATTCACAAAGTTTGCTACCTCTAATCAAACATGCACTCAGTGTGTATTTCCCTCAGCTTTGGGAGTTTAAAATACTCCACTTCCATGACTTTGGAGGAACAGGAACACATTCTGTAAAACATTTTAGTTGATTGAGGCTGTTTAATAAGAGCAGAAACCTTTCTCTAACTTGACTTGAAAACTCACATTTCACCTAATAATTCATCTCAAAGCCCTGTCAGTGTGAAGTGATGCATTTGGCATTTCCTTTTCCAGGCCATCAGCAGACGTAGCATCCTCCGGTGCATGTAAGAGCAGTAGAGGTTGAGACTAATTCTCATTGTGGCAACAAAATACCACGTGACTTCAAACATTTCTTCATCTCCTGTGTTGAAACCAGCACATGGGAAGGTACTTGGCATTACTACTCCTGAGTTTTACCAGGTAGCTACCTACAACTTCAGGATTGCCCTCAGTCAGAAATCTTGAACTGCAGCTTTGCTGGGCGGGTCTCTGAAGCATTTGAAAGAGTTCTGTAGATAGGGCGTGTTTACCTTTGACAAAATAGTGAGTGTAATGCTTCTTCCCTGCTAATGTGCTTATGTTCGTTTTCACTGCAACATCATAAAGGTAGGAATTTCTTTTTCTTTCCATTTTTTTCCCCGTTCTGGGTTTGGTGGGTTTTTTTTTTCCCCTCCCTTTCCTCCGTCAGACTGTGATCTCAATTGTCAGCATCGCTGGTCTCTAATGTCTTTTTTATAAGGGAAAATAAAAGTAACTCCTATGGATACTCTTTGGATTAAAGAGTGGAATAGGTGTTAATGAGATTTTGTATGTTGCCACCAAGTATTCCAGACAGTGAGAACTACTGCTTATTTTAGAGAAAAGTAGTACAGGTCACAGTGGTAGTTTTGCTTTTCTGCTTCTTGTATCATTATTCTATTAAGTGCTTGTAAGAGCACTTCTTGCTGAACTGGGAGGAAAATTTATTAACAGGAAAAAAATGTTGGCTAATGATGTAAATGTGATTATGTGGGAAAAAAAAAAAGAATTTAAGTTGCTCAAGAAAGCTAGTTGTAATTTTGTTCTGTAAAATGCTGAGAGAAAAACATTCTGTGAGAAATTGTTTTCTAAAGACTTACCTGTTGAAGTTCTAAGGAAGCTAGTGCTATAAATAACACATTTAAACAACCTGCCAGAAAGGGTTTTGTCATAGTAATGGTGTAACATTCAGATAGAGGAACCCTGTTCATTTTTTCCACTTACTTTTTGTCATGTATTCCTATTTTTAGCTATCTTCCTAGCTTGGGTCACATCTTCAGCTGGGGTGCCACTGTTGATGAAGAGGCTGTGCTGGTACATACTGAGCTGAAAAATCTCTCTCATATCTTTCTTTGTTAGGATGTGAAAAGGATGCCAAACAGTGGCTGAAATAATGAAATACCACTTGTGTTCTGGCTCCTCCTCCTCTAGTTGGCTTTGTGGGTGGAGAGTATTTGGGAAAGTTAAACTGCAAAGGGGATAACCCACAGGAGAGAACTGGGAACAGTGGAGCACGACAGACGTGGTTTAATTGCTGGTTCAGGGTTTCGTAGAGGTTGTTAATGTACAAGCTTGAGCCACCGTTTCAGGAAGCTGCAAATAGGACAGTTTCCCAGCGCGCAAATGCACCAGCCCTGTCCCTTTCCCTGTCTACCAAGGGCTAAATTAAAACCTTGAGTCATCCACTGTGCAGCTGGAGAAGCCAACAACCTTTGCCTCTGCACCCTCAGGTCCTCTCTCTAGTTCCTTGCTATTCCTCTGTCTTCACATGTCTTGTGGTGCTGTTGTGCTTCTAATCACATGCTTTTCCCAGCCACTGTGTACCCATACCCTCCTGAATGTTTATAAATGCATAAAGGTCAGGGGGATGGAGCCACGCTCTTCTCTGTTATGTCCAGTGATAGGACAAGGGGCAACGGGTGCAAGCTGGAGCATAAGAGGTTCCGCAGAAACATAAGGAAAAACTTTTTCACTGTGAGGGTGACGGACACTGGACCAGGCTGCCCAGAAGGGTTGTGGAGTCTCCCTTTCTGGAGACGTTTAAAACCTGCCTGGACACGTTCCTGTGTCACCTGCTCTAGGTGGTTCTGCTCTGGCAGGGGGGTTGGACTCGATGGTCTTTCAAAGTCCCTTCCAACCCTTAACACTCTTCTGTGAGTGTGTTCTGCTCTGTTCTCTGCCCTTAGCTTTTATCTTAAATAAGCGATGAAGTCAGCTCACAACTCTGGTAAAGTCTCCATTAGCTTAGCATTTTAAGTTAAACTTCAGGTTTTTATTTCAAATAAAATACTGGTAAGTGACAAATAATTATTTTTGCATCTTGGCCCAAGAGCAATAATTTGGAGAAAGTGTCAAAGATTTTTCCTTGCATTCTGACTGTGTTACAAAGGAATTCTTGAAGCCAGTGGTGTTGTTCCCCTAGGTCTGTTCCAACTTTTTTATAAATCAAGCATCTATTTAGAACCTGCAGTTTGGATAGGATTTTTTTTTTTACTTGTTTGGTTGGGTTTTTTCCTTCAAAGAGCTATTTTTGTCCCTCAAAATTATTACAGATAATTGAGTTATTTCATATCTCTTTATCCAACTCTTATCAATGTTAATGGATTTTTTTAGAGCTTAAAAGCAGATATAGTTTACACTCTACCAGTACAGTGTGACAGCTGTATTTCACTTCTTGGCTGCCTGCAATCAGCTAAAACCATTCTAGCTACTGAAAAATGATTTACCTTCAAGTAGAGAGGGCATGGTAACTTTCACACAGAAAATGAATTATTTCAAATAGGTCTGGTTCTCTTTTTTTTTTTTCTTTCTTACCCCAGAGAACAAGGAAAAATACAAAACTCACTTGCCACCTTAATTGAGATTTATTTAAAGTGTTGTTTTAGCCTGCTAAAATATAATAACCAAGTTACAGGGTAATGTGATAGAATAGTAAAAGAAGTAAAATACTCTAATTACCCTATAAATAGCCACTTCAGCTGTTTATAGCTGGGATCTGTACAAGCTAGGGAGTAAATTTGAAGTTAAAGGCCTCATAGCGGTCTTAAATCAGCTGGTTTACGTGTGTGCAGTATTTCAGTGTTTCATCATAAGAACCTCTAAGTCCAGCAGCTCTTTTGTGCTGGGCTGCCACTGGTTGTGTGGGTAGGCTTGGTAGGATGTCATTCCTGCTGTGGCTCAGGCTGTGTGGAATTTAACTGGAATCCTGTTGTCACATTTAAGACGGACAAGATGAGAAAAGACAAGATGCAAAGAGATGGTAGCACGAAGTCAGTGTCCTTCATTCAGGTGTTTCCTCCACAAGCTGTAGTTCAAACCGTTTATGCCAATTGGGTGTGAAATGCTGCTTGATCAAATGCAAAAAGCAGTGCCAAGAACTGCAGGAACAAGCCATGTCTCCAACTGGCAGATGATGCCTGAATGACTGGGTTTGTGGGGAAGAAAACAGGGAGGTCAGGGTTGCTCCTATTGCCTAAGGGACTAATATTTATTTTTTTTAACATATAAAATTATCAGTGGAGAAGCAAATCTGGTGTCACATCCTGTGATTTCTCAAACTTGCAGGTTGCAGGTATGTCCAGAAGATGTGTAAAGCAGCTGTTGTATGGTTGAAGGGCTGCATGGCACAAGATAAACTGTCAATATTTGAACAAATACTAAACCATTCAGAAGTCAGTGTTTGTGCACGTGGCATTTGAGGGATTTTTTTTTTTTTTAAATGAACTTTTCTGTAACATTGGGATTTTTAAAGACCTCTCTTAAGCAGTGCTTCTGCTGTCCTCAGTAGGAAGAAGGTTGCATAACTGTTAGCAGCAAGGTATAGGTCCCGTATTTTTTTCACTTGTTTCATGCTGGTGATCACAGTGGGGATTCTTTAGACAATTTTTAGCAGAACACAGTTGCATATATTTGCTTAGTCTTGAGCAAAACCAAAGCCTGTGATATGGTGGATCTGATCTCTATTTACTCTTATAAACCACTTCAGTTTAATGTTGATGACTAAGAGCCTGGAACAGCTTTCCTATCTCACTTAATATCTGTGAGACTTGATTTTTCCCCACCAGTCACTGCACCAGCTTTACCAGTTCTACCAAATGGTGTGAGAAATGGGAGAATTATGTTATTCTTGCGGGTTTCATTCTTTCCCTGTTACACCTCTGGAATCACACTGAGTACACGTCTAGCAAGAAAAATTAAAGCTGCTTTCACACACATTTGTGTTGGTGATCCACTGGCTTTTCTAATTTATTCAGTGACTAAGGGTAGGAAATCCTCCTTCACACATCCTCCAGACCTGGATATCGCCTTCTTTTAGTTCTGGGTTTGGAAATGCACTTTTTGCAAGCAGGGGTTTTTGGTGCGGAGAACACAAAGCTTTGCCTCTTGCTCTTTCATTCCGCAGACTGCAACAGCCAGGAATTCCATCTCAAAGCAGTTCCTGAATTTGTTTTTCAAGATGTAGCCATGTAGCTTTTGTCAAACCAAAATGTGCCCTTTTATGCTTAATGGCATTAAAAATATGAGGGTTTTTTTAATTATTATTGTATATACCAAGGATCCAAGGGGCAGAGCTTTGAAAGAAACTTCACACTGGTACTTCCCAACTGTGTGGGCTTACCTTTAATTATAAAGGATACAGTTCCTGAAGTAATCAGTCCTGATTTTCCTGTTTTGCAGTAGCCCATTTAAAACTGGATTAGGCTACAGAGGAGATCCTTCCTTAGCAAGGGTATGATTAGCTTTCTTTAGCTGGAGTATTTTAACTTCCAAGATGCAGGGGAAATTTCCAGTTTTCTAAAATCTCTTTGTTGTATTGTTAGACTGGCAGTTTGACACTTTCTTGCCTCCAGTTTTGTCAATGACAATAGTACTGGCAGTGCTAGTGTGTGGGTAGGAATCTGGGAAGACGCATGATTTTTTTTCCACCCTGGGTTGGGCAGAATATGGGTCATCCCTCACTCCTGCTTGCTTGGTTCTGTTGCAAGCTATAAAGGAAAGAAGTTCTGAGCTCAGAACTCTTAGCAGTAGGAGGTTCAGGCTGGGTAGGTTTTCAAGGTGGTTGTTGGAGCTGGTCCCAAACCAGAACAAGCTGGGCCTTTGCATTCTTTGGAAGTGTGTGAGAGAATAGCAATTTTGGGATGGTTTATGCAAAGTAAAAAGATGGGTTGCCTTTGAAATCCAGTATCTATAGCCTTATCCCAGCACTCAGACTGGTTGCCACCACTTGTGGTTACACTGGAACCTTCGTGTGGTAATGAGCTCCTGACAAAATTAAGTGTCCTCTAGTTTTATGTTGATGTACTGGGGAAATGGACCTGGGTCACGAGGACTGCAGTTGTATAGCTTCTCTGAGGTGAAAAATCTCTCAGAAGAGTAAAATGAGCCTGTTGCAAAACACGATCCACGCACACAAGTGATAAGAAACTGGTTCTCCCATTTCCCACCCAGATTTGGGGTGCTGTATGAGGAACTGCCTCATGAAGGTGAGGTAGAGACCTCACCATCACTGCTCGTAGGCCCTGGGTGGCAGAAGGGACAGCTGAAAGGCTTCTACCTGTTTATTAGTCCTTCCCACCAGAGGATCTATGGTGGATGCCTTCCCTTTCCCACTCACAGGAGCACTTAGAAGAGGTGTTCCCAATATAAGATTGTATGGCCAAAGGGTTACTGGCCTACCTAGCCTGTTAGCATTTAATAAGCTGCCACAAATCGTTGGGTTAATACCCAAACTAATCAGTACAGGCAACATTATTTAAAATCGATGCAAGTGCTTGAGGCTGGTGTCCATGTAATATGCCAGAACATTAGCCCTTGGGAGGACAAAATCTTTTCTTCCAGAAAAAAGAAGCCTGCAAACAATAATAGGAAAAGTTTTCTCTTCTGTGGCACCAGCAATGTGCCTTTCACCTGATGTGGTCTGAGAGCAGAATTTGCACTCTGACCATTCTACCTCTGCCTGAGGAATTGACACAGATGTGGGATTACGGATTCAGAGAAGTCACCCTGCCCCAGTTGTACCAGGCAGCTGGTAACTAGGAGGAGAAGAGATTAGCAAATGGCAGCTATGGTTTTTCTAACTGACAGAGCTTGCTGGAGACAAATGACCTGTGTGCGTTCTGTGTCTCCTTTTCTCCATGTGCTGGCCTCTTCTTTCATCACTTACACAGCTGTTGTTTAGCATCAAAAGGATTCTAAGTAATTTAGAATGAAGTGGTCAAGTCATAATGAGGAGAAAGCTAATAGTGAGGATTCACATTTGGGACAGTGGTTGCTGTAGATGTGGCAAGTAAACCATAGATCTGGATTATTTGTATCGGTGATGTTGTGGGAGCACTGAAAGAACCTTTTTGGCAGAGGGAATGGGATAATGGATGAGTTAATCTTTAAAAGTGTGATTGAGTTCCAATACTGATTTTAATCAAAGTTTCTGGGAAGTAGCAAGTTTATATTGGTGGAGAAGGAGATGATAAAGCTAGCGCTGAGCTCTTCCCAGTTAACTTGCCTTGAGTGGTGCTTCCTGAGATGGAGACTTCTGTCGGGTATCAGCTTTCTCTTCGTACAGAAAAACATACTGAGTACCTGTGAGTTTCATGGGATGTTTCTCTGCAAGTTGAAAGGGCCAGAGCTTGTTTGTAGTACAGAAGAAGAGAACCTTTCTTGTACATGATGCATATGACAAAGTAGTATTTACAGAGTTCCTATATGTTTCAGGACCTCCACGACTGAAGGGGGTATAAAACTACTTATTCACACAGCTACAGCTGCCATCCTTTTAAGAACTAACAGGGCAGAAAGAAGAGCTGTGAAATGCTCAGGTTGCTGCTGCCCAGGTTGTGTTTGGAAGGACTTCTTCACTTTCCAGGTGCTCTAGGAACCTCATGATGTGAACTGAAGCTGAGAGGAGACAGGAAATCAGCCCAACTACTTAAACAGCTGCTGTTATGAAGATGGAAATCTTCAAGATTACCTAGCGAATGGCCTGATTTGCTGCAGTGGAAACATAACTTGGCTGTGGGGTGACCATGCAGTTTAAGGGCAATGAAACGTAAGAATAGGCTGCAGATAGATGTGGAATCTTATCAACACGGTTTTCTTAGAATTAGCTGGACAACATTCATCAGGCATGGTCTAATCCTCTATGTGCCCGGCAAGACCTGATACCAATCGAGGGGATTGCAAAAGAAAGTTTCAGAGAACCTGCCGTTCTGTGAGTTTATTCAGTGTTTATGAGGAAGGATTTCTGCTGAAATCTGTGGATCAGACCCCAAATCACAGAATTCCCTTAAATTTTAGGATTAAGCGTGTGTTTATGAGCTTAGTTTAATAGAGATGTATTAACTAGTTTAAGCCTGAAAAGGTAGTCATAAGGTAAGGCATCTGTGTGTGGAAGGAAAACATGAATTGGTGAGATCCCAGGAATCCAGTATGAAAATATGCCCTGCTGGGATCTTGTAGAGTTTAAATGCTTTGGGTGCATATTCAGTCACAGCCCGTCTCGCCCTAATCCCACTGTTAATGCTCTTTCCACTGTGTTCTAATACATCGGCCTATTTTTTATTACAGTTAGGGATACTTTGCAATGCACAGTCTAGTTTAAAAATACAGATAAATTAGGAAGCAGAGCTGTGTAATGCGTCTCTCTCCTGGTCTTCTAGGGTGGTTTGCAAGCCTTTCTGTCTGACCTAATCTGTCATGTTTCAAAGTCCTGCTTCATTATCATGGCGCCTGCTTGTCGTAGTTAAGGGGCTGTTAGCAGCCCCATTATAAATCCCTACTTCCAGGAGTTTATAATGCATCAGTAAAAAATTGCTCTAGGCTGAAACTTGGCATATAAAGTCTCAGTGCAGGAATGGTTATGATTTCTCCCTCCTTTATTTTTTTTGCTTACAGACACACAATTCTTTCAGTAGGTTTTTACTGTCCCCTTTCGACCTTTAAAAAGATTAAATGGCTGGGTTATTAATATTTCAATACTGACTACTGTGCTTGACCAATGAATTGATTCACAGTGTCAACGCAGCTCTGCTTGATGGGTACAAGTCACTGTTTCCCAAAGTGTTTCAGCTTAGTGGGAACAGCCCAGTGTGGCTCACAGCGATGGCTCGTTCAGCTGCTGATTAAAGTGGACTCTGGAGTCGGCCGCATCCGGATGCGGAAAGCTGCGGTGTCCTGATCCAGCATGGGTGGCTGCAGGCAAAACTCAAAGTCATGTGGCCCCTGCTCAAATATGGAGGAAGGTGAAAGGGCCTGAACCTACTGTCTGTCCTCAGCATGATGTGATCTTCTCACTTGATCCTACCATATCGCTGTGAGATCTTCTGATGTTAGAAGGAGACTCTCGCAATTCTCCCAGCTCAGCTGTTTCCTCATTGAAATTGTGGTTCAGTGAAATCAGTTATTTCCTCATGGCTTTTTTCCCTGGCTTAGAGGAAATCTGAGTATGGAAAAAAAATATTTAAATTTATTACTTCTAGAAATTATAGAAAAATTGCTTATTTTAACCTTACAGAAAACATTATAGTGGCTTCTGGGTTTATTTAATTTTAGACTATCTTTATAGGATATAAAACATGTTTGTACTGTAAAGTTCTCACAACTAAATGAGGGATAAAAGAAATTTCTAAACATATAACGTAGAATGTAAAGGTTGAAAATGAGACCTTTACAAGAATGAAATGTTTTAACTTAAACCAAGACTTTCTTCTTTCAGGAACTGATTTTAGATATTTTGTCCTGGTCTAGGATTTAGTGCCAGTTAAATCATAGTATTTCCTGCAAATCCCCCCAAAAGCTCACTGTGCACTGTAACTTTTATACTTGGTCCTGTGTGCAACTGTTTGCAAAAATCAAGATGAAGGTGTGTATTTCCATTAATTAGTATATTAAGCAGCAGTAATTTAACAGCAATATGTCTTAATTGTTACGGAACTGAGTCACCTCCTGGACACTCTCCCACCCACTTATATTTGATTTAGCAAAGCAGCCCAAGGAAGATCAGTTCAGTATCTTTCATGTATCGATAGGATAGATTATAAACATTTATAGCAAAAGATTTGACCAGGTACTAAGCGGTCTAGTGTGAGTGACTGAAATGAGACAGCAGATTCCTTCCCCCCTGCAGATTTCAAAGGCTTTTCACTGGTTTATACCAGCTCAAAATTTAGCTCTGTTATCTTGTGCTGGATTATAATCCTGCAAACTCTGAATTCTTCAACTTTCTGCGAGTGATTATATTTTATCTTTTTCTTGGAGAAAGCTGCCTTCACTGGCAAGGTCTCTTTGCCATTGGTTTAGTCTGGGGACACCCAAGTAGCTCTGCACCCTATAGTGTGTCCCTGTTGGACCTGCAACACAAGCACAACCCATGGAGGCCAGGACAGCTTGTTCTTGTGGGAGCCCCAACTCATCTGCTGGTTGTACCTTATCTTTAGGAAAAGTCCTGCCAGCTGGGAACCTCTGTTCTACACAACAAAGTTTCAGTATGTTTTATTTAATACATTTTAATGGATTCATTTTAAGTTATCTTTTTATTCTTAGCATGGCACACATATTAAAGACGCTCAACAGCTGGTTCTGGTGGGAGAATATCTGGATGCCTATCAATTGCACGTGGGAACATTTTGTAGACCATGATGGACTTGTCTTTCCAAAACCACATCAGTTATATGCCACGATACCGTATGCTTTTGTGTTGCTGATCATCCGATTCTTCAGTGAAAGGTAAGAAACAAAAATGCAGGTTTTTTGCTAACGTTAATCCTCGCTAATGATAAAAAGTTTTGACAAATAATATAACTTTAGAGCAATGTTCTTATGCTCTCATAAAAGAGATTTAGTTGGTGCTTTGCTCTAAAGATCTAGTACAGATAATAAGGTAGGTGAAAAATTGGGAAATACTTTGACTCTTAGGAACATGTGGCTGTCATCCAATCTAGAAGGAAAAAAAATCTATCTAGCTTTTCTAGGATAGCATTTGGCTAATTCTAATTATTTCCTGTCACTAGAGGCACAATTAATAGAAAATCGTTTAGATTTCCTTTTGCTTTTTCTCCTGTGGTGGAGGGGTGGATGTATTCGTTCTCCAAACCAAAACTCTTCTTTCATTCGGTCCTCCACCAGAACATTTGGGTGAGGCTGATAGATCCTAGGTATCTAGCTGTAGCAAAACTAGACAGACTAGAGGGATCTCAAAGTTTCACGTGAACATTTTATGCAGATCTAGTAATGCTGATTCCTTTTTTCCTCACTTTGGCACTGAAAGATGGATTGCTTCTGCAGCTGGAATCTTATGGGACAGGCAGAGGTTGGCTCCAATGAAGGAAGCTACAAGTTTACTAAGATTTGCAATGCATTGACTTACTTATTTGTGCCTTTTTTGCTTGACTTCCTTTTCTTTTTCCTATAAAGAACGTGGTTAGTAGGTTTTTATAATTATTTCAGGATAGAATGAGGAAATTTGGAATGTCGTAAGTTGGACAGGCTTTAAACAGAACCAGATAAGATCATTCCTGTTCGAGATCAAAAGTAATTTGGATCATCTGGTTATAACCACTCACAGTGTCTCCTGAGTAAATGCTTGCCCAGCTGTGTCTCACTGTACTGCTATTGGAAATTGCTCATGTGAATAATTAGCCCACACATCTGTCCTGCAGTGAATCTGCCTGTGAACAAGGAAAACTGACTGCTGCTAGGAGTAGTAGGGACTCAGATGCTGATAGCAGCAGCAGTGAGGGGGGCTTTTTCAGAAAAGCCTGCCCAAGTACAAGAGTGAAGCATTTGACATGCTCTGCAGCCGTTTATGTTGGAAAGTGGAAGAGAAAGAGAAGCCTTCGGTCTCTGGGGGAGTTGCTGTGTGCCACAAATTGGAGACCACAAGCCAAATCCAGTGTCCTGGGCAGCATTAGCTGGGTGAAGCAGTGTCCTAAGTGATTATCTGCCCCTTGGAGAAAGTGTGCCAGTAGCGATCTTCCATCTCACATGGAGAGAGCATCTGTTCTTGTTTCACTTTCCCGTAACTGTTGCTTAACTCCAATTAACTCCAACTCTGAAAAACACAAGGACACAAAAATAAGGATCTTTCCCTTAGTTTTGTTGCATTCAGGGACACAAAATTGAGTCCTTGGGTCTGGTTTTTGGCATAACTGCGAATATGCTGTGGTTCTCTCTTGGGATTACTTGGAGGGAGATTCCTTCCTCTCACACTGCACTGTGATATCCTGTGGCAGATTAAATTGATTCAGATTTATTTTCTTCGTATCCTGGCAGGAGAATAGCTAAGGTCTTGTAACTGTGTTGTATTTCTAAAGTTTTTCATGGTTTGTCTTTGCAGATATGTTGCTATACCTCTAGCAAAAGCCTTAGGTATAAAGAATGCAAGACGTGTGAAGCCACAGCCTAATCCTGTTCTAGAGAGTTATTTCCGGGAGTGCTCAAAACATCCTTCCCAAGTAAGGATTCTCATATCTTTTCAACTAGTTTTGGTTTTGGAAAATCTCAAGTCTTACTGTTTCAATCAGCTATCAGCAATGACATCATGGGATGAGTTCCAGCTGATTGACAGATGACTTAATTTATTTAGGTTGTTGTTGCTGTTCTGCTGACTAGGTTATATGGCATCCAAAACAGAAAATATGTTGAAGATGTTGAATTTTCTGGCATGCTGTTCTAGGTCAGACTTAATAATAATTCCAGTGAAGATCCGTGTTCCATCTTTAACTCATTCTGCCTGGAGAAAGCATCAGCTGACATCTGTTGTTGGAAAGTGGTATCATATTTATTGCAAGCAATGATATTGGAACGCTTGCATGGAAGCCTTTTGATCCGTTATATTGCTGTGTACTTAATCCTGGATTATGTGAGAAAGAAAAGCAAACTTTCTATTACCTTCCAGTTTGTTTTTAAAATTGAACAAGGGGAAAAAAAAAACCAAAGCAATGTTTACCCTCTCAGAAATGAAGCAACTTGATTGTTGATGGAAAACAGGTACTTATATGCAACTTGTGGCCTCAAAGTTCACTTACCAACTACAGTTACCAAACAATTGCAGTGTTCCTACACTGGGGTTTTTTTTGTGCGGGAAGAAAAAAACCCAAAAGCTTTATAATAATGAGGGATATTGATAATTATCAATACATGGAACTTCACCTTCTGTCCATAACTCTGTTGTTCTTTTACTGTGTCTTTTGCCTGGTATTGTCAGGAATAGGCGTATTTGTGCTCACATATGAGCTCTTCTCTATCTGGGCAGATATCCTGATTTCTGTTTCACACTTTCCTTCTGCATGAGTACAGTTTGACAATCTCTGAAAGGAAGCCCAACATGTTTTAAACTCCTCCGCATGTGGGAAGGATTCAGGCTGCCTCCTTTAGGTGTCCAGCTCAGGGACCAGCATGCCTGAGAAAGCACACTGAGGCCTGGCTGGCAATGGAGTGCGTCTGGCCTCCATCATCTGTCAAAACAACCTCATTATTCCTGTGTGGCAAGTCAAGAGCTCCCCAGCCAGCAGGATGGGCTGCACACAGGGGCTGTTTGCACTCCTGCCCTCCCTGGCAGCCTAGGTGCCTCTGCTCACATACCAGAGCTTTCTCTGGGGCTAGGGCACTAATTGAACTGGGCTTACCTTGGTGGAGGCTGAGCTGCTGCCACCCACGATTTGCATACTAGCCTTGGAGGGAACGAGCTTCCCCAGGGGTGAGTCAGGCTACCTCTGCTTCTGCAGCAGCCCCACGGGAGTTCAGCCCACACCTTCCTCACTATGGGTCAGAGGTGAGAGGGAAGCACCCCGCAGTGCCAGAGTCGCACTGCCTTGTGCTTAGCACATGCTAGCAGGGCTGCATGGCAGAGCATGTGTAAAGCAGAGACACCTGACTGCTGCCCTTGGGCTAGATCCGTTTCCAGGCAGTGCTCTAGTCCTGACCTACTTTTAGGTGTCAAAGGGGGGCGGTCTGGATTTTGCTCAGTAAGATTAACTGACTTGCTCTGTACCGCAGGACATTGAATTTTGGAACAGAGCTCACCTTAATTCCAAGCCCACATCTCACCTGTGAGTCTCATTTAAATATGATCTAACAATTAATTAATATTAGGTAATGTATTGAATACTGTGTCCGTGTGTGTTGATATGTGGCACTTCCCCCTCCAGCACAGCCTTTTGCCTAGCAATAGAAGTTACATCTTTGAGGCTATCAGAAGCCACCAGAAAGACAATAGCACAGTTTGTGGATCTGTACATTTCACAGTTGCTTTATTTATAAAAACTAGTGTGTCAAAAACCCAAGGTTTCTGTGCGTGTCACTTGAAAATTAAATGAGAAAGGTAAAAAAAAATTAAAGCAGGAAGCCTTACCTGCAAGGTAAACCCTCGTAGGTAGTTAATATTAGCATTCTTTCTAGATGAAGACCTCACAACAATGGGAAGCTGATCTGTGAACTACAAAATAAATGTAAATGGCACAGGAGTTGCTAACAGTGTCCCATTCTTTGCAGTCAGATATTCAAGGCCTTGCCAAAAAGTGCAACTGGACTGTCCGTTTGGTGGAAAAGTGGTTTAGGAGACGGCGAAACCTTGAGATCCCAACAGTGCTTCGGAAATTCCAGGAAGCTTTGTAAGAAAAGACAATGCTTTTGATGATGAAGGGTTTTACTCTTTTGGAGGGGAAAAAGAAAAAAAAAAAACTATCAAGGTCCTTAGGTGCCTTTTGGGGGGGGACTTGCTTCTGGAAAGCTGGGTCTGTCTGACAAGGGGTTTGGTTTGTGCATACACAAACAGAGGGAAAGGATCTAGTAGCATTTCTGCAAATGGTGTGACTTTAAAAGATTAGGTTAGTTTCTCCTGGAAAAAACATCTTAAGACTATTTTACATTTTTCTTCACTGTATAATAATGGACTTGCTTGTAGGCTCCTGCTACATAGTGCTTAATGAAAACAGGATGAGAACAGGAAACTACTTTTCTGTTTGCCAGTAATCCTAAGGGAACAAAAATGCTTCCTCTTGTTCACATAGGTACCCATGCTGTCGTTTTGGGATGCTATTACATGTACAGAAATCAGTTAAGAAGCAGGAATTGTGGCATCCACAGTAAATGATAGTGGTCACAGCTTGAACGTGGGGTGCTGTGCAAGACATGAGCTCTAACACGCTGATGAGAGTGGGCCACTCAGTGATCTTGAGTGGTAATAAAGTATATGTAAAAAGTTTCAAAACCTCCTGCATGTGATAGAAAACTGGAAAAGCATTCAAGAGTCTGATTTTACACAAATATGTGAGAACTTTCCCACACCTAAACATTTTATTATTTAACTATTCCCGTGGTACCCAAAATCTCATAGAAACTGCAGATCCCCACGTGGACGTGGCTCGTCCCCATTGGATACTGAAAGGAACAGTACCAGTGTAAAACTTCCCTCGTGTCCTGTGTGTTCGGATTTTGACTAGCGTAACTGCAATGACAAAAAATCCCGTGATGGTTTTTTAACCTCTGCTAGCGTTGATTAGTTTAAGGAATGTTAGAAGTACAACTACAAAACTCAGAGCTGAGTATCAAGATTGTTTTCAGTATGAGTCAATATGATGATTTGATGATGTCCTCTGTTGGGCATAAACCCAGTTGATAGAGATGTCTCTCGGAAGCCCGAGTCGAGTCAGCTCCCCTTATAAAACTGACATCTCTCATTTATTTCTGCTGTTTTGTGGATCAGTTAACTTTGTTTTACAAGTGACAACAAGATTTCCTGCTATTGATAAAAGACCTGCTTACCATGGATGCATGTCTCTAGTAATACACAGCCAAAGACTGCAATGAAAACTTGCTTGGCAGAGTGAGAATGACGCAAACAGGCTTCTCCTGTACACTTCTGTGAACCTCGCTCTGCTCTTTGTCAGTGAATTTAATCGGATATAATTCTCAAAGCAACAGATGAGGGGCAGAGTTACTCCAAACTAGTAGTCAGTTCTATGAGCATTATTAATTTTTTGAAAGCCTGCAATCTACAGGATCATTTTTCTGAATCACAAGGAAAATCTGATGAGGCAGATCTAAACCATACTTAAGCTATTAGTTCTTCTAGTTAAGCAACACCAGGGTGTGGAAAGCCCTTTGCACGAAACCTTCCCTGCCTTAAAAGACTTACCAGCCTTTAACTTCCCCCGCTGAATTCTTTTTTGTTAGACTTAGCTCAAGAGAAGAGAGTCCTGAAGTTAAATCAGAAAATCCTGTTGCATGGCTGTTGTTCAGTGCCCTCGCTGGTGGCCAGGCTCAGAGCTTAGAAGGCACTTGAGTAAAATTTGGTGAATTTGGATGAGTTTCACTTTTAGGTTTTGCACACCAAATTCATAAGGAAGCTTGGCTAAATGCAAAATGAGGTAGTGCTCTGGCAGTCTTGTGCATGTCGTGAATTCATCTGAAGCACTGAGTGGTTGTTGCCAAGCATGCTCGATATATACTTGTAGGGCTGGGGACTAATGGCACGGTCTTGTCAGGTGCTCTGTGCTTTGCATCCGATTCAGAGAACCTCTTACACTTGACAATCAACACAGAATCAGTCCTGCTGTCTCCACTAGGCTACGCACACAGCCCTTGCTTGAAACGGGAGGCTTGAGGGCAGAATCAGTCCGTGTGTGAAGCCTGTCCTGGGCCACGGTGTTTTCCTAGCATCTCTTGGTTAACTCAGAGCCAGCTATTACTTGAGGGTTCCACTCCTTCTGTTTGCTCTCCTAATTTCCACTGTGTACCTTGGAACTTTTCTTCATGCGCAGTGACTGTTCTGAAGTGTTATTTTTAAATCACCTGAGGAAAGATGCTTTAAAGTTGAAAAGTAAAATGATTATTTATGTATTATAATTGTTTTCTTGACTTCTTCCAAAGGCATGAGACGTACTATCTTGTCTAGCCAATGCCTTTCCCTGTCCTCATCTTTAGTTTGTTTTTCTTATAAAATGCTGTCTAAGTCTTGGAACATCTCATTTTTTCACCTGGGATATCAGCCTCCAGGTAATGTAGGGCTTAGAAAGGAGGGGCTGCTTTTACCAGACAGGTTCTCCTCATCTTCTCTCATACAGCACTTCGTTAATGTTTGCCAAAGACCACAGCCTCTTTTTTTGTACGTCTCTCAATCCATCAGTACAGTGTTCTTTCTTAAGGCTTTCTCTCCTTTTTAGCAAATCTGGGTTTTCTGGGAGGCTGTTTCTTGCTCTCTTCCAGCATACCTCTTGTTCTGTAAAATGTTCTCACCGGGTTTCAGGCCATGTGCCTGTCCCTGTGATCATGACCTTTCTTAGCATGTGAGGTCCCGCAGTGTTTTCCAACTGATCTTGACAAGCTGCTCTGGGAAAGGTCAGGCTTGTTCCTGCCAAGGGGAAGAGTGGAAAAGAAGTTTTCCATCACCTGTAGAGGTGGGAGTGGGAACGCTCCTGCTGAGTCTCCAGCCGCACCCAGTCCCAGAAACAATACCTCCCACGCAGGCCCCAGAGTCATTACCTCGCTGATTGCTGGCTCCAAATCACAGCATCCTGCTCTGACATATACAAGCAACGTTGTTTGCTAAGACACACGAGAACTTTTTTCCCCTTTGCTGACATAACAGATTGGTGGTGCAAACCTGGAAGCTTTTATCTCCTTTGAATATCCATTAAAGCCACAGAAAGCTTAAATCAAGCAAAATGCTGGCACACCTAGTCAGAGATTGAGGCTTAGAGTTAATTCAGAGCTCTGTAGCAAAACACAAACTAATCCAGTAGTTGTCCTTGAAGTTTCGTAGGGCTGCCCTGTTTGCAGCCATCACTGTTAAGAGCGATCAAAAGACATGAACCCAACAACTGAAACAAGTCACTGTTGCTGCTCACAGCATTCACAGTGAGTGTTCTGATCACATGCTTGAAAGACCTTCTAGAGATAGGGAACTGTGAGATGTTCTTAGTCCGGTGCAAATATTCTAGAGAGATTGATACAGCAGGAAGGGTTGGTGGTATCAAACACGAATTCTCAGGGAATTTATTACATTTGCTGTGACTGTTCTCTTGATCAGTTTATGCCTGTCTGGAAAATCACTGCTCCAAACACACTCAAGATATCTGTATTGTGATAATGTAAAATAGTTTACTGTTTTTACTATTAGTCAAAACGTAAGTATTTAAATGTTAACTGTATCTGAATTATTAATATGTGACAACCCTTAATGTAGAGCGTGAGGGCATGTTTGTGAAGATTGATACGCAACAAGTTGCGTCAGTTCTGGCTCAGGGGACAAATACATATAAAAAATATCATGCTTTGTTCTTACGTTTTCATTTTAATTTTGCAGCTGGCGATTTTCATTCTATCTTACATCCTCCATTGCTGGATTTATATTTCTGTATGATGTAAGTTTTTGTTTTGAAGATTTTACATTCTTATGTTTTTAACAAAATAAGGATCGATTTCTAGATCTTCTTGAAGCCCATTGAAAAAACTTGCTGGTTTCAGTGGCTCTTGGAGCTGAGTTGAGATCTTAATCTAAATAATAGGCTGCAGTACACACTGAGGTTTTACTTAATCTTTAAATTACCTTTTGAACTTTTATGATAAAATAAATTGAGTAAATTGTATTTTTTAAGGCAAGCTTAAGATGCCACGCAGATGGTTTTACAAGCGTGCCTTGTTAACACCTACAAATGCATCACCAGGCTGTGTTTTTCTCCAAGGAGGCCATAAACCTTTTTTGGCAGCACTTCTGGGGGTGACAACAATGGTGCATTTCATGTCTATTTATTGAGGTGTTGCTGCTGAGTCAGAAGTTGGGAATAACAGAGAGAGTGCTGCTTGTAACTCTGTGAGCACTGCCTGGGGCGTCATTAATGCCTCTCCTGAGCAGCAAAATAATTCTCAGCGTGTCCACATTCGTCTGGCTCTTCTCCCCAAACACTGTTTATCATCATGAACCAGTGGTGTGTGTCGCTGGTAAACACAGCAAAATCTAATCACTGTGGCAACATATCTTGAGTAATTGCGGTAATAAAATACACACCCACTGCTTTGGATGATGAAATGCTGAACTGGAACGTTTCAGGTGTCCTGAAAAGAAGCCAAAAAACCTGGGACGAATGTAATAAATCTGAGATGCAAGACCCCTTTAGAAATCGGTGGAGATCAGTTACTGAGACGATAGCTTCTTAGTCTGCTTCACTAAGAGAAATTTTAAGTGTTGAAGATTTGAGTTAAGAGTGCTTGTTGTTGCTCGGCTGCTCAGTCTCTGCATCATCTGTCTCCCCCAGAAGCCTTGGTTTTACGACATCTGGCAGGTGTGGGTCGGCTATCCATTTCAGGTGAGCTCTTTGGCACTGGGCCGCTGGCCTGGGGCCATTCCAGGTATTTCCCCATTGAAAGGAGTAATCTGCAGAAGCTCTTCTCCCTCCCAATGGACACCACCTCCAGAGGTGCAGCACCCAAAGCTTTTTGCCCTTCTGTGGTACCTCCTGCTGACTGTTTCAGGACTTCTCTGCGATCCACCTGTGCTGCAGCTCAGCCCTCCAGGCCGACGGCTCTGATTTCCAGCCGTGCCGCGTTACTGGTTGCGCACGGGAGATGCTATCTGTGTTACAGGTTTCAGTGCAGGAGCCCAGAGCTTGCACCAGGCCTGACGGTGCTTCGCATTAAGCAGAGGGTTATCCCCAGTGCTCTCTGCCTGCTGGGCCTTGCTGCTCAGTGGTGCAGGTGGAGGGAGCACTGCAGCCATTGGGTTTGGCACAACACGAGTCCCTTGCTCTGGGGATTGCTGCTCGATACTCTGGTTGTTCCCAAGGGTCACAATGCTCTTGTTTCTTCCTAAACTGTTTTACTAACAGTTCCATAACAGATGACTCCAAGCAAACTGCCTTCTTGCTCACCTTCCAGAGGTTCTTAGGTGCCCCCCAACTCCTATTGTTATAAATCTGTGGCCTGTCACATTGCCTTCATATTCCTGTCCTATGCAGTGGCCACAGATAAGACGAATCCTGCCTCCCAGCTGAGCTTTCCCAGCCTCTTACTCCTGGGACCTGATACCCGAGCCTACTTCCTACCACCTGGGAAATGCATTGGGCCAAGGGAGCAGCCAAGCTCAGCATCTTAGCCCTAAGCAGATGCACAGGATTTTAGCATAAATAGCTGACATCTTAGTCATGGGATGTGTGAATGTTTCAAATGTTAATTGTTCACCAAAACGGAGGGCTTTGTTTACTTGCAGTTGTTTGTGATTAAATGCAGCACGCATGTACTTCTGACAAAAACGTACGAAAATGATAAAAAAAAAAGCATGTGAAAATTCAGAAGTGGGAGGGGAAGTGCAGAAAAGGAGAGTTTGGTCTGAGTAAAGGTTAAAATATTTGGCTCCCAGAACATCTTTCTTAATGAAGCCCAGAACAGGGATTTAGTTTAATTTTTTTTTAAGCGGGGCTCAACTGAGGAGCAAAAGGAGTGAGGAAAGGAAAAAAGAAGTAATTTCACTTGGCATTCACTCCTTGCTATTCTGAGTTAACTGTGGTTTTCTTTGTTACAGACTCTGCTGCCATCCCAGTATTGGTACTACATGGCTGAAATTGCTTTTTACTGGTCTCTCTTATTTACGCTTGGGATCGACAACAGAAGGAAGGCAAGTGGTTGTGCTCATTCTCAGCTAAACCTGGGTTTACAAGGAAGAGCAGTGTCCTGATACTGGCTTTGGTGCAGCCACATGAGGGCAGCATCAGTCTGTCCCTCTGTCCCTGGCACACCCGCACACGTCCCCGCTGCCAGGGCATCTCTGTGCCTGACAGCTCTGGCTTGTCACTTCACCCGCACAAACACCCTCCAAGGGCTGTACGTTCTTGGCTCTACCATTTTTTTTTTTTTTTTTTTTTTTTTTCCTTCTCTCCTTCACAGGATTTTCTGGCTCATGTCGTTCATCACTTGGAAGCCATTACGCTGATGAGTGGCTCTTGGTGTGGCAATTATGTGCGTCTTGGAACACTGGTGTTGTTTGTGCACGATATTGCCGATTTCTGGCTCGAGGTAACCCTGCCCTCCATCCTTTGTTTTCCTTGTTAATAGGGAGGTTTTGGAGTAGTTTATTTTTTGGTTGTTACCCAGCTTCAGTGACACTTTAATATTTTTTGCCGTAAGTTTCATACGATCCCTTCCTATCTCCACAGAGACACAGCTTCATAAATTGTAAGATAAAAAAAAAAGCTTCTAGACAATTTAAGCTGATGCTCTGTTACAGAATCCATTATGAGAAAGGAGCAGAAGAGAAGTTCTGCAGTACAGAATGAGGACTGGAAATACATCTGCCTCCCTGGCTTATTCTCCCTGTTAAAATCAGACCAAGTTGGCTAGCCTGTGAATAGCTTGTCATGATAGCAATTCTCAAGCAAATTTAACAGGCAGAATTTTGGCTACTTCTCCAAACCAGCTTAATTTTGTCAGAATTCACAGCCCTGTGTTGACCCAAGGGGCACATCTACATTATACACTTCTGGATGGAGACACTCAAGCTGTCCCTGAACAAGGTATCAGAGGTATCTACTGGCAGAGAAAAAGTTTCTTTCCCTGGACTGAAGGGGAAGTTCCTTCCCTGAACTAGATATCAATGTTCAGAAATGCTTAAGATTAAGAAGGGTCCTATTCTGTACACAGCACTGTGGTCCTAGGAATTTGCTGTGGGATTTCTTGGAATCCAAATGCACAGAGTGTTTGCTTCTCTAGAGCTACCCTGAGTTTAAAACACCAGTATTGAGAACGTTCCATCACCTCTTTTGGTGGCAGTGCCAGCATAAGCAGCCCTTGTAGGCTGCTGTCTGTCTCTGCTTATTTCTGACCTTGATACTCTCTCAGATGTATTGGAACAAGTAATTGTGGGGTTGTGCAGTTGGGATTGGTCCGCATTAAATGCATACAAACAGGATTTTTATTTTTTTTTCTGGGTTACTTTTAATCCTGAACTGCTTTGCGGTCCAATTATCTGTTTACTGACAACTGGTAGGTCAGTACTCAGGTGGAAACTGAACCCAGATACCAGACTAACTCAGTTCAGCCCTGCCACTCAAAAGTTTATCAAAGTGCTGTTTAAAACTTGGACTTGGCACTTGAAGCTTTGTCCAGACTAGAGAATGGCTGATTTCATTCAACAGCACACAGGGTGGTTCCTCAATGAAGCATGGAGGGACAGAGTTCAGCTAGAGGAGAAGCAACAATTATAACCTTAGTTAGCAGGACAGAGACCAAGGCTAGGATCTCCAGCTCTCAAAAGGAGAAATCAGAAGCTGAGTCAGCATGGAGAAGGATCAGTAAAATGTATGCACCAGAATGCCAGTGTGTCACTGCTGTTCCTGAGCATGCAGATGTGGCCGGCAGCTTCTCTTTGATTCAGCCCCTTTTGAATCTGCTACAGGAATGAGGGATTGCCTCTGTTTTCAAGAACATTTTGTGTTTTCATGCCACTTTTATATTTTGATCGGAGAGCTGTTCTTTAGCCCTTTGATGCAGAGTCCTTTCCTGTAAGATGAAAGGAGAAATATAAACAGAGAATCTGTTTTGATGCTGCTTTATTAGGTATCAGAAAAGTGATTGCTTTACATGTCACAGGGAGGAAACTTTTTTCTTGCTTAGGTGGAAGATGAGTCTTTGTTTATGGAAATGCAGAAAGGAAGTTATTTTGGAGAATATTTATAATATGTTTGATGGTCTTTATTCAATGCAGGCAGCCAAAATGTTTAATTATGCTCACTGGGAGAAAACCTGCAATGTACTCTTCATCATCTTCTCTATCGCATTCTTCATCACAAGAATCATCCTGTTCCCCTTCTGGTAAGCAATATTTAATGTAGGCATGGGCTTTTATGTCATTCCCATTTCCATTGCAAGGTTATTGGTTATGATGGGGAAAGGAAAGGAATGGATTGTACTTTCAAGAGCAGAAGCAAAACTTTCATTTCTGTTTGCTACTAAAGGCCAGCAAGAAGAGTTGACAAACTCTGTCATTTTCTTCAAAAATATAAGTAAAACCAGTTTTTTAAATGAACCTCTCGAAACTATGCTGACCTAAATAAAGGCTTTTATGTATTCTTTCACTTCTTTTTGTAAATAGTAGTTAAATGCTATGAGCATTTTCAAGGGGATTGAGCTACTTAACTAGGAGAAATAATTTTCCCTTTTGTTCCACCCCTCCTGCTGTAGCTGCAAAGTCAGAGTGCAGTGTAATTCCTTTATGGTTGTAGCTCATTTTTTGTAGAGCCTTTTTTTCGCTACTTTTTGCTCTCGGGTAGTGCCTCACCTCATTCACATGAGGAGCATTCAGAAAAGTTAAGGTGAACCAATTAATTCATCATGTCAATGCAAATAAATCATAACTTGCTAAATACTCACACGATGTTGGAGTGCTATGATTTAATCTGCTTCGGAGTATCCACTCGGGTGCTTAGTGCTTAATGCTTAACACGTTTAGCTTCTAAAAAGTGTTTAATGTGTTTCACATTCCCAGTTTTGTTGACTTGCTGTAGTTTGCCTTCATGCCCCTCCCTGCATGTGGACAAACCCTTCGAGACTGAAGCTGGTTAAATTAATAATTCTGAACACCGATTAACACAGGGTTTTAATTTCTTGTAGTATTTTCTTTCAGAAATGCTGATGTGTCTTTCATTGTGATTTTTTGGTTAACTGTACGAGTGATCTCCAATCCTTTTGCTTCACTGAGGTTCTTGAGTTCTTGAGCTTGGAAGTGAAACATGATGAGATTAAAGGGACTCAAAGCCCCAAATAATCTAGAAGTAGTGGGGTCTGAAGATGGACAAAACATATGTTAATTAACAAAAAGTCCTGCTGCAAAGCCTGTAGGATTTTCTCTGGAGTGTGGATTTCAGATTAGAAAGAACTTACATTTGAAAAATAGCATAGACAGGCAGTGAGTTGCACAGTATCTAGACCACACAGAGCTCAAGCTTTAAAAAATTGGCACTATATTTCTAACCTTCTTTAGAATACTTTCACGCAAGACGCAAATTTCTCATCTTTTGAAGTTTGTATTTCAAGAGAGATGTATAATCTAGGTAAGAATGCACTTGTTAATTAATCTGTCATCTTTGCAAAGCTTTTTAATAGTCTGTGGAAATAATCAGTTTGGAATGTGAAATTAGAAATAATTTAAAGTAGCATAGAGAAGAAATCTTGCACCATAACAGTGACTTTTTTTTTTTTTAAAGGATTCTTCGTGCCACATTGTATCAGCCTACGTACTACTCCACGACTCCCGTCATAGCGTATTTTGTATTCAATGGGCAGCTATTGATCCTTCAAGGCTTGCATTTGTACTGGGGTTACTTAATTTTCAAGATTTTGAAGAGGTTCATTTTCCTAAAGGTAAGCGATTTTCTGCATCTGTGGAAAGATGGGTGAAGTATCAGTTGCTAATACCTCCAGGAGATTTACTTGGAATTTCTTATCGTTTCCCTGAACTTCCTCAGCATTTTATAGGGATCTACTGAGTCCAGAGATGTTCAAGTGTGCTTTCTACCTCTCATTGTCATACCTCAGGTGATAGATCAGAATACCAAAACTTCATCTGGAATCCTTTTTGGCTTGTATCTGATGGTTTGCTCTGATAGTAAAGGAGAAGTGAGCTCTCCCAAACACTGAAGATACTGCAGAACTCTTTAGAAATTCCTGTGTTCCAAGCGAAAGCAATCTTTGTAGGAACGCATGAAAAAAGGGGAGGAGAAGTGAGTAATGAGATCTTTTAAATGCTGTAGAAAACCTGTAGTCAGAAGTTCTTCAGGTTTGTCTAAATCTGAGGTCAGCTATACTTGAACATTGGTTTGAGACTAAGAAAACCATATGAAGGTGATCTGGTATTATGTTATGACATAAATACTGATTTATTCAACTGGAGTAGAGAAATGGTGCAAGTCTGGTGCTTCCAGAATCTGCTTATACCTTGTAGAGAAAACTCACATGGCAAAAAACTATAAAGAAAACTTCGCTGCCGTTTAGGTCTCGTCCCATGGCCTGAGGCAGTAACATTTTCACAAGATCTCTTGTCATGAAGTGTGCAGTGAGGTGCAGTGTAGATAAAACAGTTAGCAAAAAGCATTTAGAAAAGGACTTTAGAGAGCATCTCTTAGGGTTTGTCATAAGCATTTGTAGGTACGTTTTGCTAGTTAAGGTGAAACTCAAGCTGTGCTACTGAAAAATGGTATTTCTTTGAGGATCAAGATGCAAAATATTAATTGACCTGACTGTCTAATCTGAAGCAGTTAATTCAGTGAAGCTTCTTGAAATAGAAATATTCCTCTCTGACCGTATTTCATTGTTGTTTGACTCATCACAGAAACCATCCTGTAATTATTGGACTCTTTCAAATCTTACTCAAATAGACAGCTGATATCATAAAGACACCCAGTGTCTTCCCTAGCAGAAAACTGCAGTTTTTTGCACTCAACCTTTGCTGGACAGCAAGCAGCTGTACATACAGGACAAATCTGCAGAAGTGTCTTAACTTGTTCTGCTTCAAAAACATACTGCTGTGGTCCCTTAGACACTGAAAAGCTTGTATGTCTTGCTTGTCACCTCTGTTAGATTGACTGCAAAATTATTTCTGGCCTGGCTTATTGAGTGTTAAAGTGTTTTTCTTCTTTTTTTTTTTTTTATTTTTTTTTTTTTTTTATTCTGGCCTTGTCCGTTGTTCTCTCACAACTCTTCCGATGAGCTTAAGAAGGCCATCCCGCTGCCTTGCAGCTGAGGATCAGAAAGGCTTTGGCCTAGTTCTCCATCTACATTGGTTGAGATTATGGGAATACAATGCAAGGAGGGCTTCCAGTACTGTGCTGAACGGGACAATATTAGGCCAGCTATATAAAGCCATTCTGCCCTGCCTGCTTGTATGCCTTTGTAAGGGGGAGAAATGTTTTATTTTGAGATAAGAGCATTTTTTGTATGAGTCATGGCAGGAAAAAAAACAGGAAAGCATCAAGCCTGCGTCCTAACCATGGATTTTTGATTCCTTATACAGCTCTCTAAGAAGCCAGTTTTCAAATACCATTTTTACAGTGGTAGCAGCAGCAGCAGCCCGAGCCCTTTTCAGTGTGCATGACTTCAGCTGGCTTGCATGTGCAGCCTGTTTTCCATAGCAGTGGCAAACTTGGCTGTGAAAGCAGCCAGTGTCTCCAGAGCTGTGAAGGCGACGTTGAACAGCACGGTCTTTGCAAGGCAGCGCTTTTGTACCAACATATTTGTTCTAGACATACTCCACGCAAATAACTGTTGCTGTTCTAGGGAAATACCAGTAAACCATCATCCTTGTATTAGAAGGGTTTTGTTTCTCTGCCCAAGACTTAAGTTTTCATTCAGAAGACAGGGAAGTTTTGACAGTTCTCTTCAAGCAAATGTTAGCTACCACAGACGGAAAAATTGAAGTCGTGATGTGACGGGGAATAGGGTCCGATGTTGGTGTTTAACCGAAGGGAGCTCTGAGCATAGCAAGAGTGTAAGGAATTTTTTCAAAGCCCTCTGTGCTTTGAACCACCCTGGGTTGTTGGGGTCACCTGTGAAAACCACTCTAGTGCATCAGTTAACAGCTCCTAGCATCCATCCTGGGGCAGGTATCTCCCCTGACTGGATCTTTCCAGGCCATTTCATCGCACTGTCTGGGAGTCAGTGGGCTTGAATGTGTTTATTCACAGTGGGAAGTGCCGATGTCCCTTGTTGAAGGACAGGTTCAAGGGCTTGTGGCCAGCCCAGCTCTAAACCTTGGCACTGGGTTAGACATGAAAGGTGGGACTTGGTGAAAAATGCAAACGGGAAGGCCCAAGTCTCAAGGATGTCATGTACCCACCGAGTCCCCTTTGCTGTTATTCAGAGGGTCACACAGAGCTGTCTCACACCTTGCTTAGAGTGGTGGGTCTAGATTCAATACTCTTACCTGCAGGAGGCTTTGTTAAAGGCAGGGATTAATACAGAAATGCTATCGAGCACTGCAGCCTCACAAGCTGGTAGCTTCTTCCATGCTTTACTCTTCCTGCTGAGAAAGAGATGGCTTTTGTTTGAGACTGGATGGTCAAAAGCTCTTCATCTCAGATGTCACCTTCCCTCTGCACTAATAAAGGGGCTAATTATCCTCAGTCCTCTGGGATAAATGTGCCTCCTGACATGCTTCAGCAAAAAAGAACTTGGACTAAAAATCTTGTGATTTCCCTCTTTCCAAATACTACAGCTAGAGATGAATGAAAATGAGGAAAGAGGAAAGAAGGGAGATGGTGTTGCCCTGTCCCTCTGTCTCCTGTTTTCTTGGGCATGAGAGTCTCTGGCACTGGAGCTGGTAGCACAGAACAGCACTGGTCTTCAGGCTCCCGGGACTTGTGCCACCTTTCCCCTGGCCCAGACATCCAGAAGTGCCCTCCCAAGGGGGCTCTCTGCATCGACAAGCTATTTTGCATGTTAAGAAGCCTTTTATTTTCTGTGGAAAATAAACTTGAGGGGATGGGAGTATATACATTTTAAATCAAAGTTTGTTCTGACTTCTGGAAAATCTAAACATACCCCCAGAGGAACCCAAATGTCCTTTCTCATGTGACACTTTGTGACCGTGGGTGTGAGTAAGGTATACACATGTGAGAAAAGCCTTTCAAAGTCAGACCTGTAGCCATGTAGCTCAGCTCAGCTCTGCTGCGAGAGGCAGAAGGACATTCTTCAGCGTAATTTCTTTTCAAGTTTGGTCAGGCAATCGCAATGTTAGCTGCTGGCTGCCATCTTGATGTCCAAGGCCTTTTGTTGCTAGGAAACTCCGTGTGTTTCTGTAATATTGTTCAATTACATGGTGAAATTACCCACTTGTATCAAGTTTCAAGCACCACTGAAACATGTCTAGTCATCATGTCTGCACATATGAGAATATTTTAGGAAAATTGAAAAAACATCTAGAGAAGTATGTACATATGCACTGATTTAAAATATCTCGCCAGGAAAATCCCATGGAGATAAAACATTTTATTTCCAAGGTCAGAAAAAGGGAGCGAATGACAGCAGCTTATAGCCACATTATTATGGCAAATTAAGATGTAAAATACATGTTAAAACCATTACACTCTGAGCTCAGGTTTTGAGACTACAGCGCTTTCAATCTTGAAAAATATGTGGAAGTTGTAGGAAATGGGCATGATGTCCACATGACTCAGATACTTCAAGGCTGATGCAAAGTCCATGGATGGCAGGTTTTTAACAGACCTGGATGCCACTAGGACTAGGTTTTCTTTCTCTTTTAATTGTTTTGTGACTTGACTGCCTTCAAGTAAGGCAATGAACTTCTGTCTGATGGTTGTTAGGAGTTATCAGCTGCGGTTTCATTTGATTCACCATGGTTCTTTTCCTGAAACCGAAAAGACCCTGCAATGCTGTGGAGCAGGCTGTTGGACTTGTCACTCTTAAAATATAAAATAATACTGAAAAAAAAAAATCAGCTGGTGCCATCCTATGTGTCTTCAGTGTTCCTTTGGTGTTTTGTACTCGGTAAGCAGGCGTGTTGGAGGTTTTGGTTGGGCGTATCCTTGTCTGTGGTTTGTTCATTCTTCATTTAGTCCCAATTCCCAAGGGAACAGTGAGAGTTAGCATTCTAAGAATGACTAATGACAGAGTAGGGGTAGCTGGAAAGGATAAAAAACTAACTGTTTGGGGGTTGAAATGAGAGATGTGAAATACTTGTTTTGATAGTTCTGCTGTTTCCAGCAATTATTCTTCTACTTCACATTTTGTTCTGTGTGAGGATTGCCCTTGTACTGAGAAATCTCTGTTGGTTCAAGTTAACTTCCTTTCCTTCTTTCTTTCCTATGTACTGATAACTGGGATGCCAGTAGAGTCCTTGCCGTGAGAAGTGGTTAGGCATAGAAAAACTCCTGAAATCTGTTACTCCCTTTTCTGTACCAAGAGATGTTGTGCTACTCAAACTGTGTCCCTAAAGATGCCCCTGTGGACTCGACTACCTGATGTGGTTTAATATTAATGTGTAGGCAAGGCCTGAAAGTCCTTTGGAACTTATAAACCATGCCCTCGCTATGCATAGTGAAGAGTAATGGTTCTTGTGCTTTCTTGTGAATTTACCTCTTTGGAGACTTGCTATAACCCTTGGAGTAAGTTGCTAAATTCAGTTACACAGTTCCCAGAGGCTGTGCTACCTGCTCCTGACCAGATGGCCTCGAGCTGAGTTTAGTGTGAGGTCATTCAGACTCATCTCTGCTCCTGCAGAACTTTCCTTCCCTGGGATCCTTTTATTATTATATCTCTTAATTATTTTTTTTGTGTGCTTGATCTCTGGTTGCATCAAACAGAACTTTTATTTTTAATAATTCATTTGAATTTGGTATTTATTTTTTAATCACGTGGGTCCTCACTGAACTGTGCAATAGTTTGAGGTAGTTAATCCTAAACAGGAATCTGATTTTTCCAAACTACAGGAAAAAAGCTCCATGTAACACAGAAGTTGAATGGTCTCCAAAGAGATTACACTTTACATCTCTTTTGTGGCAAATAGAATTGGATCCAGGGTTCAGGTGTTGAGCCGTGCACTGGTCACGCCGTAGGCGAGCTGAGCCTGATCAGCCCCGGGTAATAAACTCTGCCTTTGAACTTGAACTGTGAAGGGGCTTCACGGGACTCTGACCACGCACAACAGGGCTGCACTTCCATACACTGTGCAATTACCAGGACGTGAAAAAGCAGCATGAAATTAAATCCCGTGTTCAGTTTTGGCATGCATAGCAGTTTATTGCACTCCTAAAATGCCAGAGTTTCAGCTGATTTTTTTTTTTTTCTTCTTCCTGATGCAGTAAAAAAACCCCCTAACTTCAAGACATTTATAATTAGGAAATGAAATTTAATGAGAATCAACACATTCAGTGGGAAGTCGTTCATTTCAGAAAAATGTCATTCTGCAGGAGTTAAACAGAGGACAGGGTTTAGTTTTCTAAACTAGAGGCAAGTAAGTTTTGTTTTCTTTTACTGAAGTATTTTTGTTAAGCCTGTACTGTGCCAATAGCTGTCAGGGTGCTGATAAAACAGCCCAAGAGGTGTGTGTGTCTTAATTCCAAGTAGCTGTTTTAAAAGCAGGAATATATTTTAGAGAATAATGATCATCTAGTTAATTACAATTTCTTGACTGTGGGCCTGGGAAGTGTGGAAAAGCTTTCACTGGAGGTTTTGTGGTGACTTTCTAGACTGGAAAGGGCTGGTACACACAGATGCCCTGCTTCAGAGTTTTAGTTCTGAGTGAAGGTTTAGCACAAACACAAGACAGATGGAACTGGATTAGTGGGAGTTGCCTTCTCCTCTGCCCCCCAAAAGGAAAAGGGCTTATGGAGAAGCCGAATTTGTTGGTTCTCAACAGGTAAATACTGATAGCAGATTTTCTTATGAGCTTATTAGGGGAACAAAATAGAACAAATGAAAGTTTTCCCTCTTGGAGATGAAAACCAGCCTATCTGGGAACCTTCCCAGTTGATTCAAATTATTGCCTTTGGGACATGAGCTTTTTTACTAGCCTGGAGATGGGAGCTAGCCAGCCAGGTCAGCAGAGTGAAGGCTCGTGCCCTAGTAAAGGGAAATTACTTCCTGCTATGACTTTCTTTCATCTGCATATTTCCCATTCTGCTACAGCAATCTAGTTAAGCCCAAAGCCTGGCTACATGTCTCACTTTCTGCTGCCAGATTCGTCTGAGGGAGGAGGGGCAAGAGACAGGCAGAAGAAAGAGAAAAGAGTATGAGGTTTGCTTGCTGGTATTTGCCACAATAGGAGAAAAGCCACCGTGTTCATGCTGGGGAGCTCTGGAGCCCTGCCTTTACTGGGGGTTGAAGTCAAGGCTGGGCTCAGTGATGTGTTGTCAAAGTGTGTAGCCCAGCAGAGTCTGTGAAAGAGGAAACACCACCAGTTCTTGTCTGCTGAACAAATGTTCTGTGCCTGTCCAAGAGCACTGTCTGGTCTCCTTTGCCTCAACCAGCTCATTTTCCTGGCACTGTCAGTTAAAAGGCAGGTTGCTATTTACATCTTTAGTTTTTACTCCAGGTTACAAAAGGGGTCAGCAGCTGAGCAGTGACTTCCAGGGGGGTATGTTACACTGTCTGTTAAAATATACTTACCAGGTTTCACAACAGCAACGATGTTCTGTGCTGGAATTTCGGGTTTGGGATTTGGTTTTTTGTTTGTTTTGTTTTTGTTTTTAAATAAACTCTGTTTAGAATGCCCATAACTCCACAACACCTTTCAGCTGAATATTGTATACAAAGCGGGTTAAGTTCAGAATTACAGTAAGGACTTTTATGACCATTATGGAGGAATGAACTCATGAGAAACTGAAGTAAATAATTTCAGAGCATTTGCCTGAAATAGGCTTGTGAAGATGTGCTGGGATGGGAGCACCGGGACCCTTCCACAGCCCTGTTGTGCACACACAAGACTGTACAAGAGCAGCCTTCACCCTCTGGCCACTGTCAGAGTTCTTGTGTGTGGATGCTCCTGTTGCCTTTCCTGTGTCAGCTGTGCCATAAATGGGTCCCTTGAGTAAGTCTGCTGTTCCCAGAGGTGCTGAGTTTGCCTTCAGTAGGAGCTGCAGATGACCACTGCTGCAAAGAACGGAAAATCAAAACTGTATGGAATCCTCAGAGCAAAGCTTCCAGCCCTGGCCAGTCAAGCAGAGGCTGTGGTGTTGATACTGGACCAGGTTCTCAGCTGGTAGGAAACTCACTGGCTTTGTGTTAGTTTTCACCAGCAATGGACCTGTCCAAACAAGCACCCTTGCTCCTCTCTCCATGTCTGTTTGGCTCAAGGCAGCTCTACTTCCAGTAAATACCTGATCTAAATTATTCCTTTTATGTGAAAATTCCTCATTCAGATAAAAGATAAATGTTAGTAAAGCTTTTTGCTTCAAAATTAATTGATTTACAGGGGGACGCTTGCTGATGGTTTTTTGTCTTCCCTTGTTAACTGCTCATACTTCTTAATTTTCTAGAAGGATATTTGTGAAATGTTCCATTTATTGCTAGTTTTATGTATCTTATGCACCTATATACAAACTATATATATAATAGTATACGTATGTATTTATTTTATCAATTGCCAAAAATTAATTCACAGGGCCAACCTTAGGCCTTCTTACAGAACTTTTGATGCCTTCATTTATTATATTTAATGTATGCTGCAGGGGCTTGACTTGTGACTTGTGACTTTGTTATGAGGTGAGTAATTCTCATTTTCAGAGGGCTTCATGGTACTGTAATTTCCTGAGTCAATTAAAAAAAAAACCAAAACCTTGAAATAAAGCTAGTTAATGATAAATTTAATATTAATTGAGAAAGGAAATTGACCTATCTTGTATTTAAAGAAAATATATTTCCCTAGGAGGACCTAAGAGTGGTCCATAATCCTTATTACATGCGAAGAAGGGAAGAGGTCTTAAAAGGAGCTTCCTCTCCTCTGTAACACAACTCTGGTAGCTCTTGCCCATGCACAGCACGTTGCAGAGTTCACCTCACCAGAAAGCAAACTACCCAACCTGATCGGTCCATCAGCAGCGATGGGTGTGAAGCATCTGAGGGTAGGATTTGTCTTGCGTAGCTGAAGCTGTACCTAGCTCAAGCTCAAGGCCCTCTCTGTACTTATTAGTGTCCCCAGTGGGGGACAGTGTGTCCAGTGCTGTCATGGTGGTGGGGCAGGTCACCCTCTGGGGAGACCCGTTTCTGTCTCTCTTGGTTACAGAGCAGTCCTAGGTAACAATCTCAGGGTAGATACTCGACTTTCAGAATGCTGAACTTCAGTGAAGTAAAACCTTCACCGAGTGACTTAAGCACACAAGTCTCAGGGACTTCTAATGCTGTTTAAGAAACTTTGTGCATTAGGTGGTACTGAAAATATTCTACATCCAGCCTCGATGCCCCAGTGTTTAGAAACACTGCATTGCAGTGGCTCTAGGTATCCTGATAGGAATGTGTCATAAAAAGACATGATGTGTTAGGTATGCGACTTGAAAATTAGATTGGTAACGTTTAAGTGTGGAGATAACCTTCAGATGCATCACAAAATGCTCGAACAACTCCTCATGATGAAAAGGGATACATGAGCACTTTGGTGGCCACAGGAGGCGGAAGTGCCCGTCGTTCCGTGGCTGTACGCTCTGTAGTTTCAGGGTGGTTTAATGGTGCTGTAGGGCTTCTGGAGGAGTAGTCTCCAGCAGCTGTGTTGCTTCAAAACATTCATCTTTGGTGTCCTACCTTACTAAGAAAAGTGTGAGTGTCTGATCAGCTGTTTTGTAGCCAAAAAAGCATTTTTGAGGAGTGAAAGTGCATGTTCTGATAAAAGTTCATACCGCTGACCTCCTTGGCTTAACGCAAGTTCTGTCCTAGGGTAAAAAAAGTTCACTATAGAGAACAGCATCAAGTGCCTATTACACTGTTCTTTGTTTCTTTGCCAACTGTGGATTTAAAACTGGAATAATTCAGAAAGCAGTGGGACGTTATGACTCACTCGGTACCTCCTGGGCTTTTGACATTATTGTAAAGCCACATACACTTGAGTGCAAGGTTGAGTTAGTGGATTTCAATAACCCAGCCAGCAGACTTTATTGAAACCGCAGAGTACCTGGTGAACTGTAAACAATGATTGATTTCTTCTGACCAGGCAGGGTATTATAGCTCCTGTTACAGGTGTGTTACGTTGAGTGACAACTCAACGTGATCATTTTCTGAGGTTAAATTTATTCCTTCGCTCAAAATCGTGGACGTGCTCTAATAGTAACATCTACTTTTACATGACTTTTTCTCGATATTTGTGGAATTAGTGTAACTTTTAGTTTGTTTTTCATGCGTCGTCTTTGAGTTCCCTCTGAAAACTCCCAGTGGAAAGCTCGAGGAATGGGTATTACATAGAAGAGAGATTAAGTAAGAGACGTCCAATACAATTAATCTAGAAAGTCTATATCTTCATTTAAGAACTGAAGAAAGTAGAGTCCAGCAGCACATCTTTCATGGAAGACCAGCCTTTTTTTTATGTTGCATAGTGTGTGTATAAGCTGAAAGGGGGAATATATTTTCCAATAAAATCTTCCAGGCTGGAAATACAGAACGTTTTGCTTGAATCCAAATGTATGTTGCTTAGTCTCCATAGGCAAGTAAAGGCGTATTAAGTCATATGTCAGCTGAGTTGAATTACTGATGTTGAATTAAACATGTTGAACTCAGAGATTCATCAAATTTATAGTATTATTTGCTAGAAAAGTATCCCCTTCTATCTATTTGGACTGTCTTTTTATTATCTCTCTTGTTTATTATCTCTTTTATTTGAGTCAGTGGTTGCTGACCAGACTAATAGCTTTCATCTTGGTACTACAAGCTGTTTCCATATGTGCAGGTGCTGTGGAATTTATTGTCTTTACATTGAAAAATCAAGAGCTACTCAATATGTTTGTAGATATTTAAAGGAGAATACTCTTAAGGTAGAATTAAGGTATAAGATTTTAGGGCATTGTCATTTTAATAAAAGTTACAGAAAATTTCAACTGAGGGATAAGAAATATTTGAAAATCTACAAATCTAAAATTCACAAAATCAGGAAATATTACAGAATCAGCTGTCAATTGCTTTTATGTATCTGTACCTGGTAGAAGAAATACAGTTAACTTTGTGGACCTAAATTATGCTTAACCTAAAAGATAATTGGTTTTAGTCTTGTGCAGGCAGGGGCAAAATCGGGATCTGCTTATGCTGTTGAGAAATCTTGAGTCAGTGTTGATCCCACCAGATGACTTGGGCCCAGTACGTCTCTGACCCCACACACAGACACAGTTACACCAGTGAGAAAGACCTTGAGCTGGTATGGACTGGTCTTTCCTGTTTCACCTGTAGTAAGGCACAGCAAGCCTACAACCTTCTCTCTAGCCAAAAAAGCCAACGAGCACACAACCCCTCAGCACTGTGCTCCCAGGCTCCCCCCGTGAGTTTGTGGAGTAACGCTACTCTCTGGCCTTCCTGACACCAATGGCAGTTCTTGCACAGCTCGTAGATACCTTTGTCAGCAAGAACCAGGGTGAAGCTGGATTGGAAGCTGATGCGTGGAAAAAAACATGTGGCAGCCGCACTTCACTGCAGAAACATCTTCTGCTTGGTCATCTCTCCAGATTCTTGTTCTCTGTGCTGCCTCGGTGGTGGCTTCTCTTTCAGAGCGTGTCAGGATGGTACCGGCTTCCACCGAGACCTTGGCTTGCCGGTCTGCAGGGAGCCACGCTGACACAGCCATGGTTCTTATCTTTCCACTTACCAAGGGAAAGTGCCCGTGCCCTTTCCCTTCTCAGGAAGCAGAAGGCACGTTGCTAAGCCTTCCTCGTGGTCATAGATTCAATCCACGCTGCTGCAATAGATTTTTTTCTGCTTTTATAATTCTTGGCACTGTCTTTCCCTCTGCTGTTACACTTTCCACTTCAGCTACTGTGTAGCAGGGAAGAAGCCATGCCTGCGTTGTGGCCTCTGGGTTAGGTGTGAACAGAGATGCCATGTGCCCACTAAAGGGGAGCAGGAGAGAAGGGTGGTGTCTGCCCGGTCCCACTTCACCAGTCAGCTTCAGATGGTATCACCAGCACGCAGGGACAGGAAACCCATGCTTCCCTCTGCTTCCAGCATAGCTGTGTCCTCCTCCTGATATTCTCATCGGCTCTAGCAGAAAGCGGGCAGCACCAGGAGCTTGTCAAGAGGGAAGTGATTTCTGAGTGTTTTATTGAGACAAACTTGCACAATTAGGAGTGAATTCTCGGGTTAGATGGACATTTGACCGATGTTTTTCCGCTTACAAGAGATGGGGAAGTGGCCCATGAAGTTTGCTCATCTCTTAATTTCAACAAGTCTTTTTCCTTGGTGAAGTCTTTCAGGACGTACTTTACTGTTCATGTAATAAGATGTGGTGCTGATGACTGGAATGATACACGTTCTAACAGCAGTGAAATGCAAGAAGCCCAAACTACCTTAACAAATACGGTTCATTTGGCTAAAAGAGGCAGACTGAGCAGCAGGTGGAAGGGTTAAACAAAAGGAAAAAAAGATTATAAAAGTTTGCGGCTTTGGCTTGACTACAAATGGCTCTCTTGCAGACTTTATAGCATTAGTGTTGCTTCTCATAAACCTTGAAACCATTCATCCATTTAGAAAGATTAAATTGGTTAGTCATCCAGAACATAAAATATACACATCCATTTTGTCTGTTACCCTAAACCATCTGAAGGATAATAAATGGAGTTGATGCCATTAAACCAAAGCACTGAGTATTAATGACGGCCTCAGCTGTGGTATTTACAGTTTGCCAGCCCTTGTGTTTCTGGTAGAACATTCATCTGTTGTTGCTCAGGGATGGTAAGAGCGGAGTCTTTGAGTTGGAAAACACAATTATAATGTATGATGTGAGTGGCTCAGAGAAAACACCTTAGTATTAAAGCAGGGAGAATCCTAGAAATGTTAATGTTTTTTGTTATTTTTAGGAGGTCAGAGTTAAGAGGCACAAGCTTCACTTGCGCTATCTTAATACATTTATAATGGTCTGCTAAACAGTTTGCAAAGGCAGGGGTGTTTGCTTTTCTGGTTACAGATAGAGCTGTTGCTATTTAAAGTTTTCTTCTATTACTGAAGCTGGACAAAAATGGCCAGGCTCTTCTAAAGCAAGAATTTATAGAGGCACTTGATCAGGAAGCAGGTTCAGGATTGAAAATGTAATAAAAATTTGGTTTGATTTAGCAGTATTTTTTTCTTGATTAATATCAGAATTGCAGAAGTAGTGCTCTTTCCTACAGTTAAGCAAATTGGAGATGGTTGCATCAGAATCTGAAGACTGTTAATTCCTGCTGCTTTGAAATATGTAAGACATTATCTCAGATGCAGGGCTTTCCAGTGTGCTGGAAAAAAATATTGACATCTTTTTTAATTACTACATATAGTGCCTTTAATCAGAGCATATCCAGCTTGACAGCATTAAAACTGGGAAGCAAATTCTATCTGAGTTTCCAGTTCCATGCTGGAAATGCCAGCTCATTCCTATAGGAGACAGGAATCGGTGTCACCTATCAAACGTCATTCGAAGCAGAGCAGATTGTCAGCTATTCTGAAGCATGTGCTGGAACACCAGCAACGTCTGTGGGCTGCAGTAGAGGTACCCCAAACAAAATACATGCTTGGGAACTTTACAGACTCATGTCTCTTGAGAATGAGCACAAAATCCCAGCTCCCTGTCAGCCCAGAGGCTGCTCAGGAAGCTGAGGGTACTTCCAGTGAGTCTGGCAGATTCAGTGTCGGACACTGTACTTGGGTTTAGTTTGCTTAGGTGGTTTTTTTTTTTTTTCCTTCTCTGAAAAATTTTTGGGTGGGGAAAAAAAAAAGTAACAAGCCTCCACCCACACCCTCAACATTTATCTTTTACTGCAAATACAAATGGGAAAGCAACCAGGAAGGAGAGAGGTGATCTGAAAGAGGCAGAAACTCATAAATTGTTTGTGTGGGAAAGCCTTTCCTTTTCTCTAACTGATGGCATGCCAAGTTTATTTTACAGTATTTACAGTAAGATTTGTTTGTTTTGATGCCCTTTGTATGTTGTTAGGGAAAAAGCAAAAGAAAATCTCCAGGAAGTTTATAGTTTCTGAAGAGATAGAGTTTAGGCTTTAATTTTCTTTCCAGTCCTATACATTTTACTGGAAGTGTAATATATAAAGGGATATGAGATTGCAGTGGGGTGAGTTATTACTGAGCTGTCATTTATTTTCTCTGTATGAATTTGGTGCTTAAGAAAGACCTCAGAGCGGCAGGCGAGGGATGTGAAATTGTCAGTTCATTATTCATTCTGAGAGCAGATACAGGACAGGCAGGAACAACCCTGGTTTCTCCTTTCTGTGTCTCATCCCTGACCTTGGCACGTCATTCTGGGAGCAGGAGGAACGTGCAGTCTCTGCCCGCTTAGCTGAGGTCCAGACAGATGACAAGGGGGACAAATTGATCCGTGGTGGAGCAGTCCCCCTGGGGCTGTATGGGCAGCAGATTGCACAAGGGTTGACACTCCTGCCAGCTCCAGCACGCTGCTCTGGAGGCCACACACCCTGGTATGAAGAGAAGCTTCTGGTCTCCCCCAGCAGATAGTCCCACAGGCCACACACCCCTGCATTACAAAAAGACAAGTCTTCAGTACTTGAACATCAGCATCACTGGCTATCTGGCTGTTAAATCTGAGGAGTTCCCATTAACAACCGAGGTACCCTGGCGCTAATGGGTAAAGTGTCAGCTACAATGTGAGGGCCCCAGGTTTTGATCCTCAGCTACGGGGGTACTCCTGGTCTTAAGTGAGAGGTGGTCTATTAAATCGTGAGGTGCTGGAGAGGGAATGACTTTTGCCCGTCTCTTCCCCCACAAGAGCTATAGGGTCTCAGGTAGGTCTGTCAGGTGGTATCAGTTCTACCAGGCACCTTCCAAGCAACTGGAAGAGACAGCCAGTGGTGGCTGCTAAGCACATGGGCAACTGCTGGAGGTGGGAAAGGTTTAAGTGACTGCTTTCATTTCCCCATTCTCAGTCCCTGCTTAGGCAGAAGGAAGTGGTTATTTGAATAACAGTGTCTTTGAGTGTCTGACCCTGAGCATGCAGAGCAGGTCATCCGTTGGTACAGACAGCCCTTCTAGGGAAGCACCTTCTGCTCTTGTAAGCTTGATGCCCTGAAAGAGAAATAGAGATGTTTGGTTTTAATGTCAAAGCCTGCACGGCTTGAATCAAATTTCTGAACATGTTGTAGAGTCCTGGGGTGTGGCAGGAGTTGAGAAATAAGCGACTAATGGTTTATTTTATGTGCCCTGACAAATAGCAGAGAATTGTCTTGCCTCTCCCTGCCCTTTGCTGTGAAATACTGGGTAGGCACAATGTCCTTGTCTCTGCGTGGTGGAAACCTTCATTAGCAAGTGCCACGTTTGACTGTCTGGGATGAAGCACGATTGCCAAGTGTTCAAAGCTGTTCCTGCAGAGCTGGGAAGGGATGTTCGTGCGGGCAGCCTGTCTCACTGACCCCCTTTTCATCCCTGCTAGCGGAGCAGCCATCTCCTCCTCCCTGGCAATCCCTTAGCAGGATGGTATACCCAAGATGTATATGAGAGCTGTACAGCCATGGCCTCCCTCTTTGCAAATGTTGACATGATATATAGCCCATCAAGCAGTGAAGAACGTTTTGGGGTCAGTAAGTCTCTTGCAGCAAAGCTAATACCAGGAGCTGCTGGTACAACTGGTCCCTGGTTAGTTTATACCTGTCAGGAGCAGGCAGCCTCTCAGCTCCTGTGTTTGGGTGAGTGTATTCATCACATTTAGCTTTTATACAGTACTCTTTCCCTGCACTTCACGATTGCCAATTAATCCCACAGCACCCTGGGATTGCCAGTAACACTTTACAGTGGAAAAGGAAAACAAGCAAGGAGTGGTCGGGTGACTGGGCCGAGGTCATGGAGGAAATCTTCTCTAAAGCACATTAGGTTCTGCAAGATGAAAGTGGTGTTAACTGGTCTGTCCTTGGACACCAGTCTTCATTTTGGGGGAGAGGGTGTTTGGGGGGATCAGTTTTGATATTCTCTAGTGTATTTGGAGCTCCCCTTTCATTTGTTCCCTTTTTTTTTTTTTTTTACTTTTTTTTTTCCCCCTGAGGCAGAGGAGTTTTGTCTTCAGAGGACAGTGGGGGATTTCTGAGAAAGGAGAATGTCTCATGTTCTGGCATTTTTATTCTCCATCTTTTCATTTTGCAATTACAAATGGGGGAACCTGAGTAATGAAATTACTTGGCTATTTTTCCTAAGTCATTGCAAAGATCCAGATACCCAGCTCACTTTAAAAGGCTGGCACCCATAGGCTTTTTTTTGAAAGGTCTGCACTCAAAATCTGGTAACTAACCTGGCAGTCAGTACCACAAGTATGGAATATGCTCACGGTGCTTTCTTCTCCCTAGGACTTGAAAGATGACAGGAGTGATGAAGAGGAGGAAGATTCTGCTACAGATAATGAAGACGAGCCCACAAAGAACGGCAACAAGAACAGCTGTGGGTCAAGCAAACATCTCCTAAGCAGCAGTCACCACTAGTTCCTTCCTGCCTCGCCTCCTGCGGTGATCGCTGCGCTGGTTTTAACCCAACCTACAGGATAGAACTCAAGTCCAAAGACTTATGAGAGACTGTGATTGATTTAGTGTGGGCTACTGGACCTGGAAAAAAGCCCGGTTTAGAGGGGAGGGAAAAAATGCATAACATGACAAAATGTGTTAATGACTCACTTCCCCAGTCGTTGCTAAGCGCCTGGAACGTTTGGATGCTCTGATTGACAGTGCTCAACAAGGTCAAAGCTCTAAAGTGTTAGGCCATTTACTGTCCCATTGATGCTGATGTCATTTCTCAATCTGATACAAGATCAATTTCACCAAGCAATTTAATTCACAGCTGTTTTGTGGTTGGTAGGTAGGTAGTGTGAACTCCATTAGCAGCGAAATTACTCAATGTGGGAAAAATCTGACAGCGGTGTCCAGTGATCAGCGTCTTAGTCTTTACTTTTCAGTTTAAACCCTCATCAGACTGGCTATTTTTGGAGTTAGATTTCATTTCCTGGAGGCCAGTGGAAGCTCACAGGTTACTTGCCTGTGGAGAGCTGGCTTCTCTGCAGAAATACAGTCTTTCTCCAAAATATGCTGTCTTGATAGAACACTATATTTAAGTTATCGAAGATTTACCTGTCAAGGAAGTCGCTGTTAAAATACCAAAACTCAGCCCTGATCCTCTTTCATCTCGGTCATTTTGGACCCGTGCTAGAACAGAAGGTGTGGTGGGGAGGAAAGGTAGGGAAGGAAAATTGGGTCTTCTCACAGGTTCTTTTGCACTTACTGTCTTCAGAACTGCTGAACACCCCTTGCTCCTGACACATCTACAGCCCAGAGGATTAAAACTAAACCTCATCCCTTCACTTCTTGGGAGCTTGTCTTGTGCAGCAGCATTGGACAGGAGGAGGACAGTCTTCTCAGGAGCACGTCTCCTAAGCCCTGTTCTGTGGTTCCTGTCTGTTTGCTGTGTGTATCTGGGCGTTGGGGGAGCACGGGACTAGCAAGGAATGTCACCTCCCCAGTGCTGTGTGCTCATCCCTACCAGGATGTGCATTTCCCTCTCTGCTCTCTCGGAAAGTCAGGAATCACATCGGCTAGAGCCAAGCTTGGATGTGAGTACGTGACTCAGGCTGCGTACCGTTGTTTATGCTGTAAGAAGTGGAGGAACAGCGGATGTTTTATCAGCTTCTTTCACCCAAACGTGCCTCTACCCACAGTTTGCACCTCTCTTCTAGCACTAGTGCAGGGTGCAGCAGCACTTTTAGTCCCAGGGCTTTCTAAGGAGAGCCAGGGCCTTTTAGACAGGGTGGTACCAGTCTCATTTCCAGATCCATTAGCTCAGAAGGTCATAAATGATTTGTGTCACAAGTTTGAGAGGCTCTCTGTGGTTCTACAGTAGCTGAGATCATCTGGTGAACTAAATCCAGTAGCCTGAAAGAGACCGGGGGGGACAGCTCCTCAAACAGCCTCAGTGCAGAGCTTTTCACTTGGAAAGGATCTTTCCCCCTGAAGGCAGCTTGGGCAGGAACTCGGTGACCTATGGGAAGCACTATATGAGTGACTTGTTTTCCTCAAGATTTCCCTGGCAGAAGATATAATTCAGTGGCTGAAGCACTGGAAAGAATGGGAAATGTTTGGGATCTGGGATATGAAGCAAGAAGTGCTTTCTGTGCAGTCACAAGAAGCTGTAGGAGTACTTTGTTACAGAGGCTGGTAGCGTGAAAATATCTATATATGGTCTGTTGAGCTAGGTTGTGTTTAATTTTTTACTGGTATTTTGGACTGTAATACCCCAGATGTTTATGTTCTACCACAAAGAGAGTTATGCTGGGAAAGGAGTACAGCCTATAGCTTCTGAGGAGGGTGGGCAACGTGCAGTGGTGGGACAGGGTCCCTGAACCCATGCCTAACGTTCAGCAGTGTCGCTCGAGCTGAGTGGGCAGAATTCCCTCATGCTTCCTCACAGGGGAGGAGAGAGAGAATACCTTAAATACTGCCTGGGGGGTTCTTGGAAGTGTAAGCACTTATTACATCATCTAAAGCAACCCATGAGTTTGACAGGGTCACCATTGCTTATCGGGGCCTGTTTATTGCCCACATGAAAAGAGCTGGCCTTTGCTAACAAAATGTGGAAACCTGAGGTCTTGGAGGGTTTACGCTCCCGCTGAGAGCGGTGGAGACAACGATGCTTTCTACGAGGTGTAACGGTGGGGTTGGGAGAGGGCCAGGGTATTATCATCCAGCTCTGGTGCCAGAAAGCTTTCCTGCTACGACTAGGAAAGGAATTTGGGAGAGGAAACACAAAAGAATGATGTTGTCACAAGAGTGAGCCTCTGAGCAACTACTGAGTTTTAAACTGGAATTTATAGGCTCTTGGAGGCCAAACCTTGCCCTTCCTACTCGGACAAGTCTCCCACTGAAGCCAATTAATTCTATTGGAGTTTTGCCTAGGCAAAAATTTGGATTGCTGTTATCCAACCTAATTATGAGACCTGTTGTTTTAAATCCATGTGAAACTAGGGTCTTAAAGGAAGAGTAAGAGGTAGACAAATACATTCAGATAAAATGTTGAGGCAAACTTTGGGTTAGTACAGAAGAATATGGAAGAAAATAACGTCCTGAAGATGAAGATTAGGTTTAAGCACAGTAAACAACGGAATAACTGCATGTTGGAGTTCGGGGTGTGGAAGGTAGGGGGGCCAGAGGGGCCCTTCCAGGCATATACTGTGATGGCCAACCAAAGCCACAAGACCTAAAAATTCTGAACCTAACCCGTAAGGTCCAGGGGATAAGTACCCACAGCACAGAGAGACAGGGGAACAGCCTGTCACGGTGCTCCTGTGTTACCATTAGATTTGTCATTCCTGAAATTACATAGAATCAGAGAATTGTCAGGGTGGGAAGGGACCTTAAAGTTCATCCAGTTCCAACCCCCTGCCATGGGCAGGGACCCCTCCCACTAGAGCAGGGTGCTCACAGCCCCATCCAGCCTGGGCTTAAACACTTCCAAGGATGGGGCTTCCACCCCCTCTCTGGGCAGCCTGTTCCAGTGTCTCACCACCCTCATGGGGAAGAAATTCTTCTACTGTCCAACCTGAATCGACCTATCTCTAGCTTTAATCCATTCCCTCTGCTCCTATCACTGCCCAACGGCCTAAAAAGTCCCTCCCCAGCTTTCCTGTAGCCCCCTGCAGATACTGGAAGGCCACAATAAGGTCTCCCCAGAGCCTTCTTTTTTCCAGACTGAACAACCCCAACTCTCTCAGTCTGTCCCCGTAGCAGAGGTGCTCCAGCCCTCTGAGCATCCTCGTGGCCCTTCTCTGGACACGTTCCAGCACGTCCATATCCTTCCTGTAACAGGGACTCATTTTCCACTTTTTACTGATAGAAACTCAGAAACAAGAAGCTGAGGTCATGGGGAACGCGATTGGTGCTAAAGGAATTAATGTCACAGTGCTTCAATATTTTCAGGTTATTCGATGCCTTTAACATTTTTTTTAACCTTACTGTGTAGAGTCTCAAAAGGCCAGTGCAGGTCAGTTGTAGGTGATGTCTGTGAGCACGGATGATAGACTCTCATACAGTATTTTTACCATTACCCAAAATGGGTCCCAGTTTAATGATTCGACACTGTGCATCTGGCTTTGCTGCATCGCTTCGGCAGTGCCAAAATCTTTGACACGATTAGACACTGAAAATGAGATCTTAGCCCATTAGACTCAGCAGAACTCTTCTGTTCCATTTAATTTCTCTAAAACTGTGTTCCCTTGTTCACTGTGCTGCTGCTGCTGCACTTGTTTACTACACAGTTTTCCCAACCCACTCTGGGTTTGATTTACACACCTCATTTACACCACAGAACTCATTCTGTCAGTTTGTATTAGTTGCTAGAATTCCCTTTTTTTGTTCTTAATTCCACTGAATTGGTCTGGTCAGTTATGCTACGCACTACAAATAATTATTTTTTAAAAACAGGTATCTGTGTAAGCATCTCCTTGTTTTCCCTGCCTTGCAGTGTCTTCCTCTCCACTTCCCACTCCCTCCCAGCTTTCCAACACAGGAACTCATTCCTTATTCCTCCAAGTTTTTTCCCTTGACTGGAAAAAGCTGGATGACCCAGACACTTCTTCAGAGGTAACAGTGTTTGGTGTAAAAGAACTTTTTTTTTTTTTTTCCCCTGGACAATTCATAAAGGGTGAGGAAGCAAAATTAGCAGGTGAATCATCCATCATTTGCATTACTCAAGAGTTATGCATTGACTAAAGTACTTGAATGTGGTCCTCTGCACTAGGAGCTGCTCTCTGGAATGACAACACGGTTTTGTATCGTTACTCTGTTGTGTTGTGTGTATTAGGGGTGCTGATGAAGTTATGTCTATTTGAGGAATGTTAAAATAATGTGTAAATGCAGATATAATTATTCTTTTGGTTTTTTCCCTGTTTTTTTAAGGAGTGCTTATGTTTATACAGTAACTGAGGTGCTATCACTGGTTAGGTTGCTGTGGGCTTACTCCGTAAAGCCACTCAAAACCATCATAAGCCACTCCAGACCTGGATCTTAGGCTGACAAAAGCAGGAAAGCTCTACTCAAAACAAGGGAGCTGTGCTGATCTGTACCAGCTGAAAAGCTGTTCCTTATTTCTTGTTCCTTCTGCTTCCCTAGGTGGGAAGATCACAGAGGTTCTGACTTAACCAGTTCTTCCCATGGGCAAACAAACATCAGGGAAGGTGTTTCAGCCCAAATAATGAACTGTAGCAGAATACTGTGGTTTTATTATCTGAATTCATTTTTTTTAAGCTTATGAGTAAGAATAAAGTAGATGGAAAACAAATTGAATAGGGATATGTGAGTTTTGGCTACAACCAACTTGCAAACTGTGAAGAATAAAAAAAATTAATAAAATCTTGCTGATTTAGAAAGAAAAACACCGTCTCCACAGGCACTTCCCCCAGCTGTGGGTTTGAAGAACAACAGATGACCAGCGGGCAGAAATGAAGGTCCATGCTGAGAGCAAGAACATAGCCCAGTTGTGAAAGCGCCAAGGAGAGGTGGTTTGATGGCTGTCAGCAGCCTGGGAGCTGGGGAGCAGCAGATGAGCCAAGAATGTACCTCTGAGCTGATTCCAGTGGTGATGGTCAGAATCCCTGAAAATGCCTGCTCCCCTTTCCCAGGCAGTTTTCTGGGCTCCCTCCTGCTCTGCCTGCACCATGTGGAACCAGGGGCTTGTTTCTTGGCTGTAAAGTTTGAGCTTTGGCTGCCCGAGGTGTGGACCTGGAGGATAAACACCTCTGGCTGGTTGGTGGTCACAGAGGACAGCTGTCTTCCTACTGAGAATGTGATTCCTACTTAGGAAATGTATGAAATCTATCTGATGTGCCCATGCTTTTGAGCCCGGAAGTAACCAGTGTGCATCAGGTAGCAAGGTGACGCTGCGAGCAACCAGCATTGTGGAGCAGGAGCTTTCCTAAGCAGAGCTTCACCAATAAGGAGAAGGAAAGTCAGCAGAGGGCTTGGCCAACTCCCCGCACAGGTTTGTATTACGGGCGTAGGTGTGAAAGGCTGATTTAAAGGCTGCTTTTGTTTAGCGGGGAGCATTTTCTGTCATGGTCTCCACGTTTCTGTGTGATGCCATTTGGTCTATAGAAGTTGCTGAACAAGGTCAGAGCAGTCATTGCTCACTTTTGAGGGCAGCCAGCACCAAAAGTTTGTGAGGTGGGTACCAAACCAGCAGCCCAGGGTAATCCCTCTCCCATTCTGGTATGAGGCAGAGGTAGGTTCATGATCTGAAAGATGGTTTTTTGAGGGAAATGGGTGTTACCATGACCAGCTGCAGCCCTAGATGTTCGTACCACTCGCGTACATCAACCAGCTGCTGTGGGCTGCAGGGGTTGGGTTCACTTTGAGCGAGGAACTTGGTTCAACCTTAAGTTCACTTCTGTGAACTCCCATTGCCCAGCTCGTGTTTGCCACCCTACCACTCAGGTTTTTGGTCATCTGCATTGCTGCCTCACCTCATTATCAGAGTTTTCTCTATGCCCTGTTTCTGCTCCAACTTGTAGTAGCAGTGCTGTTAGGGGAAACCGCAAAGCACTGGGACATAGTGAGGAGAGGGGAAATCACTGGCCAGAAAGCTAGAGCTCCTGCAGGAATAATAATAGTTTCACTTTCTGTCCTGTCATCCATGTGTGTTAAGATCTTAAGCAGCAGAGAGGAGATAAAGCTCTGACATTAATCCTTTGTCCAAGAAGGGGATTCCCAGTCAAGGAAATGGAGATAATCAAAGCAGTGTTATCTCCACCCCAGCTGACTAGAGAGAACTTCAAGTAGGGCTCTGAGAGTTTATTTAACTGAAGTACCCTCTGTGGGATTACTTAAAGTTTCTATCTTAACAGAAGACAAGGCTGAAAGCACAGGTCTGAGCTTCAACTTACGACTCTGCAAATACAAAGTCATAACAATCCACGTAGGATAATGTTGTTGATGTTCCAATAGTCCAAAGATTTATGAAAATATCTTCTATTTACTCAGCTGGAAAAAGCCCTACTCTTCTGGAGTTTTGTTACCCCATAAAGCATTCAGAGGAGACCCCGGTAATTATTTCAAAGTCAGAAACATTAAATGGAATAACAAGTATAAACCCTATCGACAGTGACTTTGAAGTGCAAGAAGCATATCCTTGTAGCCATGGAATATTACTCTGCTTTGAGCGGGGGTAGGAAGAAACAGCTCCCAGGCAGTTGTTCCAGGTGGTGAGAAGTCCCTAGTTTTCCTACCACAATAGAAAGGTCTACAAAAAGTTAAGGGTTGAGCAGTGAAATAGATGATTAAATTCCCACTGCAATTCACAGGAGCTTTTCCCATGATGCTGATGAGAACTGGATCCAGGCCTCGAGTGAGCAGATAAGATGATGTGGGCAGCACGGCACTGCATTCTCCAGCCATCAGGGGCAGGGCACAGCCCCAGCATTTCCTCCTCCTGCAGCCCAGGGCAAAACCATCCCTGGCAAATGAGATCATCTGTCTGCAGGGCACTCACCTGATCCCAGCTCTGACTTTGCCTGTGCCCAAACCGTCAGCAGTAAGGCTAGGAAAAATAAGAAAGGCCCCAAGAGGAGAAGGAAAAAGATGGCAGTTCAGTAATACTGGGGATCAGCCCTTTCCAAGCAGCAGAAGCCTGGACTCTCAGCTCTTCGTAGCCAGGGAAACTCCTCTTCCCCGAGCACCAGAGGTTTCAGGTTGAGCCCAGCCATGCGTTCTCAAGGCTGGAGCAAAGGCAGCAGGGTCTGGGAAACACTCCTTTAGAAAGTTCCCAGTGTGTGAGTGAGGGGAGAGGGAGGGATTTGTCTGGGGCTGGGCCAGGGTAGCCACAAGCGGAGTCCAGCAGACCTCCAGCTGAGGCAACGACCCCATGGTTCACCTCCAGTTCCTGAGCAAGCTCCCCCCTTGAATCTCAGCATTGGTTTTGTGCTTCTCCTGGCTGGCTGAGTGTTCTAGAAGAGTTTCTAGAAGATTTGTGGCTGCTTTTTGAGCAGAAGAAAGCTGCATGTATGGGTAAGTGCATTATAGGTGAGCTTCTTGGCTATGTCACAGGCTGCAAACAGTGCAGGAGAAATCCTAGCATTTCAGGACAAGAATTTTTTGAGAAGCAGGAGCTAAATCTTATCAGGCTATGCAAATCCTGCCTAGTTCCTTTGCTGTTTTAAAGGAGGAACTGTGCAGCAACCAAAGGATGTTTCATATGTTTCTCTATAACAAGGGGCAGTGAGGTCAGATAGGGGTTGTACATTTGGGGGTTTTTTTTCCCTTCAGATCCTTTGGACCCTTCAAAGATGGCACTTGGGCAGAGCACAGGACAGCGTAGCAAAAGCCCCTTTTGCCTGAAGTGAGGTCTGCCCTATAACCTGTACTGTACTGCAGGGCTTGCACAGCATTTATTCAACTTGCAAATTGTCCCCCACATCCACTTTTGTGCTGCAGTTTCCCTCTTGCACCCAGTTGTGATTCTGTTCTGATATAAAATCCAAGAGGGAAGCTGGGATGCTTTCCCTCTCCCCTGCCCTGGCATGCATCTCAGGATCCAGCTGAGCCCACAGCTGAGCATCCCTGCTCTGGGCCACAGAATGGCCATGCTCCTTTCCGGAGGGTCTAGAGCACAAGTCTTGTGTGGAGCAACTGAGGGACCTGGGCTTGTTCAGCCTGAAGAAAAGGAGGCTCAGGGGAGACCTTCTGGCTCCGACAGCTCCCTGACAGGAGGTTGGACCTAGGTGGGGTCGGGCTCTGCTCCCAAGAAATGAGCGACACGACAAGAGGGAATGGCCTCACTTTGTGTTGGGGGAGGTTTGGGTTGGACATGAGGAACAATTTCTTCCCCTCAGGTTTGGTCCAGGGCTGTCCCAGGCTGCCCAGGGCAGTGATGGAGTCCCTGTGATCCCTGGAGGGGTTTCCAAGCTGTGGAGATGTTGTGCTGAGGGCCATGGGTCAGTGGTGCCCTGGCAGTGCTGGGGAAATGGTTGGATTTGATGAAATCTCTTCCAAACATAAAGATTCTGAGTCTGTGATTCGCTGCATGTCAGCGAGGGGAAGAGGCATTGCTGCTCTGTAACATAACGTTGAGAACAGAGAAATCTCTGAGACTCTCCATTGGACACGTCAGGCTGTCACTGCCTGCAGAGGGAAGGGATGCTCCTCTGCCCCGCTGTGTGACAGAGCCGTGCGTGCCAGGGGGAAATGCACAGCAAATACTGCTGTTGGTCCCCGGGCCAGGGCATCGGGCACGATGGAAATGTCTCATGTAGGAGAGTAAATGTGTGTCGGGCCTTCCCCTAGCTCTGGCTGACAGGTCCCCTCGGGAAGCCCAGAGCTGCTCTGGGCGTGCTGGATGCAGGGATGAGAAGCTCGAGTACCTGAGGCAGCAAACCTCCGCCTGTTGGTTACCTGGTTATTGCTGCAAGGGCCCACGAGGTGGCAATAGCAGGACACTGCTCCCTGCTCAAGCACAGCTCCCGGGTGACGTTTCTGTCCATTTTGCCCTTCAAAAAAAAAGAGATCTTGTTGAACATCGGGGTGCAAAAGTGTTTCTTGCAACTGGTAATTTCCCCTTGGTCGGTCTCTAACTATGAAACCGGTGTCTGGTATATCACTGGTAAAAAAAAAACACTACAAATTTCACTTAGAGTCTTGGGAGCAGTCCAGAAGATCAGTGTGTTGGTGTCCCAGGGGCTGGCATCTCCCTGGATGTCACCAGCGACCCTTTTCCCAGAGATGCAGGGCTCATCTGCTGACCCTGCTGGTACCAGAGCTGTGCTGGTGTGTCTGGAGTAAGGGCTGGGGAAGAAAAGATGCTCCACTCTGCTTCACTGCCTGTACTTTTTTGTATTGTCTATTTAAATGACATATCTGTTAAGCCATAGTCTGCAGCTGCTGGTACAATGAGAACAATCAGCCTTTGGAATAATTTCCCCAGGGAAGTGCTGGATTGCTCAGCACTGGACACCTTTAAGATTCAGCTGGATATGGTGCAGGGCTCTCTTACCTTGTCTGGGCTCTTGCCAAGAAAGTTTGGAGTGGATGATTCTTGAGGTCCCTTCCAACCTGCTGTTCAGGGATTTGGGAATGCCAAAAAGTGGCTTTGTGTAAGAAAAACCCCTGTAAGCACGCACTGGGAGAGCACCCCACCCCAGGTACTCCCCCTGGCCATGCTCAGCCTGCCTGCTGCTGGTATTGAGGGAGGATGGGAGCTCCCCAGGGCCAGCCTGTCCCCAGAACACAGTCCATCACCACGCTGCTGAGTGTGGTCACCAGACAGAGGGGGAATGCCTGTGCTTGCGGGCTGCAAACAGACCACCTTGTATCACCTGTCAACACCCTTCCATCAACAACTTCTACACGGGCAAAAGGATGAATTCATTGGGGGTTGGCTGTGTGCTGGGAAAAACGAGGTAGGAGGCAAGCTGCTTAGTGCAGGGGGGCTGCATCACCCCGGTGGGTATGATGTGCAGGGGCACAGACTGAGCTCTGGGTTTGTGCTCCAAGAACATTGCCCTAAAACACCTCCAAAAATCACCCCAGCTCTCTGGCAGGAGGCACCGCTGAGAAGTTCTCCTTCTAGAAAGCTGTTCCCAAACTTCTTTAATGCAAATAACTAGTGACTGCTGCAGCTCCAGGTTGAACCACTCCTTAAGCAGTGTTGAATGCGGGGCAAACTGGGCTTTTTGTAAAAGCAGAGCAGAGAGACAAACAATTAAGACCAAAATCTAGCACTTCTAGGAGTTTTCCCCCCAGGCCATCTCAGGGTCCAGGGCAGGGGCACAGAGCATGCCTCTTCCCTTACTGCTGCTGGTGATGAGGAACCTTTGGGCTGGAGCTCCATGAAAAGTATGCTGAGGAACCCAGTGGCTTCATGGCTGAAATAGCCCGCTGAGCCGGAGTGCTCCCGCAACCCCCCTGAGCATCACTGGGAAAAAGGGGTCTGTTGGTCTAAACAAAGTTCTTTAATCCCTCTTGGCACCTTTCTCACGGTCAGGCTGTGCTCAGCTATGGCTGTGTAGAGGGCTGGGTGCTGATCTGCTTTGATAGTGGGGTGAAATATTTCCTTGAGCTCCCTCCGTGCATGGCTGTGGATGAAGAGGAGGCGCTCGGAAGCTGGAGACTGTGGGTGGCAGCCTCTGTGGTTTCCATCTGACCCCAGCTCTTCTCTAGGTTTCTCTCTCAGAGCCGGGAGACAGCTGGATGTGACTTGACTGTCCCAGCAGAAGCTTCGAGGTGGCCTGTCTGGCGCTCGCTGCGCGTGGGTTTGCCAAGGGCTGGTACCCAGCTGTTGGCACAGTTTTCTCCATCGCAGCTCCCAGACAGTGCTGGTGGGACTCTGCGCTGCCAGCAGGTAACTGAAACTCATCTCCTCCCATTCCTTGTGGGTGTCCAGCCCAGAAAGCCTGAGAGCAGGCAGTTATGAGAGTCCTAGAGTGATGCTAATATTTTGCTTTTATGAACAAATACTTGCAACCAAGCCAAAGCCAATTGCCAGCTCTGTTGAGAGAGAGGATCTAGCATCGGAGGAGGATCCCAATTCTCTTCTTGGTTCACTGTATAACCTTGCAAATAATGACAATATTGGCCCCAAAAGGACTGGGATGAGGTATTGGTGGCTGTTGTTGATTAAAGATCAGGATGTGTTTCAGGCTCCAGAAGGGTTGCTCCCTCCAGACCTCACCCTGGCCCTCTATCTGGACGCTTCTCACCTAGTGACTCAAGAGCAGACTTTGCTGACGTGGGCAGTTGGGTTTCTGTGCCGGCTGTGGAGGAAGAGGCAGCCCTTGCTGTTGCTTGGAAGAGTGTGACTGCCACAAACTCCCCCACTGCACTCTCATGGCTCGACAGACGTGGCCCTGTGATGGTCACAGCACATCCTGCCTGCCCTGATCCTTTGTCCCCCGAGAACAAAGAAGTTTTTGCTGCTTCAGGTCAGCTCACGAGCCCAAAATATGGGAGTCTTTCCCCAGGTGACCCCTAGGCTTGACAACTAATATAGATATGCAACATCAGTTGACCAAACATCCTAGTTTGTATCTCCAGGCTGTGGAGCTCATACATAAAGCCTGTGGGATAGCACAGGCTTTAAGCAACCTGATCTAGCTGAAGATGTCCCTGCTTATTACAGAGGAGTTGAACTAGATGACCTTTACAAGTCCCTTCCAACCCAAACCTTTCTGTGATTCCATGATTCTTTGATTTTATGAAGACTCTATGTGCTGGAGGCTGAGTGCCCACAGCTCCCTCCTGGCTGGGAGTGTTTCTCCTCCTGGGGCTGTGTTGGGGAACTTGCTGACTCGGTTGGGGTTGATGAGGAGGGAGTATGAAGACTGAGTGGTCTAGAGGGGGGAACTGCAGAGCAGCCAAGTCTGGGGAGAAGGCTAGTGAAAAACTATTGTTAATTTGTCAAAGCTCCAGGCAGTCAGAGGTTTTAGGCTGTGAACTCTACACTGCTTCTGACAGTGGTGTTACAGTCGTGCTTCTGCACAGCTCTGCAGCCAAAGTGAGAGCAACCAGGAAAATCTGCACAAACTTGAGCAAAGGATTGGTCCTGTAGGGAAAAGGAACTCTGAATGGTGTTGCATTGTTGGCCCTATCACTGCTTCTGGATAAGAAGTGGAGGTTTTTGATTGATGAGTTTGTGTAAAAGTTAGTTCAAATGGTTTGACAAAGCTTTGAGAGCAAATTGAATGAGGCAAAGGAAGGGTTAGGCAAAACAAAAAATCCAGAGCAATGACCACCTGAGCCCATGGGCTTGGGGCTGTTTCACTTCTGCAGGAGAAAAAAGGGGTGTTTTACAGACCCAGGCTGTGGGGCCAGTGGGGCTTGGCCTTGGGACACAGTCCTTCCTCAGCTTTGTGCCACCACCCAAAGATACTTGTGCTTGGAGGACTCCCCTTTCCATGCCCCACTCATGGCCCTGCATCTCTGTTGGGTCATGAGGAGAGGAACCCCAGCCCTGCAGTGCCTGGTTGTGGGCCCCCTTCTCTGGGGATGGGAAAGGGCCTTGCTGGTTGGAGGAGAGCAGGTTCCTGTGACCCACCTCGAAGCCCCCACCACGATGCTTGACGAGGGCCCCTGACCCCCGGCGATCCCTGCTCGTGGGGATATTGAGTTTTCTGTTTGCTTTGCAAGTGTAATTGGCCAAGACGCTGTGAAGGCAGAGAGAGTGCTCAAGGGAGAGGTGTTAAAGAAATAGGAAAACATTATTAAGAGTGTTTTAAGTCAGCAGTTTCCCTTATTAGTGCTTTCGTGATGGAAAGAAGCCACCTTAGGTTTGTGCAGTTGTGCTGGGCCACCATGTCCTGGCCCCCAGTAGACATCCATGCAGATGGCTGTACTGCCTCGTGCATCCCCTTGGCATCATCTCTATCTCTCTTCCAAGCCATGCACCACATTCTTGGCTTCCAAGTCTCCTCCTCTGGCTTCTTGTGCCCTGCTGCAAGGAATCTACAGAGAAGGAGGAGCTGTATATGAAATATTCAGCTCGGGGAGGTGATTCTTGTCCAAGGCAGGGGTTGGTTACAAAGGGAGATGTTTGAGAAGGAGAAGGGGAAACCCAGATGTGGGATATGACCAGCTGAAGGACAGCGCTAGGGAAAGAGGGAGGTGGTGCCTGCAAGAAGGGCTTTGCTGTTGTCAAGTGCAAGGATTCAGAACATCTGCCTCCACATAAAAAAGAGACATCAGTGGCATCTTTCTTTGAGAAAGGATTATTTTTAAAAGTCCTGTGGTTGGGAACTTGTTCCTTTGCTCCTGGGCGATAAGCCTCTAGGCTTCTCACAGCTCACATTTCCCAGCCTGTCATGGGGTCGAACATGGAGTGATGGAGTTAAACAAGAAATCAGTCTCATGATTGCAGGAGCCAAGGCCTGGAGAGGAAAAACCCAAACAAACCATAAAACAGAACAAAAGAAAGTGCCAGCTATTCCCAAGTTCCTGATAACATCATCAGAGGTGGCAACACTGGGCTTCATAAAAAGCCTGGCTGAACTTTAGGGTCAGCCCCAAACAAGGAGAGCTCTTTCCTCTGTCCATTTGTTCCCGCATGCCTGGGGAGTGACGTGCGGCCGATTACTATTGCCTGGGTGATGGCTATCTGTGAGCAGCTCTGGACACCAAACAGCCCCTGTGCTGGCCTTGCCTGTGTTTAAAAAACCCAGCATGGTCTGGAGGGAGGTGGTGGTGCACTTAAAGCTTCTGGTCTCTCTACACAAAGTGCTGCCTGCAATGGAGGCACCCTGGAGCTGTGTTACTCGAGTGGGAGCATGTTCTGTTATATTCCTGGCTTTTCTCACCCATAGTGGTGTGTCCGACATGGCATTTTCCTGACAGTGTTGTGCCCTGATCCCTCCAAACATCTGCACCCAGGCAGCAAGATACTCTGGGAGGTTTTGTGCAGGCTGTGTGGGAACGTAGCCAGACCTCTGGCATTTCAAGACATTCCCCTCAGCCCCTCTCCTACTGAAGTACATTTCTTCTCTGTTCTCTGTATTCCATGGACATACGATGGTTTTCCCCATTGTAGCCGGGTGAAGCTGTGAGGTCCCTGGAGACAGGCAAAGGGGAAGAGTTTGGAGGGAAGATCTCCAGTGAAAATCTCATGCAGTACACTCACTGTTTGCAAGACAAATGCATCTTCACCAAAGCAAAGTCCCTCTGACAGAAGAAAACCCTTGCTTCCTGCTAGGAGAAAGAGTTAGGTCTCCTGCCATGGACTTACCTTGCTCCCATGAGGACAAAGGTGCCAGAGTGAGCTCTGTCCCTGAACACCTCCAATATCACTGTCACTTTTTTCTCTGCTTCTTATCCCCAGGAGCTCAGGAACAGACTGTCCATTTTCAGGCAGACTTGACAGAGATGTCTCAGATGGAGTTTTTCTCTTGCAGGCTCAGGGGAATTCAGGCTGTGGGAACAAAAAACCTCTTAAGTGCCTCTGCTGAGGGCTGCCTCAATGCTACCAGACACTGGAGACTCCATATAGGATCTTAGAATCATTTAGGTTGGAAAAGACCTTGAAGATGATCGAGTCCAACCATAAGAAGCAAAGCCTAACATGAAGAAGCACACCCTGAAGCTTTCATCAAACCTCTGGCTCACTGCGAAAGTCTGATCGGTAGGAAACCCACTGCTGGCACCTGTAGGACCACTTACTGGTTGATTGTTTGAAATGACCAAAGAGCTTTTCTTGGTCCCTACTTGCCATTCAACTGTTTCTGGTTTCTTTGCAGGAGGAATTTGCACAGGTAACAGCAGCACCAGCCAGGTCTGTGCCCGACCAAACTCTGGAGCGAGGAAAGGAATCCCCACTGCCCAAAGACCGTGGAGAGGTGAGGAGCTGCCAGCAGATCGAAGCTGTCGGAGTCTCCTGGGCACCAGAGCATCACCTGTGAGGTCAGGATTGCCCTGCTTAAGACCAGGACAGGAAGGGTTTGGAGAAGGGTGGCTGGAGAGAAGGGAGAAAGCTGAGTGATGGCCAAGTTAACCCTTTGCACGCTGGCATTTTCCAGGCGGTGAGCCAAATGACTGCTGGGGAAGATGTATATAACACATGTCTGCAGTCTCCAAAGGGTTATTAACTGTGCAATAATGGCCACGAAACTTGGCTTCCTCGACGTGCATTAAAATTGCAAAAAAGTAAAACACGCGCTTCAGAGGGGGAGAGGGCTTGTTTCCTAGAAACTGCAGGACCAAATCCACTCTCTGTGATGGTGAGAGGAGAAGAAACACCCCCTCTCACACACCGAGGATGGGGCCAGGGGAGAAATGCAATAGGCACAACAGGAGCACAGCCCCCTCCCGCCACGCGCGTTATCCTTATCAGTAACAATTTCAAGGCATTTCTGAAAAGCTCATGGTGTTAAATTAATAAAGAAAGTCTGTGTCTCGCTGGAGCTTTGGGATTTGGATTCAATAAAACCACTGCTGCTCCTAAGACAGTTTCCTCTTTTGTTGTGTGGGTACCTCTGCAGGGGCTTCTCCCCTTGCTCCTGGCTCCAGCCCTTGCCAAGGCCGAGTCCTGTCTGTGAGGTTGCCCCTGTTGTGGGGTGTTGCAGCCTCTTGGGCCCTTGCCCAGACACTCTGCAACTCCACGATGCTCAGCAGGGACCAGCCCTACCCCAGCGCAGTCTGTGCCGACCAGCCCAGGCACTGAGCGAGTCCTTTCACGCACGGAGTTACAGACTTCGCTTTATTACTGCCCCTCTTCCCCCACACTATTAAATTTGTTCTTTCTCTGTATTGTTTTTATTTTTTTGGCAGAGGACTTTAGAAGGCGGGGGAAAAGATCTACTAAGAAGTGAAGCAAATCTGAGCCCTGTTGTCAAACCCTTCTGAGGGAAGAGACGAGGCACCAGCTTTGGTCCCCTAGCAAACGAAGACGGCTGGTGGTCTGGGTTTATACACGACTGTTTGGGGCTCAGGCCAGATTTGGCAGCTCACAAATAAAACTGCCTCTTCCTTCTCAGGAGTGAAGGATTGCCACGGGTGCAAGAGCTGCAGGGGAGCTGCTGCCTAGAGCTGCTGTGCCAGCCAGGGCCCTGGCTTTGGAGGGAGACGCTGGGATTGTTGGTTCACAACAGGTCAGGAGAGAAATTCAGGCTCTGAGGTTTTGATTTAATGCTACACTAGTGACATACAGCAAGGCAGCCCCAAACAGAGTTTTTGCCTCAGTTGAATGGGTTCTGGGCTAGTCCTCCTGCTCTGGTAACTTACTTCTTGTTAGAGAGCAAACTGAGTCTTGAAAGAGACAGAAAAACACAGAGCTATGAATTCTCACCTGATCTCACGTTAAGAAAGTGAATCTGAGCCATGGGTTCCTGGGTTTGCCCAGATTTTGTCTGCCAGGAGCTGGTTGCAGGTCCTCAGTTTCACTCTTGCTGCTGACCACTGGAAATGTCTTCCACGAGCCACCACGCTGGAGAGATGAGGAGCTTCCCCGAGACCACAGCAGGAGGTGAGAGGTCTGCATGCACTCATGCCTATATGGTGCTGCAGAGCCCCTGCACACGGGAGGTCTTCCCAAGGTGCTTCAGCCTGCCATGTGCTGCAGGGTGTCTCTTGAAGCCCAGGAAGAGCACAGCCAGGGGGGTGAAGGGCTGGAAGCATCTCTGAGATTCCAGCTCTCAAACAGCGTCTCCACTTGTCACAGGAGCAGATGTCAAAGAAAACATGGTTCTTGTTGACTGTCCAATGCCTGAAAGAGAGAAAATGGTGTTAACTTGCTCATCCCGTACCAATCCTTTTTACAGATTCAGTTGCCTGCCCTCGCAGGGATGAGCATCCAAATCAAATTCCCCCTGCTTGTGACTCGGAGCCATTACCACTGTCAGTACAGCTCTGGACAATTCCTGTGTAAGTGCTGCACTGAGATCTGCCAGAGTCATTCACACTCTTTTATGGGTCTTCCTTTGAATTCTACAATTTCAGTAACAAAGTTGCAGATTTTTGCAGAAGTTTAAACTCCAGGACACTGCTTTGCTGGGCCGCAGCGGTTTAAAGCTGCTAACACATTGGGTCTTTACTGCTTTCCACGACTCAGCCATGCCAGGAGCACAGGATCTGATCCAAAGCCCACCAAATGCAGCGGAAATCTTTCTACTTTTGGAAACCACCCTACTGCTTTCAACAGCCCCTGGTCCAAGCTGACTTCTCCTGACCCCTGGGCAGCTGAGGACATGCAGGAACGTGTCCCAGTCATCAGGTTGTGGCTGCAGGATCTCAGTGAAAAGAAGAATTTGTTGCAGCAGGGTGAGGGTCTGAGTGTCTGCACACAGGGTGACAAGAGAAGGGGAGCTGGCAGGTAGTTCCCTCCTCTTCTTCCTCTTCCAAATGGCCCTCTTAGCTGGCTTGGCAGCCTGTCCTCCCTGCTTTAAATTAGTGTCCCCCTCTCGTCCACCACTGTAAAAATCAATGTTGTTATCTCCTGAGCTCTATGCACTTGTTTCCTGTTTTCTCCCCTGTGATGAGCGCTTCCAGGAGCATGCAATACCATTGCCTAAAATCTTTGTGCGCTCCTGTATTGCCACCCTTATTTTTTCTCGGTCTTCCGAGTCCCGGGGGTCGGTGTTGCAGATGCCGGTGGGAAGGGTGTCAGGAAATGAAGGAACGGGTGAATAAATACTTCGGCCGAGTTTCTTCGGTAGCTTCTGCGCCTAGATTCTTTCAGTGGCGAAGAAAAGGGACACTCGGGAAGCACGGCAGAGGGGACCAGCAGCCGGCTACCGGCTGCTAGCCCTGCCAGGGTATTTCCGGCGGTCTGACGGGCCCCGGGCCCGCTGCCCACCCCGCAGCCCTGGCTGCACCGGCGCCCGCCCCGGGGCGCCGGGGGGCGGGAGGCGCCGGGTCCGGCGGGGCCCTGCCCGGGGGCGGGGGCAGGAGAGGGCGCCCCCTGCCGGCCGCCCCCCCCCCCCCCACCTGCACCCCCCTCCCGCGCGGCCCGGCCCTGTTGGGTTCGCGGCCAATGGGGAGCCGGAGGGCGGGGCCCGGGGGAGGTCCGCACCAATGAGGGCGCGGAGCCGCGGGGAGGGGCGTGGCCCGGCGCCCACCACGCCGGGGCTGTCGGCGGCGGCGCCGATTACTTTTTCCGAGGGCGGGGAGGGCTCACTCCGGCCCGGGCTCTCGCCGCCGCCGCCGCCTCCTCTGTTCCGCGCTGGGCCCCGCCGCTGCCATAAAATGTTTGACGGCTGCCTCCTGTCTCTCGTGTTTCCCTGCCTGCTGGTGTGGGGACTGGACGCCGGCACAGGTAGCGCTTCCCTCTCCCGGCTCCTAGCGCCGGCATCCCCTTCCCCGGCCGAGCTTGACAGCCCCTTGGCCGCCGGCAGCCCCTTTCCCCGGCGGGGGCGGGCGGTGGGCGCCGACCCCGGGCAGCAGCGTGCAGGCGCAGACCGCAGGGCATGCACCGGATCCCCTGCGTGGCCGCGGTCCCAGTCTGCAGGATGAATTGCTCCAGGCTTTTGTATTTTCTTTTCCTGTCCTCTCGCTGCTGCTGCTGCTGCTGCTGTAACGTTTCATGTGGAAAGCTGCTGACTGTCCTTGGCTGCGGCTTCGGCTTGCTCTGCTTTTCCCCTTCTCCCTGCAGATTTTTATTGGGGTTGGTGAAACGCGATGCTTGTGTCTGAGCTATATATATATTTTTAATGATACAAGTAGCTTTAGCATTTGCTTTATTCCTCTCTTTCCTGCACATTTTTGTCTCTAATATATGTGTGTATATCTACGTATAGAGAGAAATAAATCCCTTTCCTCCGCTGGCTCCATTGTCTCTACAGCCCGTTCACAATTTCTAGTGCTGAAACCCGAGCGCAGGGTTGTCCTGGCCCCGGCAGGACGGGGCGTCCCCGCGGGTGGGTGGCGCGGGAAGGGGGGCTGGCGGGACACCGAGCCCCCGGCCGCTCCGTCGGGCCGCGGGACCGGCCCGCGGGGCTGCGAGCGCCTGAGCCTCTCTCCTTCTCGCCTGCAGCTGGCGGAGCGGAGCTGGAAGTGGTGATCCCGGAGCGAGTGGCGCTGGAGAAGATCCACCTGCTGCCTCCCGCCGTGCGAGGGGATCGCGGCGGCCCCCGGCGCCGGCGGGCGCTGCCGCGGCAGCGGGCGGTGGCGGAGGCCCTGCTGCTCCGCTTGCCCGCCGCCGGCGACGAGCTCTACCTGCACCTCCGCCGCGACCTGCGCTTCCTCGCCCGGGGCTTCGTGGTGGAGCAGCGGCGCGGGGAGGCGCGGCGGGCGCCCAGCCCCCGGCGGCCCCCGGAGGAGCGGCTCTGCTTCTACACGGGACACGTGCTGAACCGCAGCGACTCCTTCGCCTCCCTCAGCACCTGCGGCGGGCTGGTACTGCTCCCCCGACCCGCCTCCCCTCAGCGCGGGCCGCCTTCCCGACCCTTCGCAGCCCCACCGCCAGGCTTCTCATGTCAGCCCCGGCCCCGGGGGCTCCCCGATTCCCCCGCTCCGCTCCCAGCCCCGCGGAGACGGGAGGCGGCCGTTGGCCCGTGCCCGCACCTCACCTTTGAGCCGTTCAACCTCCTGCCCGTCCCCTCGCCTCCCCGGGTCTTGGTGAAGGTCTCCGGTGTCCCCCGTGAAGACTTTCCCCTCAGCCGCCCCGCGCCACGAAGGCGGGAAGCGGCCCTTAGGCCGTGCCCGCACCTCACCTCAGCACCGTGCGCCTTCTGCCCGCTGTCCTGCCCGTCCCCTCGTCTCCCCGGGTCTTGGCGGGGGTCTCTGGTGTCCCCTGTGAAGAGTTTCCTGTCAGCCCCGGCTCCCTGCCCTGGGAGCTGCCCTCAGCCGCCTTGCCCCGTGGAGGCGGGAAGCGCCCATTGAGCTGTTCCCTCGCCTCAGCGCCGCGCACCTGCTGCCCGCTGTCCTGCCCGCGCCCTGGCGAGTATCGCTGCTGTCCCTTGGGGGTTTTTTCTCTGCTGAGGGAGTTGCTCCAGCGTGAGCCATGCCTGAGGGGCCTCGGGCAGAGTGCATCTGCTGTGGAAGGGTGGCAGGGCCTGAGGATGTTGTAGAGAAGCATCCTGATTGATGGACCCTCTTCTTGTCGCTCTGTCCCCGTCATCTGGCTGGTGGCTGGGTCCCACTGGGGGGGATTTGGCTGATGGACCCTCTTCTTGTCACTCTGTCCCCATCATCTGGCTGGTGGCTGGGTCCCACTGGGGGGGATTTGGCTGATGGACCCTCTTCTTGTCGCTCTGTCCCCATCATCTGGCAGGTGGCTGGGCCCCACTGTGAGGGATTTGGTCACCTGCCTGCCCCGGTGCCTCCTCTAGCAGCTGTGTATGGCCCCAGCAGGGCAGCCTGGGACAGTGGCTCCTCAGCCTTTCACCTGGCTCTTTCCATCTGGCTTGTGCATTTAGCAATGGTGCGTGAGGGTGTTTCCTGGGAGCTGCGGTGTGAGGACACCTGGTACTCGGGCATGGTCAGAGGAGCCATCCCACTCAGGGGTGCTTTTCCCACCCGAAGCGTCGGGATTTATCAGCCTCAGGTTGTAGCATTTTCAGGTGGCTCCGCAGGGCCTGGGCTCTCCTCTGAGCATCCCGATAAGAAGAGGTGATCTTGTGTGGGAGAGCCTTTCAGAAAGTCCCAGTACATGGTCCTGGGATGTGTGCTTAACATCTTGGTAGGGAGATGGTGGGGATTCAGTCTTGGTAAGAAGCTTTTCATGTGCTCTGCACTCGGGTTTTGGGCCTCCACCCCTGAACCATATGAGGGCGCTGTGCCTCAGGTTTAAAAAAAAAAATAGATTAAAAACCCCAAGTGGCTCCGGGATGCTGAGTGTTGGAGTGGCACGGCAGACTGAGCTGTGTGCACTGAGGGCTTTCTCAGAGTTTAGAGCTGGTATTGCTAGTTCGAGCTTTAAATCACTAATGGCTCTCCCCTTTTGTCACTAGACGTGTTTTTGTTAATCCTGTTCATGAAGTGCTGGGCTTCCCAAGCTCCCTACTCCAGCAGAGCTGAAAAGCACAAACAGGCAGCAAAGGAACCTTTTTTACAAAGAGGAATGTGGTTGTAGGCACAGTATTAACTGCCTGAGATCAGGGAGTGGAGGAGGGGGATTGAAAAAGATTGGCGATATTCCCAGTAGAAAAGTTGGAAAAGAAACAAGACTAGTTAGTCTTTGTGTTCATTACTCTGCGAATACGAACCGCGATATTGCAGTATCTGTGTTGTACGAATTCGAAGTAGCGACTAAATTGATGTAACGGAGCTAGGTGAACTGGGGATCAAAAAGTGATTGGTGTCAAAGCTGCTCATTTGTGGTACCTCTTTGGGGACCGTGTGTAAGTGGCAGCGTTGGTAAAGCTCTGCTTGCCTTCGCCTGTGGTTCTGGTCCTGGGAGTGCTGAGAGTGCTCTGGGCAGATGTGTTGAGAGAGCTGTGTTTCTGCATGTCAGGATACTCCTCTCCTGTTAGAGGAATCCATTGGTTTACTTTTTGTTCAGATAATCACCAGCAATGGGAAAAGGGCTAAAAGCAGGCTTGTGATATACGTATGAGTGAGTTAAGGTTTGTAACACCCCTGTGAACTGAAAACTAGAGAACAGAAAACTCAAGTGTGTCTAGGATGAACCTCAACTTAAGCTGAACCTCATTAACTTTAGAAATGATTTCATTAACTTGATCCACATCACCATGTAGATAGATCACCTTATTCTAGCTAAATGGACTTTTGAGCTGCTTATGTCTGTTTTTAAACAGGAATCATAGTGAATTTTAGCCTGCTTTCAGTGTTTATGCAGTTTTGCAGTGGCCACACAAATCATAGTACCTTTAGTGGAAGTTTTGCCACTTAGTGGTAAGATGTTTGCTGGGATCAGAGCAATTAAGAGTTTGCCTCTAATTATCTAGGAAGTCTTGAATCTACAGTGAGTGTAGCTGAGGTCAGGTGGCTCTAGAGATCAAATTTTCTGCCTCCTAGTCTGGCAGCTTAAAAAACCAAGGCCATCACTCCAGCAAGTTTTGCATTTTTGCATTGCTTCCTTAACCCCTGTTTGCAGCAGAAGGAATAAGGCTTCGCCCTCAGCAGCAGCTCAGCTGCACAGGTGGGGATATGGACAAGGCCTTCACTCAGGACTAGAAGAAAGACCTTGGTAGTGGAAACCGTGCAACCCATTTATCCTGGAATTTGTTTCCTGAGCTCATGCTTCAGTGGGAGATTTCCTGAGAACTCCAGTGTGCGAATGGTCATAGGACCGGAACTGGATGATCAGGATGTTGCGTTCAGAAAGTCTGGTTGCTGAGGAGTAGGTAATAATCATAAAACGTTTTGGGTCGGAAGGAACCTTTAAGGGTCACTAGTCCATCCCTCTGCACTGAGCAGGGACATCTGCAGGTTGCTCAGAGCTGTGTCCAACCTGACCTGGAATGTTTCCAGGGATGGGGTATCGACCACCTCTCTGGGCAACCTGGGCCAGGGTCTCACCACCCTCAGCGTAAACGTTTCTTCTTTCTCTTTAGTCTCAATCTCCCCTCTTCTGGTTTAAAGTATCACCCCTTGTCCTCTTGTGACAGGCCCTTCTAAAACGTCTGTCCCCATCTTTCTGACAGGCCCCCTTTAAGTACTGAAAGGCCGCAGTAATACTGTATCCAGATCTCCAGCTGGCTTAGACTTTATTGTAACTGTATTCCTCAGCTATGCCATAAATCACACAAAAAGTGATATAAAATGATCAGAGCAAGTGGAGTTCTAATAAAAACAAAACCCCTGACACAGTGGCATGAAAACTGAGCTGCAGCCAGACAGAGCAATTACTTCCTGCTAATGATATCAGATTCCCAGTGTGGCACCCAAAGGTTGTGTTTTGTTTTGTAAACTCTGCTCACAGATGCTGCTGTTAACCAGAATGTGGCCTGGTGTAGTTTCCTGCTACAGCCTGCAACTGCATCAAGAAGGGTGGCCATACCCTTGTAGCTATGCCAGGCCATAGCACCTTTAGGTCTGGTATACCTCAGGTCTCATCTGCACAGGTGAAGTACTGCATGTTAGGGTGCTCCAACCCTCCTGTTCCTGTTGGCAACCTGGGAATCAAAACGTAGACAAGAGGTGCTAGGGTCACTCTCACATGCTGAAGCGCTGGACTGCTATGCAGTTGGTTGGACTGCAGCATCATTACCTTGCAACTGGTGTAGGCTTTGCATGTTTCTGGTACCTGAATATTTGAAATGGTTACAGTTTCAAAAGGATCATGGGTTCATGTTAAAATGAGCGTTAGGTTTTGACTTGGAAATGAACTTGAAAACTCTTGTCTGTTCAGGAACTGTATCTGAAAGCTGAAAATCGTTTGGATGCATTTAGAGGCAGAGGTTTAATTCTAAGTTTTGTAAGTAACTTCTGTTCCATTTGGAAATCTGGACTCTTTGGGTTTGGCTTCAGGACTGCTATAGTTCAAATGGATCGAGGGGATTGTCCTTTGCAGTTGAGATAAGAGAAGAGGTTGTGGCTCCTTCCTATTCAGAGTCGTTCATGTAAGTTTTTCACATCACATTTTCAACTCCTTTGAACTGAGTGAGGCTTCCTTGTGCAAACTGAATCAGTGGAAGTGGACGATGTGCATTACAAGGGCTCGTGGATTGAGAACAGTGATTTTCTTCATAGGATGGAAAAGAGTAATTGAAGCTACACCCTAAGAAATGCATGCTGGAAGTTGGGAAACCTTAAACATTTTGCAGTGTTGTCTCATACAGTCTATGCAAGGAAGAAAAGGGCTTCTTTTCTCCCAAGCCTCATGGAACTCCTGGGGGGCAAATCTTCCAGCTTGTCAAAATATTTCTGAATGGTGGCTCTTCATTCTGGTGTGTTCCCTTCACTTGGTGCCATCCACAAACTTGTGAGGGTGTAAATGTAGACAATCTTTGTCCACTATGGGCAAGGAGATGGTAGAGCACCCACCTGGACCTGGTGTCAGGCAGGGCTTTCCTTTTTCAGGAAGGTTGGGCAGAGATGCTGTAAGGGTGCTGGAGGTGATAAGGGAAAATGCTGATAAAGTCATGACTGTACGTTTGGGTACTAAACAAGTTTAAATGCTGGAAATTTATTTCCCAGTTAGCTGCAGTACCTGGGAAATTCTGTCCCTGCTGTTCACCAGTGGTGCTGTGGGACGAGATACAAACACTGTTTGGATGCATAGCCACAGCTGCTTCTGGGGTCTCTGAACTCCCACTGATTCCCAGGTGGGCCCAAGTGTCTATGCAGGGACTGGATAGCTCAGTGTGGGTTTGGATCCATTATGGAAGGCCACTCAGGGCAAAGGGAACTGCAGCCTCCAAGGAATGAGAAGTTACTCAAAGGACATCTAGTGGAATGGTAAATCTGCTCTGTCCTTGGGAAAAAGAGGAAGAAGAGAACAGAAGAGGCCACAGTCTCACAGCTTTAAGCCTGGCTCTGGTTGTCAAGGGGACACCAAGCAATAAAGATGGGTACTTCCACAAAACACTACACCTGCCAGTTCCCCCTGTTCCTTAGGTACTTTAGATTGGTGCGCTGTCCCTTTGGAGGTGTTCACATTTCTTTGTTGACTGTAGTGGGAGATGATGCCTGGTTTAGAGCTGATGTCTGAAGCTCAGTGAGCTCAATCCATGTCCAGTGGTAGCAAGTGTTTTCTGTGTGCAACTGGGCGGTGCTGCCCTTCAGGTGACTGCAAAAGCCTCTGCCATTCTGGGAGGCAGGGCAGTGCAGACATACTGGGATTATAAGATGATTTGATATCCCCTGAGGAAACCTTCAGCTCTGCTGAATTGTCTTGTCTGAGTGAGGAGCTGTTTGGCACTTATCCGTAACAGGTCCATCAGCTGTAAAGTTAAACCTCTTAAAATTACTGGGTAGGGTTTCTCTCAGAACTGGGATTTTCTTTCCCGTTCTATAGTGGACAAAGGGAGAGCATGTTGTGTTTTCCCTGTTTAGGCTGGGGCAGAGGTACAGTCAGATACTCCTGGGTGTGATCTGCTCTCATAACTGAGTGTAAACACAAAGGGACACTGGAGCAAGGCCTAATTTCAAGCTCTTGTTTTACATTTGCTGGGGTTGCACTTGTAAATAGTAACTAACTTAAAGCTGAAGCATGGTTAGTAAGGATGGGACTAGAAGACACGTGAAGCTTATTAAACTGTATTTATTCTGAGTTTTGTTCTTCACTTTGAATGTTAACTTTCTTTGAACTTTGAGGAAATGGTTAAGCTAAGATTTGCAGTGCACAGTTGAGAAATTGAGAAGGGGGAGGAATTTGTCAGATGTTTAGAACAGTTCTCTTTTCAGCATGATCATATGTATGTAACTAATGAATACTTAGGAGCAAAAGAAAAAACTCTGAAAGATTCAGCATTTTGCAGATCTCGCTCAAAGATGCTGTGAAAATAAAAAGGGCTGGAAAAACAGTGTAACTGCTGGAGAGTATGAGCGTGTGGGAAGGTCCAGAACCATGTGCAGAGAACATTGAAGATTTGGATTCCTGTCCCCAGTTGGCCCTCAAGCTGTTGTAGCTCCACCAGTACTACCAGGGGACAGAAGCAGAACAGAGAAGCCCAGTGAAGCAGGACGATGTGGTACAAATTCTCTTTGGGTGCCAGCAATAACAGCACTAACAGTCCTGTTGTTACTGCTGTAATTTCAGTGGTACTGTGTGAGGACCTTCCTTCCTTTCCCTGCTGTCATTTAGCCTGAGAAGAGCTCCAGTGGCAAGGAAGATGATGTGTAAAAGGAGAGTGAACTACTGGTAGTACAAGAGTACATTAGAGAGTGAGCAGCTTGACCAATGTACATATAGAACTCTGGATAAAGGCACATGGGAATGTTTTGGTGGTTTGAAGAACAGGGCTTTTTTTTTGCTAGCAAGTGATGTTGAGCTCAGTTCTAAATTAAGGATATGAAATATCCTTAATATGAAAGATATAGCCACTGTTAAGTACCGTGGTGAGTGGGGCTGCAGTGGGAAGTGTGGATTATTGTTTATTTTAATCATCTTGTCAGTTTGGTTGCCTGCCTTTTGAGGCAGAAATCCTTCCAGCCTTCCCTGTTAGCTGAGCTGCGTGGTTCTCTCAGCTATATAGTCCTGTCATACTAACTCCAAAATCCACCTTACGTTAATAATGCAGATAATGACGAACTTCATGCCCCCCTGAATTTTTGGGCTCCTGATGACTCCTGTGTCTCAGGTGCTCTGGGATGGTGGGGCTCGGCAGCAGCTGCTTTCCTGACCAATACCAGGGTCTTGCACAGTGGCAGGTCCTGTTTGTACAGGTTCTCACAGTGAAAGAAGGATGAGAGGGAGTGTCCCAGCTTTTGTTATCCATCTCCCCAGGCAAACGTCAATTGGTATATCCAAAACATTTGATTTAACTGGAATGATTTCCAGAGATGTGGGAAAAATAGATCTGATGGTTATGTGATCTTCTGTTTTACTTATTTATCTTCAAAATCCAGCTTTCTTCTGTCCCTACATATCATTCAGACTAGAGAAGGAAAGCGTGGAGTATTTGTCTAGTGCTGATGTCTGATATCTTGTGCTGAGATCAGCACAGTGAGTATCTGGTAGTTGGAGGATTTGAGGGAGGCAACAGGAGGAATGCATTTCTTAGGGGAAAAGCAAAATAATGAGCAGAGTATTCAAGTTACCAGGTCCAAAAGATCTCATCTGTGCCAACAGGTTTGAGGACTCTTTAGAACCCAACTGGCAAGTTTAGGGAAAATTTTAAGTCCCTAGGAATACTTTACAGGCCTGATCCTGCAAATCCTTCCTGCTCAAAACTCTGCTTGGCTTGTCAGATTAAACTTGAGATTGCTTCTTAACCTATTCCAGGGTGAAGATGCATGGCTCTCTCCCTTCATAGGTTTCACAATTCCAAAGCAAATGTGAAACATAAGTCCTTTCCAGTGGTTTAAATTATTTTCACACTTGATGCCAGAAAGTTGGGATAATGTCGGGTGGTGATGAAACTGACTACTTCTTACATATTTTTGGCACCAACAAAAATGGTTGGCAGTCTTTCAGGAGCTCTGGTGTGGCTTTTAGTACCATGGCACCAGATTTACAACCCTTCTTCTAAATAATTAAAACCTATATTAAAAAAAAAAGGGGGGGGGGCTGGGGCTACCTCCCAGCTGGAAGGTTGGAACAAGGAGGGGAAGTAGTGGAGAGCATCGTAAAGGAGGCTGGAAGAATAAGTCACTTTTGTTGTCTCTGAAGCAATCCTGACAAAGCCCAACTTGTAGTTTCAGTGAAGAGGCAGCCCTTCTGGAAACTCCAGGGCAGAGTGGGTCTTGTAAACTGGTGTGCATTCTGTAGGGCCAAGAAATAATGACAATTTTTCTTCCTAAATGAGAGAGCCCTTCTGGGAAGTGTCGAGGCATTTTATACTTAATCAATGACCTTGCCTCAAGGGCAAGGTTTCTTTTGAAAGACCTAAAAAAGAGGTGTCTCCTGTCTCCTCAGAGACAGGGGACTAATTGTGACCACTGTGCTTTGCAGCCGTGGCAAACGGAGACACCGATTTTTATTATTTTCTTCCTTTTTTCCATGTGCACTTTTGAAATCGGTGACCATTTCTGAGAGATCCTGGGTTCCCCTGAACATTGTTCGGTTAGCACGGCTATCAAGAGAGGATAGCTCTCATTGCTGTTAGCAGAAATTCCTCTTGCTGGAAATACTAGGCCAAGGGGATTTCCTGGGTGTACGTGAGGACTGAATTTGGCAGGGAGGTGTGGAAATGTACAATATACAGGACGTATGTAATGTATATTATAAATCATATTAGTGCAGTCAGCTGTTGAATATATAGTATTTTCATGTACGTGCGGAGCATTTCTTTGGATGGTTGCCTGGCTGGCACGGAACACAGTTAGGGGTGCGCAAAAATGTCTGGTCTCTATATGTACGGGATGGGGTTTATAGGCATGCAGCCCAGCAGGACCCCTTGGTAGCTCCTTTGCCTAGAAGGTGTACCATAGGTGCAGTCTGATGCCTCCTGGAAGGCCAGATGAGGCCTTCTGTTGCTCACAGGAGAATTTGGATCCAGATCTAGAGAGCTGTCTCGGGGGGTTATATGGCAGAGAGTCGTATTTGGAGACTTCTGATTGCGGTACGAGGAATCACTGGATTAGTGCAGTGAAAAGAAAGTAACAAACCCTCCCTGTACATGTTTGCTTTCTCCAAGGTGTTAGAACCTTGGTGTTGATTACTAAATCTGGAGGCTTTGCTGAGACTTAAGGTGATAGCTTTGCTCTTTTTTTTCATGGCAGAAAAGGAATGGAAAAGGCATAAAAGAACCTTACAAGCTGGGCTGCAAGAAGAGGAGGGCTGTCCTGGGGCAGAAGGTGCCTTCCAGAAGTGTTCTTGCCAGCCCTGGTGAAAGGTCTGGACTTGGTGCAGGAAAGGCAGGGGTTTAGTGCTCTGACCTGCAGCCTATGGAGTCTCCTGTTATTTAGACAGGATCCTTGCCTTCCTTGTGTTACTTATTCCAGGGATGGTGGAAAATCTTGTAACTAGGAAGGTACAATAGTCCATTCCCAGCTTGCCCTCTGAAACCCAACTCATGGCTTGCAGGGAGAGCATTCCTTCCTATGTGGCCCCTGTTATAGTCAAGAAGTTCCTTTCAAGGAACTTCCCAGTTGAGGTTCCTGTGCAAAAGAAAAAAGTGGGTGGCCCTGCAAGTCATACTTAGGAAATCAGTTGGCTTAGTGTTGTCTGCACGAGCGATATATGTAGGTGGTCTCTCGTTCGCAGCAATCTCACCTCTGTGCTATGCTGAGATGATAAATGTCGTTTAATAACAATGCAATTCTAGCTGGAAATTAGAAAGGTGATTATGAAAGGATTTCTTTTAATAGGATTGATTTGTCCTCATGTGAGCTGAGCATCTCATAAGACATACGTATTAATGCTTCCAGCTAGAGTGGTTCTCTAGCTGGAGGTAGAGGAAGAAGGGAAAGGAAAGGTGTTGACAAGAACCCTTCTGTCTCTTTGTACATGTACAGTACAAAGTGTTCCTAAATAGTGCTCAGTGATACAAAAAAAAAAAATTAAAATACAAGAAGCAGATAAAGTTCTTTAGTCTGTACTATGCAGGCTGAACACGATCATAATCACTTTTCATTTCCTCGTGCTGTGAATAATGATTGCGGTGGAATGGGCTAGGTTCAGACTGGGTTTGATGGGGCAAGGATACCAAACTGATCTGGGGTTTTTTTTTGCTCTCTTTTGTGGACAGGTTGGCTATATCCAAATTGGATCAGAGCACATGCTAATACAACCAGTGAATACATCAGAGACCTCATTTAGTGGGAAAGAGCACTTCATCAGGCGCAGACGATCTGCAAAATCAAGCCATCCCATGAAGTCGCACATGCCTGATGAGCACTGCAAGGTTGTAGCAGGTGAGCTTGAAGTGGCTCAGGAGAACAGCCACGAGTATGCAATTATATTTTTAACTGTTGTTCCTCCAGGTTCTGTCTGTATTTGGTAATTTGAGTGTTTGAGCAGCTGGAGCTAGTGAAAAATGGTGAGATTTAATGAATCTTTCTGCTACTTCAGGCAGAAGGAGTGTCGCTGTTTATACCGGGAGCGAAGAGATGCAGCAACACAAAATCAGTAAAGAGAGAGCCAGGAGAGGAAGAAGACCCTTTATTAATTTATAACTTATAAATTAATATTTTATAATTAATTTATATTAATTTCTAACCCCGTTTTCTATACCCTAGCCCCACAGGGCAATTGGTCAGGGATCACCCATCTCCTAGGGTGATTGGCTAAAGTCCTACAACACCTATTTCAAAATATTTTTCCAATGTACCATAAACAGAACTTAGCAAAACACCAGGTGTTGTTTCAGCCTACAAAAACCATCCTACTGTTTTTCATAACACTGGTGAGAAAGGCAGGATTCTCACCAAATATTGTGAGAACCTGAGAAAATCCCTCTGTTAGCAGCTTTTCAGCGTCCACAAAGGACTCACATCACAAATGTAAATGTTTTTAGGACATACGCTGTAACATTCTGTCTGTGAGAAGTTAAACTTTGTGATGGGTCAGAGTAAACGTCTTTAACCATGTGATGTGACCTCTGTTCAGGAAGGTATTCACAGTGGTTTTAGCAAAGGCTCACGTTTCGACACTGAAGTCAGTGGTGAAGGGTGTTCTCTCATCTCACCTTGCCACTGGAGTGTAGGCATGGATAGAATGGCGATTCCTGCATTTCAGAATGCAGAAAGCTTCACTTTTTTTAAAAAAGAATTTTGAATAAAAAAGTTCCAATACTTCAGATGCTTTCACAATAATTTAATCAGAAGTATCATCTGTGGAGTCCAGTTCCAGGGATCCAGCTTTTAACAGGATGAAAAGATACCTGGAGAGGGGAAGAGATGCAGGTTCTCTCATAGAACAATCTACTTTCTTTTTCAGCTTCTCACATGTCATCATTTTTACTTCTGTCTATCAGAGCACATGATCCATAATAGAGTATATCAGGAGACATGGTCAGCTGAACAGACTTTGTATGTTTTTTCTTTTATTACTGCTTTTATACAGGCTTATGTGCATTTGAAGCTGCTAGGTGTAATTCAGCAAGGTAATTTTTTTTTTTTCTTACTGGAAACATGATTTTGCTTTTTCTTTCTAGTGTTTGACTTGTCAAACTTAAGCTCTAGCTGTCATGCTATCGGGCCTTTTGTTTCTTTGAGTGGCAATGTTTAAATTGTTTGCTTTAAGGTGTTGTGACATAAATTAAACTTTGAGGAAATGAGTTCCTAGAGATCACAGAGGAACTTCTGAAGTCTTTGGCTTTCCTTGGACATCTGTGCACCCAGGCTTGAGGTTTGGGAGTCCAAAATGTGACAGCAACTCGTACAGATACCTCTAGGCTAACTTCAATCTAGCTAGACTGGATATTGAAGGAGCTACCACTGTGAGAGCTGGGATCCTGGTCGAGTTAGGTGGTGGGGTGCTTGAGCAGTTTTTGTCTGCCATCCCATTACGCTGGAATTCAGATGTACCTCTTGCATGTGAAGCTGTTCTGGACCAAACAACCTCTCAAGAGATTTCTAGTGCTTCTCTGCTTAAGTAGTTCAGCAATATGAGGTATATTGTTTCAGGGGGGTTTCTGCAGTATAACAAGTGTTGGGAGGTGAACCAGCTTCCTAAGAAATGGCAGTGATTTAGATTTTAATTGTGTGTCTGGCACTTAATAGTAGACATTCTCTAATGCTCTGGATTCAGTTTCCAGTGTCCTGCTGACACACCTTGCCAGGGTTAGGATCCTGAGCTTCAATCCTATGGGTCTCTAGGGGCATGTGAGGTGCTGGTGACGTGTTCCAAATTGTCAGTCTTCAGTTGTGTCTCATTGTGACAATGGTAAAGTGCTTTTTAAAATAAAAACCAAAAAAAAAGTAATGATTATGCATCTGATTTTAAGCCCTAGAGTCCCCATTGTGATGGGAGACTAACAGTAAGGAGATTCAGTTCTTTGGTGATGGTCCTCCTACCAGGAATTTTCTCTTGTCCTTCACCTTCCTCCAGCCAAAGTGCTGCTATATTTTTGCACTTAACCAGTGTGTGCCTCTGAGTTGCTGCAAACCTTGCTGACGTTCTAACGCTTAGCAGCTGAAACCCTGAAAAGATGCAGCTGCCTCACATCTTTGTAATTTGGGTGGGGTTTTTTCGTTGGGTGTTAATAATAAAGCACCTGTCCATGTTGTTATTTCCTACCAAATTTAAAGAGAAAATGTCTTCAATGACCATATCCTATCTTCTCCCAGTTTTAAAGCCAAGCAATCAGATTGTCAGCAGGTATAAACTGGTCTGGGTTTTGGCTTCTTCGGGTTAATTGAATTTTATTCTTTCTGGAAACCTGGGTGGGTCGCACAGAGGGTATTTTTTGTGAACTCTGTGAAATCTCTTCTTTAGGTTTCAGTGTGCCTGTGTATTCTATTTCTCTTATTCCTCTCCTGCCCCTTTACCGCAACAGTATTCCAGCTTCTGCCTTCTACTGGATGGACTGCACAGTAAGTGGAGGCAGTGGGTCAGGGCATCTATGCTGTCTTCTATTGAGCTGTCACAGGGACAAAATGGGAAGCAGGACTGACAGGTTTAATGGCTATGAGAATAAGACTCACTAGTATGGGAACAGTTGAGTGGTCAGGAACAAGTAAGTGCTGTTGTTGACAAAGGGGACATGGCAGCAATAGGAGGCACAAGAGGCTTCCTTACTGGGAACAGCAGTGGAAGCAGAGGTCTGGAGGAACTGACTGGAATAGGCAGACATGAACTTCAGGTTTGCCCGTATCTGTTGGTGTTTGTATCTCTGGTTTTGTATTTAACCAAGCCTGTGTAGCAGCAAAGGTGACCTGTGCTTGCTCAAGAGGTTTCCTCCTAGCTGGCACTGCTTGTTGGTAAATCCTGTAGCCAGGACCTTAATTTTCTCTTACGTGGAGTTGAGCTCTTAGTAGTTCAACAGGTTTATCATTCTCATGGGTTCAGACTAAGCCAATCTTCTTTTTGATTCTCCAAGTATGAAATCTTGGTTCTGGTTAGAGTTACAGATCCCCGGTGTCTCTTTTTAGAGGAAACATCACAATTCAGCACTACTCTGATTTCCTAGCCAAGCATGCATTACAAAATGCATTACAAAATTCTTACTCTGTAAAATAAGACAGCCCTTAATGAAAAGCTGAACTGGGCCAAAATCAGCCCAGGAAATCTTGCCTCATGCTTTTGCCACTGAACCTTTTGACCTTCTGTCCAGGGACAGGGTGCTGACTGTCCTTGGCATAACTGACATTCCCTCCCTGAGAAGAGGGACTAAAGGAAAGGAGACTGGGTGGACGCTGGCTGGTTATATGGGATCACAAATGGAAAGAGGAGGTGAGTGAGTACCAAGGTATAAGAACGATAAAATGAAGACACTAGAAGGGGACTCTGAAAATAAGTGGTTTTGGCAGCACCTACTGCTTCCTGGTGTCTTCTGGGGACTCACTACATGGTGCTCTTCTCAGCTTTGTTCAAAAGGGAATGTGAATAGAACCCACGGTTGCTGAGATCCTCCCTACAGGCTTTGTTTTCCCCAGGTTGGCCCAGAGGTGGGTCCTGAGGACCTTGTGGCATGGGCTAGGTAGACCTTTGGTCTGACATGATGTGATGGTACTTAACTCTGCGTGCCAGCAAAATTAATGGCATATCTTTTAGGTTCCTAATCCACAGACAGCCTGAGGAACTAGAATTACCAACTGCAAGCAAAGTCATTGAAGATTTTTGTATTTGTTGGACTAAGAGCATACGTGTACATACATGTGCATACTGCTACCATAGCTCAGCTCATGCAAAGGTGGTGGCCAGACCATGTGGGGCTGAGTGTGTATCTGAGTTCTGAGACAGAGGGAGATTGATAGTCTGATGTAAAATTTATTTAAGGCTGTGGATCTTGTTCTGTAACTCGATTTTTTCCTACCTGATGCTACTTGAGGGGCCAAGCCAGGACTGGATTCGAGGAGAGCACGAGCTTCTTGACTCTTGTGTGAGACCAGGGCAGCTTTAGTCCTTCCCCCAGCAGGAAGGTGAGGAGATCACACAGAATCACTCGGGTTGAAAAAGACCCTTGGGATCATCGTGTCCAACCATTAGCCCTACTCTACAAGTTCACCCCTAGACCATGTCCCCCAACACCACATCCAAGCGATGTTTAAACACATCCTGGGATGGGGACTCAGCCCCCTCCCTGGGCAGCCCATTCCAATATTTCACTACCCTTTCCTTGAAGAATTTTTTCCTGTCAGGGACTGTGTGATTCCCTGCCATGCCCCAGGATCGCATAGGAGTTTGCAAATCAGCTGGGAACAGAATTCATATCCCTTGGGTGCTGGTTCTGTGCACTGACCGCAGGCTGGCCGTGCTAAAACGCGAGCAAAGCTCCCGACGGCGGCACAGTGGGAGTGCCCCTTGCTCCTGCAAACAGCCACCACTTCAAGTAGCCCTGTCATAAAATAATGAAATTGCTCATGGGCTTTGCCACTTAAAGGCAGACTCCTGAATGTTTTTCATTGTTGCGGGAAAGAAATCTAAGTCATGGCTGTTAATAGGCTTAGCACGTTAACGACCTAATTGACTCCTGTCTGGTTTGGATTAACTTTTGTGCACAAGGAGTTTAGAAACAAAAAAAAATTAATCCTCTCTGACACACAAAAGGTCCGTTCCTAATGAAATTGTGTGGAAATGATGATCTAGGGGCATGCTTCCAGAGTTTCTCCTGGGAAAAGGTCTCTTTACTGTGGTACCAGCATCGGCAGAGTGAAGGACTGATCAGATTTGTACTAGAGGTTCTTTTTCACTGGCTTGTAATTTGTCTCACCCAGGCTAAAACTTGGCAGGAAAGAATGGGTGTTGGAAATATGTGGGAAATACTCACATGTTGCACATTTTAGACATCCATCCTGTATTGTGGAACAACACAGGCAGAAAAATACATGTGTGTGTAAATACATTGTAAACTGTGTCAAAGCCACAGAATTGCCATGTTTGGGCATTTTCCGGTCCTTTGCTGTTCTTGTGTTTTCTGAACAGACAATTATCACCTCTAAAGATATTTTCATCTTAAAATTTTGTTAATTCAGCAGTACTTGGCACAATCTGGGTTTTGGGGGGGGATTCAAATAAAATACAAAGCATCAGATGCTGAATCTTTAATTATTGCAGGTTATTGATTGTGTCATAAGAACTCTAACAGGGCTGAATCGCTCTGCTTCTACTGGCAGCAATGATCCTGTGATATATGCACTTAATTGGTTGTAAAAAAAAGATACATGGTGATGTAATGACTTGCGTGAGTATTTGGAGGAGGAAGGCTTTTTAAGAAAGCAAAATGAACTTAATCAGGAAGTGCAACAGCTTTCCAAGAGCATTCCTCTTGTGTTCCACCCAGAAGTGTGGTACTTCCCTCGCAGACCCCAGCCATAGGAGAGGGAAACTGAGCTGAACAGTTCCTTGGGGCTAGGTAGTGCTGGCAGTCTGGGTTGGTAAGTGCTTGTTTAAAATCTCTACAGCAACTCCTTTAGTCTAAGTGGCGTAACATATCCTACAGCACTCAAAATTATTTTTAGAGCTGCAGGAGAACTTTGTGGGAGCCAAATTTCTCCTGGAATAATCTGTATAAGAGGATTAATCTGCCTGTAGTCAGGAATGGGAAAGTACTTAGGGTCTTGCATGAGTGGATCTTTGAGATTTGAATCTGAAAGTGCCTACTAATGGGTTAAAAAAAAGAAGAAATCCCAGGTCTGTGGATTCAAGGCTGATGTTTTAATTCCTTTGTTTAAATTCTGAAGTGCTCCAGCAGCAAAGGACAGATCCCATCACCAGGGGCCAGGTGCTATTGTTAGTCATATGATACGTGTATACGTATTATTTTTATCACCTGTCATCCAGCAGGAGAAAAAGTTCAAGTCACAATGCACATTTCTGCTCAGGCATGAACATGAGCCCCTGTGAGGCAAACAGAAAACCTATTAAAAGGTTTCCAGGTGCATATGCTGTGAGAGGAAAGGAAGGGAAGGTTGGATTTCGTTTGCTCTGAAGCATGGCATCATTAGGAACATGGGAAATAGCTTCACACCAGTGATGTGAAACACTTTGGTTCTCATCTCTAGACACGGGGCTGCATCTGGGGTACAAACTTAACTATCACAGACTGTTCTGATTTTAAAGAACAAGTTTGACAGCTTTCTTGTCAAAGGTCCTAGACTAGTGGTCCTTCTGGAGAGAGAACAGAGTGGTAGGGAGTTTTGTTTGTAGGTGTTAATACATATTAGTAAGAATTTCCCTACAGATGAGCCAGGTGGGGACAGAAGATCTCTTAATGCATTGTATGTGATTTTTGCAGTGCCTTCAGCTTTGGCCTAGACATCCATGAATGAACTTCTCAATTTATTTGTGGGGACAAGAGGTAGCTGCAGAGCTAATCTGTGCTTTGGAAATACCTGTGATTCCCACCAATCTCTGACCCCATAGGAAGGGCTCATGGCAGAGTGGAAATGGGCAGACTGGAGAGAGCTACAGGGGAGCTGTACCATCTCCTTTATTAACCCTCTGTACCTAAGAAAGGGGATAGAAAACATGAGATAGGGCTTCTTTCTTTGTCCTGTCTCTCTGTGATCTTGTAGTACATACAATAAAGCTGCTTCCCTGTGTGTTTCCACAGCTTCAGCTGTAATAAATGGATATAGTTATGTTAACTCTCGTGGAACAACAGTAGTTTAGCTAATTTGCTGAGATCTGGTCATATATTTTGCACGTTTTCTATGCCAACAAAATCTATGGATGGGAAAAATTCTTCATTTTCTCTTGATAAGTAAAAATACCAATGTTAAAGACCGAATCAAACCATGTTGTGAAAGTGTAGGAATCTCCTCTAACCATATCATAAAACTTTCTGTTTCTTTGGGAAAAGTAAGTTCTGCTATAACTTTTCCAAAGGTCTCCAGTGATGTATTAAAGTCCCCTTACATAGAAGAGGTTTTATATAAAATACAGTCCAGGAGCATGAGAGAGAGCAGCTTGTCTTTGGAGGGAAGGCTGTTATTTCATGTTTATGATATAGACCTCATAAATTACTCTTTAAATGTGGGTTTGCTTTAAACCCTTTTGTCAATTTAAACGAACCAGTTTTCATTTAATGCAAATGTGCTGCACGGAGAGAAGCGCGTGGTGAAGAAACCAGGAAGATCAACATTTTCATTCGCAAAATACCAACGCGGTGTAGTTGCTTCTCCACCTGGTTTACCAATTGGTCAAAGCTGGTAATAATTTAAAGAAGTGCTAGTACACAGGTATCAAATGTAGGGAACGCTTTCCCTGACCAGGTATAAATCCTAAACACATGTTACTGCTACGTTGCATTTCCCCATCTTTAATCATTGTCTCGGAGCTGTGTTTTCTCTGCAGGTTTGACTTGGCCTGAATGAGCAGTTGTTATGGCCAAAACCCATGTGCACTAAAAATAGATAGATGTAATGCAACCTGTATTAGTCCATATTAGGAAGCATCTTGTTGAAGAATTAAAGCAAGGATTTCAACAATGGGCTATGCAGGAGATGTAACTTGATTAAGTGTTTGCAAGCATAGAAGTATTCCCTGTGTCAGAAATTCAGCACTTGACCCATGGGAGTGTGTCTCACTTGTGTGGATAAATCCCTTGGTTTCTCCAGGTCCCTGGTTTTCTGAACGGGGAGTCTGGATTTTCCCTGTGAGAGTGTGATTGTTTCCTTATGGCTGATAAAGAGCAGCCTTTTGGAGCAGTCTATCATTCAGAAGTGTCCTTTTCCATCATGTACAGCAAGTTTTATTGCCAGTCAGTTCTGGATGAAGCCTGCAGCGTGAGGGCAGGATGGATAACACGGAGCAGGAGAAACTCCAGTTTCTTCTTCCTCAACAGTCAAGGTGCAAAAGACTCCAGACAACAGGATATGCAAATACATGTCGTGTATGGATTTCTTCCCCTTCCAGAGCAGCCGCATGCTGTAGAGCTGTACTGCTCTTTCACATGGTTCCTAAGAAAATGTAGTGCTTAATGAACTTCGAGAAATCTAAACTAGCAGGTGGTAATGAGCTAGGCTGTCTGGTGTATGCCATCCTTGTCTCAGGATGTTCACGGGTATTCCAGCAGTCACTGTGGTTGGAAAGGCAGACAGATGGCTCCAAGGAGACTATGGTACATCACTTACCTTTTAGCTGTCTTTGTTTTTTTCTGTATTATCAGAAATCATAGCTCAGGGTTAGAGCCAATAGTTGGGAATTGGGACTCCGTTGGCCTCAGCTCCTAATGTTGTTTGACTTTTGACCTTCAGCATATCCCTTGGGATCTTTCTTATAAAAGCTACCAAGTGTTGGGCACTTACATGTTTGTTTGAGTGGCCAAGACAGGAAAACTTTGGGGCAGATTTGTTCAAAAGCTCTAAGCTTCCTTTGAGGTAGTTTGTAATTAGGAGTGATCAGTCACAGACTGTGAACCCAAGACTGAAGGCACAGAAAATTAGAAGTCATTTAGGCTGTAACCTCCAGCTCTCAAACGTAAGAATTACAGAATGGCTTTGGTTGGAAAGGACCTTAAAGACCATCTAGTTCCAAACCTCCTGTCACAGGCAGGGACACCTCCCACTAGACCAGGTTGCTCAAAGCCCTGTCCAACCTGGCCTTGCACACTTCCGGGGAGCTGGCATCCACAGCTTTCCTGTATTTGCAAACTAGGGCTGCTAACTCTGAGCTGGCAGTGGTACCAAGGGCCTTTGGATCTGACAGTTGCTCAGTAAACTGCCAGTTTCTCAGCTGATCTGTTCCCTCTGTAGTTTGACTTACTTGTACACATTAGGGATTAAAAATAGCTACTGTGCTACTTCCCTTTGACTTCCTTGAGCCAACATGGTTACAGGAGATGAACTTTTATTCTTTACTGGCTTTTGCAAGTAACCAGAAGAGGTAAATTTCCTGGCTTTCAAGGAGGTCTGTGCCATCTCTCTCAAGGTATATGTGTAATGGTGAGGTCAGGCTGTAGGTGGGTCGCCCGTGGCTTGGTGAGTCCCTGAGCTCTTCCAGCCTCAGCAGAAGCAATTGGAGTTCAGCTGCCTGGGTTGGTAAGGCTGGCAGTTGTAAAAACATTCTTTGCAAACGAAGCCAGTTTGCTAAAGACTCATTAAAATAAAATAAGCCTGGAGGCCAGTGATGCCATTTTTTACAGTATTACTGCAGCCAAGCATTTTGTGGTCTCTAAAGACCTGAAGTGCATTAGGACTGTGCTTCATGATTAGTCTTAGATCTGCTGAGTTTAAGCGATTAAAACTGAGGAGTCTGAGTTTTTTCTTATGTACATCACTCATTATCACTTGAACCTAGTTGTATTTGCATTACAGGATCTTCTCCCATGGCCTCAAGCAAGTTGGGATCTTTGTGTGTCTGTCACAAACAATACAGGATGAGAAAGCAAGGCACAGAGGCTAAGAGGGAGTGGCAGAGCAGGTCTTTCTATTCCCACTTTAACAGTCTTACCATTAAGCCATGCTCAGTGTGCCTGCTTTCTGTGACATTAAATTCTCTTCTATGGATGTCTTACCTGAGTAAGAATGTCTTACCTGAGTAAGTCCTTGTTTCTAGCTGGCTGGAAAGCCTACAGTGAAGCTGTCCTGTTAAAAGGAGATGAGTGCACATAATTCAGGAGGTGGCAGTCTTTGAAATTTGGCTGGCAGATTGAACCAGTGGGCAGAGATCATTGTGCTTATCCTATGCTGGTTTACAGGCTGGACATTAAAGACAAAGTCCTGATGGTTTATGTTGGTGACTGAGTATGTTTTGCAGAAGAATAAGGTTTTAACTGACGTGTTCAAGCCACAGACTAACTTGGATAACACTCCTTGCAATAAAATCTCTGTGGTGTTTTGAGATGCAGCACAGAGTTCATGACTTCTGTCTCAAATTCTTGTTTGCTGCTGTGCCAGACAAATCGTCATGAACTTGTGATTTGGTATGAAAATGGCTGTGGAAAAAAAATAGCAAAATAAAACCAAAGCCATAACAAACCTCCCCCCCTCCCAAACAAAAAAAAAAACAAAAACCCCAAAAACCAAACCAAAAAACACCCAAACCAAACCCCAAAAACAACCTACAACAAACCACACCAAAAAACCCCAAAACATTTTTGGGAGGCTGATTAAGGAGCAATGGATCATTCTGCTATGCCATGTTTTTTTCCTTCCAGTCGATGCATGATCTTGTCTGATGATCTAGTCAGAAGGAAATTGGGGATGCATAACCAGGCACTAAAAATGAGAGGACAGCTCTCAGTCTCTAATCAGCTGTGATTTGAATAAGCAACAATTTTTGGTCCCTGAGCTCCAGACTACCCATTGGCATCAGCTGGCTGTGGTAAATCTGAAATCCCAAGCTGTTATTGAAGGTATAAAAGACCAGTACAAAGGGACAATTTTGTGCTGTATCCTGACAGAGGTGAAGGGAGCTCAGTGTTCCCGTGGCTGGGAATAGACTGGGGAGTGCTGTCTGTGGCAGCAACTCCAGTTGAGTCTGTTCTTAAGTTTCCTTCTTCAGTCTTTGCTTGTGTCTGCTCTGAGGTGGATGTCCCAGGAAAGGTGTCAAGGGAGCAGCTGTGTGGAGCAAGGGCCCTGGAACTGAAGTGTGGTTTCTTTTTCTTCTCTTTGGTTTTTTTTTGTTGTTTTTTTCTTTTCTTCAGGAGATCAGTATTTTGAAAGGAACCTCTCTGTTGTTGTATGGATGAAAACTGCAGCTGCAAGGTAACCAATGCACAGAGCTTTGGATGGAAAGTTCACAGGAGACAGTGAAGGGATGTCTCTGGTGGTGTCCGTAAGCTTTGGACGGCCCCCCTTTATGTGCCGTGGTGAACTCACAGCTCTGAGCTGTCCAGTGATCTGTGGTTGCTCTTGTAGCTCCAGCTGTGTTAGCACGTGTCCTTCAGTGGGCCGACTTCTGCAGCAAACGTTTTCTCATGCTGGAATTCTCAGACCTCTAAACCTATACAAATTTGTCTTGTTTCTAACCATGAGCAAACAGGCTGCTGACTTGTGTGGCTCGTGGGCACCCACCGTGGCGATGCCATGCAGTCAGTCATTTGAAGAAGTTGTTCAATAAACAGTTTGGAAGCAGCTCTGCTGTCAGATCCAAACATGAAGAGTAGCTTGATTTAACTGTAGTGTATTTCTCTTGATGTGTTCTTAAATCAGCACTCTGTGTATCAAGCCTGCACTCCTTGACCTTTCGGAGTGAGAGGGAAGCCTGCCTGTGCTGTGTTTAGCTTTTGCTTGTGCTCTGGTCCTGGGATGTAGATGCTGCTGCTGACTTCCACCTTCTGTTTCATTTCCTTGCTGGGCTCCACCTTACACCTTGCCTTCTTGATTTGAAATGAAATCAAGTCATTATGCTAGGTTTGAGAAGTTCTTTGAAATTAGTGCATTGTCTAGGTTAAATAACAAGAGACAGAGATACAGCAGAATACAGCACAAAGGAAACAGAGCTAGCTCTCCATGTGCGGGTATGGAGAGATGTTAAAGGCATCATGGGTGGAGGGGATTTAGCAGAGGGCATCCTGAGGAAGAACTGCAGAGGACTTTTAAAGCAGCAAAAACGAACTTGCAAGGAGAATTCTGGCCTTGCAGAAAGGACTCTGAAATTTAACTTTTATTTGTGGCTTTTGCTGAACTGCATCCAGAAACTTTCAGTAGGTTTAATGGAATGAGGTAGCTAAAATTGCAAAGGGAAAGATTAGAGAGCAAAAAAGTGGAAGGCTGTAGGAGAAGAGATTGCTTTTCAGATGAGTCTGGGAAATACTGTTGGAAGGGAGGTAGGAGGAGCAGGAAGGGACTCTGCAGCTACAGCAAGAATGTGCCAAAAACCAGACAGTGCTAGACAGGGCTTTTGGTGTGTAATAGGAAAAGGTCATTTGGGGCGGTTGCTTTGGAATTGTACATCTGTTGGGTTGCCATAAAAAGCACTGAACATAAGGAGTTTTCTACTGAGGCTTCAGAAGAGCTCTGCTGTGCTTCTGATTGCAGTAGGGACTGTGGGTTTTTTGCCACTCTGAGGAAGATTTCAAAGACTGCTGAACGACAGAATGGGATATGATCATATTGCTTTGCAAGTGACTAGCCAAGGAAGGGTAAGACCCTGTAAATAAAAGCCAGCTAATGAGCTTGTGTGATGTTGCATCCATTTTATACTCCGAATCTGGGAGTGTATGGCCTTTCTCCCATCACCTAACGGCACTGAATTTTATGGAATCTTTGGCCAGATAGGCTGTGTAACACACTGTCAAAGTGACTGGCAGAAGAGTAATGTCCCTTGTGCCTCGTCACCCGCAGCGTGTATGTGCTGTGCTGTAGATTGACTGCTTCAGCTCGTATTTCACATGAAATTCTCTGACCTCTTCAGCAGAGAACACCTGACTCCTAAAATAGTGTGCACTTTGGTTATGTATGCTCCCCGCAATGTAAACTCCTCTGACAGGCTCTCCCCATGTTTTATGGCCTCTTCTACCCTCACACTAACACTTAACATCTGCGCCACAACATTTGTAACATCACTTTGTTCAAATAAAGAATCCACCAAGCATTTAATCCTTGTTTTAATGGCCGATGTTTATTTTAGTTTGGAGTTTCATGTACTCATGGAAGGATTCTCTGCCCATAGTCCATAAATCACGTGGGGCAGGAGGGAGACTTCTCTGCTGGCTTGTTTCTGAAGTGAGGCTCTAGAGCTGGGGTGTTTTCATACCTCTGTAAAGTTGACTTACCTCAGGTATGAGTTGCAGATGTGTTTAATGAGGAGTTTTACTACTGGTTTTGGATCTTTTTCTTCTCTTCATCAAATGTCTGTGATACGGGGTGTGTATTTCTTTTGTTCTGTATGTGATGGTTCATCCATGCAAACGATAGTTGTGTTTTCTCCATGGTCATGCTGGAAAAATTGTTTACATGTGTGGCAGGCAGGAAGATGCAAACAGAGACCAGTCTGCAGGTAGCCTTCTGCAAGGACAAAAAAGACAGAAAGAATGAAGAAAAGTTACCTTAAAGAGGAAGTATGAACTTAAAAAAGGAAAGAAAAAAAAAAAAGGGACAAACACACTTGCTCTTCTGTTCAGGTAGTTTGTGTCGCTTTGCCTCTTCTGCAGTGTGTCATCGGTGAGCACCTGAGCTCTTTGTAGGCTGCCTTGAGTCCATCACGTGTGGCCTGGTGTAAGTGCTGTGTAAGCTTGCACTTGAACAATGTGAGGGAGAGGGTGAGAGTAAGAGCCCAGGTTCTCCAAGTTAGGTCACTTTGGCTGTGTTTCTAGGCAAGCCTGTGGGGTGGTAGTTTTCCACACAACCTCTAATCCCCACCATCCAGTGGAAAGCAGCCAGTCCAGGGCTTCAAGTAAAACTCATGGCGGAATGGGGGCCAGAGGCTTTGTGTGAACCAAGACTGCCCAGCAGTCTGCCAGGAGTCCCTTTACGCTGCAGCTCTCCAGAAATCACACCTTTCAGCGTTTTGTACAGCTGCCTTCTGCAAAGAGGGGCTGAGAGGAGTCGGCAAAGCCTTGCCAGTTCCTTCATCTGCCTCTGGAGGAGGGACCGTGCTGGGCAAGCCCATGGCAAATGACCATGGCATGACCTCTTCTCTCTGGAGGGTGGGCTCCTCCTCTGACACAAGTAGCTTCTTTTCCACCAAAAAGGAGAGTTTTGAAGTGAAAACCCAGAGCACTCTGAGTTTTTCTTGCACTTCAGCCTTTTTACACGTCTCATTCAGTGCCAGGCCCAGATGTGAGTCTAGGCCTAGCCCCCCATAAGAGTAACTTCTCTATGGGAAGAAGATTTACACCAGCTGGAAACTTTTAATTTATTAGGGAATTAGCAAAATAAGAATTAAATAAAGTGCTGTTACTTCCAGGAACAGCTGATTTTTAGCGGCAAGATCCAAAAGGTCAGTGTTCTTACTGGAATAATTTCCCTTCTCTTCCTTTTACTCTGCTTTCTCCTCTGGTGTTTAAACAATAACCTTGAAAGTACTGCAGCTAAAGATGCGTGGCTATGGAGAGGGAGGGAGAGTGGATGAATGGAACGAAATGAATAAACAAACGTGAGCTTCTTCACAGAAGTTTGGTGAAGTCATCTCCATTTTATTGCTGGCAAACCGAACATGCCTTCATCTTTCCTCCTTTCTGGTATAGTTGCTCCATAGTACTGCCTTTTGAAAGCAGTTAGAGATCCCCTGCCCTGTGGCAGCTTGGTAGTGACTGTGCCCTTTTCTGTAGCTGTCCTGCAGGCCATGTGAGAACAAGCCTTGAAACTTGGTTATTTCCATCTTTGCTGCTGGCATGTAGCGTCCATTATTTATGAGCACCACAAGTTTTCATTTTTGACTTGTCTGTGGGCTCCTGTCTCTCTTTTTAGACCCAGGGGGATATTTCCAAACACTTTTTAAAAAGATTCAAATCAAATTTCATGGTTGTTTTCTCAGTTTAAAGTATGTACCGAGTGTTGACAGTTGATGCCTTGGGCAGAAAAGCATGTGCAGAGCTCTACTGGATGACTGCTCGACAACTCGGAGCAGGGAGATGGGATGGACGTGTGCAAATGTGCATATTGACAAGACAGGAAAATGTGTGAATGCTCAGAAGGCAGTGAGCCCATTTCAGGTGATCTTTGGGGGGCTTACAGCTGATGGAGTTTATCACCCTCAACACAAGATCCGTCAGAGAAAACTGATGATCTGGATGCGAGTGCATTTAACAGCCTGGGAAAGAAGGGAAATTCAAGCTGAATTATGTAAGGGAGCTGGTAAACAGGCTGTGGAAAAACAGGATGAGCAAAGACTAACTCAGATCTGCAGAATGGTGCTTTGCTAAGAGAGAGTCTTAAGTTAAATCTACAGAAAATTAAAAAGTGATTCTCTGCTCTGGGAAATGAGCAGCATGTGCAGTGTGACGTAAGAGGTATCTGTCTGATGATCTGTTATGGTCTATCCTGTGCCACTTTTGGATGGAATGTTGTGTTTATGCTGTTTCAGGACCTGTTGTGTGTTCTGCTCCTTTTTTTTCATGGGAAGAAATCTGCATTTAATACCAGTGTTAGTATCTTATCCACAGTATATTGCAGCCTGGGCAGTAAGCACATGTAATTTCAGTGAATTCTTGGCAGTTTGTTTCTTATTGCAAAATAAACTTGGTTTAATGACTTCATTTGCTTTTCTTTCATTTTACAATTGAAAACATGAATACATTTTTTTTTGTGACTGCAGGGAAGTGAATAGATTCAATTTCAGATCTGAACTTCATTTCTCCTTTGTTCATGCCTCAGCTGCTTTGCACATCTGCCTTTGAGCTGTGAAACACATTTTACCTTTCAGTTTAGAAGAGGACAAATTACTAATATATTAGTCCCTTAGTTTGGAGGAAGGGAGGTTTTATTTCTGTGTTAATTTTGTGGTATGGTAGCTGACTGCTGCTTCACTTTCTAGTCCTTAGAATGGGTCCTTTTCACAGGTTCTTGTAACTGTGGTTCATTAAAGATCAGCTGGTTCAGGGAGTCCCCTGCTTTTCCTTCACGTACCACAAGAAAGAGGCGTGTGAGCTCTGCACGTAGGTGGCCGGTGACTGCAGCTGCTGGTGCTGCTGCTCATGCCAATAGCAATAAATGAGCAAAGCAAGCTTGAGAAGGTCTTATCTAGCCTGACCTTCTGCACTTCTGGGTTTTATCCAGAGACTTCCACTGTTGGCCAATAATTCACGTTCCAAAACAATCTGCCTTAATTTAAACTTTTTGAGACTCTGTCTTGTGTTCTGTTACATTGGTCTGGTAACGCTGGTAGCAAGTAAAAATGCAACTGATGGAAATATCAATTCCAGGAATTTCTTACAACTTCCCTGGCTAAGGAGAACCTGCAGAGTCTCGAGCGTACATTGCATCCCAAAGCACCATCTCCTATCCTAAAGTTTTCTTCAAGAGATTTTTTTCCTTAATTAGCGCTTGCTCCATTGTAGTGGAATGTTACTCCTTTCTCAAGAAAGATTTCCAATTTCTGAAATTCTTGCAACAGTGTGACTTCTTGGCTTGAATTACAATTAATCTTTTGCTTTTTTGGGCTTCTCCCATCCTCTTTCTTCTTTGCATGTAATCTGGTAGTGTCACGAATCTGCACGCAGGTACAGATGTCCTTGAAATGGAATCTCTTGGTTAATTCTTTAAATCAGCAAAGAACACTTTAAAGGTCATTGCAATCTGAATGTGCACAGAAATGGGGTTTTTTTGAAAAGAGTATAAATGTTTTATTATGATTCACCAGCCTTAATAAGTGTTTTGACTTTTAGAAAAGAAGAGACAAAAGAAAATGAAATCAACCAGTGACTGGAGGGAGAGAAGAAATGCCATCCGACTTACCAATGAATACACAGTAGAAACTCTGGTGGTGGCAGATGCCGATATGGTCCAATACCATGGTGCAGAGGCTGCCCAAAGATTCATCCTCACTGTTATGAATATGGTAAGTAGGGACTTTACTCTAAAAAGCAATGCAAAAGTAAAGAGATCATATCCACGGTAGGTTAAAGCTGGCTTCCTCAACAGCTGAAATAAATGGGTAACTGTTTTGACCTTGAGGTATGAGGAAACGTTTTGGTTTTCTTGTGTTATGTGCCTCTCCTCCCCCATCTGTGTGTTTCCCAGCATTTGCCTGAGGACTTTACAATAAGAAAACAACCATTTTTGAAACTGAAATTGCAAGTTTTCAGTTAGGAAGTATTCCATAATTTTTCAGGAGTGGTGTTTTCTACCATGTTTTTCATAGTGCTGTGTTTTACCTTGGAAGACAGCATCCTGGAGTGAGTAGATGATCTTATGTGACATCTATTTCTCGGGTTCCTAAAGATTTCCGTGGTGCATCTATTTCATGAAGTGGTGCTGACCATACTTATGAATAGTTGCTGCAGTTGGGTTTTAGAAGCATTTTAGAAATTCTGCAGAGAATCTGCCAACAGCGAGGAGAGCCTCTTGAAATGGCAAGCTCCTCTGAAGTGTGGGTGTTAATTTGCTGGCTGTCATAGTAGTCAAGCCTTCCCTTGCAGTTGATAAGGGAACACAAAGCTTCTCGCTCACTCACTTGTTGGCAGTGCCAATGAAGAGATATTGGCTAAATCGGATGTGGACACTGGAAACTCTGCTCAGAGACAACAGGGGTCCTTCCAGAGGCATTTGCACAAGGGAGTCTTGGAGGAAGCTTGTATTCGTCAAGCCCTGCCATTGTGACATCCAAGAACAGTTCATTCTCCCCATTACTGCTCTGTTGTTGTTCATGAGCAGCAAATTGGCTTGGAAGAAAAGAACAGTTCTGAATCGTAATTGGCTGGTCATGCTTCCCAGAGAAGAGCTGAGTGAATGATGCTCAGTGCACAATCCGGCTGTGGGACAACAGCTTTTTGAGAAGTTGTATTCTTTTATCGAGCACTGGTGTGAGGGATCTCCCCTGTAGTGGAATGCTTTGCTGATTAAGCAGGGAGTTTAACTAGTCTTTTCCATTAACAAGCTGCTTTTCTATGTCCCTTCCTCTACCTTTTCTTTTGCCTTCTAGCATGCTGTGACAGCAGTCACTTAATAGGGCTTCCTTCTGTCTCTACGTTTATTTGGATTGGTTTGTAGGAGGAACAAATCTATTCATGTCACCATCACTTCAGGGTCTGCTTACTGGCTGTCTTGTGTTTAAGGATGTATTTGCTGGGGGCACAAAAGCCTTATTCTTCTCAAAGGCACGGCCCTCCAACTTTAAATTCACATACCAGTTTTGCAGGGACCAGGCAGAACATAAATTCAGCTCTGGACAAATCTGCTTCTTAAGTCACTTTTTGAACTAAGAGAAAGGCACATTCAGATGTGTGTGTCAAGGCTGAGTTTCATCCTTACATCAGATGCTTGGGACCTTCCGAGGGATAATGGAAGCTTTTTGTTTGCAGTGGCATCCCAGAGGTCCTCCTAAAACCTGTTCTGCACTGATTCACCAGTGAGGTAATAAAAATCTGCCATTGTGCCCCATGGTTTCCTGGGGATAGGACAGGGCATTATGGCTATGAGAGCTTTTAAAACATGTGTTTAATCATCTGTCTTGATGGCCCTTGTGCCAACAGGTCAGTTATTTCAGTGTAGCCATTAGTGCACTTCTATATGGTGTAGCTTTATCAGCCTGTGAAGATTGTTAGGGTTGAGTACACTGATAGACCAAGTCCTAAACAAAAGATGGCCATGAATACTGTTGTCTGCCCAGGCAGCTGAGTACTGCAGAACATCTCAGCAACATGAGCTTGCCGTGTATGAATGAATACATGTGGAGAGGTGCTGATAGATGGGTTGGGTTCTCTAAATCCATTTACGAAACAAATATTGAAGCTTAGTTTCCAGTGTATTTGGCTGATGGACTTATAAGCTAGGTTTTGATGCTATAGTGTGAGCTCACCCCTTTATTAGACACTAGAGAGTGCACATGGAAGAGGACTCTTGGCTGAGGAACACGTTTATCTGACATCTCTTAAGGTGCAAAGTCCAGCTGAAATGCTTCCCACTGTTACGTCATTGCTCCTAGGGGCTCACCCATGTGGTTTTTCTGAAGTCTGGTAGGATTTGGATTTATGTTTCAGCTTTTCAGCCTTCAGAGGAGCACCAATAGAGTCCCTCTCCTTTGTCTGGCCACCTACATTCCCACACTTTAGTAACATAATATCTCTCAGGCCTCTACCTCCCTGAGGAAACTGTTTGCAAGTGGCTGGCAAGATTGGAAGATTCTGAGGAATAAAAGTGAGCAAGCACCTAGATGGCATTATTGCGTAAATCCTTTATTGTGAGGCTATAAACCACACTGAAACTCAAAGAAATCAAAGGAGATTCTACCACTGAAAGCTGATCTTCATCTCAGCGAAAGAGGCTGCAGAATAACTCAGAAAATACGTTTGGGAAGGGAGGTAGGGTAGTCATGTGGTTCAGGTGGGCCTTAGCTGAACTCTTCACTCAACCACACTCTTTGGATAGTACCTGAACCAGACAAGGTGGATCTTTGTGTGGTAGTTTCTCATCTGTAAACCTGTGGTATGAAGAATAGCAGAGCCCCAACTCCTTCGAGCAACATCTGTTTGATCCTTCTCTGGTGCGGGATCGGATGCACTCTGCGTCACCGCACGAACGAAGGCCTCCTGGCTGCTTGGGATCTTGGTTTCCTGCCTGCCTCGCTACAACTTCTGTCAGCCTTCTGTGCCTGTGAGTTGGGGAACAGGATTTGCCCCATGATATTAGGCAGTGCTTATTCAGCTATGCTGCAGGATGGCGGGCTGCCTCTAAAAGAAACCAGAATGTTAATTTTGGCTTGGGTGCTTGCATTTAAGCAAATAGAACATTACTGGTCAGGGGTAAATTAACTTAACTCCTCTCTGTAAGCCATTACGTTTACTGTCAAACCACAAAACAAGCATTAAGAGATCTTATTAATGCATTTTATATTTATAGACATTTTAAATAAAGTGATCTGCCTTAAAGTATTTAATATCTATTTATGTTACAAGAATTTTTGAAGGGGAAAAAAGTCAGCATTACAAAATGCTGTTTTATTGCTCCCTTGGTAAAGGAGAATCTTAGGGGAAAAAACCTCACCACCCTCCTCTAGAATAACAGCTAAGAAGCACAGCAAACCCCTTTTGCAACCCAGAAATAACAGGTAGTACTTCATATAGCAAATGCTGTGGTTTTAATGGTATCCTGTAGTTCTGACCATCCCCCTGAACAGAGAATAGATTCACATTAAAGTTACTCATTTTTTCTGAATCTCATTGTAGAGGTGCAAGCTCTTCCATTTAATACATTAATATTTGAAGTTGTAAGATAGATTTTTCCAGGATCATGGAAGAATATGCTCTAACGTGCTCTGTAATGTGTGAGTAGGAACAAGAGTGGCTCCAGGGCTTTGGGTTGACTTTTTTAAGTCACCACCTCTAAAATGAAATATTTTCTTGTTTTCTGGCAAAGTAATTGATTCAGCATGATTTCCATAATTGGTGATTCCTGATGGCTTTGTGATCATGTTAAAAAACCCAAGCTGATAAGGAAGTTGCCAAATGCCACCATGTACATCCGCAGCCTTAGTGAAGCAGTGAGTTTATGGGCGTGCTGGATGGAAGGACACAGACAGGAAGAGATCAGCAGAATTAGAGACATGTAAAACATAGGTGCTGATTTATTTTTCTAAGTTCAACTCCCCTGGTATTGAGCTTTTGCACAATGCTGCAAGTGTTTGCATTTCAGTTCTCGTGTCCCCTTTGCATCCTTTGGTTTCAGCGCGTCTCCCATTCACACCCTTCTTCAGTAGCTGCCAGTGTTTAGAACTTCCTCTAAATCCCAACACAAAGTGCCTTTCTGGTAAAACATGCTTATTTTGCTCACCCGTTCCGTTGGTCTGCATCTGGCAACTATAATTTCTGACTGTACTTTGTCCATGTGGAGGCTGTTTGGATGGATGTTCTGTTTCTTATGAAGTCCTTTGTTGCTCTTGCGACACTTCACTGCTTCATCTAAACCAAACTTCAGGTTTCTCAGCCAGCAACTAGAAGACCAGGGCATTGGCTTTCTCTTCTCCTCTCCCCTGCATTTCTGTGTATCTCCTTACGATAGTCTGGTTCCATTTTGGGGTTGGTTCAGGAGCAGGTTCTGAAGCATGAGGCACACACTGCTTTCTTGCAGGAGTTTTACCCTTTTATTCCCTCCTGTGTTTTCATCTGAGAGAAATGTCCATTTAGACAAAAAGGAGATTTTGCTGTCCTTATAGACGGGCCAGCTGCACTGCTCTCTACTGTGGCTGGTCTTCATGAGTTATGCTTTCAGCTTCCTAGAGAACACTCGCATTCCAATGATTCTGAAGCATATGATAAATGAGACCCTTTGGAAAGTTCTGTCCATGGCCATAGTGTTTTAATGATGGGGAGTCACTGGTTTCAGCTGGCCCCGAACAGCAAGTTGTGGACGTTGGCTCCTTGCAATTGTGCACAACTTACTCCTCAAACCAACTCCCACTCAGACCAACCTCTGATCATCACTGTAGTAATTGAAAAGTTGCTTTCTGTGGGTTTGAAAATGTACAAAAACAGCCTTTTTTTTTCCTTTATAATTGCCTCTTTTTTGGGGGGGGGGGGAATAAATTACAACTGTGGCTTGGTTATGAGCTTCCTTTTTCTGAGAGAATGCAGCGTGCAGGGAGAATCTGCTGCAGTTTATATTGGTTCTCCTGCAGCTGTTCCTAAGCCGCACGATTAGCGTAGAAGCTCTTTGCATCAGCAAGCAGTGACTTGAAGTTAGTGATCTTTTGGATGTCATTAAGAGGGAAAATTTTTATGTTGTTCTTTAGGAATAATACTGGTTCCCTCTCTGAAGCCTTATTTTACACTCCACAGATCGTTTTTCACTTTGGATTTTCCCCTGTGAGAGATTTTTTTATGTTAAAGAGGCAGATAAAATCATTTTTATCATGCATGCACTGATGGATTTATATCTCTGTGCTCTTGGGAGCTGGCACATAAAGGCTCCAGAGCTGCCACTGGTAATCAGCTCCCTTACCCTGATCTGGAATTTTCATGATGGGAACAGGGACGTAAGGGAATAAGATATAAGTATTTGATCACTGTCTACAGATTTTTCATTTCGCTCCAACAGCCCCAGGAGAAAGTGTTATGTCAACTGTATCTTATAAAGAGCCATGAATATGTTCTTTTTCATAATGTTTAATGGGGTAATTTGAAAGCTTGGCTTTAGGTGGGTGTTAGAAATCCTATAGCACTTTTCAAAACAAGTGAAAGACAACCTCAGTAACCTGACTACTACTTCTGCTGTCCAAACCTCGTCCAGCAGCCAAGGCAATGCGGAGGCTCTTGCTCGAGCGCAACGCTCAGGGAAGGGAAAAAAAAAAGGATAAAGTCAATTTACCCTGAGGGTTGCTGTTCTGAACTCCAAAATATCTGAAACACACACGTCTCCCTCCCACCATACACCTGCAGAGGAAGCTCTTGAGAATTAAAAAAAATTAAACTGATGTAGTTTAGTTCCTCTTTTAGCCCAGTTTCTCATGTCTAGGTTGTGCTTTATGCGTGCTGAGGCAGGCCTGGACAGCTCATGCCAAAGCTGCAGTTATTCTGTCCCTTCCATGTCAAAGCTATAGGGAGAAAGAAAGGCAGGAGGAATGCAAACAGAGGAGGAGGAGAAGGATGGGTCAGACTTCAAGCTTTTCTGTTTTCTCTAGAGTATTCTGTGCAGTAAAGCTCTGTCAGGGAAATACAGTTGAAGGAGGAAGATGTCAGAGATGGGCTTTATTCTTTTTCTTGTTCTTCTGCAATTCCCCTTCCATTTTTCTGTCTGTTTTGCTTGACTCTTCACCATACCCCATTCTGTTTCCAAAGTTCACTTTCTCTACTTTTGACGACGCCTCACAGAATGGAGGTAAATACAGTATAAAAGTTCACCTGCAACAGAGCAAGCAGTGGACATGACCACACCTCAGCCACTTTGACAACTTCTCACATCCCTTCCCTTCAGCTTAGTGACCAAGAACCTCCTTTGCTCTTCCAGCCAAGCCGCTGACACCGTGGGGATGTCCTAAACCAGTAAACCTTCACATTTTGTTCCACAGCAGTGTGTTAGTGGGTTTCGTGCAGCTGACGCTTGTGTTCTCGGTTGACTTATTTTATTAAAAGGTTCTAAGATACCCCAAATACTTTTACTTTTCCCCTGTTGGAAGTGGTCATAGCAGCCTCAAGGGTGTGATGCAATTACAGGCTTTTGAGAGGGTGGTCCATGGTATTGCAAGTAGGAAGGGAGGTGTCTGTGACTCAGTCTCTCTATTAATGCATGCTGTCCATGCAGCAGGAAACCTTGAAACTGTCTGCACTAGGAAATCCCATTCCTTGCTGGCTTGGCAGTGGCCCCACCACAGGGCACAGCAGGGCTCATGAGGAAAGCTGCTGGTGCCTCCTTGAAAAAATAGTCAAGAAAGGGCAGAAGGAAAAATCTGTGTGAGCACCCAGGCCAGAGCAGGAGGAGGTGCTCCAGGAACTGGAGCAGAGATTGCCCTGCAGCCTGTGGAGAGACTGTGGTGGGGCAGGTGACTATTCCCTGAAGAATATTGCAGACTGTAGAGAAGAACCTACCATGGAGCAGTTTCTCCTGACTGGAACTGTGGCACGTGGATATGACCCATGCTGCAGCAGGGGAAAAGTGAGAGGAGGAAGGAAGAGTATAGAGGAGCTGTTATGGACTGACCACAACCACCATTCCCTGGCCCCCTGCAAGGCTCGGGGAAAGGGGGGAGGTGGTAGAGGAGTCAGGAATGGAGGAGTGAAGCTGAGCCTAGGAAAAAGGGGTGAGATAAGGTGAGGAGAAAGCATTGTTTTAATTTATCTTTGTTTCTCTCAATACAAATTATTTTAGTTGGCAATAAATAAATTTTCCCCAAGTCAAGTGTGTTTTGCCTATGACAGTAATTGGTAAGTGATCTCCTTCTCTTTTATCTCACCCCATGAGCTTTTTCATCTTATCTTGTCCCCCTGTCCTGTTGAGGAAGGCTTGTGAGAGAGTGACTGGGTGGGATCTGGCAGGCATCTAGTCAGAGAAGCTCAAGTGCCGTGTGTCTGCCTCTCAAACTCCCTGTCTCCATTTCACAGTCCTATGTCTGGGCTAAACACAAGGGCAAACCACTTCCAGCACTGTCCTGCGCTCTGTTTTAATTGAGAAGGTCCTCTCAGTCTAGTGATGTGAGTATATGTGCTGCACTGTACTCACTTGGTTAATGAGAGAGCTCTTTGGGTGGTGATGGCTCACGCAGACCAATTTGCAGTCACACTTCTAGCTCTGTTTTCTTGCTAATTTGCCTGCAGATCTTAGCTCATTTTGAAAGACACGTTTATTTGCGGGTGGACTGTGAACGGTTCCCAGCTAAATCTATGCTGACCTTTCTGTGTAAAACTTTACAGGGGGCTTTTTGCTAACGGGAAAAGAAGTAGAAGAATCGGTGAAGGCAGTTGAAGCTGGAGATGTCTCTCCACTTTTCAGCTTGGTGCGCGAAAGAAGAAGGGAAACTGTGTATGTGATACTGTGTCAGCATCCTGCAGTTCTGTGCTGGACTGCCTTCAATCACAGCACTGATTTCTGCAACTGACCTTACTGTGATCACGTTATAAATGTTGAAAAACACTGCAGAGTTGTATGAAACAAAGATTACTGTACCTCTAGCAACTGTCTTTCCATCTCTAGAGAAAGTCTGAGAAACTTAATTCAGAAATTATTTACCCCAACATGAGGGTATTGTTGGCTATTGTACTTTTTTTGACTTTTACCAGTAACAAATCATCTACTTAGAGATTCGTTCTTGTAGTAAAACAGCTTGTAAGCATGGCCAGAATATGTGCTGTTGCTTTTGCTTGTACCACATCTTCAAAATTCAGCACCCTGTCTCTCCTAAAACATCAGGAGAAACACTTCTTGCTAACAGACCTGGGTCTGTGCCACAGCGATGATCAGCAGCCTGTCATCATCAGAGCCTGGTAGGGCAGCACTGTGGTGTCAGGCAAGTGACAGTGTGTTTCCCTGTGCACACATGAAAGTATTGATTGCAGCACAAAGGCACTGCTCTGAGTGCACTGAAGCAAGTGTCCCCTTTTAATCCAGTCAGAGCTCCTGGACTGAAAAGTCTGGTTCAGCCTCTGAGGCAGTGAGAGTGGGGGATGGAAGTGGAGCTAGCCAGAGCAGATCTCTGAGGAGAAAGGGTCTGTCTCTTCTCTAGGTGAGTTGTGTTTGAATGCTTCAGTTGTGCTGAAGTGGAACAGCTGCTTGTACCAGTCAGGCTTATTTAGCAGATGGAAATGTTATTGTTCCTACTAGGCAACACAAACTACTTTCAGTCTGCTTCTTTGGGCTCCATTTAAGAAAATAAGCAAACAAAGCTTGAATAAACAAGCAAAGTAAAGCCACTTAGGCATGCCTAGTGTGTTTTTGGTTTAGTATCCAATTGTTGCTGCTGCTAGCTAGGTTGAGCTCTTCTGAGATCACTGATAGATGCAAGTACAAATGCAGTCAAAGTTATCCTTAGGATAGAGAGCACAGGAGGAAAGGAGGAAGGTCTGACAGCCTTCAACACGACACACTGAGGTCTCCAGCAGCTGATTCTTGCTATGAAAGTTTTGTCAGTGAAAACTACCTCTTGAAGTCAGTGGTGATTGGATCTCTCTGGGCTGGGACTGGAGTCAGACAGCTTGTCTGTTCTGTGGAAGGGTAAGCACCATTACCCCTTCGGCTTAATGATAAGAACCTGTTTGCTGTACTCTCATTTTAGAAGTAGAAATGTTATGGGATGGATGGTCAGAGCTACCAGTGAGCTGGGTAATTCAAAGTCACCTGTCACGGGCCAATGTCCGTTAGCCTCTGTAGTGGTGCAGGAGATCTTGACTTGATTGGCACGATGCCCCATTGACCCTCTGAGCTGAACATCCAGATATCCATTTCCACAAAGGTCAACTGTCAGAGCCCTTCTCTGCAAGTGCCAAGTTCAACCCCCCAGGTCTGTAGTGAGAGGCTTTAGCTACTCTACCAACATACATACCCCCGAGCTAAGCAAATAGTACCAGCCCTTGTGTATACCAGCCTCGGGGAAGGGAAATGGCTTATTGTGCTCATACTGGAGGTCACTGGGTCAAATACTGAGTAGCGTTTGTCTTGCAGTCTATGCCTAAATTATAGGAAACATTTACGTGTGTGCTTAAACCGACCCCAAACACTAAAGAGCTTAAGAACACTCTTACACTGAGCACATTCCTGAGTATTTGCACAAATAGGAAAAATACCAAACACTGAAAACATAATATCCAAAATGTGTTCACGACTTGGGTTTGTTGTAGGAAGGTCACAGAGTCTGTGTGATACTTCTGGCCAAACGAGCTGTGAGTAAGGAATATAACTTACCTGGGGCCAAATCCTGCCTCCCATCAGTCAAGAGTCTGTCTTCAGTGGTTGTGAGTTTATTTTTTTGACTGAATAGGGAGTACAATTTTCATCCAAAGTTTATTATGAGGTATTTTACACCTTTTTAAAGTAAACCCCTCCCTCACCTTTTCTGATACAGTCTAGTTAAAGCATTTTTGCAAGGAGAAATAGGTGGAATAAAATTCTGGCATCAGTTAAGATCTTATGTTCTAACCTATAAAAATGAGGTGAAGTATCTGAGCTGGAATGCAAAATCTGGAGAAAGTAGTAAGGTAGTTTCCGGTGCTATTTTTGTATTTCCTGAGGCTTCTGTCATTATGTGCTGCCTTATTACTATTCTCTTATATAAGATATGAAAATAACAGAGGGAAATTGCTTTTCCATTCTATTTCCTGACGTCTAAAACACACCATTATTTCACGTCGCATTCAGATATCTCTGATATTTAAGTGTTGAAGATCCATATTAGTTGGATGCTTCATAACGTATGTCCATGTTCCTGAGACTTTAGTTTATGTTTAGAGTTCCTCTGGAGTATTTCTCTCCTTTCCTTCCTTGCTCCTTTGTTCTTCCTCTTGTTCGTTCCAGTTAAAAGTATTTTTCTTTCTGCGACTATCTCGTGTATTTCTTGGTTTGTTTTGACTTTTGCTGGTTTTTGTCCCTGAATGCTGAGTCTGGCTCAGATTAGTGACAAATTGGTCAGGTGGTGAAGCCCAGTCCAGTTTTGCAAGTGTCTTAGTTATGCTGTAATACGTGGGACTGTTAGAGGGGTTACACAGTAGCTCTTACAAATACTTTATTAAGTGTAGTAGCACATTCCATTTGGGTTTATTTTGGGTCAGTTTGTCGAAGAAGAAATGTCCAGTTAGTTCCTTCAACTATTACTAGGTCTTGGTATTGTTACTGATATACTGTGGATGTTTTCTTTGCATTTTGACAGGTGTACAACATGTTTCAGCATCAAAGTCTTGGAATTAAAGTCAACATTCGAGTGACCAAACTGGTCCTGCTTCGCAACCGTCCCGTGAGTTGTAACTCCTTTCTACCCCCTGCTGTAGCTGCACTGTGGCAGTCGCACAGGCAGCGCAGGACCCAGTGCTGGGGTGGGAGGGAGAACTGGCCACACGATCACAGATTGTAAGCAGTGCCTGCTACACTTCACCAGGCAGTATGAAAGGTGGGAAATACCAGAGGCTCTGGGAGGGGAAGGAGCTACAATCCTTTTATTTATCTTTCTTCGTAAATCTTCATCTGCTTGTAGTTGCGAACCAGGCTTGGGAGTTAACTGTTACAAAGATTAACAATTGTATGGCTCTGGTATCAGATGTGTACCTTCCAGACTTGGGAGACTTTTGAATGTAGTGCAAATAGAGGCTTACAACTGCTGCCAGCTGATGGAGTCTGTTCTGTAGATAAAATGACAGGAGTAAACGTGGATTCCAAAATCCTTAGTTTACCTGCTCAGATGAAGCTGGTTTTGTACTTTTCCTTCTGTTGCATCTCTACCTTTGAGCCCTCTGATTTTTCATCAGAGGTCTAATGCTTTACATAAAGACTGTGATTGATATTTCTTCTATTGTATCTCTTTGTTTTTTCTAAAAGGTGAAGTTGTCTATTGGGCATCACGGAGAGAGGTCTCTGGAAAGCTTTTGTCAATGGCAAAATGAAGAATATGGTGGGGCAAAATACCTTGGCAACAACCAGGTTCCTGGTGCGAGGGATGACACTCCTCCCGTGGATGCTGCTGTTTTTGTAACCAGGTACAGTAAGGTCTGGTTTATTAGGTGACTTCAACCAGTAATGGCCCATAGTCCATGATGGGGTTACCTGGTCTAGCGATAATCTAAGAAATACATCTGTTGATGATGATACATGTGCCACTTACGTGTGCTCTTCAGATAGTTCATGTGCTTCAGATGAAAGTGTTTTGTCTTGTTTCTGTGTACACTTCACAAGGTCGTGCAAAAGCATCTCTCCTCTAGAACCAGAGTGTTGTTGTAGTCGTGATCCTATAGCATGTTGTAGAAAGGATAGAGGCAAGACATGGCTGTAGCACCAGTGATAACTTTTTTCTCACACAAGCTGGTGTAAGTGAAAAAAAAATAGGTGAGGTTTTGGAGCATAAGCCCTTCTTCCTACATGAAAGAAGCTGTGGAATTGAGAAGGCAGCTGAGAACAAGTGCTTTGTGTGTAATTAGGTATGCATCAACTGAACAGTCTGAGAGCAGCAGACAGTGTGTCAGTAGTGGGGAGTTGGTGAGGGAGTCACATCCTAAAGAGAATGAGAGATCAATACCATAAACCAAATTAACTTTCTCTCTCTTTGCCCTAGGAAATAACCACTTCAACACCCCTCCTCTACCTTAACTAAGAGAGAGGAGACCTATTAACCTCTAGTCCTTTTTCCTCTAACTTCACCACCTGAGTTCAACTTCACAACACAATTCAAGTCCCATATTCCCCACAGTTACCAGACACTTTGAGTGGCAAATCTGAGGTCTTTTAAGTTGATTGCATACTTTAAGATGTAAATAAAGCATACCTTGCTACAGGAATGATCTCTGAATAATTACAGTGAGCGTAAAAATATAGTGTAAGATGGATGCTGTATGTGCTGGAAAAGCACTACTTCCTACTGCCTTCTTCCCCAGTTTGAGCTGAGAAATGTCTCTACTGCAGTTCAGTATTACTCACTTCTTTCACCTTTTTTTCTCTGCCAACAATGCTAGTAGAAATGCATGTTTTTGCATAAACTGCCATTCTGTTTGTAATAATCCCTTGTGCTGATAGTCACATCACAGAATATCCATGGGATTTTGGTGAGTGTTCAGTAAAATAGCTGGTGAGCAGGGCACGGAGCCAGCAAAGTTCCTAAGAATGCACCTTCACAGACATGTGTGCAGTTCCCCCAAATCCTTCTCTCTCCTCTGCATTCAGTTTAGTCCAACCAAGTACTTAAGCAGATACTTAACATTTTAGACAGGGTGAATAGTTCCTTTGAAGTCAATGGGCTGCACATCCTGGTTATAGTTAAGCATGTGCTTCATTGGATCAGGGCCTAAATAAATAACTAACATTTTTGTTAAACTCATCTGGGCATCCAGTTGTCCTGCATGACAAGTGAGGCATACAGAATCTCTTCTGATGTGCTCTAAGCGTGGGGCGGAGGGAACGAGCAGAGCATTTCATCTGTGCAGTCTCTCCCTGCAGCTTACAAAATTGAATGCATAATGTCAGGCTAAATGAGTTGGACTCGGGCATCTGAGGAAGGATCGTAGAAAGAATTTGTAGGAAGAATTGTTCAATGGATTTGTGGGGTTTTGCAGTGAGAATAGCTGGAGAAGTACAGGTTCCATTGGGTTAGAAATTAGATTTGGATATTGTGAGAAAGTTCAGGCCAGGGAGCACCTCACTGTGCACAAGAGCAACATTTATCCTGATTGACAGGCCTGCAGTGGGTACTTGTAGTCTTTTCTCTTCCTTCTTGCTGTGTCTTGTCATCCTTAACCCAGCCTGCTTCTGCCGCATAGAGGATGCCGCGTTGCTCGGAAGACTTCTGTCCCAGCAGCCCAATTCCTGTGTCAGGGAAACAAGTTTTTCTACTCTTGGCTTTGGAACCGTGTGTGTGTGAGTGTGTGTGTCCCTGAAGCCTCCCCAGACAGTGCAGATGCACCAGTGGTAGAGGATATGGGAACAACAGCATGTCCAGCACAAGCAATTGCGCCAGGAAAAGCAGAAGCTGAATTTTCAGCAGCTGCAGCTGCTTTAGGACTAGAAACAGATTCTTTGGGGTCATCCTCTGAAGAAATCCCTCTGGTTCCAATCTGGCTGCGTTCATTTGAAACACCAAGGCATGCTCGTCTTTTGAAACCTCACTTCTAATTGATGTTCTCCATATACTCATTTGTATGCACAAGTAGGTTACTCAGGTTGCAAATATCCCTCCTGTGGGATTTTAGTAGTATCCACCCGATTGAGTTTGAGGTAAGAGACATAGTATGTCTGTGAAATAACGTGTGCCACTGTCCAGTTCAGTAAACAAATGAGACAACTGGAATAATCTGTTGTAGCCCTGAAGGTCTGAGCATAGTATTGTAGTCTCTATAGTCATCAGACTTGTGTTGTTCAAATTCTGGTTTTGTGCATCAAGGAAACTGGGCACAGAGTGCTCCTAAACATATGTATGGATGTGGAAAAGCTTTTTTTGGCTGTTTTTTGACTGTACCAGTTTTCTCTGTCCTTTAGCTTTATGACCCTGCAGGGTTAAACTGGTCAAAAGATGTCCTTTGAATGATGCTGGGAAGTGGCTGTTAAACAGAATACTCCTTGTTCATCTTGCACAGTTGTCCTTTCTTACAGGAAAGACTTGAATTGCAGAATTTAGCTTAGCACAGTTAGGTATTTTTTTCCAGTTTGTGTGAGCCAGATGGAAGAGTGACTGTAGGAGGAGTTCAGAGCTCCTCTTTTTCTGACTATTTTTATTGAACAAAACAACTGACTTGTCATTTTTTTAGAAGAATTGTTTAAGTCTGCTAATGGAAACACTCTGCACAGTACCACAAGTGATAATGACTGAGAATTTCACAGATCCCTGGAAGATGGGAACACATGTCCTGCTTGATTCAGTCAGTGGCTAACAGTGGAGAGTAAAATTGCTTCACAGCCACAGTGTGTGATTTCAATATATCATCCAAGACTTAGTGTGACAAGGTCAGATCTCGGATTTGAACTGGAGTAAGAGTTTTATTCCAACATATCTCTATAAAAGACTCTGCTAACAGAAGTTTGTCTCTGTGATAAGAGATCTCCGCATATGCCATGAATATTAAGATATCTCTTTTGATATCTTTGGAGTATCACTGTACTATCATTCATGTCAAGCTCTTACTTCAAAAATATAGATGCAGTCAAGCTCAAAATGTGCCAGAGAGAGACCTGTGAGTGAAACCTTTTTAAAAGCAGATCAGTTTCAGTGCCATGGTGGGGCCATCTTACCTCATTGGTGTGACTGCTTCACAGTCACGCAGATCTTTCTTAATGCCTTTGCGGTCTTCAGCTCCCCTCTGACTGCCAGGGCAGGACTGTAGGAGTTTTTGGTGTTTAAGTTTTGTGACTGGGGTGGCTGCTTGCCTTTGGAAGAAGACTGAGACCCACCAAGCTCATTTGTGACTAAAAGTTTGGATGTGCTTTTCTGTTTAGCCACAGAGTTTTGGGCTAAAATGTTTACGATAGGTCTGGATGATTTAAAGCCCAGCCTGTTGGTACAGGATCTTTGAATAGAAGGATGGCATCTCTTGGACTTGTGTTCATGACAGTTTAAAGGACAGGCTGAGGAGGTTTCATCCTTGCAGGCCCACATGCAGTGAATTGGGCAGTGATGTTCTGTTCTTCTTGCTGAACTGTTTCAAGTCCTTCCCTGACCAGACAGCATCACAGCACTCTCTTTACAGGCAAGGATTGTTCCACCTCTGTAGGAGAGTCTGCAAGTTGTTCTGGATCATTTACGAGCCCCTTCATTTTATGGCATGGTGGTAATTTCTCCAGGGAGCTGCCTGAAAGTGCCAGACACCTTTCAGTGTAGAGCAGAGGGCAAAGAGCAAGAGAGCTGTGCTTTATTTGCAGAACTGGCCAGCCTCTGAAGAGAGATGCTTTTCTAGCAATGGCCTCCTGCCATCTACTAATAGTTCAGCTATCTGTTGTCACAAGAAAAGCATCTGTTTGATTTACCAGTTTATATAACATAATAAGTCCTTAAATAAACCTCCATCACGTTGGCTCTGGGAACTCAAGCAGGCGTACTTGTGCCAGCCCCGTCACGAGACTGTCATTAGTCTTCTTTGGGAAGGCTGGAATGCCAAGGTGTCGAGACACAGCAAGGCTGCGGTGAAAAATGAAACCTGGGGCCGGTGTGTGGTCATAGCTTCCGATTTTGTTTTGCTCCTATCTGACTTTTTTAACACTTTGATGGTTGTTACGGTTTTTCTGCGATGGAGCATGGTTAGCTTTCAATGTCTGCTTACCAAGAGCCGGTAATAGCTGTTGTTTCTCTCCTTCCAAGCCCTTGACAACTTGATTTGTGACTTTCAAAAGAGTTCGGTGTGAAGGGTTTGGGTTCATCAGCCACAGTCCTGGGCCTTAAATTCCTTTCCCTACAAACCCTAGTTTCATATTTTTCTTCAAGAAAAAAGTATTTTTAATCTTCCTTTATTTTTATCTTTCTCCAAGTATTTTCTTTTTCTAAGTATTTATCTTTCCCTAAGTCATTATATCTCTCTAAGTACTTTGAATCTTCCTCCTGCCAAACTCTTAAAATCCCACCAGGGGCTCAGGCATTTCAAACTACACACTCCAAATGTACTAATGTGATTCTGTCACCAGCCTCCCCACAGGGTGAGGAAAACCATAACAGTAGAGACCATGCTTCCTCAGCTTCCCTTATGTTAAGGATCTTCTGAACTGTTTTAGCACGTGATGCTTTTCTCCAGCTCCTCTTCAGAGAGAACTGCACAGCAAAGCAGGTCTGGTGAAGGTAGCTCCTAGAAGTTTAGGTCTAAGTGCTCATTGAAATGTATTCAAATTATTAATTTAGTTATTTAATACTTTTCCTCCCACACTTGTTTTTCTGTCATGAGGAATCTCACTTACAAAATGTTCTCACATGGAGTGTCATCACTTAGATGGTGAGCTTCAAAGCCTTTTTTCTGCTTTATTCTGATGGTGAGAGCTTCGAGGCTTTTTCTTCTGTTTGATACAGCTCCACGGATCCCTGGTTCGTTTATGGGTGCCAGTGGTGTATGTAGTATCTCTTCCTTCCTTTCTAAGGTCCAGGGATATCGAGATGTGGGAGAGTAAGAGAAACTAAATTAAGTCTCTTACACCTCTTTGTGTTAGATTCAAATAATAAAATGGCAAATCTGACTGCAGTAAGTTTAGCTGAAGCCAATTCCTTGAGCTGTTGCCTGGCAAATCCTGAAAAAAATCTCTTTCTTCTTCTGTGTCAACATCTGTCTTTCTCTGCTTAGTCCTGCTTCTTTCTTGTCCTTTTCTGTTCTAGTGGAAGAAGAAAAAATATGAAGAACTGAGAATTCTGGGGTATACATGATCATTTCTCTGTCTCCAGAAAGCGTCCCCACATATCTCCTTCTCCCACTTTGAAAGTGCTGTTGCATCACAGGGTGTCCTGCTCCTTCTTGTTACAGTTCTCTTGTGGAAATAAGAGGTTCAGTTTTAAGCTGGTTGCTGAAGAAGCGTGATGTCACAGAGCGAGGCAGTACTCTTTTAAGTGCTAAATGTTCAGTCTGTTACACGGGACTGTAGTACACGGAGCTGTTTCCCATAACTGCTGGGAACGTTGCAGCAGCAGTCGGTGCTGCTCTCTGTGTTGGCATCATGCAGACTGCACAGTGTTTGAAAAAACCCAGAACAACCCCAACCTCAACACCCATGATATGTGAGTCATGCCTCACTGCCTGTTCCTAGGCTGAAGTCTGCAGACACAGGATACATTTCACTTCTCTTCTGTTTTTCTTTCTAGGACAGATTTCTGCGTACACAAAGACGAGCCTTGTGACACTGTGGGTAAGTCAAAGAAGTAGGGGAGAGTATTTTGATAGCCACCTTTATGCAAAGAGGAGCTTTCTGGGCAGTCATTCATTATTTGATTTGCTGCAGTGTTGCTTTTGCTATCCCATATATCTCTGTGATGCAAATATGGATTAGTTGAGCAGGGTATGAACTATAAATAAACCATTAAACACTAACCCCTTCTACGCAGTGGAGGTCCCTGAGTTCAGGAAGTAGTCTTAAGTATTTCTACTTTGGAACAGATGTAGAATTAGATAATTGGAGATGAAGAAACTGTCTTTTGATGTGTCTGTATAATACTCCTTTCAGTGCTTTCTCACTTAAACCAAGAATTTGCAATCTAGTGGATGTATTTGCTGTCGTAAGAACCTGTGTAGCACTCCCTGACCAAACTGGCACTCAGACACCAGAGAAGAATACCTCATTGTAGGGAAGCCAACTTAAATCTTCTTTTTTTTTGCCTCCTGCTCTTCCTACTTCCTAACCACCTTTAATCTGATACAAACCCTGGATACACAGGGTCCTTACAACCCACAGCTGAAATACTTGGTTGGATTATTTATTTATTTCTTTAACGTAGGTAGCTGTAACCTTCACTGTATCTGTTCTTCTGGTAGATTGTTGGTTTTTTTAATCACCACAGTAGCAGCAGTGTTTGGAGGCATAGCTCAACATCCTCTCCATGATGACTGCATGTTTTTGTTAGGCTTGCCTTAAAGTCAAGTGGCCCCTTATCCCACATTCTGTGTAAACTTGGAATGGATCCTGATTTTCAGCTGATCTTACACTCCGGTGTTCAGAGAGACACTTGCAGACCAGGGCTTGCTATGCTGACAATAGTGGGTGGTGAAGAGCATGGGGGAAAGTGTCTATAGCAGGAGCTCTGAGAGTAGCGACAGAAATCTCATCTCTGAATGCAGATCCTTCCTGCCCTGTGTTGTGGAGGCTGGTCAGGTGAAAGGAGGAAATACAGAGCTGAAAAATACATACGTTCTCTTTTCAAACATGAACAAGGACTGGCCTCTACATCCAAGTTTTCTTTCCAGTCAGAATCCCTCACAATGCATTTATTCTGTGTCCAGTGGGAAATGCAGTTCCACTGTGGAAAGCTTTTATACTGTGTACCTGCATCTGGAGATGGCCGTAGTAAGAGACAAGAAAGAAATAAAAAAAATTAAAAAAGGAGAGAGTCTGGTGGAAGACACATGCCGACTAAGGCCAGAGCTCTTTCCATTTTTAAAGACAGTATTGCTGAAGATGTCTATTCAGGGAATTATGTTACCATAGACAGCATGACTAAGGAAATATTTTTATGACTCCTTTACTGTTCTTACAATACCCAAGTACTTTCTTGTGCAGTGACTTGCTGCAGGCTACGGCTGCAGTGGAGAAAGTGGAACATCAGAGCAAAAAAGATTAACTTGTCATTCTTTCCAGCATCATTTTTCCAAGATACTTAGAAGGTGAATGTTCCTGGGACAAAACCAGTCTGGCCTCTTTGCTCTCTTCTGTCCTACTTTTCCTTCCTTTTGCTCTGACACTTTCATTATGTGTCAGCAAACCACATCTTCAGTGCATCTTCACTTATATATTTTGTATGCCCTACCATTTCTGTTATTTGAACCCAGAGGCAGTGTGACTTACCCCTGAGTACAGATGAAACCCTCCATTGTATGATACCATATTTTCTCAAACGCTGTTGAAATAAGTAAATATTTTGATAACATCATTTTCTTAAGCATTGCCTGAACCCAAATTGGTGAGTTACTACACTTGTTTCAGATCATCTACAATTTTGACCCTCATCTCTCTGTTGTATATACTGGAAGCATGTTTTGAAAGTTTTCTTCAAAACCATACACCAAAGAACTGTTCTGGTAGGGCTGCAATCTGAATGAAGCTCACCCAAGTTATACCACACTCTAGTATCTCATCTGTCCCTGCCTTGAGCCTTAGTGGCTGGGGGAAGAGCCTGAAGAAGGGAACCAAGTCCTCTGGTCATCAGCTTGCTAAGGAGGAATGCAGTGGTGCAGTTTAAAATTGGGATGCTGGATTTTGGTGTATTCCTATCCATAAAACAGGTATTTCATGTCTCTGAGTCCTTATGTGTGTCCTAAACCACAGGATAGTATCTAATAATTAGGGACAACGTGTCTGATGCCCTGAATATGTCATATATTTATGATTTATACAGAGATAATTGTCTCTGCCTGCTGTGGATGGATGAAGCACTGTCTTAGCTTCATTCCCCTTTCTCTGCCAAAGGTATTGTACTGGTGCTATAACTATGTGATTTTTCTTTACTGATGAAAGTTAGCCCATATGTAATCCATTCATGTTACAGATGTTAGACCAGAAGGGAATTTGGCCTTGTGTCATTTGCATATGTGTCACAGCAGAGGAAGAATAAATTAAGGAATGTACTTCCGTGGCATGCAACCAGTTTGAGAAAGTGGTTAGTGTTGATAGCACTAAGTTTTAACTGTAGGAAACATTCTCCAGTTTTTGTCCTTAGTCAGAATAGGGAAAAATAGTGGTAAAGAAGTAGGATTTTAATAGCCAGCATTCTGTGCCTGTACATGTACATAGGTTATCTAAGTAGCAATGTAGCATGGCATTTCCTTGGGCTTGATACGAGTGCACCCATCACAGAAGGTTGTTGGCCACTGCTATACCATACTGGCTTCTGAAGAATTCAGTTGATGTTTCAGCCATCTCTGTTGCTGCCAGATTCCTGTTCCTTCAGCTCCCAGAGGGTCCCCTCCAAATCAGTAAGACTGCCTGTGAAAGAAGCTGGTACCAAAAGTGACATCGTGTTTGGTCTTGATGGTGATGCTGAGGTTATAGCACTACCCCGAGTTCTCTGGAACAGCAGATTGCTTTCTTGCATTACACTTTGCTTTTATACATGAAGAACACGGTCTCAGCAGATGCATATGTGTTTTTATACCTGCTTATGGACGAAGTTGGCCGTTGCAATGTGGTATGCCACCATTCTGTAAAGAAAGAAAGATATTTCTGGGGAGCAGGCGTTCTCCTAAACTGGGAGACTAAGGCTGCTGCTCTATATAAGGCAGAGAATCTGGACTCTAGAGTCCTGATTTCTATTCCCAGTCCTGGCATTGACTCATTGTGTGACATTTGGCAAGTCAGTTATATTCTGTTTCTGTCTACCTCTATGAAATGAGGATTTGAGTGCAAAGCTATGGGAGATTGCATAGGTTAAGAAGTTTTCATATAAAGCAGTGTGATGTCCTTCAGCGTGTGATGCAATACACGTCCAGAATCCAATGTTGCTTAGTCATGTTTAAGAGACTATAAAGAATCCATTAGATTATGTGTACCGAAATAAGAGGACTCAGAGTGCTGGAAGTAACAGATTTTTTAGTGACAGTGCCTTGGTTTTCTTTACATTGTGAGAAATATAGGAGCAAAACTCTCCCTGGTGGAAGTACTGAGGCCGAGCTATTGCTCGGAAGTGGGATTATGAAGTTTAAATGTCTTATAAGAGGTGTTCATTTGTGCTCAAAAAGATCCCTGTTGAAAAACCTGTCTGGAATCTTTTCCTGCCATGCAGACACAGAGAGAAAACAGCAGCAGGAGGTTTGTATTTGTATTCTGGCAGGGGCCCCTCACTGAAACCAGTTGCTCTGGGGACTTTGTTCAAATTTTCTTGGCCCGGCTGCCAAGGTAGCGTGGAAGGTTACATAATGGCTGAAACAAGCTCAAAAAATGGTGAAAATATGTAGGTATGTCTTTGTGGGGTGGTACCCCACTGCCTGCCTCAAGAAACAGAACCACATTTGTTTAAGAAGGAGTTTGCTAATTCTCAGCTGCCCCACCTGGCTGTGTAAGTCAGCCCGAAGCACGAAGGAGGTGGAAAGGAGATGGTCGGAAGGAAAACAAGATGCCTGTGTGCGATGCGTTGGCAACAGTTGTGTTCCATCAGCCTCGGTTGCAGGGCCTCTGTCGTTTGAGCCGGGATGGTTCACGCTGCGTGGCACGGCCTTGTCACACGCCAGCCTGAAACCTTGTGGTCTGCTTGCTGCTGCTGCTTCAGAGTCATCTCTCATGATGTGACTTTAACCAGATCTGCCGTTTCCTGCAGAAAAATCTTTGTTCCAATCGAGCTGCCTCTAAGCCGGCCAAATTGCGAGTTTAATGTCTAGCTATTAATATCAGGCTGCAGCTTGGAGCCTTGCACGTTGTCAGAATCCAACCTTTCTGTGACATAAGCAGATTGAGAATGCCCCTTTCGTTCAATATTTCCACTGTTGGTGCCAAATAAGCAGCTTTACGGTTAGTTAGGAATGATCCTGCATATTTCAAGGCAGAGCTTGGCCTTGGTTCCTCAGTGTACATGTTACCCCAGATCCGAGCTGAAGCTTCCCTCTCTTCAGTTCATAATAAAAGTGGGGGCAGTGTGGAATTGGGAAATGGAAAATGAGAATGTGTCTTAAATATCCTTAAATTGCCCTGGTTAAAAATGTCTTTACCTCTGCTGCAGTCACATGTGCTTTTCTGTGGCTTGATGTCGGGGAAAAGCAAGCCGAGCGTAGTGTGTATGCTGCAGATGGGCAGGTTTAGCTGAAGGAGGAGCTGCCTGGAGAAGACCAAGCATCAGGGCAGAGGTGACTGAGAAACAGTTTTCCAGACTGTTTTTCCATAAGTGAATCAATGTTTTGTGCAAAACATCCCTATCTCCTGGCTGGCTTTAATTAAAGGACTTTTAGATAACTTACCGAGAGTCCTGAAGATTATAAATCCTTCCATAATTTGGGTCCTTTTTCTCCTGAGTCTCCCAAATGCTGACGTATCAATGGGGTTTTGGTTTTGCCACTGTGCTGCTGGGTGACTGTACAGATGACACCCTTCTGCTGCACCAGTGTGTTCATATCTTTGTCTTTCCTTCTTCCCAGAGCATTTAGAGAGCTATGGGTAAAAAGTGTTATCGTAGAAAGCTGCGTATTATGGTGTTATTGGACAATTTCCCTCCTGGTGTAGCTACACCCTGCTTTCTTCTTCTGAGTTTATCGTAGTAAAGTGTTTCCAAATATGCCCAGGTTTTGAGGCATTTGGTCTTTGCCTCCAAGGAGATTTCATCCTCAGTAAAGGACTGCACATTTTTACCTTTTCCTTGGCCACTTGCTTGGCCTCCAGTCATGGCAAGGAACGGTTCTGGTCAGTCCTGCCTCTACTGTGTCCTGTCCATTTCAGTCTTCCTCCTATGTAATATTGACGCCAGTCCCCTAACAGTGTCACGACAGAGAATAAATCCCCAAGGAAAGGGAAAAGTCTAGTTGGTTTGCTCTGAGTGGAAAAGAAAAGGAATTCTCACATTAAAAACATTTTCCATAGTGGTTCGTGTTGAATGTTTCTGTATATTCCAGGGCGGGTTTTTATTTGATGCCAGAATAAATAGAAATACCTGCTGCTTAAAACAATTCATTAGAGAAGCAGTGCCTGACTTTAGCAAAAGCCTTGCTGGGACTCTCCTGCAGACCAAACTCAAATACATTTTAATGCATTAAAATGAACGTACTGTAGGTTAAAGTGTCCCTTAAAGAAACTCTGTCAAGTTGATTGAGTGTTTGGGAAAGAAAGGGACCTCGCAGCCCTGCAGGTTTTTATGTTGCTTGTGGCTGTGTAGGGCAGGGGGGAGTCAGGCTGCTGGCTTTTTGAAGCCAAAGGGAGCCATGGTAAGTGCAGTGAAGGCTTTTTCCCCTTGCCTTTTGGTTGCTAGGGAATAAATGCTCGGCTGCCCAACCCAGACAGTGCAGAACTGTGCTATTGGGCATATTCATCACTACCATCTCTCAGGCCCTACCCTCTTTCTTTTCACCAGCTAGCAATCTCTCCTCTTCCAAACTCCCACAAAAAGCCTGTGTGCCAAGTGAGTGTAATGTAAGATTGCATAAATTTTAATAGAAGTACTGGGATGAACACAACCACTCAAGTAATCAGGAACTTATGAAGCTGGTGAGGGGTGTAGAGCACAGGTCTTACGAGGAGCAGCTGAGGGAACTGGGGTTGTTTAGCTTGCAGAAAAGGAGGCTCAGAGGAGACCTTCTTGCTCTTTACAACTACCTGAAGGGAGGTTGTAACAAGGTAGGGGTCGGTCTCTTCTCCCATGTTAACAAGTGATGGTCCTCAAGTTGCCTCATGGGAGGTTTAGGTTGAATATTAGGAGAAATTTCTTCCCCAAAATGGTTGTCTAGTCCTGGCCCAGGCTGCCCAGGGTGGTGGTGGGGTCCCCATCCCTCGAGGGGTTTGAAAGAAATGTAGACATGGTACTGAGGAGTGTGGGTTAATGGTGGACTTGGCAGTTAACAGTTGGACTCAATAATCTTAGAATCATTTTGGATGGAAGAGACATTTATGATTCTATCAATTGCTGCTGCCATAACCCTTGCTCTTCCTCGCTTCATTGTCCTGTGTGTGCTTCTCTCTTGTGTCAGGGATGTGGCTTCAGCCAGGCTGCTTTGCATGCCCACAGCTGCTCACAGGCTCACAGCTGAAGACCAGAGGAGAATCCTGCTTATACTGGACTCAGTGAGAGTTTTGTTAGTGGTTTCAATGGGGTCAGTCTCCTGGTCCTGTACTCGCATCTCATCTGAGACATTTCAACCCTTCTTTGAGCCTCTATCAAAAAACTGACTGAGGTTATTTCTAGAGAGATTTGTTGTCTTGGGGTACCTGGGACATCTTTGGAAAGCCTATACTCTGAGGGTGGTCCTTTGTACTTTCTGATAATCAGTTGACAGGTCTATTAAGCTATTTGTCAGTCAAAACCACTGAAATATTTAAACCTCTTGCTAAGAAACAATGGTCTATGAGAGACAGAAAATGAAGCCCAGTAGAAACCAGAGTGAAGTTGACCAGTCTGCTGTTGGAAAGACAAGTAAAACACAAAACACAAGCAAGGGCCGTATACACATTATCTATTCTCTTCCTCTGGAAAAAATAAAGCTGGGCATTTTCAACAGACTTTTACCAAACTTAAAGAGTTCCAACAGACTCCCTATTTATTGTTAAATGCATCAACTTTCCCACTGATTTATATGAAATCTTAAAATGTGTGCAATGTAGTTGGTTCAGTGAAGTGCTGATATTATTTTAGAGACATTCTGATTTTATTACGGGAAGTAGAGCATTTGAATTTCATTTGCCTTTGGGTTTGTTTTGCAGCTCAGTGGTCTTTATGTTTGTCTTTATTCGTTCCATATACTAAGGGCAGTGGTGGGATCTTGGTCTTCTTAGCTGAAAAATGACTGTCTTCCTGGCGGAGATGCAGTAGCCAAACAGAAGATACTGTCCTTAGTTTGGAGCTCATATGGGCCTGTTGCAAAGTCTTTTTGTAGAAACGAATTGATTCATCAGTCTGTTCTGTTCTTAAAATCTATTCATCTGTGAGTTCTATCAACTGACTTTCTAGTTACCTCAACCCTTTTCTTCATCTCCTCTCTGTTCTTTCATGTCTTGGGGGCAAGAATTGACTTGCATAATTAAAATAAATGAAATTGTTTATTGGAGGGAGGATGAGTGACGGATTTTCTGTACGTTTGTTCTTGTTCCCTCTTCCATGTGTTCCCAGTCTCTAGCTCTGAAGTATGACAGACCTTCAGTTGCTCTCACGATTAACCCCCTTCCCTCGCCTTTTTGCCAAGCATCTATTTCTCCTTGGTGGTAGTTCATAGCTCTTAGAAGCTCTTGCTCAATATTGTTCCTTCATCTTCTCTTTGTTCAGCTGGCCCTGGACACCAAGAGGCTGTTCTCCCCAGAGAGGCCTGGATGGTCTGTCTTCCATCACGCTAACCACATGGCTTGCCCACTGCGGTCATGGAATTTCCCTACGTTTACTAACACTTTGTTCTTCCTAAACCTCCAGCAGTTCCTTATTAGTTCTCCTCCATACATCATTCTCCTTTTGTAGCCCCAAAATGTGTTTCGAGCACTTTTATTTTTCTAATTATTTATCTGTCTGCCTGTCTTCTTAGTAAGCACCCTCCCCACAAGATAAAACAATAGGCCTCACGTGGTGTGTGTTTGAAGCTCGTTTGTTCTCGGAAACTGGAAACTAAACACTGTCAGTGGGGAGGAATAGCACACTTCCTGCTCTGTACCTGGCCTTTCATTTCCTCCACCTTCAAATTGCTATTACTAATTAATGCTCGTGGATATTTAGGCTGCCTTGCTGAAATACATACGTAGTCTTTTTCAGCTGTAAGGCAGCATGTCCAAAATCATCTCATCACCTTAGCACCCTGCTTCTGTTTCATCTTCACCAATCTCAACTCTTGCTTCTCTTGTTGCTCACTCAAACCCTTTGGTCAGGCTTTTTGCCAGAGATTTTGTCTTCCTTATTGTGACTCACCCCAAAGCTGGTGCAGGACGTTTAAGCTTATCTTAACTTGAGGAGTTTACCTTCTCCCTGGTTTTATTAATGGTTCATTGTAATGTATTTTGATAACTACAAGAGAACAACTGCCTAAAGTCCTGTGGAAAGGAAACGTAGTGTTCCTTTACCAGTTACCATATTTCTGAGTAGATATCCTCCAGGCCATCACATCTCATCATTGAACAAGGTGGGTGCTGGTGACTATTTGAATGAAAGATATCTTCAGAAAATTCACTGGCTACAAGAATTGTGTTACAGTAATTTCTTGTCAGGCATCTAGGACTCCAAACGAAATCCTAGCCTAATGGTGGGTAACTAAGCTCCTTTCTGTTGCCTTTATGAAAAGGAGTATGCCATGAGGGAAAATATTTGCCTTGACTTTGTTGATGTTTATTCCCATACTCCGACTTTATTCTTCCATTTCAGCTCTATGTCATAACTCACTTTACGCGCTAAATCATTGTGCTGTTTGACTGGTACAGGTGCAAACATGTAGCACATTCCTCTCCAGGGCCATTTATGTCTGTGTGAAATTATATAGACATGTACACAAAGCACCTGGGAATTTCACTCTCCTAGCTTAAAGGGCAGATACCTGCATAAGATGTTCCCTAACCCACCTTCTTACCCCTCACCTCCTTCCTGCATCCAGGGCTTTGATGTGCAGTCACTGTGGGGAAAAAAGCCTCATTATTACTCTTCCAACTAATAGTTCCCAATGAATTTTGGGGTCGTGTCCCTCAGAAGCAATTGAGTAGGTTTTCCTGATAGCACGGAGTAAAAACCAACCAGAAACACAGTTTTGTGATGTTTATTTTTGTGTTGTGTGACAGGCAGTTCTTATGTTTTTGGTTCATCTGGATATATTATGCTAGGACTTTTGAATTAGTTTTATCTCCTAGACAGTTTTCTGCCTTGATTGTTTTCTAAATTAGAGATGATTTGTGGGACACTGCCTAAGAAGCAAGGCTTTGCTTATGGCTAAATACCATTTAATCACTATTTAAAGAAATCTCTGCTTTTTATCTCTGAAAGTGGTCATTGTGTTTGCAAACAGACAAGTTGAAGGCAGAAGCCTAACTGATGTCCAGTGAAGCACACACTGCCAAACAACTGTCAAGAAAAGCTCTGGAACTGCTCCTTGCTACTGTGTGTGTGAAGCTGAGAAGCCTTTGAGGCAAACAAGAGCAGAACAATCTCATTATACTAGGTCTGTGGACAGACCGTTTCTGTCTTTTGGGGTTTATAGTATTTCTGCTGCTGTCTCTCTCCTCATCCATGTCAGTGGAGACTTGCAGATTGCAGATTTTACATGCTTTCTGCACTGCTTCACCAGCTTCACACCCCAGCTCCATCGCTTCCCCGGTTTGTTTCTCGGGGGGATTCTCGCAAGAATGAACATAAAACAAATAAAATCATCTCTCTGGCTTTCACAGCTCACCCTGCTTCTTCCTTTCTCTTTTTTTGTAGTACAATGCTGTGGGAAGAGAAATAATGTTTGTTTTCTACAGTGTCAAACCTGCTGTCAGTACACTATAAATAAGCTATTGTTATCTGTGCTCGAAATGCCAACCCAAGGCTGTCTGCAGCAGAAAGCAGGGTTTTCTGCTGTGACACACTTCAGCCCAGGTGGACAGGGAAAACCTGGGAGTCATCAAAGCATTTGCTCGTTGTTTCTTATGCAAGAGCAGGATACAGAGTTTAGACCTCCTGCCTTCCAGGCCAGTGCTTTACCTGGTAATTCATGGTGCTTCCCTGATAGACCTATACCATTAAACAATACACTGAGGAGGTTTTTGTGCTTTATTTTATGTACAAAAAAAAGAAGGAAATTAATTTGTAAATAAGGCTTTTCCTCAGTAAAATTTGAAGTTCTTTACCAAAGTGATTAGAACTGTTATCCCAATTGTACTGAGTGAGGAAATGAAGCCTGGAGATGTGAAGGGACATGCCAAAGGACAGAGCTGGCTGGGGGCTAAGCCACAGCCCTGGAGTCTCAGTCCAGGCCCCTCAGCTGGAGGCAACGCTACCTCTTCTCAGGCCTTCCCACTGGAAGCTCAGCTTCTTTGGGCAGCAGCCAGTTCTTCAGGTCAGTAAAATAATGATTCAACCCTTCAACAGGCCAGAGGTTTCTGTCTCTTCTTTCCACTGCCTGGGTCTTTGCTTTTACCTCTGTTTACGTGTTGCAGCCTGGTCAGTGTGCTGCGGACTGGAGCCTCGCGTTGTTTAAGAAAGCTGACACATTTATAATTGAGAAAACTGAGGGGTTTTTTTCTCCTCCTGTCAGACAGAGATGGCTTTTATCCAATTGACTGCTTTACAGTGCCTTTATCCTTTGCTGGCTTGAAAACATTTCAGATAGTTTCTATTGTTTTATAGGCCCTGTAGCTAAAAACCCAAGCTGTGTAAAAACATCTGTACATAGCTGTGCAATAGGCTGCAGACATGTAGGGTAATACAGCCTGATTGCATTCACTGTAGCATTTGCTCCACTGGATAATCAAATAGAAGCATTCCAGTTGCACACAGGATATGTAAGAGTAAGGGAAGGAAATGAAGGACAGTTGCCTACTGTACTTTTACATTTCTTTTGTCCTGCAGCTGCCAAGACTAAATGCAATTTTGAGAGCAAGTTTTAAATAATGTAGAGATGAGATTTTGCTAGTGATAACCAAGAGAACAGCACTGGGAAGTGTGCACAAAACTTTGCCTCCTGTCTGCCAGAAAGAAGCTTGACCTGCATTGATTTTCATTTGTTGTTTTTGTGTGGTTTTTTTCAGCTTTGGTTAACCATCTGGTAAAATGAGCTATTCTAATACCTGGCCTGTTTTTCAGGGTGTCTGGTGCTGGAAGGATTTGCTATGCCAAGTGCACTCAATAGGTTGAAAATCAGTTTAAGTCCTTGGAATGTTGTTGGGTTTTATTTAACAATTCTCCCACTTCCACTGCTGCAGCACAAGGTCCAAGCCTTTCAGTTGTGATTGTGCTACATGTAATGCAAATAGGAATTGGGCATGGAACGGGACTTTGCACCACTTCCCCGTGTTTCCCAGCGTGTTGAAGTGTTCTCCAGCACACTCTAGAATCTAGCACAAGCTCAGTAAATGTCAGTGCTGTGGGTGAGCTGCCCCAAGAATGCACATACCATAGTTTGTCATCACATTAGAGAGAAGCAGCTCCACTGTTGCTGACAAAATCGGTATTTCACGGGGACATCCCACTTCGTAGTGCCATTTGCACTGTATTCACAGTTCAGCTGAATTGAGGGGCTGAGAAGATTGCTTCACAATCTGTGGTCACAGCTGTATTTAAGGATCTAAAAATACAGTCTTATTTTTAGAGGTTCTGTCCCACACTTGAGGAATGGTTATAATGCAGAAAACTATAAGTGGTATAATGGTATTTAATAGTTTCCTAACTCCAAGCTGATCGGCTGTGATTGTTTTGTGCTGTAGTTGTAACTGAAAAAGTGAGTAAATGTCATCTCCTTGGAGGTCTCAACTAGGCCATTACAAGTGGTATAAATTCTCTGTTGCTCTCAGTGGAAGTGAGTTTAAACTTGACATGCAAATTTATCTGGATACCCTGCACCTGAAAGAAACATGTCATGTAAATAGAAATCCAACAGATTTCAGTGTACACTTTTTAATCCTTTATATTTAATCTCTCTGTCAGATAAGGATTCTGTATGTGAATCGTGTGAGTTATTAAATGGCAGATCATAAAAAGTGAGTGATCAAGGAGCTAAACTTCCTCCAGCAGTTGTTGCTTGTAGAAGTGAAAAAGGCAGGAAGTTGAGAAAGAGGATGAAGCAGTCACAGAAGACTAAGATGATTTACCATATAATTTTGTAGTAACATGTAGGAGTGTGAACCGTGGCACTTCAGGGGGATACAATGCCATCTGCATTACAGGGATGGTGAATGTCAGGGCCCTGAGTGCTTCCCCAGCTCTGCTGGGAATTCAGCTGCCTGGTAAAATGATTCTCTGATTTGGGATACACACTAGAGAGAAATTGGTCCTCTTTCGTTGTTTATTTTTGCTTCCTGGTTAGATCAATGCAAAAGTATGTGAATATACCCCTGCACGTTCATGGGTTTGTGTGTCTGTATCCATTTATGCTCATGTGTACATCATCTGATAATACTCATTCTGGAAAAAAAATTACTGTCTCTAAAAGCATGGAAGACTACTTAGAATTTTACACACCTGATTTTGAGCAGATTTTCCTTGGTGACAATACTTACCAAGTTCTTGCTCATTTATATAGGAAGGTGGTTGTATGAGATGGTGAAATATTAGCCTAATTCTCAGTGAGGTGTTTGTGTGTGTGTATATATATATATATGTGTGTGTTTGTGTATAAAGTGCCCTTTGAACCCCTGGCTGTTATCGCTGAATTAGTTTGACAAGTTTTTTTACCTTTTAGATCAGCTGATAGAAATATGTTGAACTTATTAAAATAAACAGGGAAAAAAAAAATCCTAAACCAAAGCCATCAAGTATCTTTCTCCTGTACTCTTTCAGCATGAATTGTAGAATGCTAAGGATTTCTGTGTTTGCTTAGCTTGGAATTAGCCTTGTGTTTCTACTTTAGTTAGTGGTCATGAGCAGTCAGCAGGTTGAAGATATTTGTTGGTTTTGTGTAGTTGTGTCATACATTTTTGTGTAGCCATTTTGCCTGCTCTGTTTGCATTAAGGCTCTGCCTGACCATAATTAGACTGCTGGGTACACATTAATGTTCTGCTGAGGATCTGCTTGTTGGTTTGAATAATGTCATCCATCAAGCTCTAGCATGTACAGCAATATTTGTGCTGTAGTAGACAAACAGAGTAAACACTGCAGTTATTTATAAGAAAACTGTCCAGTCTGTTAGGAAACTCTTTGTGGATATTTTTATTTATTGGAAAGTTAAACTGCTGCTCTGAAGTGAGTCCTGGGTCCATCAGTCTAAGCAGACTTTGTCGTTCTTGAAATGAGAGAAGAATAAAAGATTGAATTTAGATTTCTATTTAGAATTTATATTTTCTATCTGTGTTGAAGAAACCTTTAGACTCATGTTTCCTGTCCTGTGCCCTGGTTTGCCTGCTCTTCTAGCTATTCCTGTTGGTCAGAGACAAAGTACCATCTCCACTGTGGTCTTGTCTGGGTTCAAGTATGGATGAAATTCCTGACTACACCTCTCTCACCCTATGTCTTGACTCTTGGTTGGTTCTTGGGAAGTACTGGTCCTCCTTCTAATTCCTTTGATGACCTCTTAGAAGTGTCTGATGACATGGACTTCAGAAAAGCAGCATTGTTCACTGGAGTTGCTCTGTCCTTCCAGATGGTTTTCCCTGTGATTCTTCTGTATCTGGACACATACTTACACAGCATCTGAAGTAGAGATGCTTTCCCAAACCTGGGCCTCAGATCCTGCAACACAAAGTATTTCTTCAGACTGTTGAAGTCCTCAGCTTTGTGCTTTTCTCTCAGAGATGTCAGTTGCCTCATGAGAGTCTGACAATTATGTTTCAATTTTGTGTCTCTTCCTCTCTGACTTTCATTTCCTTCTTCCATAACATTCTCTGGTTTGTCCCAGCTTTCTTTCTGTGGGTTTATCTAAGTTGGAGCTTCCCTTCTTCCTCTGTGAAGCAAGGTGAAAAGAGGTTCTTTTCAAATGTTCGCATTTTCTCCTATGTCTCTCCAAAACAGGAACATGAAAGGGTGTGATGCTCTCAGCTCCGAGCAAAGGTCCTGGATCTTAGGAGCCTTTGGTCCTGTCTGTGATGGGGCCCAACTCTTGACTTCTGTGCTTTGTGTTGCAGTGCAGAGGTGCGTTGGCTGTGGTGGTGAGATCTGTGGGATTTTTTTGTCTGAGTGACAGATTTAAGGGTGACAACTTTTGACTATCTTAGAATAACCCGTCTCTTTTCTGTTTTTATCTTCATCTGTGTTGCTTGTCACGTTTTCTAACACAGGAAAACTGTAATCTGTGTTCTTTCACTGAACTGGTGTGTTTATGGAGATGCAGAATACTCACTCACACACCAGTGGCCGTGAGCCACAATGTGGTCTAAAAGTAAATAAATAAATAAATCTGAAGTAAACAAAGCTTTTTGGCTTTACACTGAACCTAAAAAGACAAAGACCAGCCTTCTGGGGGTGAGAACAAAGCAAAAGAAGGAAGTGGCTTAATGTGCCTTCTCCAAAGCCAGTGATAATACTCCTATTGATTGCAGTAAGACTCTGATCTAGCCCATGGTGATTAGCAGAGCTGGTATGATTAGATTGGATGTAATACATATTCAGCTTGTATTCTGTCAGTGCCATGAAGCTGTTTATGCTGTAATTAATCAGGTGGCTCTGTTGGGAAATGCATCTCATGACGTGGCAGCTGAGAGGAGGCCGCTGCCCCTGGGCACCAAAGCAGGCTTGGACAAAAGCAGCGTCTCTGCGGAGCTGGGAGGTACAGCTGTTAGCACAGCAAATTCTCTCCACCAGCCCCTTTCTGAGTGGGGCTTGACAGCTGAGAAACCCCCCACAAACCGTGCTGCAGACTCAGCACATAGTTTTTGATCAGATTTGATTCAGAACTGGAACTGTCACCCAGACAGCGTGCAAGTATATAGGATGTAAGTTCTCCCCTTGTTGGAGCTGATGCCTTAGCACGAAGACCGGCAGCAATAATGTGAACATGTGTGCATGAAAATGTCCCACTGGCTTCTGCGGGATCCTGTGACAGTGAGTTCCTTCAGTGCTGCCTGCAGGTGCAGTCCCCCCGTGAGCCTCACGTGCTGTCATTCCTGAATTCAGACTCTAAAGGCCTCAGGACTGGGACTGTGCCTTGACTTGTGTCTGTGAGGCACCAGGGACTCTCCTGGCTGCTGTCAGTCATCGCAAGGAGCTCAGTGGTATTCATCCAATTTGTGTTTTCTTTCACAGGAGCTCGAGTTGGAAGATGAGAGGTTTCTTTTTATTAAGTGTGAGAAAAGCTCATGCTGGTCTTTATCTGAGTGAGAATTTCTCAGTAGTCTGTGTTACTTTAAAGGCGACATTTGATTTTTGAGTTATTTAAAGAAAGAGGTGCTAAAGGGAGTAGATTCAGGACATATTAAAAGTATCTCCAGCTACATTGCTGCTGAAATTAGCCATTACTTTTCTTGTGTCAAGATGTTATGTTTACCACATGGGTCCTTCCCTTTGGGGTGGACGTCAGAACGGGGAGCTCTGTTTGGGAATGTGGAGAAGGGCCCAGTTTAGGTTAACAGGCCTTTTACCCTGAGTCTCTGAATGTGCGTATGCAGTGTAAACGCTTTGTACTTATGGTTGTCTACCCCAACAACAGCCTTTCCCTAATAACTTTTTAACCCATTGGGCAATTTGAGTCAAATTTGAGGATATAGATCTCAGAAATATTAGGCTTTTGGAAGTTTTCTGAAAAATAAGAACTGAGCTGAGAAAGCCCTCTCCCTTTGACGCTGCCGCCGAGGGAAAGATTTGTCACCCACATTTACATCAGAAACCCCAAGGAGAAATGCAAATGTGTTGGAAATCAAGCCATTAACTTTACAGTAAGTTTGGGGTTAGGGTTTTTTTTATTGTCACCTCCCCTTCCACCATACTCTTATGCTCTGCCAGAACAAATGTGCTGACTGTGGTAGTGTGTGAGGAGAGAAGCAGAGCCATGGCACTGCCTTGGTGTCCTCTTCCTGCTCGCTGACGTGGAAGGATCATTTTCACACCCTGCTCCTGGCAGCAGAGGTAGTAGCCAGTGCTGGGGTATTAGGGACCGGCTTCATTCTCTTGCACGATAGAAGCCAAGTTCTGACTTCAGCAGAGTAGCTCAACTCTGTTCATATTATCAGGCACAAACCCCAGGTTTGTCAGCTTTCTTGAGTCGGGCCGGCTGGGAGATTAAATCAGCACACAGCAAAGAATTAAAACAGAAGGGCTGAACTGAGAATTGCTAAATAAGTTTATCAGTGCGTGTGTTGGCTGGCAGCTTGACAACGTGAAGCCGGGAGCTTAGACAGCCCTGTAAGTCAGGATGTAGGAGCTGTAATTGAGAAGTATCACAGAAGCAATTTGGAAAAGCATCTGTTCAAAGTTTGATTACTGTGAATCATCCCATTCTGCTGGCCTGCTCTGCGAGTCGCCTGAGCTGCTCTTGTTTTGCCAAGAGAACAGCTTGACACGCATGCAGCGCCTAAAAGTAAAAAGGCCCTCTTAAATATGAACATGTTTCAAAAGTATAGATTCATTCACTTTTTGAGAGTAACAATTGCTTAGTCATTCTTTAAGAGCACGGAAAGAATTTAATTGAGAGCCGTGGAAGAATGCCATTCATCAGCAGCGCAGGTGTTCGGCCATCTCCCAACTCTCCCGTTCCGCAGACTGCGCTGAAATTCTCCAGACACTGAAACATTGTTCCCTATACATTACTGAGTGGTGTTTAACAATCTCGGGACTGATCCTTGCCCACGAACCCACCCCAACCGCCACCAGGGCAGGCTGAGATAGGCATGGCTCAGTCCAGCTCTTGAAACTGTTAAAAGAATCTTTTAATTTATTTGAATATCTTCCTGAGTTTCTTACTGTTTGCAATGACAAGAAAATAAAACTGGAACTGAACGCTGGACCCTGACTGTTAGTCCTTAAAGCAGATGCTGTTTGGTACAGCGACTCCAAATATTTTTTCTGATTTATTGCCAAGTCTGACCTTGTCTCTTCTTTCTGGAAGGGAGATACTGAGGAATTTGAAGGCTCCAGGATCCCTGCTGCTGAATTCCATGTTCCTCTTTGTTTAGCAGTCTTATTAAAAGCTCTGATTTGGTATTTTTCTTCGTTCCCCTTCATTCTCTCTGAACTCAGGCCCTCTGTTGAAGCAGATGGTTCAGATGAGTCGCAGGGACAAACGGACAAATTCAAAATTAGAAGTCGCAGAACTCCTCTGAAAAAGCAAGGTGAAAATAGCCTCAAAGCTGCTTTTGGAACCCTACACAGTTTACAAAGCTACAGCTATTGCGGGCAATTCCAGGGTTTTTTTTCCATTTCTTGGAAGCTTGCAACCTTCAGATGGGAACCCATCCCAAGGCAGTTAGTGGACTAACACAGGTATGTGGCAGAGTGGTGAGCATGGGACATGGTAGCCCCCAAGCACTTTCCTTTCTGATGGCAGAGTTGTGATTTGTTTGGTTTTTTTCTTTTCCTCATTTCCTGAAAGATGCAGCTGAGAGGACACTGGAGCAATTCTTTAATTCAGGCCTATTCCACTAAATAGAACAGGTCAAAACAAAAATACTGAAATGTTATAATAATTTTGAATTTTAATAACATCTGAGAAAGTGAAGGGTGAGATTCATGAAAGGCCGTTTAGAAACGGAACAGGTGGATTTCTCTCCTTGTCAAGCCATCCAGCAAGTGAGAGCTGTGGCTTCATTTCTATCCTGTGTCTCTCTGCGTTAGCCATCGAAGTGCAAGAGTCATTCCCACATCTCCACAAATCCTGAATCCAGTGCTGAGTCGTTCTGTTGCCCCAGTAGCCTGCCTGTCTTTTGCATATTATTATGTCAATATTTGCATGCATGTGAGAAGGGAAAATCCTGCTTAATTCTACACCAGCTTGTAGAAAGGACCAGCAGGTTCATCTCTGCTGTGCAGTCTATGTCCACTTAGCAGAGTGAGGCCCACAGAAGACATTCAAACCCAGATGCCTTTGAGGCCCCAGCAGAGGTGACTTTTGAGGGCCAGAATCCAAACCCTGATTCACAGTTTGATTTCACAGTTGTTGGTGATGTTTTCTTAGCGTTCACAGTCACATGTTCCTGCAGACTTTCAAAAGCATCAGATCTCTTTTGACTTCTGCTGGATCTGATTCCTTTCTGGTGTAAGACACCCTTTAACAACCTTGTCCTCTATGCCTGTCTCTTTAATTAGCTTGTATCCCACTGATTTCCATTGCTTGTTTTTGAACCAGTTTCAGCAGCTGTCCTTTCCTATGCTGCCGTTTTCTTTGCCCACACTAAGGCACAGACCTCCCTGCCTCAAACCTACCATGTCCTCATCAGGCCTTGATGCAGTCCAGCTCCTACCTTTCCTCAAATGAACCCATGATTCCAGAGACATATGACCCAGGGCTGTAGATCCATTTTTCTCCAGCAGTAAGTACACACAGGAGTTCTCAGAGAGCTCATCTTCCATTCTGATCTTATCTCCTGCCTTCCCTGACCCCTGCTTCCCTCAGAAGTGATGCCCTGCTGCTTACGAGATCAAAGTCGTGTTTCTTGAAGACTTCTGGAAAACCCATATTATCTCCATTTGCTACATCTCTGCCCCCATCTTTTCTTATTCCCTAATCTCTTCCCAATTTGTCTTTCTTCTTTGTTCACTAAATTTGAATTATGCCAGGCTTCTCTATAGTTCCCAGCACTATGTCTTGCCTCATCCAGCCCATAAGTCCTTCCCCAAGTGGAGTCCTCCTCTCAGAGCCCAGCTAGCTCTTCTCCTGCCTTTCCTCTTAACAGGACTACAGCTGTTCTAATATATCATACTTTGAGTAATTAATGTGTGTGCTTGAGCAGGGAGACTTTGAGCACTGTGTGATGATGTCTATAAGCAGATGGTGAATTAGCTGACAGGGTTTGGGAATCTACATTTGGGAAGGGTGGTTTGATTTGGACTAAATATCCCAATCTTCCTATTTAACTAGAGAAACAGGAATGCAGAAAGGAGCTGTGTTTTTGCCTGTTTAAGATCTGCATTCAGCAGCAGCCGGAGCTCCTGTCGCTGGGGAGTGTGCAGGAGAAGTTCTCTGGAATGTGGCTGTTAGCATATCAAAGTAGAGTAAACATGCAGATGATACCCTGCTTCCTCTGCTCCAGTTAATTAAGCCACTTCTCATGTCACCTTAGATGAGGAGAATTTATTAATGTGCTGTCATTTAGGGAAGCAATGGTTTGCTGAAAGGGAGGAACCATATTAATGGCACAGAGGAGATCATGGTGAACAAAGAGCAGAAGTCAAATAAACGGGGCATTTCTTTTTATCTCCTTTGCTGAGGTCTTAGATCCCAGTGGTTTTTTGTAAATGCTTAGTAAATTAGGGCTAGGGTGATCTTTTAATACCTCCCCTTGCTCCGAGGCAAGATACCAGCATCAGTCCTGATGGATATCTGCTCTGTGAGGCTAACCAGTACACTTGTTTCCAGCTTTCTTTGAGTTACTGAGAGTGCCAAACCTCCTCAGGTATGGTCAGTGTGGTGAATATTTATACTGGTAATCACAAATCCTTGTTGAATGACCCTGGAAAGGACTGTGGTTTTCCAAGATGCCCATGTGGATCCTTTCCAAAGGTTGGCTGCTCTTTCCTGGCACAATGCAGTGTTAGTGCCCTGTCTGGCATGTTTTTGTAGGCCTTGCTTAAAGCCTCATCTAGGTCAAAAAGATGCTAGAACATCTGTCAGCTTTCTTCATCTCAGTGTATTTGGTATCTGAAGTGGCCTTTTCCTAGGTTGCCTGAGGACAATTACCCCTAGAGTCACAAGAGGTCTCAATCTCTAAGACTTTTCAACTGTCTGGGCATCCTTGTGTGCACTGGGACAGGCTCTGCTGAAATCACTGAATCAGCACAGTGCAAACCAATGTGAGTAGCATTAGAATAAGGCTCTTGGCGTCTTGGGGAATGTCTGTGTGTGGGCAAGTTAGTAAAGGAGCAGATAAAAGATTCATCCATTAAACTTAGAAAAACACAGGAGGGTTCCCAGGAGACATAAAAGCCCCGCAGAAAGACTGAAGGCTAAAGTTGGGAGTTGACTGTGCTGGGGAAGGGATTCCACTAATTCCTGCAGGGTAATTAAACAAAGAGAAAGAGAAGATAGCAAAAGAGCTCCTTTGAGCTCTACTGATTTGCAGAATCTTGCTTTCTTCACAGGTTTCCAGACATGAAGAGGTCTGGCCTCACAAAGGCCTTTCTATCAGAAAGGTACAGAGTAGGGCAGCTTGCACAGATAAACCCTGGTTAGATGTCAGCTGATCTGTCTGAAAATGGGGACAAGGCATCCCTGAAGAGAGTTCCATGTGGGCTGAAAGAGTCAACTGAGAAGTTCTGCTGAGCTTCAGCGATGCCATGGCTAAGATTTGGGTCTGTATGACTCACAGTCCTTTCAATAAGAATAAGGCACATGCTTGACTCTGGCTCTCACCAGTAGAGTCCTGGACTTGTGAAATGTTACCTCGGGCCAGTTGCTAAACCCTTGGCCACCATAGCAATCTTGCAGTACCAAGTATCTTTAAGTATTCCCAGTAGTCAGAAATGTATCCCTCAAAAAAGGTATGGTGTGTTTCATTCTTTTGTGCTATTAGGACCTCATGTTCTGAGGAGTTCTACGTTATCAGCTCTAGAAACACAGCAGCTAGTATTGTGAACATCACAGTGAGATTTTATTTGTTAGTCTTTCAGGGTGTGTGTAATGAAAATCAAGAGGTTCAGAAAGTAACTATGCTTTGTATTTCAGCTGTTTATTTTTCTTGCTGGGCTTTTGGGATTCTGACAGCAGTTGTGTATACTGGAAGTGACAGTGTTTTCAGAGTTATAAGGAAGAAGAGGTTTTATTGGGCATTACAGGACAACAGTCAGTCCCGTAGGGGAGGTGTCCAGCCACAGAGTACACTGAGTTCTGGGAAAGTGCTGTGTCTTTGTAGGTCATACTGGTTTAGAGGCAAGGAGCAGAGTTTTATAGAGGTCATGCTGAAATTCGGGATAAGATAGATTCTCCAACATATGGAGAGGATTCTGTGCTGACAGGCACATTTGCAACAAGTTGGCCATGTACAGAAAGTTAGGGTCTGATCTGTATTCTCAGAAGGAGTGGTGGCTTCTTGTGTGATCGTGCCAATTATCTGAATGTTGTGTCTTAGATCACCTTTCTATAAAGCTGGTGTAGTACTTGCCAGTTTGTCAGTGAGGCAGGGAGGGATGTGCGTAGGGACTTGGATACCAGTTTGAAAACCCTGTCTGAGAACAGATGTGTGCTGTAGAGTTGGAGCAGTGAACTTCGAGTGTCCTTAGCTAGGGCTTTCTTGGGATTCCCAGTATTCTGTATTCCCTGTATTTGGAGGGTGCATATGTTGCCTTGTTTCCTCGACATGGTTCAACCACCTCTCACCCTGGAGGGAATTTAAGCCCTCATCAGGGAGTGGACGTTCTGCCACTTAACAAGTTCAAGTGTATTGTGAACTGATTTCTTCCGTGGACTTACTTTATCTCTGACACAAGAGAAGAAGACAGACAACGGATTATATTCTCTGTGCTTTGCTGAAGTACAAACACAGGAAAAATGGTGTTTCTATTGTCAGCGTAGATTTCTTTCTCAGACACACAGTTTGGGCTTATTTCACGTTCCACATTCCCATGAAGAGCAGAGACCTACTCATGGGGAGGCCATGATATAGGCCGTGGCTGACTTCTTGTGGTGCCTGGGAACCTGTTCCATCACATGGTCCATGGCAGCAGAAGGCCTTTCGATAGAAATGCTTGAGTTCAAAACTTACCTTGCACGAGGTACAGCCCTTGGCATGATTGTTAACTCGTTTCCATACCTGACTGGAGCTGTCTCTTGTGCCTTGGATGGTTGTACTGTAATTCCTCTACTTGTGATTCATAATGAGTGTATTGTTTCCAGTGTGGTTTTCATTAAATACAGTGACAATGAAAATTATTGTTAAGGAAAACCGTTTCCATACGTAAATATTAAACCCTAATGGAAACCACGTTGTTGCTGCGAGATTAACAGAAATTGGCACCTAGATGACTGTCCGGCGTTAAGCCAAATTAATCTGTGCCACTAAAATTGCACGTCTGGCTTTGAATTAGCACATTCTCATAAAACGGAGGAACAGCTCACCCTCTTAGCTTCTTCTGGATGATCCCTGTAACCCGAACTTGGAACTAGAGGCTCAGTAGGATAGTGACAGTAACGACCTGAGCCTCTGTGTTGTACCTGCTAGAGAGGGTCTTTCCGTGGACATTGTTCTTTTTCACCTGGACACCGCTGACTTCTTGGCACCTCTGTTTATTCAGCTGTAGAACAGGGATTGTGATATTCCCTATCTTGAAGGCAATTTAGTGGGTGGTACTTCTTTTATGTTTTTTACATTTTGGAACCTTTTATATGTATTTTTCATTTTTAAGTATTATAAGCACTGGAAAGATTCCGTTGGTGACTGGCTTGCTGTGTAAATACAGGCAGGGCATCTCTGTCAGACGGATCATTGCCGTGGAGCGGAAAGGCAGAGCGTGAATCACTTCTAGGGTTTCCTGATCTTACTTATGTAGGATGTTAAGAGAGGCTAGAGGAGGGTAATTGATGCCAATGTGTGAGCTGCACAAATTGAAAATCGTGGGAGAATGAGAAAAACATCAGCTCAACACCCAACTGGTAACGTTAGGGGATGGGAGGTTTGCACTGTGCATGTGGATGTGCAGTGAGTCTCCATCTGTGCCAAGCAGACTTCAGGACTTCAAGTTTGGCTCCCTTCCCAACAGCAAATACATAGAGAAGAGGAAAGCTGGCCAAGTTTTAATCAAGTAAAAGTTCTGTATCCAGAGGTGGCTGGCAAAAGAAGAGATTAAAGTATTAGGAGTGCAATGAAAACAAGACATTAGAGAGTTGAAAGCTGGAGTACCTGGACAAACCACTTGCTGAGTGAATATTCCACAGTCATCAGAAAGAAGACCTGGGTGTTTCAAACAGGGCAACGTGTGAACCCACGCAGCTGGGCTTGTCTCCTTCCAGCTTTGGCTATCACTGTGGCAAGTATGTAACATCCTAATGCCCAGCTGAGCTGGTAGGAGGAATGGAACCGTTCCCCTTAGAGATGTTGCTCGTGGAGGGTTCATTAGCTGGCAGGAAGGCCAACAGCTGCAGACTGTTTATGTATGACAACTTTTTGGATAAATCTGAGTTTACACAGTTGCCTGTGTCCTAAGGTTTGCTGAGGAAGTGCAGCTAGCTGTGCGTGTTCAAACCCAAGCACAGAAGTTATGGACTGCAATTATGCAATTTCTCAGGAGAGCAAGGAAAAAAACCCTCATGCTTGGTAATAGTAAAACATAGTAATTGACTTTCCTTTCCCTCTACCACTGATGCTTCTGCTTGACCTTTTTTTTTTGATATTAAAAATAGATTTGTGGTAATTGCTGGCAGTTAGTAGCATATCTGGGAAGATAAGGGCTTTTTCCCCCTGAAGAAAGCCACTGTCTGTGTATTTGCATGATCAGGAGAAGTGGGATGGAGGTTGAAAACAAACCAAAAAGGGGGGGGGCAAAAAGCAGTTCAACTGTCTTCCCTACTTTTGATTTTCACACACCTGTCTCCCAGACAGGGCCAGAAGCAAAATTACCAAATAAGAGAAGTTCCTCTTACATAATTCCCAGCTTGGTAGAGCCACAGCATGCCAGGATTTTCACAAACATGTCTGAATTAATGAAATTTCTATTCCACTTCTGCAGACTTGAAAGGCTCAGATAAAAATCTTGGATTTTAAGAGGCAAACAGCAGTTTCTATTCATCCCAATAAAGAAAATAAATCATATTACTGCAGCTACTGAGGCTTTGTACTACTGTCATTGTTGGTTAAAGGTGTATTTTTGCCAGTGCATCTATTATATGGATCATTGCATTGGGTTACAAAAAAGTTGCATTTATCTTAATGGTTCCTATATATATATATATATAGTAAAGAACTGCAATACGTTTGCAGATCAATACTGTGTTTGCTATTTATGTTCTAATGAAAGAATTAATAATAAAATGCATTGGTCCAAAAGAAAATTGTAGTCTTAGGAAATAGTTTCCCAGAAAATATATATTTAAAAATCATTTTTGAGGCAAGCTTTTTTAGGCTTAAAATGTTCTAACAAATTGTTGTAACTGGCTTGCTGTTATTAATAATCACTCAGCAGTTCATGAGCTGGACTTCTTACTGAGTTAATTTCACTGCAAAGGTTTCTGCTGTCTGCTCTTCTAGGATTATGAGTTTCCCTGTCCAGTCCACTTCGGTTCCTATATTGGGCTCCACGGCAACAGAAGTATTTAATAATTGTAATAATAAACTCATTTTAGAAGTCTACATTTTTTAATTGGTCATTGCAAATCTTATAAAATGGCCACACAGGATTCACATTAAACATTGAAAGTAACTAGTGAAAATAAGGTGACTAAGAGTCTGTAACCAAGCCACAGTCACTTTTTTTAGCCTCTGATGGATGTACAAGTCCTTAATGGTTAGTTTTCCACCTTTGAATAATGAGGCTTTTAACACAAAGGAGTGTTATTGCCAGTCAGTTTTAGTGGGGATTAGAACCGCTAAACAAAGACTTCAGAAGAATTACCATTTGAGGTAATGTATTTGACATTTTAATTGCTATTTAACCTCTCTTAATGTATTGACAGAACTCCAGACTATTTTGCTCCACCACATCTCCTGAACGTGGAAGCATTGCCCCCCCACCCCATCTCCCGGTGACAGCCAGCATTGGCTCAGAGTCATTTTATTGCATTTATTAGAAGGAGATTAGCATGAGTCCGTTCAAGCTAAACTGGCCTCCCTGACTGACCACGGAGCTTCAGATGCAGTACTGTTAGATTGCTTCTCAGTTCAAACCTCATGTATCAGATACAACTGAGATATAAATATATATTGGCATTGGTTAAAGGGAAGATAAAGGTGAAACAATCAGGTTTAGGAGTAGTAATAAAACAGAATCACAGATTCTCTCAGGTTGGAAAAGACCCTTGGGATCATCGTGTCCAACCATTAGCCCTACTCTACAAGTTCACCCCTAGACCATGTCCACCAGCACCACATCCAAGCGATGTTTAAACATACCCAGGGATGGGGACTCAGCCCCCTCCCTGGGCAGCCCATTCCAATATTTCACTACCCTTTCTGTGAAGAACTTTTTCCTAGTGTCCAGTCTAAACCTACCTTGTTTCAGCTTGAGGCCGTTCCTTCTGGTTCTGTCCCTAATTACCTGAGAGAAGAGCCCAGCACCAGCCTCTCTACATTGTCCTTTCAGGGAGTTGTAGAGAGTGATGAGGTCTCCCCTCAGCCTCCTCTTCCTCAAACATTTTCAGTAAGAATCCTGCTCTCTGGTCACTGCTGTTGGCTACGCCTAAAACTGCTGAAAGATAACCAAAGTATCCCTCCCTGTTCAGTAGGAGTGTGTTTCAGCTGAGGTGGCTCAGTTAGTACAGAGCTGGGTTTGCCTCCCCCCTCAAAAGCAGTAGGTAGTGATTGTCCCCCAGGGTCACAGAGCATCACTGTGGGAAGAGCCTGGGCTGGGCAGGCTGTTGAGTGTCGGTGAACTCCACAGCCCTCCCTAGATTTCCCCTCTCACAACTGGGGATCAGGTTTACCAGTTTTGTCTCCCACGACAACACAGTTATGCTTCGGTGGAGAGGCAGCTGTGGAGTGGATTAGCAATTTGGCAGGAAGCATCCTTCCTCCCAAGTACCCTGTTTCATGTATGCATGCTGGGAGAGGATTTAAGAACTCAAAAATGCACAAAGGCACAAATCTAAAGAAGCAGAGGGTTGGCCGAGTCCCCAAAATTGTTCCTTTTCGTCTCTCACTTCTGTGACTCAAATATTCAATTTTTGCTTCCCTTTAACCAAAATCTGGCAGGCCCTCTTAATCTTAGACCTTCTGCTCTTGGTTTTACAATAAACTGACATTTTCCCCCAACTGGTTTTTTCCTTCTGCCAGAAGTATTCCCAGAAATTGCTGATCCCAAGTAGGCTTGGAAGCAAAAGACTGTTATTGGTGAAGGTATTATTATTTGTAGGTCCCCATTAAGGGTGCGTGGTAGCAGATATAAATCAGGAGAAATACCTACTTTCAGAAATCAGCCAGGAATGTTTTGTGATCTTTAAAGAGAAGGCACGTTCATAGCACTGCAAACGCCTACAGTTGAGATTCTGCCACTCCTGCTTCTTAACGTATGAAAATAAGGGAAAATGTCACATCTTCTCAGAGTGTCTCTGCTGTCATTGTGTTATTCCTTCTCCCCAGCTTTATTCTGAAAACTGGGGGAACTCCGTTTACATGCCTGTTTGCTAGGCCATCAGTGTGTAGGCTGAGGTTGCCATCTCCAGCTCAAAGGAACAGAATGGTTCCTGAGAAATTCCTTGACATTCTGATGACTATGCTGCAAGTAAAAAGCAAGGCAATTGAGGAAGAGTGCTAAAATCTATCCTTCTATGGTCATTGATTTTAACAGATAAAAGCTCAATTTCATTTTTGGCATAGGGTATGAATCTGGCCTTCCCCAGTCAGTGCTTCTAAAGTGGGTGTTAGTGCCTGATTCCTGCACTGCCTTCGCTCTCTGTTGCTAGTGCTGAATTAAAAGGCTATTGCCTGTCCCTTCATTCCATCCAGAATCCCCCTGGCAACAAACATCCATGTCCGTATTATTGTCAAAACTCATAAAACCAGAACTGGACCTCTTCCAGCTCTCAAGTCTTATACCATTTGAACCCTGGTAAATACAGTTTTGTCAACTCTGACAGAAGAAAACAAGCAAACAAACAAAAAATCCAAGAGATCTCCATTGCATGGTTGTGGTCTACTCATTAAAGGCAACCAGATCCTAGATACCCCTCAGTGAGAACAGTATTACAGCTAGGAAATAGATTTCTTGTTTTCTGTTAAATAAAAGCAAATATAAATCCTGTGGAAAAAAAAAAATGGAAAGGTAGTTCTGGAAGGTCTTTACACTTCCCCTTTTTTTCTCATGACAGAAAGATGGGCGGCATGGTGGGATGAACTCAACATCTGGGTTGCTGCATGCTCTCTGGAAGTCTTGTCTTGCATGCACACTTGAAGTGCTCCTCTGGCTTTTGAGAGGTTCTTGTTTAGCAGTGAAGGACTTGTACAGATACAGACATATTTAGGCTCTGTCTTTAACCTATGTGCATAACTCCCAGTGGCTTAACTGTGGTTTCTAGGTGTCAGATGAATCAAAATCTCATTAGCAAATTGGCCTGTGCATGGCCTGTGATGCCATCACATTTCCAAGTATCACAGCACTTTCTACAGTCTGGATGCAGGAAGGGCAGATGAAAACCATTGTGTTTCCATAGGAGAAGTTTCATGCCCTAACTTCAGAATTCCTTTTACACTTCAGCCCTTAAACACTTGTGGTATCCACACAAGCAGGCCTAGAGAGTACTGTGCAATTGCCCATGGGATCAAATCTTAAATTCCACTAAGTCACAGAAGACTTCTGCCACCTACATTGGCTTTATGACTCACCGTGAGGCATTCACCAGTTTTTATGACTCTGCCATTCCTGCTGCTTAATGTGTGAAAATAAGGGGAAATTTAACATCTTCTCAGAGAATCTCTGCTTTTATTGTTTTATTCCTTCTCCCCAGTTCTATTCTGAAAATCAGGAGAACTCCATTTATATTGTTGCTAAGGCTACTTCACTGCATCTTCTAATGTTGTAGTAGAGGGCATTCATAGAGAAGCTTAGCTGAATTTTTGCGTCAGTGAAATGTTTTCCACTGAAAAGCAGTGAAGGTGAGTGTGTTTAACTTGTTTCCTGTCTGACAAAATTCTAGACAGACTTTCAGTAGGATGATGAACTCAGATGATTTTGTGTGCAAAAAGCTGTCATATTTTTCATACTGGGTGCATTTTTTGGTCATTTTGGTTGAGTAACTGCGGTATATTTTGAGCGAATGAGCTGTTCCACCGATTCTGATGGAAACATTCTGTGTTTCTGTTGCAGGAATTGCTTACCTGGGAGGTGTCTGCAGTGCCAAGAGAAAGTGTGTTCTTGCCGAAGACAATGGTCTCAATCTGGCATTTACAATAGCACATGAACTCGGGCACAAGTAAGAACAAGTCCTTCTGTCTCTTTTTATATTTATGCCACTGTAGCACACTTTTATTTAAAGCCACCCAAGTGAAATTACTTGTGTGGCATGTTTGTTTTCATTTCTTAAATCTAGAAGATTGATAAATAACTTAATTTTTAGGAGTCTTCTGTAAATATTCATTTCAGCACATGTAAATCTTTCTATTTGATCTTCCCCTACTTTCTGCTCACTGTTACGATTTTGAGTAGCACAAAGGGGCCCCATTCTCTTAAATGATTGATGGTGGTAGTTAGAAACAAATTCTGCTTTTGTTTACACTGTAGAATAGGTCCACAAAAATGACATCAAAATCTTGGAACTTGCTAAATTTTCTCTGAACTTCAGGTGTCTATGTCAAGGATTTTAATAGTTAAATACTTTGGGAATGGTTTCATCTCTGCATGTGAATTAATCTACTGCGACTGAAATTGTAAACATCGGTATTTCGGAAGTGCCCTTAAGCAATATTATTTGATCAACAGAAAGAAAGAATACAACTCGATTTATCAGCTAACTAACACACTTTGAACACTGCCTGGAAAAGACAGCAAAGAACGTGATAATTCCCAGCCAGACAGAAATCCGCAGAATGAGATTACCAGGTACTTTCTGCAGGTGACTTCACAGACAGCTTTAAAAAGTCCTCAAATATCCTGTGGACAAAAGAAAACAAAATTGACTGGAAGAGTCACCTGCATGATCTTAGTGCAGTTAATAAGTTAACCCAAAGGTCACATTCACTGCTTTCCAGGCTGAGTGTAATGTGAACTTACTCATAATGTGAGGTTTTTTCCCTTTCCATTGACATCACTGTGTCACACTTTGGCTGTGTAAGGTACAGAATTACATCAGGAACAAGCTTATACAGGGGCAAGGGCTGTACTTATGGGATTTTCAGGTACTCCTTCCTTTAGCCTTTCTGGGTGGAAGATAGAAGATCCCACTGTTGTTCCTTTAGTAGGAAGTTGTACATAAGTTTTGTCTGCACCCTTCTGGACTCCTATAGTTTGTGTCTGTTGTATCTTCCTTTCCTACAGTAACGAGTATTTGACAGCTATGTCAGAGCCAATGTATCATGTTCAGATTCTGGCCAATCTCATTCCATGACAATAATTATTTTATGGCAATGTATTTCAAAGTTGCATGGGGGATATTTAGGTTACTACCAGAAATGACAGGACGAAAATGAATCTCCTGTTCATCCTCCAGTGACACCAAAGGCAGCTGAGCCAAACCGAGGGTGGTTTCAGCAGAAATGAAGGACATTTGGTTTTGGTTTTATTTAAATTGCATGCCAAGATGTTAAACTGAGCCTAAACTTAATAACAAATTAACCTGTGGGTAATGTTAAGGGAAATTCAGCACTCATCTTTGGATGGGCCAAGAGCAAGAGGGAAAAATACTTGAGCTGCAGAAAATCCAGCTGTGTAAAAGAGTGAGACTGGTCTGCCCTGGTGTTTGCCAAGTTTCTCAGCAGAGCTGTCAAACTTTCTTCTAATAATGCCTTGCAAAAAGAGCCACAGTGTAAATAGGGGGTGTAATGCTTTCAGATACAGCTCTCCATCTGTGCAGAAAATAGCAAACTCCATTTTCTTTTCTGAGTTCAATTTTGGTGGTAAGACCATAATGTCCTTTCTCTGCTGGTTTTCTTTCTTTGCTTCCATTTTGGAAAACTATTTCAAGATGTGGCTAGGAGATGTCAAAAGGAGTTGACAGAGGATGGCTTGGGTTCAGTACCCTGGAGGATTTGGACAGTGAGCGTGCTATTGTGCAGAGAGTCTTTTGCTTCAGGAGAGTCATAGATCGCATTGTGGGGAGAGATGGAGAGTTTGAATGAAGATTGCAGGTGAGGAAGGACACACGACAAAGGTGACTGCATTTTCTAAGAGAGCTTGCTCATGAGCCACTTTACTGAGAGAGAAGAAACTAGAACAGGCTCAGGCAAGACAGACTGGGAAGACTGCTTGAGTATTGGAAGGGTGTGGAGGGTTTGTAAAAGCCACTCTAGGAATGTGAGGTGTCTGGGTTTGGGGAATGTAGCTCTCAGAAGGCACATGAGCTGGGCAGACTCCAAGTGAAGCAGCCAGCTGGGTTAGGTTAGAGAAGCTGCTGGCAGGACTCTGCTGCCACAAGTGTTTTGGGAACGTGTTCCAGGTTGGCCTGTTTCACAATGACTTGCAGTTCTCTATCAGACACTGGTGCAAGCCCTCAGTCCTTCTGCCTCCTCTTCCCTTGCTTAAGCCCAGCCATAAGCATGCAGGATCAACCCCCGCTGTGCCGAATTGGATCGGAGGGGAAGAAATGCCATCTCTGCCTCACCACCCAACCTGAGCATCAAAATTACCCCTCTATGCTGTCATCCACCAGTGACCTACCTACTTCTTTTAGACTCTGGTCAATTTACTGGCATCCTTTTGGTCTTGAAGTCAACAGGAGTCTTTTCATTGAGCTTACTAGGTGTGAGACTCTCCTTATTCTTCTGGTTTTGAACTGTGACAGGAAGCTCTGAGCAGTCCTGTTTCAACACGTCTTGTGCAAATAGAAGGATTGTTTGCAGGCTGTGCCTACAAAGACGTGGGTTTTAAGTGAAATGTAAGGAAACCCATTGCAGAGATGAAGACAAAGAAGCTGACATGATCTTCAAGTTTAGAAGTGAAAACCAAAGAAAACTAGGTGCAAGTTTCTTAATTTAAAAAAAGAATCCAATCAAAACTTACATCAGTATTGGCAAAAATATAGATTTTGGAGAGCCATAATTCTGAGCTTTATTGAAGGCTGATTTCCTTATGAGTGCAGCAAAACTGAGATTTATTACTTCTTGCCCTAAGACTAACAAATGTCTGTGGAGATCACAAGCCCAGTCTGGCATTCACAGATAGTTTCTGATGTAGACTTTGGAAAAAGTGAATAGATTACTAATTGATGTGTCAGATTCCTAATCTGCCACTAATGTCATTTGGACTCGCTGCAAAAAGCACTATTATGGGCAGCTGCACTGTGAAAACATGGAGACATCATTAACTAGATCCATTACAGTTAGGTTTATAGATTCTATAAAAGTTCATCTTCAGTTTTAACCTATAGAGTTGTTGCTTGAGGATGGGCTGATAGAACTTTTGAGTGATAAAACTTTTATCTGTCATACTGATATCTTTAAATCTTGAGTGATCATTTTGGTCCATGGGCACCAAGAAAACATCCTTTTATAGTACTGTGTTCTGACCTACCCAAAAGGGAAGACACAAAGATCACAGTGGTCCCTGAAGTCTTAAAAAGTGTAATTCCAAGGTCTTCATATTTTAAACAGCTTAATATGCTGAACTCTTTCTTACTCCCATGTTTCCTCAGACTTAGCAGGGCAACTCCCATCATGAACTGCACCGCTGTGAACTTGATCTGAGATTCTTACCCCAAAGACCACCCTGAACAACTGTGACTTTGAGAAAAATAGTGCCATTTCCCCCTCCCCTGCTTCTCTTTTTGCCTACAGCAGTGGCATTGTTACCATTTCCGAGTCATTCTCCACAGAAAAAGGCAAAGAAGTTTTTAAACAAGAGCTGGGATTCATCCTTATACCCGTTATCCCCGAAATGAAGCGGGTGGGCTGCAGCCAGTGGTTTTTCAGGACAACAATGCCAGCTTTGTTGCCATTCCTGTTTCTTTCAACAGCCTCAGCTTTCCTGTTGTGGGATGGGGGGGGCAGGCTTGGGTGAGGAGGGAAGATTCCCATTCATGAGTTAGCAGAACCTGGCACTGCCTGGATGCTGAGAGAATAGCTGAAGGTGGTATGGCTGGAAGCCACGCTGTGTCAGATGCCCTTAAGAAAGTGAATCAACATCAACTGACAATAAGGAAGATGCAGTCTGTTGCCAGCAGTCTGAAACCACATGACCTCAAACTTGAAGCTGAAACAGATGAGGACAAAAACCGGTCCAAAGGTAAAAAGCCTGTAGCGCACAAACCAAACAGCTCTGGATTTGGAATCAGACAAGAGTTTAGAGCCAGCAGGTTTCTGTCCAGTATGATTAGTTACTTTAGATGTAAAGTTTTGACAGATGTAGCTTGGTTAAAAGTACTTTAGGAAGCATAATTATTTGCTGCATAATTACGTACGGCCTTTGTCACATCCCAAGCAGTAGTGGTGTTGCAGTTAAAAAGCACTCTCTGGATGATCCCTTTGTGGCCTGATGTGTATGCTAATAGCTTTGTGAATAAACTTAACTCCCTGAGGTGTCTAATGCAGCACCCAGCAGAGAGATTTTGTCAAGCAAATAGTTGTAAGGCAGAATGTGAAAATGCTGCAGGCCAAAGGGGAATGTGTCTTGAGCAGATCCAAAAGGTACAGCGTAACACCCTGTGACAAACTACACTGGCAAAGCCAGGCCAGTGTGGTGCAGGCATCCAAGCTTAATTCCTAAGAACCAAACAGGAAACTAACAGTCCCCCTTCTCCCTCACCCTACAGTTTAGAAAGCTTTGGTCATGATGCATTTTAAAAACTACGTGTTTCATGCAGAAGCTGAGGACCACCACAGTAAATGGGACACACATCTGAGTCAGGTAGAGCTGCAGAGCACACACTGTGCTGGTATGAAACTGTCTCGTTTCTCTTAAGCAGTCCCTTTTGTGATTCCAGTCAGTGCAGTGCTGGCAGCAGTGGAGCCAGCCAGCCAAACCATGGTGGTGGTGCAAGGGGAGTGGTTCTAGAAATGACATAAAAGTGAAGGGACCTTTGCTGCGAATTCTCTCATTTTATCCCGGGATTATAACATTTAGGTGCAGGATGTGGGACCTGAGAGGCTGTTTTGAAAGAAAAAAATGACCACCCTCTGTCTTTTTTAGAGCAGCTCACCATAGTCTAGTCTTGAGCACATGGCTCTACCTATCTAGGCAGCTGAGCATACAGTTTCTATCCTGGCTGACCTTAAAGATTAGTCCTATTTTTCAAAAAAGCTCTCATCTGAGGTCTTTTTTTCTGCTCTATGTTGCTCGATTGACTATCTGCATTGTACGATGGCAAATACAAGGATTTCTTCATAGCATTTGTTAAGAGCTGGTTTTTAGAAGTATGAACAAAGCAACCAGTAGGATCCTTGAGTGTGACTATGCTGACAGCGAGATTAGTCACAGAAAAGAAGGCAGACCTTGCAACTGCTGTCTGAAGTATAGCAGAGGCATGACTTAGTCCCACATTTATCAGGCAAATTCTGCCTGACCTGAATTTCTCTGGAATGTTTTTCTTCCTTGCTATTGCAAAAGCACACCAATTAATTGCCAGGAAGCAATCTGTCCCCAGATTACTTCTTACCTCCCAAAAGGCATTAAAAGCAACATTACTGAAGTTGAAGAATCAAACACGTAGAAGCACCAAAACCTCAGTTTCAGGGTTATCTGGACAACTTCAGTTTTAACTCTAGTCCCTCTGTCCTGCAAATGAGGCCAAACTTTGTAAGCTTAGGGTAATATTTCAGCATGTCGTTAAAGACTCTGGCTTAACACAGGCCCACAGGCATCTCGTTCGCTCCTGTGCTCAAATGTTTTTGTATCAGAGAGAGACTTTGCAAAGTGGTGCCCATCTTGTGGGCCTGTGTAGGGTAGTATCCACTTATGGGCTGGCTCAGGGGTGCAGCCTTTGGCTGACAGGATCTGTCTTGTGACTGGATGATAAGCCTCTCCACTGGCACTGATGGTGGTTTGGGTGTAGATTCTGTCTCGTGGTGGAGTAGCTGTGGTACAGTTCCCTCTGTGCCTTTGTAAAAACCCTTTGTGGCTGTTTTGACCATGCTGCAAAAGACAATGGGTTGGAACTCCCATGTCTGTCTTTGTAGAGGTTGAAAATCAAGGTCAGTTGGATCCCAAGGAGAGCTGGAGCCAGAGGCAATCCCACACGAGCTTTACTCTATCAAGCTCAGGTACTAGTCACTGTGTGGCTGCACCAAGGCTCATGAGTAGCTGGGTAGTTTGATTCAGGCAGTTACTGCCCCAGCTATATCCTACTGGTGCCAGCACTCTCCATTTTAAATGTCACAGGAGGATGCTGCTGTTCCAGTATATTGCAGTCTCAGGATTACTGGGAGTGACTGACTGCCGTGTAGACATACCCTGAGGCTGGCCAAAAATGCTGGCAACAGTCCGTACCCACCCTGGAGTTGCTAATTTTATTTTCTGCCATTTGTGTTGTAAATCTGTTGTGGAATGTGTCTCTCTGTTCCCAGGCTCCCTTTTCTTGTTCCCCTCCTCCCAGGTTTCATTCTTCTTCCACAGATAATTGCAAGCACATTTTCAGTGTTGAGTTGCCCTTCTCTGTACAACTCCAAAAGGACGTAATAGAACAGTGCCTGTTTCATCACATGTGTTTGTACCTCAGAATCGGTGGATCTGGTCTAAACAATCTTTTAATAACACATTCTGGTTTTGAGAGAGAATGAGTTATAGCCTAAAACTTCAGGAGGTCCTTCTTCCACTTCTGGTAACACACTGAGAAGTCTGGTTTAAAAAAAAAAAAGATACACCTAAGTAGCTTCGTATTAATAGATGGATAATAGCTGTCTGAAAATGGTGTCCTAAGTTAGTCAAAAGGAAGCAGAGATCAAAGACGGATATAGATCTAAACGTGATGATCTTGAAGGTCTCTTCCAGCCAAAGCTGTTCTATGAAATGTAAATTAATAAAAAAAAAAAATCAGTGGAGACTTCTGCAAGCATGGATGGTTTGACCCGAGGAAGAGGTTGTGATGGAGCACCACTACACAGAAGGTGTGGTTGCCCAGCATAATACAGTACGTGATACCTGAGGAAGTTAATTTGAATCCCAGAAGCAGAATATCCCTGTTATATTAACTTTGTCTGGGCAAGTTGGTTTTGCAGTGTCAGTAGGATATCACAGAGAGATAAAGCACATAAAGAAAATCACATACAGAAATCACATAGAGAAGAATAAAGATTGGGAAGGAGAAATGGAGAGGTTCAAGTTGTATCATGGGCCAGGCTCTGGATAATAGGCCTGGGTTTGGGTGGCTTTTTTTAGCTTTGCAGTAAAACTGCAAGATATTTACAGGTGCAGTTACTGAACCTGCTAAGCCTAACATGGTGGTGGGTACCTTCCCTCTGTCACGTGCATCCTTTCTCACCCTTGTATCTTCCAAATCTGATGGTTTATTTACAGTATTGGAATGTAACCACATTGGAACTGGGCGTGGGAATGTCCACCTCCCACTGCTTTCTGGTCTCCTGTGGGAAGCATTAGCGTGGTTCTGGGCAAGGGTTTCTATGGTTTTACTCTACGCTTTGTGAAGGATGTCTGTGTAATCCCTAGTGAAGCAACATTCTCTTGCAGTCTCTCTAATTTCTTTGTTTTTGAGCATCTTGTACAGCTTTACTTAACATAATAGAACTGCACCAAAGAGGCAAGTGGCAGTCATTTAGAAACTCCCAGACAACACAATTTTCGTTTAATCAATAGCTTTGTGGCTTTGCCAGCTATGTCTTTCTTTTTGAAGGCTTATTCTGCTGAGTAAGCCAAGGCCATGTTAAATAGCTGGGCCGTAATGATTTGGCAAATCTCGCCTACGCTTCCTGCTACAAGGGTTCTGGTTTCATACTTCATTGGCTTTGCTGGCAACAGCCTTGTGCACCCAGTGACCCAGAACATAGGGACAGTACAAGTCCCTATTGTGCAACCTCTACAGTGCACACCAACACAGGAAATATTAGGTTTGCAAGTGCCATTTGCCAAGTAATCATTTGTTTTTATACAAGAGCAGCAATCTAGCTGAAATATTTACTTTTCCACTAGCAGTTGGGTTCCAATAGCCTGTAACCCGTGCTGTCTGCCTGGCCTGCTGAGTTCAACAGGTTCCAGGTGAAAATGACTTCAGAGCTGGGGAAGGTGATAAATCCCAGACTGTCACTTAGAAAAGCCTTTGGTAGTAACTCAGCAGCAGCAACACCAGTGGAAATGTTGTTGCCTCTAAAAATGTGGTTCCCTTCACCATTATCTTAGTGGAAGGCTGTGCTGTAGTGGAACGAAGTTGGCTGCCTCTTGGCCAACAGTTGTGTTGGGGAACAGAATTTAGCAAAAAGCATTTACTAGGCAAACAAAATAAACAGGCCTTCTTTGTTCTCAGTGATCCCTTTCCATTTGCAAAATCCTCCCTACAACAGATCCTGAGCCTCTTTCCATTGCTGCATCCAACCCAGCAGGGAGTTTTGTCATCTGTGTCTTTATTTGAACCCCAGTTTTAGGAGAAAAAAAAAAAAATTGCCAACAAAAAAAACCCCCAATCCAGACTTTTCTCAGTTTTCTGCTTTTGTTCTTGTTTAGGTAAAACAAATCAAAGCAAAAGGAGTCTGATCATAAGAGTTTGCTTTTACTTGCTTGAAAAGTTTCCTTCCTGCTGAGCTCTAATTAACTTAGGGTGTTGAGCCTTAAAAATTAGTATTGTTTTACTATAACTTCTTTCTCTGCTCCAAAGACCATTGAGACGCCAAGTTTGTATGCCAGGTCTTACCCACGTATGGGATAGTTGGACCCTGCAGAAATTTCTGATGTCTACTCTCTGGTAGCTGGCTGTCGCCTGCCAGCGAGAGTCCAAAGCCCACCCATCTCCTCCATCTGCTACCAGCTGGGCCCCCTTCCTACCACCCTGCTGCTGCCAGCATCAGTCTGGAGATAGCTAATGAAGTGGCAGGTTTCTAAGGTAGCATTTTAAACATTGTTTGTAATTACGACATTAAAACTAGACAGGATAAAGAAATGCTCCCTGGAAACAGTTTGTTTCTTAGTTTAGGTAGTCTTGGGAAAAGTATCTTTCCTTCAAAGGAAAAGCACAGCTTCCTTTCTTCCTCTTGAAAACACAACCTCTAGCACCTTTCAATGGGTAAATTCTTTCCTGTCTAGTGCCTCCTTTATCTCAAGTAAATCTGCTTGCTGTGTAACACGGGATAGAATTAACCCAAGAGGACAGAATTCTTCCCTGGTATCAATCATGAGCCACCCATGGCCATCTGTGGTCAGTTTTTGATAAAAATGCAGGTTGCCTGGTTTTAGTAACTTCAAAGTGATGTGGCAAACCAGGTTTTCCTACAGAAGCTTTACAATAATTACTTTGTCTTCTGATTTTCTGCTTGTGTGCGCAGGCACATCTCATTTTAAGTGCCATCCTCTCTATTTGGTATGTTTTTTCTTACGTCTTTCTCCATTATTTCACTCTGTTATTGACACCTGGTCACTACTAATACAGATATGATCCTGAGGCTTCTCTCCATTCAAAGACAAAAGACATCTTGGTTTTTTTAGGAAAATATATTCATATTTTGGTTTTATACCTTAAGTACTATAGGTTTTATACCTACTGCACACACCTGCAGCTCATTCTGAAATTGTTACGGTGTTTGAAGGAACTGTCCCAGATGTTCCAAACGCGTTATTGCAGCAGCACCTCTGAGTATAATGAACAGAATCACATGAAAGTAACTCCTACACGGTCTCCAGAAAGTTGTCATCAGTTAAATGCTTTTTACTTTCTTGATGTGGCATTCTTAGACAATATGAAAGCAAACTTGGCTTCATTAGCCTTGAGGTTTGTAGGCAACCAGGCAAGCCCACTACCAAAGAATTCCACTTCAGTATTGGTCAGAACATATCATTTCCAAATTGCTTTGATACCAAGCCATCATTTGCAACATTCCCATTTGATATCAAGTCTCTCCCTGCTGATCAGATGAGTGAGGCTAAATGAGATAGCATTCTGATCTTTTAAAATCATTTAGGAGCAGCCGAGGCCAGATGGTTCTGGGATTATGAATTATTCTCCCAGCTGCACCATTACAAAATCCCAAGCATCTAGGGAGCTGGTACACAGGAGGAGCATTATTGGAAGCAAAGTTTCTGTAAGGATGAGGAGAACTCCACAGTGATGGAAGTAGCTGTGACAAGGATACCACTGAAAATACAGTGTCCTTACAGCAAATGTCTTCAGCTGAACTGCTGCAGACTGATCCATTGCTCGATCATAACTGCAACTAATAGAATTGGATTGTGCATTTCCTGTGCAACTTTTTTCCTAGACAGTTGTTTGGGGTTTTTTTAGTTCTTGAAAGAAAAAGCAAAGATGCAGGTTTGTTAGTGTCCACTTACAGTCACCCTTCATGTTGATGAATCAGTGCAAGGGGGGTCACGTAGGATTCTTGCACTGAATCTGTGAGCCCATAGTGATTGGCAATGTAGAGCAGGAAAGAAGAATAAAAGAAGGAGGCTGAAAAAGATTTCTTTCTGTGAAAAGGACTTCTGCTGCTCTGGGAGCCGTGAAGCACGTACGTATCCACTGGCTTGTCTGGGGACTTCAGAAGACTCGACGCTGGTAAAATTATATATACATGACAGTTACTTCACATCTCTTTGTCTTTTGATGTTGGTCATCTCCTCTTTCCCATCTCCAGGAATGGAGAATTCATCTCCCAGTGTGGGGAAGGCAGCCAGAATTCCTGACTCCTCCAGAGCATTCCCCAGGCTGCTCTGCTTCCCCCAGTGCTCAGAAGTGGGTGGCTTCCTGACGGGGCAGAGTGTGGGATGGTCGCGGTCACTTGTGTCGCACACATTTGGTAAATATTCGCCACCGTCTCTCCCTTCTCCTTGAATTTCTGTTAAGGGTGTCTCGTGTTGTGTCTCTTCATTCAGGTTCGACCCTCAGTTATTAATGTAGTTGACTGGAGGCTTTCACTTGTTTCACGGGAGTTTTAGAAAAGTGATGGCATGCAAGAGCTTCCCCTTAGGTTGCTAACCCTTTGAGTGACAGATCCATCAGCCGTTCTTACTGAGCTTTTGTCTCTCTTCCCTACTGGGTGGGAAATCCCACCCAGCTATCCCAGGGTTTTATCTTTTTTCCACTCTACAATTTATATTCCCTATTCATCTTCTGGGGAAATGCTTGTCACATTTTCTGAGGTCTCGTTCTCACCCACTTCAGGCAGTGCTGAAAACAAACAGCTTGTTACCCTTCAGCGTGTTAACTTCTGCGATGCACCAGGGTGCTTCCTGCATGTGAGGAGCTACAGATGGAGCACTGCAGCCTCTGCTCACCAGAAAAGAGAAATGAGCAGTCTTTCTCTGCCTACCACTGTTTCATTCGTTGTCACTGTGCTCCTTCTGCAACTCCCTGTTTTCTGCAACCAGACTGAAGCAAGTGAGAGAGAGAGAGAGAGAGAGCATTTTCTTTTATGTCCAAGAAGTGGGTTACATCTTCTGGAGGGCAAGTAAGCAGCTTAGTCCATACATTTTCTTGGGGATGTTACTCTTTGACCCTCAGATAACTTTATTCTTGCTTTAGGGTCACAGCTCAGCTGTGATCATGACCAATAGCCACTGTCTCTCCATTGATAGCTTGAGAGGAGTGCTTCCCAGTGAAGAGCCGCTGACGCATGTTTTACAATGAGTGCTTTTTGCTACATTTGTGTTCACCTCCTCAAGAAGGATTGGACTTCTAAACCCAATCCCTGACTCTTAGTGATGCTGTTCTGTCAGGAACCTGTTGCCTCTGTGTGTTGGTGGCATGTATCAAAGCATGTGAAAGCGTTTACAAATGCTGGGTGTCAGGTTGGATAACTGCCAACCTGTGGAGATGGGGTAGTGCTCTAGGAATATGAAAGGGCCAGGAATCTGTGTGCTGAGTGATGTAAAGGTCCACAGGGACAAAAAAGAAAGGCTGGAATGGCAGCCATTGTGTTCTCTGATCAGCAGGAAAGAAGGTGGAATTGTTCCTATAAGTGTCAAGTGTCCTGAGCTCCTGATCCTGCTAGGAGATTGTGAGGTCATCGAAGGAGCATTTTTAGCCCTGGGCAGTCATTTCCATGTGATGTTGGGCAGTGGTCACATGATTGAATTAATTACACGAGCCTTTCCCACATCTCCATTGCCTCTGTAGGTTCAGGAGGGTCCTGGCTGTGTCAGCACCATCAGACTGAACCACCATGACCCCCTTAGAGTAGGGAATGCTGCGGGAGAGCGGGCTGTTCCAGGCATTACACGCTCACCCGTGATAACTCAGAGGTGTACCTGACTTTGCATCTTGAAAAGTCGTTTTTCAGAGAGACAGGATTCTAAACAGGACAGGACCCCATCTGTGCTGGGAGAGCTGGTCCTGAACTGTTTACTGGGTAATCACAGTCCTTTCTGAGTCTGAATGAATGCTGCTGGAGAGACATTGATTGACAGCTGTTTAAAGATTTATGTCAGATACTATATGGGACTTGGAAAGATGTGAGCATTGGGATCAGGAGGAAGAAGGGTGTTTTGCTGAGGTAATGGAATTACCACACCTCTGTGGTGTGGAATTTCCATCAAGTTTATTTGTACAGATATTGATCAACTTCAGCTTTTTCTAGAACTTTGTATTTGGTGGAGCACACCTTTCTCTGCCACAAGGTACGCTGCCCTCCGCAGTCTTGGAACCTTCTGATTCTTACCAGAAACACTGCAAAGCTTTTTCAGGAAAAGGTTGCTATGCTTGGACCACATCCTTCAAATTAGATGCAGTGGAAGCAGGCCATTGGAATGGTGAGTGTTCAGTTGCATTGCAACTGGATTCCTTCATCTTACCAAACAGCTTGGAATACATCAGGCAATGCCTGAGCTGCTCTGAATCAGCCACTCTGCAAAAGCAACAAGGATTCTCAAGAGAGAATCACATGAGCACATGTCAGCTGGAAGAAGTAATCAATAGCGTAAGCTTGCGATATTACTGGGGAGAAGATCCTAAGATGATTCACCCTGTTCTTCATGGCCTTGATCTCACTTCATCCAAACCATACGAAAGGACAGTTGTTGATGGCGGTGGGATTTGGCCATCTCTGTTACAGGTATCCAGGCCCACGTGGGCAGTGAGCTTTTAGATGAAATGTTCAAGCAAGTAAAGGCCACATTGCCTGTTCCTGCCATGTCAGTCTGTCATGTATGCTATCTGTCCCTCGTGGCACAACCTCATACTTGCTGCCTTCCAGATTCCATGGCAAAAGAACGAATTCTTTTTAAATGAAAACCGTATCATAAAGGGCTGGATCTGTCATGCAGCTGAATAAACCCCAGCTTTCCACGCTGTTATTCACCATAGGCATTCATGTGTTCTCACTCACTGTTGTTGACTTCTTGGCTGTTTGATGAGTAGATAACCATATAAAATATCTGGTTACTTCATTATTGGAGAGTGACATTAACTTGGTTATGAAAACAAGAGTCCAGTAGTCATGGCTCCCTTTAAATTCTGTCTTGTTAGATGAAAAACACCCCAATAGCTCAGCACCCACCCTGAACACCCCTGTTCTAGATAACATTATGTGCACAATGACCATCTTTGATTACTTCAAATGCTTTAAGTAGGCTCATCTCCTACTCTTCATCACAGCTCCCCAGAATACCTCCTGCCAGCTTCTGAAATAGCCGAGTTATAGTTAAGTGACTGTGTGTACATGTTTGAAAAGCACAAGGTGAAAAAGCCTGTTTCCCATTAAGCCAGCAGTCTTGGTGACTGTTGTTTATGTAAGAAGGTTACACAAGCTGCTTCGTTGCCTCCTCCCCAGCTCAGCTCACTTCAGCATTTCCCCAGCATTTGTTAGTTTGCCCTCTGTCCAAGCCTCACTTGGACTCCCTTCTGACCACTCTGGCTGTCTCTGCTGCTCTTTGGTTGCTTTGGAGATCCATCACCTTCCCAGGCCACTCTCTTAAAATTACTGTCCTCATTTTGCACTGCAGCTCGCGTTATAATTCCAGCTCTAATGAGCAACCCCCTTTCACTTCTGCCTCTGTTATGCTTTTATTCTCAACTGGTTGGAAACCTCATAACTTCCCAGATATCAGCATTTTATATTGAAATGTTAAACATGTTGAACCAGTTCAGAAGTAGGCACCTTTCCAGTGATGCAGCTTCAATTTCAAACATTAATAAAAATTCCGAACATTGAACTTGATTTGGGACTGGACGACTCACAGGCTTGATTATGTGATACACTATCTCCCACTTCTAGGTTGCTGGTTCCAGTCCAGCCCAAGTCAGTAGCTGTGGAGAACGGTTGACGTACGTTCTCTTCTTAGTGACCTGTATTGATCTGAGTTTAATGGCCATGTTTAATGTTCTCAGCTGTCAGCCACGCACCCTGTATAATCTCCTTCCGTACCAGCATCTTCCTCTGTGGTTGAGATTGGATGGACTATAGCTGGGACTCCCTTCTCAACCATTCACAGAGACCCAATAGGAAGTGAGAGGAATTTTGTCCTTCATAGATGTAAATGGGTGGCGTTTGTGCCCACAGCATGTCTAAGTAGCAGGCTTTCTGTGGAGCACTGTCATCCTGCCCACGCTGAAACACTGGAGCGGATAAATTGCAGCTCCCCTTCTCCCTTCCCCCTCACGGTATGTGAGGATATTGTCCAATCTGCCCTCCCTTTGCATTTATATTTCTCCAGTGGGGTTTAGAAAGAAATCTTGTGGCTAATCCTGGCTCTGCAGTTAATGCTAGATTACGTCTGAGTGAGTCATGTCAAGCTGGGTCACAGGGAATGACTTTTTATATGCTTTTCTGAGAAGGTCAGCAGTGACCTACCCTGCTGTGATGTGCAGCTCCTGGTACTGCTTATACCTTTTAGCAATTCAGTGTGGCCTTGCAGAAACAGAGCCTGCTAGAGAACATCTGCAGGCTAAGTCAGCTGCTATAAACACAGGTAGGTTTGCTTTCCAGCAAACAAAAATCATCAAGCCTTGTCATGCAAAGATCATAGTGGTCTGCAGGTAGGTGGCCCCAAGGAGCTCTTCCTTTTTGATCTATTGCCAAGCTCAGACAGTTGCAGCCATTTGTGACCTGGTTCTTCAAGAAGAGAAAGACTCTTGGATTTCTCTGTCTGTAGAAGCGAGAGACTGATCAGTGTGTTCATTTCCTTCTTGGTAGCTGGATGGCCTCAGAAGTGGTGACTTTGAGGTTAGTGCCAGTTGTGTGGAGAACAATCCATTGTGTGCCGTGCAGAAGTCTAATAAGCAGCTGGGGTGACAGCCAGCCCACCTTGGGTAGCCTTGCTCATCCCGAGTGTCACTCTAAAGTGAACCACTGTTTGACTAGCCCTGTATTACTTGCAGACAAATAGGATGGTTTGGCTTTCACAGGGAAGTTACGGAGATGCTCCTATTAATAGCCAGCTGAAGTGTTCGTTTGAAACAGAGGGGCTGTAAACCTCATGGTGTTTCCACTTCTGCAAAAGTGAAAAAGTTTTTTTCAGGCTTCCCTTCTTCGTAATTCTTTCATTTGCCGACTTCTTTTTGCCTTTTTCTGAAGAAAAGCTCTTGTTTTACTGCTGGTGGTATTTTCTATCAATCTCGCCTCTCTGCCCCTACTTCATAATCTCTCCCCACCAAAGCGTCCAACAATAATCCCGGGGAATTCTCAAGTGGTCTGTTACCAGCCACAAAGTTGCAGCTGTTGAAAAAATTTAAAGCATCTCCCAAATCGGTTTCCCCCAGCACTTGGCATTATCCTGTAAGTGGGACGTGGGGCTTTTCACAGGAAACCTATGGAGAGTCACAGTGGTTCTGCTGAAGGTTTGTATACGTGACCTTGAGAACGTGGAGGTGCAACGCAGGGCACTGGAGGCAGGAGGGCTTTCCACAGGCTTTGGTGAGCTTGGGCTCCAGCTTTTAAAGAATAACAGGAAACACTGGAAAAGGCACCAAGAGTAAACAGAACAGTTTAGTTACATTAACTGTCTAGAGGAGAAGCTCCGCTAATGACCGAAACAAACAAAGCAAGTGCATTTATCTACCAGTGCTGTGGGGAAACAAATGGCTGCTAATTGCATTTGGCTTAAAAGGGTTACACAAGAAATTGGCCGGCTCAGGCCCAGAGTGTAATTCTGGCATCCTGACCCAATTCTGATCGCTGTGTAGACTCTGACAGAGACTAGTGTCCTGGAAAGGAGCTCAGACTTCAGAGAGGCCAGGGCTTTGGGTGAATGCATGCGATTTTTCATTCACAGCAATGCTGATTTAAAGTCTCATTCTACAGAAAAACAGCATCAAACAGATCTGTTGTTGCTGCCTCCCTGCTACTCCTGATAAAATTTGCCTCGCTGTGATTATATTAACAGTCAGAACTCAAACTGGTTGGTCAGCTTGTTTCTGGACTCACATATGATGAGCAACAATAAATATGCTGCCGGACTCCTTTGGAGATGCCTTGGTGTCTTGGACTGATAATCAATGCATTGTTTATGTTAGAAGAGAAGCTGGAGTGTGAAACCAGGGTCCCATTGTGCTTACTCTGAATAAACACAGAATGAAAGAGCTGACAGTCTAAGCTGTTCTTGCTTGCCTTTGTGGGATCTCATTGTCTTCAGGAGGAGATTGTGAGGAACTGAGGGCTGAAATTTTACCCTGCTCTTAAAATGGAGCGAGTGACTGTGGCAGCAACAGCGCAGAGGGGAACCGAGTCCTGCCCATTTGTAATGGCTCTGCTGGCTTTGGATGACATGCAGTGTGTGTTTGTTGCTCCTGATAAAATGGATAGTTAAGGACTGGGAGAGCACGGAGGGCAGTGGGTTTGCAGGGTATTTTAGTGCCATTTTGACATTCCTACTTCTAATCTAAGAGCCGTTCTTATCGGCTCTTCTTTCAAGATCTATTCATGTAAGAATAGAACTCCTTCCCAAGGCAGAATAGACTGATTATCTCCCTCTAATTCCATGTGGACTTCTGAATAGCAGGTAAGATTAGATGATCACAAAGAAAATGCAAAGTACTGAATCAGCACTTGCACTGCTGTTTCGTACAAACCCATAACGCTCTGTCTGGTTTATTTCTGTTAGAAGGAGGGCGACCATTCATTAGTGAAAAGAATCAGCATGGCATTACATTTACTATGTGTTTAGGAAAAACTGATCCCTTTGATGTAGCTGGAGACCCTTGAACTTCAGAAAAGAATGTGTTAGCATGCTAGGGTATGCCTTAGTGCTGCAGGTCATTTAATCCCTTCCTCAAGTGAGTCATTGTAAGGTAAAGTAGATGCTGGGAAAAGTTCTGCCCTGCCAATTAAAACAGGCTCCGAAGGTGTTGCTGGTTTTCATTCTACCAGAAACTCATCACAGCGAGGCCAGTAGAGGTTGCCTGTGTACCTTGAGGCCACGGCCCAAGCTAATATAAACTGGCGTGGTTCTTTTGACTTAGCAGAGGCCCTTTGCTTTCCACCAACAGCTATGGCTCAATTCCTTTATGCTTATGTCTATTTAAAGAATTTCTGTTAAGAAATCAGGACTGATTCAGAAAGGTCTCAATTTCCACACGTGAGAATTGAACGGTTTTCAGAATAAGCCTGTAAATAACTCTGAGATGTGAGTTCTGACTCTGTCTTTATAGGAAATACATTCTGCCCGTTCTGCCTGCTTCAAACACCCTTGTGAAATCAAAGCTGAGTAATGAATGTTAGCCTCTGCATTTCAGGAGGTCGGGTTTGTAAAAAAGTTAAGGGCAGGAATGTACTAATTAGTAACCGTTGCCCTTGTTGTTTGCCAACAAAAAAAAAATATCCCACTTTCAACAAATCTAGCAAGGAATAAATGAAGTTAATCAGAAAGCCAAGGCATTTCTTAATTAACGACTGCAGGCCAAACACTGGTCTTTTGTGAAAGAGATAAAATCAGGGAGCCTAAAACACTTGGGAAGTCAGGAAGATGGTTTGTTTTCATCCCTTTCAAGTGGAACAGCTGAGGTGCCAACCAGGAGGCTGTTGAGGAAGCTGCCAGAATGGGAGAGCTGCCAAATCCCATCCCACAGAAGCCCTGACAGAGTAGAATCCTGAAGGACTCAACTTTGAGTCTCAGCACCGTGGCTGTCACAAGGCAGCCAAGCTGAAAAAAAAGCTTGGAAACCTGCCTCCTTTCCATTAGAAAAGTTAACACTGTTGCTGCACAGCCACAAGCCTTCTGAACTGGCATTTTTGGGCAAACTTTCCTCTGGAAGATTTCCAGTAAGCTTACATACCTCATTTCATTGTCCTTAGCTATTCCTTTCCTGATTTTTAGGAATATGAACTTTAGATGGGCTTATTTGCATTGGAGGAATGATGCTGGAACTTTCTTCCTAGCATGTGAAGAGTTTTCTCTGTGTGTAGAAACAACATGGGTAAAATATTTGGAGCGAAATCCAGGCTCTGTTGAAGGCAATGGCGAAACTCCCATTCGATTCAGTAGAGCAGGAATTGCACTTTTTGCTATTTTGAAGTTGAGTTACTAATAGACTGTTAAATTATTCCTGTGTGCATCAAACAAAATGTGCTTGATATTGATGTTTCTGCTGTGTTCAAAGGTTTAAAAGCAAGAATAACTATGAACTTCTCAGTCTAAGAGTTATGTTAAATGTAGTTTTGCTAGAAATAATAATGTCCCTGGAGATAAACCTAAAATAATAGACTCCACCATATAATCTTCACTTTAAGCTAAAAATAGCATAGATGGTGGTTTAATCTAAGCCATAATTATCAAACTGCTGAAGCTGGTTTTGGTTCATTGCAACTAGAAATGTATGTCGTGTTCAGGCTTTGAAGAGTTGAGTCCCACAACTGAAGAGAAGCAAAGCCAAGAGCATAGTCAGAAAGCAAACAGGAGCCTCTGATTTGTGGAGAAATAGCATGGATTAGAGAGTCCAACACCATATTTAAAGGGACTGCTCCTGGCTTGCTCAGCCCAGCCAGATGGAGACCCAGGGAGTTCTATTAATCTGTGTTTTCAGCCCCAAATACCTCAGACACCCCTTCTTAACCATCGTGGAAGACCCTATAGTTTATTCATGAAACAAGTGTCCATAGTAGGAGGTGAATGATTCTGTGTCACACGTGCAGCCTAATTTTGACTTGTTAATTGCTCAGTGTCATTACTAAGTCCAATGGGAAATGAGAAACCCACATAATAACTTGATAGGGGTTTTTTTGTCTTGTTTTTTTTTTTTCAATCAAACAGCATGGGAATGAGCCACGATGATGATCATCAGTCCTGCGCAGGGAGGTCTCATATTATGTCTGGAGAATGGGTGAAGGGCAGGAACCCAAGTGACCTCTCCTGGTCTTCATGCAGCCGCGATGACCTTGAAAACTTCCTAAAGTAAGAATTGTGCTGATTATCAAAAATCCTCTCAGGCAAGAATCTGATGTGTTATTTCAAAGTGAAAGTCTAAACAATTTTCCCCAAAAAAAAGTGTGTGCATATCTCATTAGGGTGTGCAAGTTTGAATCTGTCTCCATTACAGTAGCCCCTCAGCAACTGAGATTTGCAGAGAAGCAGGAGAATTATGTGCAGTGGTCAGTGTACTGAGAGCTTCTTAAAAACCATCTCAAGTCACCTTCATCTTACAAAACTTGCCCTTCGTGTTTGCAGTGACAGAAATCTCTGTGTAGGTGGCCTGAAAAAATCTCCGCTGATGGATGATGCCAGCTTTGCGCTGTGGCTTTTGCTGTCATTATTATTATTATTAAACAGCTTTTATTTTGTGGAAACTGTACTTTGCCTGAAGGTAATTCTGATGTGTTTTCTCACTCCTCAGTGAGTGTTGGTCTTAAACAGCTCGCTATAAACTTCTTCCCCGGTGGATCAATGTTTCAGTTCATCATATTCAGCAGTTAAGGAAGGATTTCCATCCTGCTGCTTGTTAATTCTCATGTACTACAGCAAGCACTGGGGATTGTCTGAACTCTTTAACTGTGGTCTTAAACCTACAGCACAGCTCTCTGACAGTGTCTGGCACACTGGCCAGTGCTTTTGTTGCTAGAAGTGGGTTCAGCATGGAAAATTCCCCACTCTAGGTATTAGAGGTGGGAGAGAAAAGGAAAATAATAAAAGAAAATGGGATAGCTACTTCCACATTAAAGGCAGGAAGCTGAAAAAGAAGTTGTACCTCAACTCACCCTGGTCCCTGATTGAGGGGAGATGACATGTTCCAATTTGTGAAAGGTTGTTGTGAGGGAAAAGGGAAAAACCTTTCCTTTATGCCTATGATGGATAAGAAAAGAAGTCAAGGGCTCAAAATTCATCTAGGGGGATTCAGGTGAGACATGATATAAGACTTTGTAGCTGTTACTGTAAGGCTTGTGAAGCTTTGGACTGGGAAACCTGAGGGCAGAATTGAATCTCCATCAGATTTTTAGGAATAATTTAGATAAATGTTTAACACAGCATGATGTGAATATAGTTGATTCAGCTTTGAGGGCTGGGCCCAGGGATGAGTTCCCAAGGACCTTTCTATCCACAGTTTTCAATGATTTAGAAGACTTCCAGATATATACGGGGAAAAATCACCACTGTTTCACACAAGGTCATCGGATTCCCTGTTAAAGAGGGGACAGCAGCTTCTCTACAGCAGTGATCTAATACTCCAGTTCTAAGCTGCTTTCCCTTAAAGTCATGTTTCATTCTTACACTCCACAGGTCCAAGGTGAGCACCTGTTTGCTGGTAACAGACCCCCGAAGCCAGTATGCAGTGCGGCTCCCTCACAAGCTGCCTGGAATGCACTACAGTGCTGATGAACAGTGCCAGATACTTTTTGGGACCAATGCTACGTTCTGTAAGAATATGGAGGTAAGAGCTCATGGGGTGTACCTGGAAACAAGGTGGGCAGTGGAAATAAAACTGTCAAGCACTGCGGAGGAAAAGGAGTCTGCTCAGAACTACTTAATGGGATTTTCAGCGTGTTCAGCACTGCTGCTAGAAAATCAGTAGTCAAACTCCCACTGACCTGTGTGTCAACAGCACAAACTTACACAGCTCTCCTCCTTTCCCTGCACTGGTCATGTGAATCTCCTACAGCAGACCCAGAAAAACTTTTGTTTGTACTTGGCCTTATTTTAGGAACAGTTCCCTTTTGACACTGTCTTGCTGAAGTACTCAGTAGAGATTGTTTTGCTGGAAGTTCAGCTGAGGTGAAAGCTTGTTCTTACAAGAGCACTTGCCTGCGTCCACAGAGTCAGCTTAGGTGACTGGCTGGATCTTTCAGTAGACCTCACCTTCAGACTGTGATAGTGTTCCTAAGAGCTGACTCTAACTCTGTGCCAAGGAAATAGCAGTGACTGCTTGTTTGATGAGGCCAGTTAGAGATTGATGCAGAATTAGTCCCCATCCTGTGTGTTTTCTAAGCAACGTGATGTTTAGTCAGGATTTGGGTGAAAAATGGCTTATATCACATGGTTAGTTGGCAAAATGGAAACAAAATGATTTTTACTGTCTCATACATGAGATGAGTCTCTTTGATTTGTCCTCTGGAATTTAGACAGCTAAACTTTTCCTAAGGTCTTGCATAGAACTAAATGTCTGCATCTCACTTTACAAAGGGACTGGAGAAATGCTTGCTTCCAGTGTGTTCTCGGAGATATCCAGACATCATGAGGCACCGTGTCCTGTCACCAGCACCAGCTGGTGTCATTCTGTCCTACACAGACAGGCATGAAGCAGCCAGGCTTCCTCCTGTCATTAACTAGCCATTTGTATTTTTCAGATGTCCCTTATTCCCATTCTGAGTAATCTTGGGATCTTAAATCAGTGTTAACAAAGAAAACAATAATCGGTGATAACGGAGGTTTCTAAGTGCCAAATTACCAAAAGTTTTGATCACATGCAAGTCCTGGGAACGTGCTCTTAGTTTCACATTTGCTGGTTTATTTATTTTGGATTTGGAGGCTAGTTAATACAGAACAATAAGAAAAAAATCTGGGTAGGTTGGATTTTCCAGCTCCATCAAGAAAATGCAGACCACCAGGACTACTGTACTGGAAGGAAAGTATTAGAATATAGGTCTGTAAAGAAAACCCCAGATCTACCCAGGATGATTCAAGTTCTTCCACTTGTGTGGGTGTCGCCCAGCTTGACTGCTGTTGGAATATGTATTTGCTATTTCCCTTGCTGCGATAAAAACAGTCTGTTTCTGGGTAGTCCAGTGCCTAATGAGAATGTCAGCCTACTGGTAGGTGGTCAGTGTTTCTCACGCAGAAATTGCCTGTCCAGTCTGGAATTGCTTCAGGGACAAGTTGCTTGCCAGCGTAACAAGCCAACAGGCACTGTTCTTCTCCGGGAGCTACAGACAGCAGGTGTTTGTGTCTCCCAGGATTTTTCACCGGTCTTATTATTTGCCATCTTTAGAACAGAGTGAAAACTGCTTTTTTTTTCCTCCATTGCTCCTTTCGTGTCTACCAAAGAAAAGCATATTTTGTGAGGACTTTAGAACTTGCTAACAAACAGCCTTGTAGAACTTCAGCAGATTAATAACTACTTGCAATCGCTCATTTAGAAGTCTTTTTCTATTACACGTAGGTGTTAAGAGTTAGTATTCACACTGTGAAGCTTTGGATCAATTATGTCACATCCCATCAATTTAAGTAAACATTTGCATCCCGTTACACTACTCTGACTTGGCCCTTGAAGACAATGAAAGGAAAATCTTTAGAGGAAATGATCAGCTTTAGTTTTCAAACCTTTGAAGTTTGCATTCTTTTCACCTTTGTGTTTCTCATGCCTCATCTGCAGAATGCTTGTTTCATAAGTCTCAAAGCTGTCTACAAAAATATGAACCAAAAAAAAAAAAAAAATTGGCACTAGTCATTGGCATTAGCTGTAGAAATTATTGGCAAATACAGCTGTCTCCTCTTTTAGCCAATGGTAATGTGGTATTTTTAATTCAATAAAGTATTAAAAAAATCCAAATGTAAAAGTAATAAACATTTGACAGTAAATATTTGTTACAAAAAGGAAATAAACTCCAGGAAATGAGCCTGCTCAATCTTTTTATGATTACATGTGTCTACTGTCTATTTTCTTATTTAATAAAAAGAGTTACATTAGAACATTTCATTGGACATAGTTGAGCTACATAATTCTGTCGGACAAACTAGAGGAGCTATATTCAAAAATGCCGTATAATTTGGTTGCAGAGCAAATGTCAGAGATTAGATGAATCCAGAATTTTGACATTTTGGAGAAAGTGCAGAAACTTTTTGTGCAGTAAGCTCTTTCCCTTAAAAGCATCAAAGCCCAAATTTTTAAAGGAATGTAGTCTCCTTTGCCTTCGTAGAGAGTCAGGTGCCTAAATGCTTGGCAGTGTCTGGACCTCAGACCCTGGTCCAACTAGATAGTTAATCCGTGAATATTCCACCTTATCTGGATCTTTCAGATTGACTCTCCAAAATTCTTCTTCCATGTTTGTCTCCCATGGTAATTCAGATGCCCTAGTACAAAATAGTAGCTCTCTGACTTACAAGTTTGTCGAAGCAGCTTTCCTGCAGCTATGCTGCTCTACATTTGCAGAACCAACCTGAAAACACATGAGGTAGGCTCAGCTTTACATAGGCTGTATACCCCATGACGTGCCTTTTTCATCTGATTGAATTTTTTTAAAACGAATTAATTAACAGCATGAGTATATGACAGTCAGCTCAGCCATAGCCTCTGGTTGTAGTCTATGTATAATTTATAGGATCTGGTTCTGTACCATCAGTGTTGGGTTAGAGTTACTAGTGCATGTCACCTGTTTAGGGAGCTGTGGAATCAGGCTTTTAAGCTGACTGTTTGATGGTACAGGAATAATAAAGAGCAGGCTGACCTGGCAGCCCCTTGAGGCAATGCAAGTCCATTTTGGTGCGTACTTTCATTTGTATGAGATACATCCAGGTGACTGGTTTTGGATGAACTTTAACCTGAGTATTAGATGGGCGAGTCCTTGCTAATCATGAGGAAACTAAAGTGTTTTCCTGGCTCTGTGGCAGAACTAGTTTTGATCTGAGGAACTGAATAAGAAAACAGAAGTTGTCAAGTGAGATGATTTCACGTATGATAATGAACATCTCAAGACCCTTCAGTAGTTCCCCCGTTGTGTCTAAGTTTCATGGTTTTCTCCAGTAGTATGCAAAGGGATCAAAAGAGCTTTCACGTGATGCTTTCTGTTCATCTTTCCCATTGCAAATGCTCGGCATTGTCTGATCGATGAGAGCACTTACCTAGCAGGGCATCCAAATGTGCTTCTCCCATACGAGGTGTGCTGCCTGTTTTCATGTGGGAAGCTGTACAGTCATACCCCTTGCAGTGCTAGAAGAGCTTCTGGCCCACCTAAGAGTTTGCACCGTTATCTTTATTTTGAGGGAGATCAGGTGCTTTTGACAGAAATGAAATAGAGAACTGTGTCATTCTCCAGCTCTGTGCAAAATTAGGATGCAAGCTGTGGAAAAAAACTAACCAGCAATGCACCTTTGTCGCTGGATAGTCCATTATCAGCGTACCCCAAACTCAGAGATCTTTGGGGGTTCTGGTTGCTAAGTGATGACATGAGTCCAGGGTTAATATGCCAGGTTGTGCACATTACAGGAAATTCAACCTGTCTGACCTCAATTCTTCAGATCCACGCTGCGCTCCGAGCCGAGTCTTGTGAATTCATGCGACCTCTCCACGAGAGGAAGCAAAAAGCTTCAACCCCACTGAAGCCATGAAGGCTTCTGCAGAGAGCAGACTTGATCTCTTTGCTGGCCCCTTTGTTTCCCAGTGCTGTCAGCGAGAGGAGCAGCACAGGTGGGTTGTTTTGAACCTCTCGCAGAGCAGGGGGGGTTTTTCTTCACCAGAAACGCGTAAAACCGCATTTTTCGTAACCTCAGATGAAAATATGCTCTGTGTTTAACCAGAACATTGGCTTCGTTTCTCAGACTGGCATGCCTACGAACGGAGGCTTTTGCACTGAAATTATATTTATGGAAAAAATGTGATTTCTATCTCTTGTATCCAGTGTTTGGTTTTTTTATTTTTTTGTTTTATGGGCCTTTTGGCTTATTTATTATTAACACATTTTTGCGGGTTTTTACATAACCATTATCTTTCAGGGTTGTTTTGAGTCAAAACTCTGCTTAGGCTGAAATGACATGTGGAAAGAGATCAGCATTGCTACAAAGAGATTTTTTTTTCCTGAAAAAGGGACAGTCAACTCAGATGGAACTGGGAATGTGAATTTTGACATGGCACTGTTTTTAGAACAATTAAACCACCTAGAATTGGCTTTACTGTTTTTTTCTGAAGTTCAGGTTGTTTTTTAACAAATATAGGTATGTCCCAGTATCTTTAAGCTATGGAGCAGAAGAAGAGGGCAAAGTTGATTGTAAGCCAAAGGAGACTGACTAGGAACCAAAAAACAAAGTAAAGAAAGAGAAACAATTGTAATAATGAAGTGAATTTTCCACATCCCTTTAGTTTCATATTTGCTGGTATGGTGGTGAATATAATTAAGCAATTGTGGGTCTGTTTGTGGTCTGGATCTTGCAAAGAGACTGGTAGAGTGGACTCTGGACTCCGTGCGTGGCAATCAATGGGCCTCTGTCTGGTTTTTGTTTGCAGGGTCATTTGCGAGATCCAGACAATGATAGGAAGCCCTATTATTTAGTAATGCATAGAATATTTACAAGAACGTGGTAATCAGATTGAGAGCTGATTTATCCTGAAAATAATAGGTTGCATTGTCATCTTCTATACAACCAGAGACTTTGTCTACGTAATTTTCCATTACACGCTTCAGCTTCTGTGTAAATATGATGATAATAATAAATCTGGAAGAGGATGGGCTCGGTTTTCTTGAGGCCTGCAGGATAGAAGCCTGGAAATTCTAAAATAAAATGAGAAGATTTTCTGTTTTAGAAGTAAAGGTAACAATTTACTTAATTGCCATACAGTACTTTATAGTTTTTCTAATGTAGGTTGTTAAAATTCAGACTACTTTCACGTTGCCTGTTTCATATGAAACTGAAGTGTCCTATTTCACTGCTTCTGTATGTTGCAAAAAGACCTTTTTCTCTTTTATTTTCAGTGGAAATACTTTTTGTTTAAGAGAGAAAAAGAAAGAGAGAGAAGCAGAGTTCCTGCCTGGGCAGCACAGCCCAGTTTACAATTATTGGAATGCTTCAGAAATTTTTGTACGTGTTTCAGTTTGGAAGTTGGTCAAAACACATTCTGGTGCAGTGGTTTAAAGAAAAATAAAAAGAGAGAGGGGAACCAAAATAAAATTATAAAAATACAAAGTGGAAATTTAAGAATATAAAAATAATAAACTCTTAAAAATAATACAGAGTGCCTATTAAGAATCAAGCACTTGAGCTTGGCAATCCTACATTTCTTATTAAGACACAAGAGGAAGGAGAAAGAATTAGTGTAGCCTTGTGATGTGGCATCTACAGCTGAAGTCTGAACTTAACGAAATTAGCCAAGATACAATTGAGTATCAGCCCAAGAGTAGCGTATAACAAGGGCATTCAGACCTCTCCCACTGGCCTTCTGGGAACTTCCCATCTGCAAAACACTTCAAGAGACTTTTAGGCTCTAAGTTGCAAACACAATATTAGATGGGAGCGATCGGGTTGATTATGAAACTCGCCTGAAGCTCTTGCCCTACCTTCATCATGGGCAGATGTCTTCTTCTGAGCTAGTTTACGGCATCATACTGGGAAGTCACAAGCCTTTTTGGGTGAGGTATGTCTGCTGTGAGGCCCAGAGTGGCACTTAGCACGTGGCACCTACAACACAATGCCGCAGTCATGACATAGTTGATTGGCTATGACTCTTTCAAGCATGCTGAGGTAGAAATTGGTCACAAGTCATTAGCTATGACTCTTTTAAGCATGCTGAGGTAGAAATTGGTCATAAGTCAAAGTACCTAATTCCTAACATTTAATTCATAGGAGTGACTCTGTTCCTGTGCCTTGTACCACATATCTCTACTTCTTCTGGGTTTGACTACGTAAAGATACTTCCAGGATTCCTTCAGCTGATGTAACGTGTGCGGTCGTGTTCTGTCATTTAAGGTGCTGAAAACTGAGCTCAGCAAAGCTGGTGAGGACTTACAGTGAGAAAGAATTGTCTGTGTTGGTGGGAACGTGGATAAAGCTTATCTTCTTCCACTTGAACTTCTATGTGTCTACAGATGATAGACCTGCAGGAGCTAGTTTCATGACTGCCCTTAAAGGCACGGCAAAGATTAGTCTTCAGCATAGGGTGCTCTGCCAGAAAATTAGTTTGTGATCTTATTAATGCTTTCTTTCCAGTCTCTTTCTTTTGACTATTAAAGTAAGTTCCAGGTGCATGAAAAACTGAAATAGTGCTGGTAATTTGCAGAACACCTCTTTAGACAGTGGAGAAGGCAGAAATTGCTAAAACTAGAGACAAACTTTTCCTGTTTCATTCTTTGCTTCCCAGTGCACAGTTTAACAAAAAATAGAAAAAAAAAAAAAAAATAGTTTCTACTCCTGTGTACCTTCTTTGGCAGCGTAGGGGTGGCTTCGGCTGCTTGTCTGGCAGGGTCATTCCTGTTTATTCCACTCCCTGTGACTAGCCTCATTACTAGCACTTCTGGTTTGCATTTCTGTGCAGTGTCCCTGCCGTGGCTGCTTTTGTCCATTTTTCTTTCATCCTGATGCATGTTCAGGAGGTTCAATCATGGTCTAAATTTTCAGATGAAGTAATGCATTTGAATGTTTCCATTTTTCAGCATCTGATTTTGAGTCTCAGGAAAGCCGTGTGGTTGTCCAGAAGCCTTGAGCTTCTATCAGCTTTGAAAGGTTTACTCCTTAAACTATTTCCTTTGAGGCATCCTCCCTTCTCAAAATACTGGTTTCTTCTATCTCCCCCAGACTGGAACAATTTCCATATACTGCATTGCACGTTTCCAGTATAAAAGTAATTAATTCCAGATTAACTTCCTCACAGGAAAGGGTGAAGAGCTTGCAGCAGGCCAAACCCTTCTCAAAAGAAGAATTTCTAGGTTTTTCTGTCTCTTACCATTTATCCTGCAGAGCCATTCATAGAGCCCTAGGAGCACTTTTACTAGGAGAGATGATGGCACACTTGGCAAAAGACCCCTGCTGCATCTGCTCAAGAGAGGTCAGGGCTCATCTTCCTGTCTGTAAGTGTGCCTTGGGCAGCTCTTCAGTAGCCTGCTTTTGCTAACATCATCAAAACATGAGAGCTCTGGAGTTTTCTAATCCTTCAGCTTTCATCTGCTGTTAGAAAGGCTGTTCTGACTGATGATTGTAGCCAGTTAATTTCATTTGGACCTTAGACATCCCAATCTGTCTGGTGAGCAGCGTGTCACGGGAAACTACTGGTTTGGAAGCTGACATACTTTGTCTTTCTCCCTAAAGACTAAGGGGAAACATTCGTAGGTTTTAATTGCAGATTAGAAGAGCTCTTGGTATCACTCCCTATATGTAAGGGTACGTTTCACATGGGATCCATGTGTTGGTACTTGGAGTAATGCATATCGAGCCACCTAACCCAGTGTGACACCCTTTGTGTTTGCTGGGTTCAGTTTGTTTTGTTTTCTCCGACGCAGAACATGAACAAATCTCGGAAATTACTCTGCTGAATTTTTTGTACTGTTCTGCAAGGAAGAGTAGCACTGTGGAAGGCAGTTAACTCTCAAGGACCATTTCCTTAAGAGTTCTTTAACCATCAAGGGCCATGTCCACAAGAGTTAAAACAATCTTTTTGATTTTGATTTTGCATCTGATGTTGGTGACTTTCCACTCACACAATTTTCATTGAGTTAACGGAGTTACATTGGTGAAAAAAACGACATAAAGGAGAATCAGCTCTAAATGTGTTTGTTGGCTCCAAGCAGGCAGGCTGTCGGGCCTGTTCATCTGAAAAGCCAAATGTGCACGTGTGTTTCTGTATGTTCTGAAGAAACAAGGTGGCCACCAGGTAGTGGAAATAGGGAAATGTTCTTAAGAAACCTTTTGAATTTACATCTAAGATTACATGTTTATTTTTTATAATACAGGCTGAGGTGCTTTCTGTCCAACAGCAAAGAGATCCATTCGTCTTTGTCATTGATGATTAAAATTGCATGTTCTGAGTTTGTGGGATTGTTGCCCAGTTTTGTTAAAATGAGACATTAGTTGATATCAACCATTGCCTGGATATTTTAGGATAGTCCTTGTGATTCTTCCTCAAGCCTTCCCTTGACTTTTGGATCAGGTCGGTCACTTGGACAGACAGACAGACAGATACTTCCACTAATGAACCTACCACTTGTTTCTTGGAATATCAGCTCTCGAAAAAGGTCAGCAGCTGGCCACTTACACACGTATCCAAGCTCAGTTATCTTCTCTGGGACAGCACATGGCTCCTTTTCAAAAGTGCCTTCCAATTTTACAGGATTCTGATTTTGAGCACTTTCCATCTAGTTTTTAACAGCAAGAAGCTCTGCCCAATAGCAGTGGCCAGCAGCAGGGCTTTCCTCCCTTGGGATCCACTGTAGATTGTCAGTTGTCTACACACCCAAAATTAAAGGCAGTGACAGTGTAGAAATTGGGGTCACTGTTTTTCTCACCTTGTTGTGTAAAGAATTCCCCTTCAGCGGCGTGCCGTGGGGCTTGGAGAATGTACACATAGTCTTTTGAACAGGAAAGCGAGTGTAAATTGTGTGTTTATTGTACTTAATAGGTGTTAATTAGGATCCTGTTTATAAGCGTGTTTTCTCTCGTGGTTAGCTATACGCCAAGCCAAAACCTTGTCAAAATAAAAGAGACCTGATACTTCGTTGAAAGCCAGCCTATTTAGAAGCGTGCCTGTGTGTTATGTGGTCTCTTGCTCCTCTTCCTTAAGGATATTTACTCTAAGTCCTTCTTCATAATCCTCTCATTTTGACAGCAAAATTGGTTTCATGGTGGTTTAATTCTGCTAGAAACTGGTGGTTTAATTTCTATTAGAAACAAGAGATTCCTCTTTCCAGTGGGCAATAGGCAGCAGGAACAAATTCATTCTCAGGAGAAAGAAGTGTTTCTTTTTTTGGAGGAATCCAAGGTGAGGGAATGAACGTGTAGGGAATGAACAAGCTTCTGGAGAGTTGTTCCCTGGTGGGAAGGACATCTTTATTCACTGGATTCTTATTCTTATGCATTGGAGATTTGGAAGCTCGCCCTAGTAGGTAATAATCTGAGGCTTTGAGGTGGGAAAGTATTGAGAGCCCTTTCTTCTCACTGAGACCATATGAGGTCATTGGGCAGAATCGTGCTGACTTTAGTAACAGCGGTGATGCAACAGCTAACCCAGGAGCTAGCAGCCTCTAGACTTACTGCCTGTGGGCAAAGAGCTGGCTGAATTCATTCTGGCTTCTCCTCGTTTCCAGCTGCAGCCTGAGTTAAAGAACCTAAAATAGATTATTTCCCTAGAGCCGCGTGTGAGTGGTTGTAGGCTTCACGCGTGGCGAGTCTGTGCTGGCACACGTGCACGGTGTGCTTACCCGGAAGGTAAACACCCTCTCCAGAAACAGTGTTGTGAAAAAGGATGGAAAGCTGTGAGAGGTGGGAAGGCCCCTAGCCAGACATGTTCCTGGGAGTATCCCAGCAGTTGTTTCTGGTTTTACCCTGAAGTTCATCCAGAGCAGGCACCGTGAGCCTGTGGCTGGGACACCGAGCAGAGGAACGCAGGGCTCTGAGCCGTGTTTTCCCTCGCCTCCCTCCTCTTTCGGGAAGACATTTAATCCCTCTCTGTACCTCAACTTCCCACCTGTAACAGAGGGATAAAGCTTCCTTTATCTCCAAGCTCCCGGGAGTCTGTTTAGATTGCAGATTCTTTGAGGAAGAGAAAACACCTGGCAGAGCGAGGCCCCTTTCTCAAATAGATGCCATTGTAATACCTGTAATCGGAAGCGTCGTTCACCCGCCGAGCAGATATCTCCTAACTTGGGAGTTTCCGGACCGTGACCTCTCTCAAGACTGGTTTCTAACAGCTGTTCCAACAAGTTTTCCTATCTTCCAGGAGGTTTTGAGAGTCTAAAATTTGCACCTTTATAAAAACCCATTTTTGATTTCTCTTTTTTTTGGTTCTTTTTTTCCTGTCTGTATAAATTCCTTACAGGTTCAGTTGAACAAGCATTTCCATTTTAAAACAAAACAAAAAAAAAGAAGGAAATTTACATTTTTATTGAAACATTACTTTTCAACAACCATCTCACTTTTTAAATTTTCTTCTGCTCTTGGAAATATTTCAAACTGGGAGCTGATCCAAAGATGACCTTCCCCCACAGACAGTTTCAACAAATCAGTATTTTTCCAGTGAAAACTAGCTATCATTGGAAAATCCGCACTGGCACTTCGTGCACGCTGCAGGGAAGGCTTTGCAGGCAGAGACCTGCCACCTAAAATCTGGTTGCTGAATTTACAATTAGCAGCAATACAGCTCTTTTGATGGCTTCTTCTGTATCAGTGCAAGCTCTGAACTGCCACTCATAGGCAAGCAACTCTCTTTCAAGTCCTGCCATTTCTCACTTTGATATTTCCCCACAGAGCTGGCTGTTTAACCATTAAAAAGTCAGTCCCTGGGCCTGGTTAGCTACAGGGCTGTTTAATGGGGATTTTTGTTTGGGTTTCTATTGTAGCTGAGGAAGATATACGATCTCTTTTGAAATGAGCTATTAGCATGATAAAACATCTTGGGAACATACAATACCAAAGCTGATGGTTTAATCCTTGCTGGGGTATCTGAAATGCTGCGTTAAATACAGGGGACTGCGTTAACGAGGGTTGGAGCTTTGTAGTGGTATGGCACCAGAACACAGAGCTGAATGAAGCACAGTTACCAGATTTTTCTGTAACTGTTTCCTGAAATATGCTTTGCATTTGGTATTCTGAATCAAACACAGGGATGCTGTAAAAATCCTATGTTTTCCATACCTCGGAGATGGATTGCTTCAGAAAATTTGGTGCTGCTAAGAGAGATTTTTCCTTTATTTATCTCCCTAGAAATATATGTGTGCGTATACATGTGTATATATCCGCCTAAGCACGTGTATATGTGTGTCTACACACGTGTATGTGGCTGTCTGCACCCGTCAGGCTTAGTTCTGGAGTTCCACTGGTACACAGACACCTGTTTGAGGTTATCTGTTGTCTCCCCCAGGCCATGGCTCATACCTGGGCACGTTACCTGGCCTTACTGCTTTCCGCGTTCCTGTGGGCTATGGAATAATTCTGGTTGGCAACCAAAATTGTACCAAAAGCTGCTTCGTTTTTATGACATTCTGTTTCCTCCCCCCACCCCACCCCCTTCCTCCTCCCAGTTTTACATGAAAGAGGAGGACTCAGTTTACATGCAGCTTGTGTTCCAGGGACTTGAAGCTGAAGTTTAACAAATCCTGGCCTTGCGTAATGCACAGAATGTAGAAGTGGTGCTCATATGTGTCTAGAACAACTTCTTTAGGGGTGTACTGAATTCTGTTACATCTTCAGCCAGGACATCCTTCTGACAGAAAGCAGAAGCAGAGGGTTTCCTTCGAGAACCATGGGGCAGAATTTCTGTCTGGGTCATTCAAGAGCTCAGGCTGCAGGGTTTCTCATCACATTGTACTCTGAAACTGTGTGGTTATATGTAAGAGAGGGGCTGAAGCCTAGGAAAGTGGGAATATTTGTGATCTGTACCTTTCATCTCTGAAGCTTCCCTGAGTTTTATGTATTGATATTCTCCAAACGCAGTTTGAAAGGAGATGTTGCTGGTAGTGCTTTCATAAAATCACTGCCCATAGTCATCACAGGAGCAGAGAGAGACCAGGGTATCAATTAATTCCTGAACTTGGCTTAATGGTAACAGCATTTATAGGTCACCAATAAAATTATTTGTTATGGCAAAGAAGCCGTTGGAGTTTAGCAAGTCTGTCATGTTTATAGACTGCATTTAATTGTGTCTTGTAACTACATGTAGCACATCCTGCTACCTCCTTGATACCTGCCACTTAGGTCTGTGACATGCTTTCAACGTATCCTAACTGGCTTTGAATCCCTTTTTAATCATTCATATGTGTGATCTTAACATGAAGAGTAACCCTTCATCTCTAGATCTCAGTGGGTTAAACGAGGTGTGGGGGAGACGTTGCTTTACAGCTAGGAAAACAAGCATCCACTCAGAGTTGTAACCGTGGCATTTTGGAGAAAAGCTTTTTCACTTTAAATGGTTTGTTGCCTAACAGTTAATTGATGTACTTTTCGATTTTGGTCCTCTCCAGGGAAGGGAGGGTTCGAGAATCTGAGAGTTGCGGTGTGGAACAATTGCTTTTTCAGTAAGCTCTGATAATTTCTGTCTTGTCAATTCTTCTGCCTCAGTATACCTATCTGTAAAACAATATGTGATGTCCTCATGGCTAATTGGTGCTTAAGTGCTTTCAGAGCTGTGGGTAAGCCACTAATTGGTCATGGTCATTTAGTCAAAATTACTAAACTCTGATATTTTCCCATATGCTCTATTAGTTTGGGGAACATGTCTTGAAAATTCATTGATTTAGGCTTCCCTCGTGCATTTGCTCTCAGTTGTTTGTTTGACTATGGCTTTCTGTGTTGTGGTTAATACAGATGTTGCTGGATCGTGCCGTCTGCTTCTAGTTTTTGTGAACATTCTATTGGTTTAAATAGTGCAAAATCCTATTTCCAGAAAGAAACGTGGAAATAAACCAGGATGCAGATCCTGCTGCGATAACTATTTTGTTGCAGTACGTTCTGCATCATCACTCTCGGTACTGGGATTTATCTCGTCTGCACCCTCTGCCTTACAGATCGATTTTACACAGCCATGCCAACACGCCTGTACACAGAACACAGATGCACCCCCAGTCTCTTACATTACATTGTGAAAGAACCGAAAGGTTGAAGCGTGTCGACTCAACTATTTAATGAGGTGCAATAAATCTTGACAAGACCAGCTGGCACTAGAGTCAGGCTTCTCATCTTTTTGCCATTACATTGAAACGTGAACAATAGTGGAAAGAAATGTAACTCTTTCTTTTTCTTTTTTTTTTTTTTTGGTACTCAGATCTGTAGCACTGTGTTGAAATCATCCACTTTCATGGAATGCAAAGCACGGTGGATGCTGTGGAAAATGTTAACGGTGTAAAGGCCCCTTTTCTTGGTTCTTTGTCTCAAATTCTGAAAATGTATTGATCTGACAGATCACGCAAGTGTGGTCAGGATTAATATCCCTGCAACACACACTGGTTGAGCAGAGCAGCAATGTTTCAAGTCTGGTAGCATGATGTGCTCTACCTCTTGCTGCTCTTGCCCTCACATCTCACTTTTCACCTTCTTTAGCACATTGATCTCCAGTGACTTCTCAGCACCAAACCTTTACGAACTTTGCCCCAGCCTATCACCAAGCTCTTCCTCTCCTGCATGGTACACCATGAAATCTTTTCCTCTTTCTCATTCCACCTTAAGATCTTCTCTCTGATTATAGCTGCCATCAGGTCCAGTGTGGCTGACTCTGTTACTTGAGCATCTTTTTTAAAAAATAAAAGTAATTTAGCAGCTCGGACATCTCAGCACGTGGCATGGTTCCAAAGCACCCATCTTGGCCTCCCGTATAGAATTCTCTTTTTAATGGACCAGATTTATTCTTTTCAAAATAAAATCTGTTTAAATAATGCACTTCTCCTTTTGCACGGGCTTTGTTCCCAACAATGACATCCATCAGTCTCTTTTATGTTTCCAGCCCCACCACTTAATGCCAATCTATCCTTGAAAAATGATTGTTCCCAAACCAACTAGATGCCTCTGGATTCGCTTGAGAAAGACTGCCAGAGCTTTGACATGTAGCTCGTAATGATAGCTGACATCCCCCAGAGTAATAACTGTACCTCATTGCTTTGTGATTGCAGCATTTGATGTGTGCTGGACTCTGGTGCCTGGTGGAAGGAGACACATCCTGTAAAACAAAGTTGGACCCCCCTCTGGATGGCACTGAATGTGGTGCAGACAAGGTAATCAAAACGCTTGGTAGCAGGCACTTTGGTTTTTCCAGCCGTTGTCTGTGGAATAATCTTTCCAGAATGTTCAGTATTTACCATAAACCCATATTTTATACTGATTCTGTTACCGAAACTCCTCAATTAACAGCTGGATTGGGTTAAGTCTTTCTGATTTTATGTCATATGTATTTCAGTAGCTTCTGGAGACCTCAGTAGTCAAGTTCTTGTGGTCTAGGCCTTCTCCTAACACTGCAGGAAAGCCGCATGCCTCATTCTGCTAAGTTCAGCACGAGTCCCCTGCGAGTCACGGTGGGGAGCAGCTCACTCCTGTCACTTCTGTTCCTTGCTGCCAGTGGTGTTTGATGGAGAGAGGTGTAAGCTAAGGCAGTAGTGTTCTTGGCTGTATTTGAGGTAGAAAGCATGGGGAGCATTCAGGCTGACATTTGAGGAATGGAGAAAGTTGGGGAAAGAAAAAGAGGCTATTTAAAAATGTCGTAGTTGCTACCAGTAGCTCAGAATGAGTTGAGCTGAAATGCAGTGATGTTCAGTTGTTTTTGAAGTCTGGTTTGCTGTACTGTATGTATCTACTGAGACCTTCTGTGCTAACAGAAGTTGACTTAAGTGAACATGTTTAACCTCTGAGATTAACCTCTGTGCTGGGGGGTATGTGGTTCATAAATGCACGTGGGTGATTCTCCCAGTGTGGCTCCTACCTTGTTAGGTTACAAAGGAGCTTGACTGGTTTGGTTACTGCCAGCCCCTGCTTACTGGTTTTGGATTCTGATATTTCATGTGCGTTGTATGAGTGGGGAGGAAAGAAAGGGTAAACTTTAACAGTTTGTTGCTAAAATCAAAGATTAAAGACATTTTCTTTGCTTGCAAATAAACAATGACAAGAAAAGCTGTGTCCTGGAAAGCATAACAAGGAAACTGAGACAAAAGATTTTTAAATCTGTGTTTTTCTAGCTACAGGAGTCCTGGTGATTCTTTCGTAAGACTGCTTAGCAATGCTTACTGTATCCTGTCCTGGACAGGGCAGGAGAATAGGCCAAGTTTGCTGCTTGGTCAGGAGCCAGCACAACTTATTAGAATCAAAGGTCATTTGGAGCTTTAGCCAAGTTAGGTCCAAAATACCTCAATTATTTTGTACATAGTGGGAATACTGCTGATGAAGACATTGCTTTGGGATATAATTTTTTGGACTTGGTTTCTGTGAAGAGTGTGGCTTTGAGTATCAGCACTTAGATAATTATCTGCTCTATAAAGCAAGGGGCTGCATTCTGTGGTTCTTGTTCTCATTGACAGAACTCCCTTCAGGGGTTCGTTGAGAGTGACGCTTAAATTTCTGTGTTTCACCTTCTCCCTTTCTTCTCCTCTCACCTTCATCTCACTGACACCTTGAACCTCTAGAAACTTAAACATGGGCTTGTTATAATCTCTCAGACATTCTTTTAAGTCCACCTCTGCAGGAATGTTTGCAAGATCAGGGCTTCTTTCCAGTCTGTGCTAACACAATTGCATTTCAGTGGTGCCGAGCTGGGGAGTGTGTCAGTAAAACTCCCATCCCTGAGCATGTTGATGGAGACTGGAGCATGTGGAGTCAGTGGAGCATGTGCAGCCGGACCTGTGGCACAGGAGTGCGATTCAGACAGCGGAAATGCGACAATCCCCCGTAAGTCTTCATGTCATGCTGATTTCTTTTTGCATGTAGCACTTAGTCTTTGCCACGTGAGTACAAGGAAGAAATGGGCAGCAGAGCTTTCTTGTTCACAAGCAGCAAGGACCAGATCAAAATCCTGGAGTGGCTCAGTGTCAAGTAGATTCTGTGGAAGTGGCTTTGAAGGGTTACCATTGGAAGGGGCCCATTGCAATGATTCAAACATGGATATAGTTTAATTAAAAACCTGCAGCTTGGCCGAAAAAAAAAATGATGCTGAGCTTCCTGTCCAACACTGCAGTGACTGAAGAGGGGTTGATCTGGATCTGCAGACAAACTGAGCCAATATGTCTGAGAGATCAGTTTTGCAGGGAGCGCTGACTCCAGGTTTGGGAAGCCATGGGGTGTCTGACAGTGGTCCTACTGTTGTATAGCTGTGTTGGTGAAGCACCTTGAGATATTCTGTACATCAAGATGTGGTGCATATGAAAAGGAAAGTTTTCCTGCCCATAGTGTGCAGTGGATGCTATTAAGTTCCTGCACAGTGACTTAGTGACACAGACAGATCTCTGCTAGGGCTTGGATTTTTCTTCTGATTCAGGAAGAAATGTAATGTTGTTATCTTCCATGTGCCTTCCTTCATCCCTCAGGTCAACTGAGGCACATCTGAAAGTCTTTTCTTCTTATGGGAGGCCTGAACAAGTTGCTATGGTTGCCATTTAACTGACCACCCCCGTTTGTGTGCATTATACCTTCTGAGAGGAGTGAGGGTGCCCACAATCTTGAGAGCAGCCCTCCAAGTTGTCTCTCTCTAACTTTTTTCATGTTTTAAGGTTTTCTCCACAGAGAAAGCACAGGAAACTTTTCTTTTTAAATAGGGACTAAAATTCTGGCTAGCAGCATAGTCGCTTTGAAGACATGCCTAGTTGATGGATGGGCACACACTGGCTGCTGCTGAGCTGTGCTCATGTGAAAGGGATGTTTTTGTTTATTCCTCTCCTTAAATAACGCTGAACTGCAATTGCATGTCTACAACGTCCAGGCTTGATTTTTACCAGCATATTTTCCTGAACAAGGGACTGAGCTGATTTCTGTCAGCTACAAAAAGTCTCTTTAACCACAGTGCTGACCAAACCTAAATCCATTCATCATCGTTCCTTAAATTACAGGAAATGCTCCCTCCAAGATTGCACACTGATTTTAAAATTCTCTTGCTCATATACATTCTTGGCTGGGGATACACACGTGATCTTCTTTTCCTTCAAATTCCTGGCATCAGCCCACTCCTGCAGCTGGTTTATTCGCTGTCCAAAAATATTGGCTAAGGGATTTATCTTTTATTTTATATATATATGGTCTTGGGTTTTATTTATTTATTTTAAACTGGGATCTCTACTCCTGCCAGCTGACTTTTGAGCCTGTGGGACTATCAGTATTTTCAAACCAGTTGCTTCTCTGTTTGATTTGGTTTTTCCTCTCTGTAATTTCTCGGAGCATTTGCATGCATTGCCTCCAAACGGTTGTAAGGCAGCATTTCACGAGCCAGTTTGCATGCGCAGGCTTTTGAGTCGTACAGCCTTGTGTTCTTGTGTAGGCTTTGGACTATGGTTATGCAGTGAGATCCAATAAACAGTGATGACACCTCCACCCCTTCTTAAGTCCCCCCTTGTCATGACAAGTAAAAGGGTCATGGTACTGTAAATGGGCTTTGATTTCCACAGTTCCATTAGTGGGTGGATTCTGTTGGCATAAATACAGTGGAAGATGAGCGTGAAGCTGTCTACCAGGAGATCTCGCACAGTCACCGTTTCAGGCATGTGTTAGGGTGGGCTTGAATTGCACTGTTTGTTGGAAATAGATTTTGCAGGTGCTTAATCCTAATGTTGGATTAGTGACCTCTCCTGCATGTTTAAAAACCACATGTCAGATGGCATGGTTTTCATGGGTGGAGGTTAACTGCTGCACAGATGTGTTCTGGCCACCCTACCTACGGTACAGGTTATAGCTACTATGTTATTTTTGTTTCAAACTACAAACACTCAACTTTGGTATTTGTGATGGAACCACAAATTACATTATGAACTGCCTAACTGTGCAAATATACAGAATACTTTAGGTATAAGGCTCAGTTCACTTTCCAAAGCCTCACCCTCACAAGTCACCATCAGTTAAGAAACTTGTCTCAGGGCACAGGAAAAGACAGAGCTCAGACCTGATGTCATTGTAGAACCTGAAGTTTGGGAGTGCCTGACTTCACGTCCTGTTCTGAACCTTCTGCTACACACAAACACACATTTTTTTCTACTCATTTGCCTGCTCCATCTGAAAATAGGTTAGGACAGTAATGAATTGCTGTTGAAATTCAGGTCAACAGTACAAAATCAGTCACATCCCTTGGTTTGTGACCAGAATACAAACAGTTAACCACTCTATTTCTGCTAAGAAGGCTGCTTAGTGCCCACAGTGAATGGCATTTTGGATTACCTCTCACCAGAGGTGTGCAGTGTGCAGGCAGTTCCTATTTATTGATCTGTATATGGGATACTACAAAAGAACATGCTTCTGAAGCACTCCAGAGCATCTGTTATAAACCAGTTATAGATCCAGAATGGACCTTGAATCATTTTCTGTCAGAGACACTGAGAGCAGGATTTGCCTTCCACCAAGGAACATCTGAGAGGAAGGAGCCTTCCTGCTATTTTCAGAGTTGCCTTGGCCAGGGAATATTAAGCAAAGGTGTGCTTGTGAGAAGCGGTGCTGACCTGGTTTGTCTTTCCCACCATAGCCCAGGGCCAGGCGGGAAGAACTGCCGAGGAGCCAGCGTGGAACACACTGTGTGTGAGAACTTACCCTGCCCTAAAGGTGTGCCAAGCTTCAGGGACCAACAGTGCCAGGCCCATGACCGATACACCAACAAGAAGAAAAGCCTCCTGACAGCTGTCATTGTTGATGGTAAGATGATGGAAAAAATCTTCCTCAGTAATTCCTTGCTGTTCTTTCACTGCAGCTTCTCAACCCATCTTGATTTCAACTGCAAGACTCCCATTTGTTTCTGAGAAGGCTACAGTATGTTCCTCTTAGCTGCAGCTGAAAGACTGATTACAGTTAGTTGTTCGTGGTGCTGCCCTGCTGTTCTTTTAGCCTTCTTAACGGAAGATACAGAGTTGTCAGTTCTTTACTCATCTTTTTGTCATGCTGGGGGGGAAGTGCTTTAACTTGATTCGCAGTCTGAACAGGCAAGTATTTGGGAATGGGAATTTAAACATTAGAAAAATTCAAATTAATTTGGAACTGAAAAAAAGAAGGATTCCCTGAGATGTTTTTGTTGTGTGCCAATTCTGGGCATTTCGGCATGATTACCTATGCTACTTACATTCCTTTAATGCTTCCTTTGCTGGATCTTGCTGTTCATCTGCTATTTAAGCAGATGTTGGAAGGATACAAAAAAAGATTGTGCTAACATCCTTTCAGCAGGAACAAACATCTTTCACTGAACTCTGCTGAAAACAAGACAAGCCTAGTTTCATTTGGTCATCTTGAAGACATGCCTGAACAGAGGAGGGTGGTGTTGGAGCCAGTACCAGAAGACCAGACATCGGATAAGCCCTTTCCTGTGCTAGCATGACAAATTAGGTCTGATGCCAGGACAAGCATACAGACAGCATTTCAGTTCCCATAGCAGACCCTCCAAGAGCACAATTCCTTTAGATGCTCCAGGAGATAGGCTGGTTTTGTTTGTTGTTCCCCTCTGCCCCTCTCCCCAAATAGTTTTTCTGGGTGACCACACAGAGCAGAGCTACTTTCCTGACTAATTTCAGCCACAGAAAACTCCCAGTTTTTTTCCGGGGGTGAGCTGTTTCACTCCTTTCTCTATTTCCAATCAGGAGCTATGGGTCCTGTAAATAGGAAAGAACTCCACTTGCATGTGTTAGTGAAGTGAGAGCTGATTGCAGGTTTTTGATTGCATTGGAAAATTAGAAAAGCCTTATGCGACTTTATCTTAATGTATTGACAGACCTCTGATGTCTGAGTGGAGGTACTTGACTGTGCACAACAAAAGATGTTTCTGTCTATAGGTTCTTCCTCAGATGAAGTCTTTGAGTAGCAGTGAGCTCCAAAGGAAAAACATTACATTGCCTAAATACGTGTTACTTAAACATATGGCACATGCAGTCAGCAAACCCTGACATCTGCTGTGCACTGCTAGTTAATAATACAGATCTTTGAAAAAACTTTTTCCTTAACTCCTTCTCTAGCTATACACAGTAGCAGCTTTTCCAAAGTGAACTCTAAATATATAATAATTGCCATTAGCATGCATGAAAAATGCAACTTCACTGATAACATTTCAAATGAATTTGGGAGTTCTTTCTCTAGATATCCTAGCAGCAGAGTTTGCTGACAGAAATGTTTGTAGGACCACAAATAGCAGTTTAGGAAACAGTAAGTAGTATCTATGCAAGAATGCTTTGAATTTATGCATACACATGTTCTTACCAGTGAACTGATGCAAGGAGTTGGTCCATCAAGAGCAGAAGTGCAGTGGAGAACTTCTTCTTCTTAACTCACTGGCTCTAGCCTGAATTTTTTCTGAGATGCTCACACAGTGACTTGGTCATTCATATCAGGCTGAACATGTTTGGTTCACAGATACATAGAAGTGTACTGACTAAATGGGTTTCTGTGTCTTAAAAGACCAGTCTCATCAATGTGACCCTTTGAATATTGATATTTTAAAGTAGGAAGATGACAGGCCTGAACTGAAAGGCTCACGTTCATTCAAAGATAAGAACATCAACAGATGACTTTCCAAATCCATTCATGTAGAGATTACATCACCATTGCCTCAAACTCTTGTTCATGCTGTTCCTAAAGGCAGCTGCTTTTGTGTTTCTGCTTCCAGATAAGCCGTGTGAGCTCTTCTGCTCTCCACTGGGGAAGGATTCCCCTGTGCTGGTGACAGACAGAGTCCTCGATGGTACTCCATGTGGGCCCTACGAGACCGACCTCTGTGTACATGGCAAGTGCCAGGTGGAGTAACTTTCTCTTGTTTTATTTGTAGTGGAATGCATAGTCTGGGGCAGCTGTAGATGTCCTAGAAGAGGAGTATGGGTGGCTGGCAGGCTGTTTCTTTGGTAAGAGGACAACTTTATTTTGTAAGACCCATTGCAAGAGCTCCACAGCCCTGTGTCTTGGTCTGAAAATTATAATAAATGCCCAAGGTATGAGATTATTACAGCTGGGAATGTTCAGTGATCACATGTGCTTGGGTGTAATCATGAAACAGTTTGGGTGGGAAGGGACTTCTGAGAGAGGAGCAGATGGGAGTGGAAACCTGGCTTGCTGAACTGCTCCATTTTGGCTACTAGAGGAATTGCTGAAAAAACACTGATGCTGCAAGATGTCACTAGCCTGTTACAAGTGTTACATTGCCAGCATCATGATGCTCATCAAGTCTACCTGCTTCTTGCCTAGAAACACCGAGGAAGCTTTTCAATACCTGTTGCTCCTTGGCTCCTGCAGCTGCATGAGCCAGTAGCTTCCCCTGTGTGATTTTTGCTGGCTGTATTACTATATAATGTCAAGGTGAGTTACTGTAGGGGCCCATCAAAACTATCTGAAAGGTCTTTTTCCCTCACAGGAAGGAAAAGTTTCCCTTCCTTCCACAAAATAGGTTTTAAAGCTCCATACAATAGAGAATATAGGTCTAAAGGAGCAGATCCTGCAGCCCAAAATCCAGAACAAAGCAGTTTTCTTTTGCCTCCATCTGCATTGTCTTGCTTGGGTCACATAAAGAACAAATCAGAGAGAATGTAGGGTAGGGTTCCTTCTGCTGTACCACAGTGGGACCATCAGCGTCCCCTTGGTTGTCCCTGGGTGGACTGGCCAAACCCTGAACATGCCTGTTTCCTTCTGTCCCTCATCAGACAAGTCAAGAATGGAAATGAAGAGGACTCTGTTCAGGAATCTTTGGATTTGATTCCCTTTTCCTAGAGTGAAGGTGTGATGGTCTGTAACCATTGCAGTGGTGATTATTTCTCTCTAGCCAAATCACATGTAGAACCAAAATCAGGTGTGGAAGATCTTTGTAGTACAAAACCCACATGGTTTGCTGGGCAGTGGGACAGTCCATAATGCAGCACATTGAATGCTTAGAGAGGCCACCTCTTAGAGCTTGCATTTCAGATTCCTTGAAAATTTAGTGGAGTTGTATAGACCTATACTAACTGGAGATTTAAGGTTTGGACAAGGGAAGGGAGAGAAAAAAATGTTTATTTAAAGATAATAAATTAAAGGAAGTCATTAGGAAGGGGTGCCCCTAGAAAGGTATTGCAGTCGGATTCAAGTCATTTGTCACAGACACTGTGACAGGGCAGACACTTAGTGGGTTTTCTTCCTCCTAATCATGTAGCATGTGTTCCAAGTTTGCTGCACACACATCAGTGATGTGAAAGACGGTTGAGTTGGCTACTGCAATGCTGCCAGTCCTGGATTCTTCCTGGCAGTTCTTCCTCTAAGTTTATCCTCGTCTAGGTTTGTATCCTCTGCCAGGAGTTCCTCGTTCCAGTATTCACCAGCCTGTTGTATCCACCAGAACAGCTTTCTAGCATCACCCTTTACTTCCATTGACTTCGCTGGAGATGGGCTGGTTTGCTCTGGGGGCTCAAGGCACACCAAATTTGGCATTCTTTCTGGTTTTTGTGAGCAGTGCTTAAGTCCTACCAGTGTTTATTGTTTTGAGCCTTCCGAGCAGGGAGACAGACGAACACAGTATTACCTGGGATAAGAGGGGCCTCAGGGGCATAATAGCAATGTGACGAGATAAGTGAGAAATACCTGTCTGGATTGAATTTTGCACTGCTGCAGGAGACGCTTCCCACTATTTTCTGCCAAGTGCCGCGGAAGATGCATTTTTAATTTAGTCCTCTTCATGTATTCAGTTGAAGAATCTGAACAGCAAGCTGCTGGGGAGCCAGCACAAGTTTGATTCTCTACAAAGTGCTTTGCATAGAGCCAGGTTCATGGCGCATCCCAAGTTACTGATTTTTCCCCATTTGCAGCTGTATCTGAAAAAAACCCAAACCTTTAAAAAATCATTAATAACCTTTTATAGTAAGGCCAGCTGTGCACCTCCAGCTGTGTGCCATTGACCATTTACCGGGCTAGCCAGCTTTACTGCTCCAACTTTTCAGATCAGCCACGAATGGTAAATCAGAAATTATGGCAATGTACATTTTTCTTCTCTCAGTGAGGAGCGGTAGCCAGCTCCCCTCTAAATGAAAACCTTTATGAGCACAGAGCTTTGGAGGTATATCATGAAAAGCAAATTGCACTCTTAAGTCAGAGGCAACTCTCTTTAACTGTGCAGAGAGGTGATGACAGCTGCAGAACATTCAGTCCATTTGCATCTGGCTGAGAGAAAATGCAAAATGATCAATTCAAGCCGAGCAGATTTGAAAGCCTTGTGAACTCATTTATAATAGTCTTCTGCCTTATATGCAGTTTAGCGCTGAGAATTGCCATATGTGACTGTGTACCCCATTTGCCACAGATACTTGTCTAAGCAGCTGCCTATTAAACCAATTTAATCAGCATATTTATTTAATTACTCTTCTCCTTATTTCTTTACCCAGTGTAGACAAAGCCTGGCAACAAGCATTGCAGGGGGCCTGGAGAAGAGAATAAGTGCTGAAATCAGAGGGTGGTATTACTGTTATTTATTTTCCTGTGTAATCCTTCTAGTTAAAGGCTCTTCAAGGCAGGAATGACACATTGCCAGTGTAACAGACCAATTAGCAGTAACCATTGCCTGTGAACATCTAGTCCAGGAAATGTAATAGCTCTTTTCCCTTCAGCAGTAGATGCCTCTAAATGAAACTCATGCATCGCTGTTGCATGATGAATGAATATAGACGAACATGGCAAAGAAATAAACTGTTCTTGCAAGGAGAGGGGGGTTTGGAGAAGGGAAGCAGGAACAGATTCTTTGAAGCCTCAAGATATCCTAGCTGCATTTGAGCACTGAAGAGGGTTTTCCTTCAGTAGTACTTCATGAACTTACTACAGTTTCATTTTAAAGCCATGAGCTGAGCTCCAATCTAAACAGTGTGAATGAAGCCTTTTGTGTCAGCCTCACTATCCCAGAAGCAAAATCATCATAAGCAGCAGCAGCATCCCTGTATTTATCACTTACACCTGGAGGCAGTAAATTTGACTAATACTTTGGTCATGTATAGAAGCACTGGAGAGCAAAGTCAGCCTGAGATTTAGCATAGGGGTTCCTAAGTCACTTAGTCTTTTCATGATCTCCTTGTCTTCGAGACAAATCATAGAGGCTTCATTGAATTTTGTCCTGTCCTTGTTTATTAGAGTCGTTTTTAGGGCTGAACATTTTATCCTTGGTAGTGATAGAAGTTTGCCAGAATGAAGAGAAAATAAAAGCTCTGTAAGGGCTTTGGGAGTTGGTCTCAAAAGTTGAAGGGAGTGTTAAAAAGTTCTGCCTATAGAAGAAACATTGTAATGACAAAAGCACTTTCCCTTACCATCTTCTGGGCTAACTAGATGCCTTATCTTTGACCTTTTCTTCTTGAAATGCACATAGTCTTCTAGGGAGGAGAATTTATTTTCTCCTGAGATTTTTCAGAGACAAAAAATCTGTAACAGGCTGGAGAACAAAAGCAGTGTCATGCATCTGAGGAGGAGGAGGAGGGTGAGTGCTCATCTAGGCTTTGCAGCCTCTCACTTGCCTGCTTCCACAGTTTGCTTTCTCTGGCACGGACGTTGCAGTCCTGGTGAAGGTGGGGCAAGGCAATGCGACCTGCAGCTCAGAGTGCTTTTATCTTCTCTATTTCTCTTCAAGTGACAAGTGGCTTTCGGAGAGACAATTCCCTGAGGGTTTTGTTCTTCCTCAAGATTGTTTGTTATATATTTCATGAGTCAACACTCATGGAAGCAGTGCACTTTCTAACCTCTTGCACTTCTTCACTCTGTGCTGCTGATGTTAATAGAAAACTTCTGGCAGAAGTCGAGCTAAAAAAGGTGTCAGATGTCACACAGCAGTGGTGTTGGGGAGAAGACAAGCTGCTCAGATGACTGTTATGACGCACATGACTTTGTGCTGGCTTTTCTCAAAGGAGGATTAGTCTGAGACTCATGATAGCATGAGAACTTCCCAGTGGGGACTACAAATTGTACTTCAGGATGTAATCTAAGGTCTCTTTGAAAAGAGAGACCTCCTGTACAGCGGAACCGGGTTAGAGATCAAGGGCAGTCTTTGCTGTCATTTAACAGCTTAAGAGGTCAAGATGTTTTGTCTCTGTCTACAGTTTTCTCATCAATGCTTTGTCCTGTCACATCTACTGTTAACTTGCTGGTGAATCTGCAGTACATTGCATGCTGACAAGCCACACATTAGGCTCTCCTGGCACAATGAAAATATTAGAGAATGACTTTCTTCCAAAAGCAATTGTCATACAGTATGAAAGGGGAGCACAAATTCAAAAATGGACACATTCTCAAAAATAGTTTTTGCAGATTGGATAGTCAGAGTGCCAGAAGAGGACCATGGGTGGCAGAGGCTAAATTGCTGTTGTCTACTGGACCTGTTGCTGGCAAACAGTTTTCTGTGTATTCAGTACCCACTTTCTGCATTTGATTGATGCAATTCTGGCTTTGCCTCCACACTTGAGTATTTTCCATGTATTATTCATATTCCTGCATTACAAACTGTGGTACAAGATGTTCCAGACTGGGTAGCTTATCTCCATACAACAACTTGGCTTAGCACTGTACCTTGATAAATTATTTTGTGTATCTGCACAAAATCCAGAAGGATTGTTTGAACTACAGAGACCTGTTGTATAATTGCCTTTTTTTCAATTTCTGGGTCTGTAGCAATGCAATCTGAGGCCTAAAAAGAGTATCAGGTCTTTTCATCAGTAAGGCATAGTGACAAAACCCAAGACTTTTGTTGATATCTTACTACATTTTTAGTGTAATTTACAGTGGGTTATGGAAAAAAAAAATTGTGCTGTTTCCCCCTGTTTATCTTCTGTGTTAACCCACAGAGAGCATGTAAGAGAGAATTCATTGTGTTCCCTACCTTGGAGGCATTAGATTTGGCTTGTGGCTTGAGCAGCCAAGAATTGACCAGAAGGGAGGCTAGAGATTTACCCTATACTGATAAATATCTATTCATTTCAAATGCAGAACTGACTTGGTAGATGTCTTTTTTAAAGAATAAGACTTGATATAAAATCCTCTGGTATCTGCAGCCTGTTGGCTTTTGTACATACCAGGGCAGAGGCAGGGTGGAAACAGGTCAGAGGTGTCGATTCAAATGAAGCTGGTTTGGAAGGATCAGAAAGGGGGTTGCTACAAAAAGCCACCAAGGAACAGAAGCAAAGATGTTCCTGGGGTGGGAGAAGGCTTTGAATGATTTGCATGTTCTCTTACATATCCTGCCAGAACACAGGGGGTTTGACACATAACCTTCATAACCTTTCTGTATGTAAAAAAGTGGTCATCAAGAATCATTGTATCCCTGTGAACTGTTAAGGGATCCAAACACAGAATCAGTAGGCAGTTGTAATGATGTATCTAACACAGATAAGATAATGCTCATTTGAAACAGGGCAGTGCTCATCTTCTGTTCCAGCAGAGCTGCTTTGATTCAGGTAAAATCTGAAGGCTCAGGAAATGACAGGAGGATATTTGCTGCAGTAAATTCTACACGGACTCCAGTCCATCACACAAAATTTGTGTGGAACTGAGGTAGAAGTAACTACAGATGAACTGATCTAAGCCTCTCTCTCCTGTACAAATCCTCATAGCCACCCATAATCCTCCTCAAGGGCAGTCATGTTTGCAACAGAGAAATACAAATTCTCCTACCCTCAGATCTGAATGGCAGTTGGTCACATATGTACATTCCTGTTTCATGTGGTCCATCCCTGGAGGTATCAATGGACACTGGATATTATGGATAAAAAAAATTGGCAGTGTAGATGAAGCTGTCATAACCAGCATGCTCAGTACATGATTAATTTGTAAAATGGCACATATTGCATCAATATTTATATTTGATCCATCGAGACAGCTAGTTAGTTCAGCATATGGGAAGCATTACAGTTTTGTGAGCCTACAGTGTCATTTCTTACAGAGGGTGGGTGTATATAACAAAAATAATTGTGTTTATGTAGCAAAACATACTCACGCAGGCTGTATCAATTGAGTTCTTGCACAGACGTTGAAAATACAAATAAAAATATCATAAAAAAATGTCCAAGCAATATAGAAAATAATTCACACAGAAGAATCCAAATGATGTGTATTCAGAAGAGAAGAGGAGTTTTCCTATGCTGGAGCCAGCAATGACTGATGCTGGAAATACCACCCAACAAGCAGTATTTTCAGATGTTTAATTATAAAAATGAGAAGAAGGGGGAGAAAGAGAAGGAAGGATGGACTGAGATATCATCTTGGAGAGAATGAATTTCAGGCCTTTGGCTCTGTAAACCTGCAGTTACTTCCCAGTTTAAGGGTCAATGGAGAGTGCCAAAGCATGGTGTCATAGTAGGAGCCCACCTGGGTTGAAGACCTTTAAGAAACCTGTGGATATAGTTGTGACTGTCCTTGCTGAGAACTTCAAGCTCCCAAAAGACTATCCTTAAGTTTTTTTTTGACAGTGCCCTGATGTTTTATTATGAACAAAGGACTGGCTTTGGTTAAAATCCGCTTCCTGTTTGCCCAGTTGAGGCTGTTAATGGCAGTACTGCAGCACTGCAGGCTTTCAACAGCTAGTACAGGCAGGAAGTGGAACTCCTGGGTAGTGTCCTTTGCCAAAGTTATGGATATCGTTGTCCAAGTCCATGTTGGATGGTACGGGGAAGCTCCAAGACTCCTGGATCAGGGCTGAGAGTCGTGAATGCTCCCATAGACAACTAAGTAGATGGTGGTTACACCAGGCTGGATTTTCACCTTTTATTCTTCCTTCTGAACACAGATGAACTCCAAACGCCCTGCCCGCTCCTTAATGGATCATCTTGGTAAGAATATAAAACTGCTTCCCCTCTCACCAGTCCATTCAGGACTGATGGAACTGAAAGTATCCAGCTGTTGCTGGATGGACTGGCCTGTGGACTCAGCCTGCTCACCTGTAAGATAACTCTCGGGTCAGAAAACAAACAGGATGTTATTTATAAGGTCTTTCTTCCTTCAGAATGTAGGGCTTCCCCTTTCTGAAAAAAAATAAATCAATAAATACAAAATCACCTTACCTTGGTTGGTATGATGGACTGCAGAGGAGGCAGAGAGTTAGAGTTAGAGATAGTAAAGACAAATGACTCCCTTCAACTCTTTGGATTTTAAAGGTTTGTTTCTCCAGTGTGAAAACTTGTCTTTTGAGCAGTGAATCTTGGGGTTTTCCCTTTGCATGCAGTTAATTAAGCCTTCACTTTTTGGAAAGCTTTCTGCAGGTTGAGGACAGCTCTGTCTGTTTTAACGATCGACAGCATAGAGCGTACAGCATGATGTCAGTGCAAAGCTGGGAATGTGCAGACTCGACAGATCTTCCCCACAGAGTGGTGGGGCTCAGGCTTGGAGCCTCTGGCCCCCAGTGCTGGAATCTCAGGGGCTTTCCCACCTTGGAGAAAGCTGGATAGATCTCTCCACAGCCCAAGGACTGCTGGCAGATACTTTCCTCCTGGGCAGGGTGATGCTCATTGTGTTTTCCTTCCTCACTCTTCCAGCCCTGTCTCTCCCTCTTTGCATTTGTTTTAAGAGTGGGAGTTTTTTCAATCTGGGGAGCTTTCAAAGGATCTGAGCAACCAAGGTGGTCACTGTAATGCGTTTCTAAAGGACTTTGCAGCTTTTGGAATCCATTGTCAAATCTTAACAAAACCCGTTTCATTATGTACTGTTATTAAATACACTTTTACTTTGGAAATGATTGGAAGGCTTGGGGAGGGGGAAATGGACACTAAAGTTTATGTAGACAAGAGTAAAGTGCTTCCAAAATATTTTTTCCCTCATAAAGTAGCAAGAGCACACCAATTTTCATCTTGAAGCCAAGAAACAAAACTGTTTTATTTGCTTGAAGGTTTTCCTTTGTAAGAAGCCATTTTCCTGGCCCAAATCTGATGAGGGCTTTAATTCTCAAGCCCTGGATTGAAGGGAAAGCCTGCCCTGTGGATGGGAGGGATGGTGCCAGTGAAGGGAAGTCTGCAAAGGCCATTCCCAGTTTCTCCACTCACAGGGAATTAGGGTGAAGATGAAAGGTTTAAAACAGCAATGCTTTCCATGCTTTCAGAGAGGGTCTCTCTAGTTAAAGCGTATCAGTGACCTGGTAAATGTGAGAGAAAATGGCTTGTCTTGAACCCTGATGTCAGAAGAGGGGGGACTTACTCTTTCAGAGTCTTTGCTGGCTTGCCCTGGTTTACATTATCTGTGAAACTACAGCTTAAATGCAAAGCATGTGATTGCTAACTCTCCATTCTTTGTCTGCCTCCATTATAGTCCTACAGACTCCTCATGTAGCACTGGGAATAAGTGTGGTTCAACACTCATTATATTCCCTTTATTCATTTGTGTGCTCACATAGTGCTAATAACAATGCAGTACAATAAAAGATAGCACTAGAGTCTTAAATTAAATGCAGCCTTTCCAGTATCTCAGCAGGATGGCAGGCAGGCATATATTTCCAGCTGCCTTTCAGCAACCCCATTAATAAATCATATTTATTTTCCTGGAAGGAGAACTCCTGGGACATCCTTCTGTTTTGGGGGCAGAATCACATTCAATATCCCAAAATTACATTGTTGGACATGGTTGTGAAGTTTGGACTTGAGAATTGCAACTGCCAGAAACTGCATGGTCTTCTTCCTACCCTCCTTTAACTCCCATTTATGCAGGTTTTTTTCCATAGTTCTTGTCCACCAGCTTCCATGCTGTTCTAGTTAATGAGCAGCGCTTCCCTCGTATGTGTTTAGGATGATCATCCTTTCTCAGCATGTGTCTGTCTCTAATGATTTACCCAGACAAACACTGCACTAGAACATGTCGGAACGCTGGCAGCCTTTGATCCCTGTAGTACATCTGGACTTAGGCAGTGGCCAGTGTCTTCTGAAACAAGGGGAACATTTGAGTTCAGGTCCAAATTGCATTGCTTACACGCAGACAGTCTCGGATAAACAGCCCAAGTTCTCTTAATGTTTCCCTGGTTACCCCATTTTTCATAATGGTTTGTTGTTTTGATTGTTCCCTAAGATATCGCTCCAACTTTCCTCTGGCTTTATTATAAGGAGGCAAGGAAGGGAGAGACCCAACAGCCGTATTCAAATCAATGTTATTAGTGACAGCCCTGCTAAGGGATTTGCCAAGAGACTGTTTATCTACAGAGAATAAATCTCGACCTTATTTTTAATAACTTGCATAATGACAACTCTTATTTCAGTAGAAATTTATGTTTTAAGAGTGAATTATTGATTATTGTCTTACATGGAGAGAAAACAATTTACACAGACTAATGACAATGACTTAGCAACCTCAAGATCTACAAACATGTCATGGTCACCATCGTATCCAGTACATGGTTTGTGAATCAGGAAGATTATGTGACAGTCTCTGTAGCTACAGGGAGAATACTGTGACTATTCTAGAATATCTGAGAAGTTTGGGTAGGTTTAGAAAATTACGAAAATACCATTTCAAATGAAGCTTTAGGTGGAATTGTTAGAGTTTTGGTTTTTTGTTTTTACAATGGAATGTTTAAGCTTCATTCATAAGCATATGGTCAAATTCATAGTTGTGTAAGCAATTTTATGAAGGGGATTGGCCAAATATGAACCTGACCTGCTTCCATAGAACTACTTTTGCACTGCAGGTATCTTGAGCCTTCTGATTAATGAGGTCTTTTTTCAGGCATTGCAAAAGTGTGATCAGAACTGATCAAAGCTGATCCTGATCCAAGCTCATTCAGTGAGCAGCACGCTGGAACTTGGTACAGCACTCTGACTTTTTGTGTGGTGAAGGTCTGTGATCAGGATTCTGGTTACTTGGGTTAATTTTTGTTTAAGGAAATGACATTTTTCTCTGCTCTAAACTAAGTGTCACAGTAGTGATTCACAGTCATTTCTCTGGGATGTCTGTGAGCTCCTCAGATGGAAATTGCTATACAAACACGAAACGTTTTAATCTGTTGTGTTTGAAGGAAGCGCGAGTGGATTAGTATGAAATCTATGATGATACTGGGAATAACTAGTGTTTGTGAAACTCTCTTCAGCTAAATCTTCTGAAACAAAGTTCGTGCTCTTAGTGATAGAGAAGGGGGTTGCTGAATAAAAAACCTCAACACCGTTCTAAATGAGTTCTCCCCTGATTCACAGGGTTCTCGGTCAGATGTCTATCGTAGTCTTGACCTCAATGTTTAGAGATATTTTAACCTTGCAAACCAAATAACGGGGACCTCTGGTTGTTGTCATTAGAAAATTGGCTGCGATGGAATCATTGGCTCAGCTGCCAAAGAGGATCGCTGTGGAATCTGCAGTGGTGATGGCAAAACCTGTAAAGTGGTGAAAGGCGACTTCAACCACACCAAGGGGATGGGTGAGTAACCTCAGCAGCATTTTAGTGGAGTGGAGGTTCCCTTAACTGCTTGAGGAGAGTTAAAGAGTGGGAGTAATGGATAGAACTGGACTCATCTGGTCTAGGAAACACATAAGAAACAGAAATCAAAATCCAACTAAATTCAAATGCGATATTCTGTCTGCTTCTTACTCAGTTGCCCAGATACCAGCCATTGCCTCTGTCTAAAATTGAGAATCAAGTTGTGTTTTTCATTTTGAATGCTGTTGGTGCTGTTGATTTTAAAGAAGAGACAAAATCACGGTGTCTTTTCCAGAGGAAGGGAAGTCTGATTTCAGCAGCATCTTTGAGCTCTTTGAGAGCTCAGAATGATGCATGTTGCTTGTTGCAGATGATTCATGTTATAATCAGGACACCTCAGGTAAATGGCAGAGCACTCCCCTCTGAATATTTTTACTGATTGCCTGCCAGCAATAGTATCTGGTATAGAATACAAGAGTTTCCAGGCAGAGTTAAGATTCTTTTCCCTCTCTTGTTAAACGTTAATGTATGTACAGCTTGGTGTTTGAATTAGTCTGTGTTCCAGAGTTTCTGTATTGTGCTTCTGAGGAACCTGTTATCACACATCCTAATCAGGCAAAGGGAGGGAAAGCCAGATTCAGGATTTGCAAGCTGCTCCAAGAGAAAGGAATTGTCCAGAAAAAGATTGTTTTGCATTCAGTGAATACAGAATTGCCATGTCTGTATGGAGAAATACATTCAACACGTGCTACTCTGGGACTGAGTTCAGCAAAGCACATAAAGACTCCCTTTAAGCACACACTTGAATTCTGTTTAGTTACTAAAGCTGCTTGAGTGCTTAACAACTTCCTTTAATCAAGGTCTCAGAACTGCAGTTTGAGGCTCTGATTTTGTTCATTGATCTCTTCCTCTGCACCCTCCTCCTCCTTACCTGTGAGGCCAGCTTTGATCTGTCAGTTCCTCTGAGATGCAGGTAGGATTTCCCACCTGCACCACATCTTTCCAGAGCACATTTGTGCTGCTGCATTGCTAGGCCAATCTCTTGAGTATATTTCCTGCATTGTTGCCTTTGACTCTTTTGTCCCAGTTATTTTCCACCTACTTATGTCAAAGCATTAGCATTTGATGCACTTGGTGGGAAAAAATTTCTTATTTCCATTGAAAAAAACCTATTCTCCATTTCTGAAGCAGATTTTATAGCTGGTCATGAAATTTTTAATTACTCCTCAAGAGTCACTATCTTTCATCTTTCCCAATGAGACTACAAAACATCCTATGCAGATAGAGAAGACATTTCTGGGTCACTGCCAGGAAGTTGCACCCGTTTCCAACTGGACTGAGTGCTGGAGGGTGATAACTTTACAAGGCTGTAGGAACAGAGCAGTGTCAGCCGTAGCTGGCTGTCGGGCTGCCAGGACGCCACGGGAGGCTTTCACCCCCAGCACCCTGTAAGAAGAGATGGCTGACTGAATCCTGGTCAGCGTTCAAGCGTTTATTGATCCCAATTCTTTGATGATCATCTCAGAAGCGCAAACCTGTCAGGGTGTTCCCATGTCAATGCAATGTTTCCACCTTTGCCCATATCACATAATCTATGGGATAATCTTTTTTGCCATTATAATCTCATAAGCATTTATTAGATGTTTTGATGTTTTAATTTTAAAGGGAATTAAGTTTTATGCGGGACTAGCTTTAAAAAGTGACATCCACAATATAATCTTCTTCCAGGTTGAAAATCTTCTTTGCTTTCTATTTTTTTTTAATTACTCTCCTTTAATGTGGATCCTAGCTTAGAAAAATTGAAAGAATATTTACAGTCTTTTAATTGTTTGCTGTTCATTTGGGATTTCTTTTATGTTAAGACACTGAAAACAGACTTTTTTGTTTCACTTATGATTCCCAGCCTTGATTCTGCAAACATTTTTCTGCATTGTGAATTACTCCCATCAATTTCTATTCATATACTGCTGTTTTGCAGAATCAGGTCCTCGGGTAAACTTAATGAATCTCAGGAAGTAGGGAAAATTCCAGCGTATTTATGATATCACAAGTAAACATGAGGTTACTCAAGAAAAAAAAAATGGCCTTTTTTTCTTTAATATTTAAACAAATATGTACCAAAATCTGACCGAAGCTGGGGCAAAGGAGGATACCCAGTATGACTACGGTAACAGATTCAGGGTTTGGATTGCACAGATCAGTGGCAAATCCCCACGAACTTGCTATGATCCAAGGGAAGCTGACACACTGAGTCAAGTATGCTGATTTATTATTTCAGAAGAGAATAGACTTCAAACATCAAGACATTGATTGTTTTGGAGTGGTATCTGTTTGGGGAATCGCAGCTGCAACGTCCGGGCCAGATCCTCAGCTGCTCTGCACGTGGGACTCCGTTGACTGCAGGATTGGTCCTGATATGTCCTGTGATTGCAAATTATGTTATCCAGCCCTGATAACTGAACTAAATCCATGCCAACTCCTTTCTGTTCCTCAGTAACCAATAGTCATTGTAAGAAGGTTTCCACATGTGTGATGGCAAAGGCAAAGGCTGTTCCCAAGTGTTTCTCGTGTAAGATACTTGAATGCTGTTTGCAGTGTCAGTGGGTGTTGGTGACATCCTTTGGTGTTGGTTCTTTGTCTTCTTTTGGTTGGTTAGATGGGGAGATTGGTATCAAAAGCCATGGATAAACTTCAAGACCTTTTACTGTCTATTTTACTATTTGTCAAAGATACTAAGTACAAATCCTTTCCTTTTAGAAAGCCAAATTTTCATTAACCAAGTAAAAAGAACTGGTCCTATTTTTTTTTTATTTTTTTACAACCTTAATGTCACAGATAAAGTTCTGCCACCCTGGTGGAGCATGATGGTGGAAAATTCAGAGTGCCTCATAGGAGGCCCAGGAGTTCAGGTCTTGCCACCTGTGATCCAGCTGGCAATGGATTCCATTTCTCTTTTGAGGACGAGGTCAAGAGCATTTATTTATGATGCTAAACATTACATACAGTTGTGTGCAGCTGGCTGTCTTCAGTAGGCCAGCTGAATGCACTCTTTAGACTGGGGTTTACTTTTGACTGGCAGCATGCCCTGTACCTATTGCTACAAAACTATTCTTCAGAAACCAACACAGACTTATTCTGAAGTCCATCTCTGTCTCCTTGACACTGTACAGGAGACCTGGAAATAAGGGACTGCTCTTTAGCTTATATCTATTGGGTATCTGATTCATCACTGACGACTTCTGTCCAGACTCCAAGGCAGTGACTGTAATGCTCAGAAAGCTGCACTGAGAGACCTCCATCTGTCTCTCTTGATTTTTCTCAGCCATATCAAGATTTTCATTGCTGCCCCTTGCTTGTGATCAAAAAGACTGGACATATTTGTTGGTTTTTGGGTTTTTTTTTAATGGCAGAACATAATAAGGTGAGATATGCCAGTTGTAACTGTTGTTCTGGGAAATGAGTCTATCTTAGCAATTTATTATTTTAAGATCAAGAAAGAGCAAGCTTTTTATTGTGCACGCTACTTGTCCAGCACATATTTAAATGATAGAAAGGATATTTGGACTGTAGTGTTTTGGTGCTGGCTAGGAGCATCTTTAGCCAATACAAGAAACTCTTTTTTTGTCAATAGGGTGTACATCTACATGATGAGAAAATAGAGCCTTAGGGCTACCTCTGGGATGTCTTACAAGGCTTTAAGCAGAACATGCAAGTTAGAAATCCCAGCAACAAATTCACAGCAATAGTAAGAGGCTTTGAAATCTATCCACGGCTCTCCAGTGAAATGATTTTCTTCCAAATGAGCTATCCCATGGCTGGAAGGGGACAGGTGCTGATGGAGAAATTGCTCCCAGTCTAATAGCAAGTGAGAATCATCACAGCTATTCAGAAAACAGACACCTAGTTATCAGTGGGCATATTTGCACTCCACTGGAAAGACTCACACTTGGCAAAAGGTGCAAGGTGGGAAGGGTCATGGAAACTGAGATGCTTAGCTGGTATTTATCCCTAAAATGTTACGGAAGCTGTGCTGGCCATGACCCAGGCAGGGCAGGACATCTGATTTCCTGAGAACTTTGTTTAAAGCACTTTTGGGAAGTTTGATAAGGGAATGAGCACTGCTGACTTTTTCACACCTGATTTTCATGTATGTGCAGGAATATGAATGTACAGTGCCCAGAGATCAGTACTTTCAGCCATGGGATAATTTTTCCTTTACCTTGGAGCCCATCTTTCATTGCAATGTGAACCAGGAGAACAGTTTTGGAGCAGATCAGTGCCATTCTGAAGTTCACACTAAAACTTTCTGTTCTTTCTGGGAATAATAACAATGGCTAACAATGGATTTTCCTGTGTGAGCTGCTTTCCTCCTGCAAATCTCTCAGGCATTTAAATGAAGATACAGTAGCCACTGTTCACATATTAATCTCCTTGATGACAAAGCCACCTCTTTGTTCTGGTGTCTCTCCTAATGCGAGTTACACCATATAATTTGTATCTAGGATTTGCTTCAATCGCAGTCTTGCATTCCTGAGACGCTGATGTAATGCAGATTATCCAGAAAGATTGCTGTGTGCCAAAGTAACTGTTCCCAAGGTGGAGTATACTCCATACAGCACTATAAATTATCAAATAATGAAGTTCTCCTGTTGTACTTTCAAAGCTTCATCTTAACAGGCTGATTTATGGGTGAAATTACTAGAAATACTGCCTGATAGTTGCCAAATCTCATCAGTCTTTAACCGGTTCCTCATTTAAAGCAGAACTTTAAGCCCAACCTTGCAAAACCCTGCATTGCAGACAGTTATCCTAAGACCTAACATATCTTTGAGACCCCTTGACTCAGGGCCAACCCTGAGACTTTTTTTGGTCTTTGTAGCTGGCACTTGATAACCTTTCTGGCAATCTGCAGTTACAGTTTGCTTAATAAAATGTGCCTGAAAAAGAATGGAGGTGTTTTCTGCTGCGTTTATCTTGAAGATCAGGAATAATCTGTGACCAGAAGCTTCACATTAGCTCTACAGACTGGATGGGAGTGGTGGTAGAGATCTGAGTTACTACCTGTAGCAAATTTGCATGGATGTTATGTAGTATGTTTGCAATAGGATTTGACCACTAACTCACACAATATTGCTGGAAGTAATGAATGAGAGTGTCAAAACGCTCCCAGTGGGACATGCCCAAGAATTCTGCTTTGTCTCTGAAAGGACAGGTCAGATCTACACAACTGCAAAGTGGTTCACAGTTTACAAGCAGAAGAGTAAAGGTCAGCAGTCATGTTTGTGCCACATGATCTCAGTGAGTTAGCACAGTACATTTCTTCTTATTCAGGAGCTGTGAATGCAACCCCCCCAAGGCCATCAATCAGGATTAGAAATTACATGAGGAGAAAAATCTGGTATAAGACCAAACTAAACAGTCTCCAGAACTAATATGCTATTAATAGCTTACACTCCACTATTTACTATTGTAAAAAGTAACATAACAGTCAACTTTTCCGCGTGGTGTTTCTCTCATGGCACAGCGATGAAATGAGAGCGTATTTATGGCACTAGCTGATCCTCAAGCACAGCTCCACAGCTCACTCACCTCTAAAGCAGGGAACGGATCCAATGTTCACTGAAATTAGTGACTGGCTTTCCACTAAATTCACTGTATCTAGCCTCTGCCTGATTTAACTCTGGGCATTTGTTTCTGGCATGTGATTTGAAAAATAAGTAAATAGTCCCCCAGTAGGTACATTAAATTAACTGAAACTTGGGCATGTTCCAAACTGGCTTCCTAACAGGGGTGTTCAGGTGTGTCATAGGGCCCCTTTCCCATGATGGACTGTCATTAATCACACCTTTGCTGTGTGCTCACGTCTGGTGGTAATCGTCAGTTGGGTACGTACGCAGATGCATGGGGTGCAGCGAGGATGTTTGATTTCTGAAACACTCTGCTTTGCCTGCAATATGGTATCTCAGCCGATGAAAAAACAACTCCTGGCAATGTCTAGAATAAAATCCAACATCTGTTTGCTTTGATTTCATAACAGATTTCAGAATTGCCCTTAAAGAAAACAAAATTACCCTGGAAGTAATGATTTTTCCCAGTGAATCCCACTCTGTAATAGCAGAGGGGGGAGCCGCTGCTCTGGCTTCTGTACACAGACATGGTTTGCAGCTCTGTTGTCCCTCTTCTTGTTCTCCATGCAAGGGTTGACTGACTGTTTCTGAGATATCCTGAGTAAGGGAGACCTAAGTAAGGAGGAACAAGTGCAAAAGGAACTGAGCTGAAGGGTCAAATGGAAGGTGTCCTTCATGTACAACGATGGAAGGAGGGGGTGTGTCTGGCCCGGACCAGCTAGCCACACGATGCACCTCAGGAAAACTAAGAGCTCAAACTTTATTCATAACACAGCAAAGGGACTGGGCACTGCTGGCTCAGACAGGTAGAAAGGAGACCCCAAATCCTTGTCTGTCTCAGTGCATGTTATAGGGGTGAGAGAATCACTTAGTCCTGAGGTGCATGAGGCTGTCAGCATCTTCATTTGAGGTCCCCTGTATCAGCGCAGCAGAAACATGGGCATTCAGCTGCCCTGGTCCCTAAAACAGCTCCCCAAACACTGCTAGAGTAGTCACAGAATCCCAGCATGGTAGGGGTTGGAAGGCACCTCTGGAGATTGTCTAGTCCAAGCCCCTTGCCAGAGCAGGTTCACTTAGAGCAGGTTGCCCAGGATCACGTCCAGGTGTATTTGGAATCTTTCCAGAGAAGGAGACTCCACAACCTCTCTGTCCAGCCAGACTCACTGACCCTTCTGTCAGCACTTCTCCAACCCATTGCTCCAGACTGGCTGCAATTTCCATAAAGGCAGAGCTGACACCAAATGGTTTCACACAGCCCTTTAAAGCAAAAAGGGGACAGAGGGACTATACAGGATAAGCTACTTAACATCTAAGGGAAAGGGGAGACCAATATCCCAAAAGAGATGTCAAGTTATACACTGCAAAGTAAACTGGGTGGCCAATTAGAAGGAATCAAGTCATGTTTGGGATGAGATTAGTAGATTAGTGTCATTTAAAGGGGCCTGATTCAGAGTTCAGTGAAGCCAGTGGAAAAACTCTGCCTGGCTCCAAGATCTTTGAAATGGGCCTTAACGTTCCTCAGCTTTATAGCTTAAAAGGTGCCATTTCCACCCTGTGGAACAAGTCTGTAACTCCACATGGCTCTGTGGTGGGAATAAATAGGCTACATTCCCTTGTAGCTGCTAATTATTCTTACTGTTATTCTGTTAGTCAAAAGTGGTACAATTGTGTCATACTGATAGTTGTTGAAGGAAGCATGAAAAGGCCGAGAGAGATTCGGAAAGATAAAACCCAAGAGAATTCTAAAAAATATGATAGGGCACTCTAAAAAAATTCCTTATGATATCAGGTGCTCAGATGATCTAGTTTGACATGTGCATCTGCTGCCAGTGTGTAGAGGTGACTGGTGGTCAGTCTGTGAGAAACTGGTTGCATTCATACTGAGCCATGGAGTTGTGTTTATCAGCCTGATGCAAGGACACCATTTCCATTATATCCTCCAGAATTTTTGTATAAAGCTGAAGTGTAAGTGAAAACTTTTTTTTTTCTGTTTTACCCAATTGTCCCACTTATTCCTGCTGTTTAGTTTTAGAACCATCAAAATGTTTTGTGGAAGTGAGTCCTTTCCGACACTTCTCACAACCTCAAGCAGGGTGTTTTTACACAGGGGAAAGCAGGAGCATCTATTGGAAACTTCCTTTCAAATCGCAGATGTCTGTTCCGTGCCTTGCAGTGTTACTCCTGATAGTGACTGCATCAGCTCAGGAGCAGTCCTCGCTCATCCCCGTCAGTACCGCAGGAGAGCCGGTGTGATTTGAAGGGAGCAAATCTAATTAGGTCCAAGCACAAGCCTGAAGTCCCAATTTAGCAGCACACGTGCATTTCTCTCCCTCTTTTCAGGGTGGAACAGCAGTTATAACCGTGCGTGTCACAGCAGGGAAACTTGGCTGCAAACACAGGGATCTCATTTGAAGTGTTTCCCACCCATTCCCCAACCTGGGCAGGAGTTGATTCTTTCATGGTGAGATACTGAATGATTGATGCCTCTGGCTGTCTGTGGCGTGCTCTCATCCATCTCCTCTTCTGTTGCCATAGGTTACATCGAAGCAGCTGTGATCCCTGCAGGTGCCCGGCGGATCAGAGTGGTTGAAGATAAACCTGCTCACAGTTTTCTGGGTAAAAAGACAAATGAAAAAAAAAAATAATGTTTTGATTACAAAGTCAGCTCTGTTTTCTGTTAAAATGACCCTTCTCTAAATGACCTGTGAGATGATCGGTTTGTTGTTGCCAGGGAGCTGCTGTTGATTCCATTCTCGTTGCAAACTCTCCCTGCTCTCATAGCTTGGTTTCATGGTGTTTGCTTGATGTGATAGTATATGACACTTACAGGCCCTGTGCAACCTGAAAGGACCAGCAAATACTTTTATATATACAGAACAGTTCCTGAGGAGAATTTGGCACAGGGTTGAACATAGCTGCCAGGAGCACACAACGCTTAGGCAGGGAAAGAGAACAGTGCATTCAGGGAAAGGAATGACAGAAGTACAGATCGGAAGGACAGGAATATAGAGGTACAGATAGGAAGGTGCCCAACTCAGACTGAAGCAGAGGAAGGACAGGACAGCTGGTATTCCTCAATACCCTGATCATGAGGTTGCCTGTGCCATTTCCTGCAGCAGCAGTTTTTCACTTGATGCTGTACCCAAGACCTGATCTTGCACTCTGAGATGGACTAACTGCCGCTAGTCTACTTGCCTCTATTTTCTCAGGCCAAACAATTTGTATAATCCTCTTCTCATTTCTAGTTCTGCATTCCTTTTGAGGGGAACAGGCTTCCTCTCCTCTTCTCCTCCTTGAAAAAAAGTTTTAGACATGAATGATGGGTCCGATTTGTATGTGAGGTTGTTGTAGGGCAGAGTCTGGCAACAAATCTGTTGCCTAGTTACTGATTGCTTGGATTATAGATTGGAAGGGTGTTTGTAAAGCCACCCGTCAGGCTGGTCTTCTGCTCCTTCTGCCTCATTGTCCTGAATTCACACAGGAAGCCTGTTGCAGAACCAGGAGTTGAAGGAAAATTGTCCGAGGCACAAAAGAACACCCAGCACATTGAGTCATCCACTGCACACTCAGAGCTGCATGGCTGTGCTTAAATGGGGGAATTCTTCTGCCTCGGGAGCAGAAGTTCTTTATGCTGTGTGGGAAAACAAAAGGATAAGAGAAAGTCACAAACTTACTCCTTCATTCAGCGAACTTTTGCAGCTTATAGGTCCATGCATTGTCAAATCTGTGCTCTTCTTGCCATTGATGAGCTCATTAAAACATGATTTTTGTCCTTCCATATCAAGCTGTGGTTTAGCCCTTCCACATGCTGATATTCTCATTGCAGTGCTGGAACAGATGCATATTCCAGCTGTCCCTTAGCCTGGGAAGTATTAGGTACTGTGCATGTTCTGGTTCTCTCTAAGGGAGCTTCTCAGAGTAGAGACACTGCCAAGGTTTTAGGACAGAAAAGCACTCCGAAAGATGGAATTGCTTCCAGAGCTGTATCAAGCCTGTGGCAGAAACTCTGAGACGATTATGAAGCTTCTTGCTCTCTGATTTCCAGAAGGGGAAACTGAGGTATTGCAATTTGCTCATGGCTATGCAGGGAGTCAGCAGCAAAGCTCAGACTAGGACCCTTGGTTTCTGATTTCCATGTGCTTTGCTTATAATCTTCCACCTCCACAGCCCGAAGAAGTTAATACCCAGTACTGGGATATAGGATGCCACCAAAAACATTTGCATAGTGAGTGTGTCTAAGGATTTCAGGTCTAGTGACATTGGTTTTCTGTCTTGAGATGGTACCAATGTTGACAGTATCACTGGGAAAGATGCTTCTGTTCTCTGTCTTCCAGATTCAGGGGGAAAAAGGAGGGTAAAGCATGTCATTCAGCTGCCCTTAGGTCAAAAGCATTGGCATTTGTGCCACTTCTTGCTAGGAAGCACGTATCACTACTGCTGGTATTTCCACTAACGCTGCAGCCAGCTTGCTGGGAGAGGATTACGCCTACACATAGGATGTTTGACATAGCAAAGGACTGGTGGAACAATGAGAGACAGTGTTTCCTTGGGTTTTGCAAATACTCTGCTTTCTGGAAGCCAGGCTTTTTGTTTGTCTTGGTGGGATTTGCACAGGGTATTTGTCCGGGGCTTGGGCTTTGGCAGATAGATGCAGCACTGAGAGTCTTACGTGGAGCCGGTGACTGCCCTTCAGCGTGACCACATAACCTTGACTGAAGTAGGTATTTCCCCACTGGGTGGTGAAGATAAGGATTGTGTATATTTGAGAGCAGGACTTGGCCCTGTGTGCATCACATAAAGATAGATAAAAATCTGGCTATTTTAAGGCTTCTACATGCTTTTAGCTCTTTGGTTCGTGGTCAGGAGCCAGGAGAACTTCTCTAAGCTTTCCAGAGTTTTCTCTTTCAAGGAACACTGGACACAAAGAAAAGATACTCAATGTCTTGCTAACCTAAGCTGAAGAACAGCAGCAGGAATCTTCCAATAGGACAAAAAGGTGACCGAGAAAACAAAATCCAATCACTCCGATAGGCCTTGTGATGCATTGTAAATCCAGGTTTGAGTATGGAAGGATTTTCTGTTTCAATTGCACTGAGAAAGTTGAGTCCAATCAGGTTCTGTTTCCATGCAGAACCAGGTACAGCACTTTGGAAATGAGCCCAGCATAATTTGGAATCATTATTCCATATGCTGGGAGCAGTGCCTGAAGAATTTCCCTCCACCTACGGGCAACCCATGCTGGCTTCCTTGGCTGGCTCTAATGCTTAGAAACCACCTTGGGCAGGAAATGCCTCAGCAGTTTGTGTCCACAGGCTGGAAGCAAGCTGGAAGAATCTAAGGTGGAAATAAAGATCTGACTAGACGCCAGGTTTAGAAACAGATTGGTCAGTTCCTGTCTTCCAGCCAACAAGATAAAAAAAGTTACAGGTTGTTGCTGTAGTTCCTTTTTCTTTTGCTCTTGTACTGTACAACTTTGAGCCAGGAAAAGCTGAGGGATGTAAGGGTGGATTCTTGCTACTGCCTAAAGGCACTCTCAGTGGGGAGAAGAGAAGGGGCTGTGCTTTGCCACCCTATTTGAGGCATAGGGTCCCTTGAGAGCTGCAGCCAGCTGTCCAAGGCAGGATAAACCCTGTGGGTGCTAAATCAGTGAGGAGTGCTGGACAACTGCTTTCCTGTTTGGGGTTTTCCACCTGCCTGCAGCACTCAAAACCAAACCTTTCTCAGAAAAGTGGTCTACAGAGAAGAAATTGATTTTCATCAGCAAGTTATCTTCCTTTGATGATGAGCTGGAACCAAAGCATTGTTTTAGTCGTTCAAACTCTTACACACTGTTTCAAGCATGTGCCGTGGTATCTTTACTAGTCAGCCATACTGCATGGAGATAAAAGTATCTCATCCACAGCTTGATTAGTCATGTTCACAGCTTCTCAAGGCCAGAGTGATGGCTGCTTTGATCTGCCTGGAAGCTTCTAGGCTTTGGCAGAGGAAAGCGATCCTACTTCAGAATTTTGTCTGAAGTTTGCAGAAGGTACTTTGTAGATCAAGGAACAAAGCAGGAAGAGAAGTAAGCTGCAGAGTTATATGGCTGTAGGACGTAAATACCCCTAGTCTATTTGCCAAGGAGAACTTTTCTCAGAAAGAACATTCCCCCACGTACATCCCACTCCTCCTGGGGAAACCATACCTGCTGTTTTCCTTCACCCTGGTTTTGGAGCCTCTAATGGGAGCATGATTGATGTCAGAGAGCTTGTGTGCAGCAGGACAGAAAGATACTCCACCTTTTTCCAGTAACTCCCCAGGGTGCAGATCCTCAGAAAGGCACACACAGACACAGAGGACATTGTGATCTCGGCTTGCCCCAGACTTCCCCATGGGTTAGACACTGCACGTGATGCTCGGTCAGTAAATTGAATGTGCCCTTAAATATTCCTGAGCACTGAGGCCAGTGGTCATGGAGCATCTTGTGTTTGGGCTCTGCCTGCATACTGTTTATTGAGAAGGGACCCTGGATGGTCCTGGATCCACACGAGGTGTTTGGGAGAATTCAAGTTGATCTGGGCCATAAGATATCTATCAAAGAAAAACGTTTCAGTTGTGCAAGCTTTCCTTTGCAAAAACAGAGCGGGATATGTAACTGAATTCAACAATATGCCATGAGTACGTGTGGGTTTTGGACATGCTCCTGACATAGGTCAAACTGTGGAAAAGTTCTACCATTTAGTCCTAAATTAGTAGGGTTTTTTTGATGGACAGTGGGTAGTTAACTTTCCTTCCTTTTATTTCCTTTGTAACTCCCTCTGCACATTTCCCTTTAAATTTCTGGTTATGGAATGACAGAGATTGCTTCACAGTTTTGAAACCAGAGAACGTTGCTTATTCAGAAAGCAGAACATAATAATTTTAGGTAGTAAAACCTTAGCAAGACCAGTTTACATGACATTATTGATACTTAACAGCAGTGTTAATGTAATTAACTGAAATACTGAATATGCCCAAGTTAGAAACACTTAGAATCAGCTAAAAGTATAGGGTTTTTTTTTCTTTTAAACTCAAGCCTACTGCATCTTGTACTTCAGGTGGGCTGAGACAGAAGCTCAATAGTCTATATTGTAATTACGAATTTGCTTACATTTCATTCGATGGTGTTCGATTCATTACAGCTTTAAAAGATTCCAGTAAGAGATCCATTAACAGCGACTGGAAAATTGAGCTTCCTGGTGAGTTTCAGATCGCAGGCACTACTGTCCGGTACGTGCGAAGGGGTCTGTGGGAGAAAATCTCTGCCAAAGGACCAACTAAAATACCACTGCACTTGATGGTAACTTTATATCCTTTGTTTGTGTTTCTTAAGTGATGCAACGTAAAGGGTTTCTATCCTAATTGAAAGTTAAATTTTGATTGTTTGCTTCTTCACCAGAGTTTTTTTAAAGGCATTCTGTTGTGCCCCTCTTTGCATTCTTCTGCAGCATTGCAAGGGCTGGAGAAACCCAGCTCTCTACTTAAAAATAAATGATGCTCTATTCTGGGAGAACATGCAGTGTCCCAGTAAGCTCATGTCCAGTATAGGATACTCCTATAATGTGTCACAGACAATGTGACAGGTCCATTCTAGAGGATGTAGGTTCCAGGGACCTTCTTTATTTCATGGAGATATCCACTCAGGCACATGGGGGCTGCTTGCTGAAATATCTTCTCAGTTTATACAAGAATGTATTCTGTATTTAAACACACTGTTCCTCTAATGGAGGAGGTGCAGATTTGGCACATACAGATGATATATATGAATTTGACCCTCTGTAAGTGGCTTAGTTACACACAGAAATGTTCCTTGTTTTCTTTATATTGTTTTTACAACTTTATGTATTTTAAGTCATTCTTGAAAGTTTTCCTAATGTTCAACATAGTCCTGTTAACCAGACATGACACTTCATAAACAGTCACATGGCTGCTGTGTGAGAATACGAATGAGAAGTCCACAGGGGTGAGAAGAACAGGATTGTAGTCCCAGTCCTGTCACTAATGGGTGATGGGGTGGCTCATGGGCCAGTCCCTTGATATCGATTGTTAACCTTAACATTTCTATCTGTAAGGTAGCTACAGTAATGCCTGTCTCACATATATGTATTCTAGTTGAAAGTCTGCAGAAAGCTTTGCAGTTTCTGTAATGAGGTTTGCATAGAAACATAGAGTATTTTAATGTATGCCTTGTTTCCTGTAACTTTTTTATCTACTTACTTGTTTCTGTTTGCTGTTTCTTTTCCCTGTGACTTTTTGCCATGTTTGTTCACTGAAGCCTATCTGTAAGAACTGCTAAAAATCAGAAGTCTCTCCTTTTCCTCACCTGAATTTTTTGGCTTGCTGGTGTGCAGCACTTCACGGCCCAATTTGAAAAGATCAAAAGTTGCTTGAACTTTTCACACGCACACAAAAAATAATAATACTCCGCTTTGTCAGTACCTGCCCTGTGTTAAAATCTGCTGCATAGGACCATGAGGTGTTTTGTCTGTGCTTTCTCAGACAGGTGAGTGAGTTTCCCAGGTTCACACACAGAGCAGTGTGAATCTGGATTCAAAGAGATTACTACTGAAATAGTCATTGGTGCAAGTTTGGGCACACCAGCACCTTCCTGACTCAGGTGTCTCATTCAAGGTCTGCCCCATACAAGGGAGGTACCTACAGGAGCCTTCTTCATCATGAGAAAAATCAGCTTCTTTTTGACTTTGGCCTTAACACAAGCCTTCCCTCCTGAAACCAGGACTCTGACAAACTATCTTGTACTGCCAAGGTCTTCCTAACCTCACATAAGAAAAAGGAATTGCACAGGTACTGTTTGTGAAGATGCTGTGCAGGGTTCCTTTGCTAGCTCTTGGAACCTTCCAGGGCATTACTTGGTTGAGGTGTACGGCAGTAATAACTTGTAGCAGCATTTTGCAAACTTCAGCGTCAGCAGAGCTCTGTTTTTAAAGAAATCCTCATTTCCCCTTCATTAAGGAGTAAGTAACTAATGTAGGAAACCAGTGACTATGAGGTTCTCCATGAATATCCTTTCTAGGTGCTGACTGGCATTTTCAGCAGATATGAGCAGAGGAAACTTTTCTTCTTTGCCTTCCCCCCACCCCAAAATGATTAAAAAGGAGGAAAGTAAAAGTTGCCAGACCGTAAAAAAACACGTGGCTTCAAATCACTGCCAGTTGTAAACAAAGCGCATGTGAAGCCTTTTCTTCAAATCAGATATTAATCTTTTCCTTGATATACAATAATGGGTTTCAGTCTTTCAATGGAAGGAAGGCAGGATGGTTACCAGTTACCTCTAAATAGAAAACTGTTGTTCAAATAGTGGTGGAATACACTGGACTGACAAAGAGCCAGAAGCTTCAGTCAGTCCATTGTGACCTGCATTTGAAACCAATTATACACACGTACACACACACCCCAATTATAAATGGCTACGAAATTGCATGAAATTGGTTTCATATGGGCCTTTAGATTCACTAGTCTTGCACCCATATTGAGATAATAAGGATTTCTTTTTAGGAGCTGGTTTTTAATACTTGAGGCATTTCTCCAAGTGCATTGCTCTAAGTATATTTCTTGGAGAAATTCATGTTTGTGTAACTAGGCCTGTGCTAGACCTCCTCTTGGCAAAAGAGGACAACCAAACACTCCCAGAGCATGAAGATGCTTTAGACAAGACTGACTGATCAGTTCTGTAGAACAAGCTGTTCCTATCCCATGCACTTAAAGAAAGCCAGAGCGAGACTTGAGTTCTCTGCCTCTGACTGCCTGGTATTTCAAATTGTGCTTAAAAAAACCATTCATCTTTGACGCTTTAATGATGGCTGGCTAGTGTCAACCTTGATAATCAGTTCTGGTAGTAAGGCTCCCTCTGTAGCTGAAGCAAAATCGTATCTTTGTTCCTCACATCGTCTGGAAGATGTTTTTTTGCCCAGGGTTATGCCCTGTGCAGAGCAACTCACGGGTTCTATGTTTGTGCAGCCCCACAGTATTCACGGCACAGCCCTCCAGGATGTCAGGGGCTGCAAGCTGGACCCGTTCTTTCAGCACATATGGTTTGGGTTTTTTTTTTTTATTAAATGAGCTTATGATAGCTTTAGTGAGATTATTGCTTAAGTAGGGGTGATTTCTGCAAATCTGAGTGGGAAACAATTATTGTTGGGAAAAAATAGCATTGGCAAATTGGCTTTTTTTAATTGGACAGCTGCTTGATTCACTTATGATAGCCCTAATTAAAATATCTGATTTGATAAGGTGCTGCTCCTGTGTCAGTAGGTGACAGGAGCCAGCACAATTCACCTGTCTAAGGCTGCTGAGATTAAGGGATAATAAGCATAAGTAAGCCTAAAGCCACACCATCAATATTACAGTAGTACTTCTCTGGCATTTGTTAATAGTGTGGTAACTCAGATTCCATGGGCTTTATACTCCACTGGGTGTCTTCTAGTCACTTCTGACTCAAGCCAGTGAAAGTGAGAGCCAAATAAAGCCCAAGATATAAATCAAAACACGACCAGAACTGTCATCTGTCTGTGGTGAAAAAAATAAGCATTTTTCTCTATTTCTTTGTCTCTGTGAATAGTCAGGGAATTTTTGAGCAATGACACTAGAGACATTACATGTGACTCCATGGGAGATGATCAGCCTGCTGCTGGAAGCACATTTCACCTTCCTCTAGAAACATGCAGGGTATGAAAATATATTTGTTGCCAGCAGCTGTATGATATGGCTCTTCCGTGTCATCCTCAGGTATGAGACAATAAAATCCTGCTCCTACAGCTAGTCAGCAGGAATAGTTGCTCTCCCTTTGAGTGCCACCCTTCCCAGGAGGCATGTGACTTTTTTTTGAATTATTTGCTTTTGCTCTGAGAAGGATCACCTTGTTCTTTCAGATGCATTAATAAATGTTTCTACCTTCAAACTATGGACTGCTGCAGCCCAATTCAAACGCAACAGTCAGTGCTGCAGCTCACAGAATCACAGGATGGTCAAAGTTAAAAGGGACCTTCTGAAGGTTGTCTCATCTAAACACTCTGCTCAAGCAGGCTGCCCAGGGCCATGGTCCATAAACAGCACAGTGTCAACCCAGAACTTCCTCATTCTCTGCAGAGGTCCCCAACCATAAGCCTGAGTCTCTGCATGAGGCTCACAGACAACTTGCTTTCTAGAAAAGAAGGGTTGGACAGGTATGATGAGTGACTTTTTAACTCTACATGCTCATTAAAATAGTTCTTCTATGAAAGCTGCTGATCTATTTAATGCTTCCTGTCCTGTAGTTGTCTTACTATTTCTCTTCAGATAGCCAGTGCCTGCTGATCACATTTGAAGCTTAAACAAAGTTATGCATCAAATTCCAGATTTAGACATCTCCATGGCTGTTTTAAATATTCACGAATCATAAGCACTTATTGCTCCTGCAGATGCCCTGTTTTACCAATACCACTGTAATTTCAGGTTTCTAGGTACAGATTTGCTTGCCTTTCACAAGGTACTCATTTTAGAAACGTTGGCCCGAGACAGCATTTCCAGCACTACTCTCTCTGCAGTCTCTTGGCTTTCCCAGTACACAGTGTGTTGTAACAGCTTTTCTTTTCCTGCCGAACCAGGTGCTGTTATTTCATGACCAGAATTATGGAATTCATTATGAATACACCATTCCTGTAAACTATACTGCTGAAAACAGAAGCGAGCCAGAAAAGCAACAGGATTCCTTGTACATCTGGACGCACAGCGGATGGGAAGGGTGCAGCGTGCAGTGCGGAGGAGGTAAGGCCGTTTGGAAGCTCGGTGGGACTTGCTGTACCGCGTCTGTGGCCACCAGCCACGAGAGAGGTGCCTGCAGAAAGACAGGGGTTGCCAAATATAGGGAGGAAACCAGCCGTGGGAATGGACGCTGCCACAGCGAACTCGGAGGAGAGCCGATTCTCACCAGCTCTCCCAGCTCTCATCCACAGTTCATTTTCACCCAGCGTTTTGGCAGGGACGCCGCTTTGGCGGCTCATTACCCTCGGCTGGGTCTGCACCTGGGTTAGTGCTTCACCGATGGCTCAAGGCGTCGTGTGCAGCCCCATATCTCAAACCTCCGTCACATTCTTGGAGCCGAGTTGTCCCAGGTGTTCAGGCCACTTCCTTCCCCAGGGATGAGACGGGGGCAGCGCTGCTGTGACAACTCCTGGAGGCTGCGGCAGACGCTCTTGGCGTGGGGCGGGCTTTCTGGGCGTGCGGGAGTACGCTGCAGATCACACTTTTCAGATGATCCCTAGGATGTGCTGAGGCAGATTTGCTGAAACCCTGAGGGGAACTGATGCCTGTGAAACCAGAGACTGGGTTGTCAGCCACTGTCCGTTGAAATGTCAGTGTTGGAAGAAGTAGGTTTTTCCCTGAGGAAAATGGATCATTTCCATGCATTTTGGCCAGTCTTTCTTCACCAGCAGACCAATTATGTATCATATCATATGGCAGAAGGAAAAAGTGCTTATCTTCACATTTGCAGGCTCACTGCCCTCAGTGTACTGAAATAATGAATTAATATTTTCTGTAAATAGAACTAATTTTAAAACAGATGCTTACTTTGTATTAAAACACTAATTTCTTAGAGCCATTAAACCCTCATGTGAATGAATAGGGGATTTGTTCGTGGCTCTTTCAATTGATGCTGCAAGCCTGACACATATTTGAATTAAATCAGTACCTGATAACTTGGCTCCCACCAGCAGTAGCTTGGATGGCAACTGTCTCTTTTTTTTGCTTGTCAGATGCTTTTGCCACAGATCGAAGCTGGGAAGGGCCTTTGCCCTTCCATACAAACTTTTACAAATATTTTATTAACAGAATTTGAGTTACTTTTTATTATCTGCTGGAGATTGTGAATAAACTCAGTTTGATGCAGGCTCGGGGTTAAAAAGAGAATCTGAGAAACACGAATCTTTAGCAGTGAGGCAAAGTCACGTGGTGTAGGGGTGGCATTTTCCTTGGCACACCTGGTCGCTGTCATGCTGCCCTGTGGCACAGCTTTCTTGGTGTCACACAGTGGAAGGCTGAACCCTGAGGGCCACACTTCTGCCTCTTGCTGAATCTCAGTGAAACTCTTGATGCGCAGACAGTTCATGTGAGAAGCTCTGACTACTCTTGAGATGATCCTGCTTGGTTTTTAAAGTCATGTATCTGGAGGAGCAGAATATGAGATATAATTTATTTTGATGGCTTAATTTCACCTCTTTGTGAAATATGAGCAGCCCAGTTTATCACTGTTGAACCCCAGTTGCTCCTTTTCAACATGACTCTTGCTGAATGGAGAGCAGAGAGAGGCAGCTGTCCTGTCATTAGCAGTCATGGAGGGGTGGGTGTTTATGTGGCTTCAGCTTACATAGCTGGTGCATCTGTCCTAGGTGATTACAGGGCACAGCTACATGTGGAGGAGGAACCAAAAATGAGAGCAGATTGTTTTCAGGACCATTTCCACATTATCCACTAGAAAGAGAAAGCCCAAGGTGTTGTTCCTGTGAAAGCAGTCCTTTTCACAATCATTGAAGAAAGATTTGTAGCTTTTTTGAAAAAAAAAAATCAACCAACCAACCAAAAAAGAAAAAAAACAAACAAGAAAAAACAATCAGAACAGTACAAAGGTACGACACAAGTAGGAACTAAGGTTGCTTGTAAGTCTGTGTAGGTTACCTCTTGTAGAGATATTAGGGAGCTCCTAGCTTGTGAGTTTTGGGTAATGAGTTGACATGGTTTTATTCCTAGCCACAGGTTCCCTTTTTCAGAGTTGTTTTTTGTTTGCCTTGTAGGTGAACGGAAAACCATTGTGTCCTGTACTCGGATTATTAATAAGACCATGACACTGGTGAATGACAGCGACTGCCAACGAGCGAATCGCCCCGAGCCCCAGGTCAGGAAATGTAACACACACCCCTGCCAGTCACGGTAAGGAGTTAAAAATAATAAAACCCAATATCCTTTTCCCTCACCCATTTCCAAAGCCTCCATCTGGTGAACATGGTGAAAATGTCTAAAAGTATTGGGACAGATTGTTAGCCATAGTAACCAGCTGTAATATTCATTTCCTTTTGTTGAGCAGGTCAGATTTTCATTACCTCAGAGTCTGTTTAATTTGTGGCCAGTAAGGCCAGATTCCATTCAAGCTGCCTTCATGCATTGTTTGGAGATGGTTTTCTTTTCCCCTTGGCTGCCTCCTGGGTGTCAGAACAACTTGCAGCATAAAGTTTTGGGGGAGTGCAGCGACTGCACATCTAACCTTTGGTTTTTTGGATCAGCACGGAGTAGGGTCTGATTAATTGTCAAACAGTGCTACAAAAAAAAAGCCTCGTGAACAACTCACAGCCTTTAAGCTACTATAGCTGACCTGCTGTGCTGTATGCCTGAGCCGTATTAGCACAGCTCAGACTGAGAGTCTCTAGGTGAGGAGTGTCCCTTCTTCATGTGGCGTTTGTACAGTGTCTGGCAACATCTGCATAGTTTTAAAGACATACCTGAACCTTGCTGAAGTCAAGAAATAATGATGAAACACATTTTAGGTGCTTTCATCAGTAAAAGGGTACTTTTCTTCATCAGTAAGAGTAATTAGAGATCTAGTACTAATAAGTTCTAAAAGTAATAAATCCTCTCTGTTTAATTTGGCAAAGAGTTTAGTTGAATTAATTTTGTTCTGTGTTATATAAAAAGAGACCTTTCTGGCCAAAATGACAAAACACAGGAAGGCAAACTAATTTGTTCAGTTTGTTTGCTAACAAAAAAAGTTCACTTTTGCTCTGCAGTAATGTTTGTCATTCTGGAGTTTTTCACAGCAGCTAGAACATAAAATCAATTTAGCTTAAAGCTTAATGATATCTAAAAAAACCCATATTCAAACCAACCTGCTGGCAGTTGCATCTTGTATAATAAACACACAAGCCAGGGAAACATACCTACAAAGCGAATCCTGCTGGTAAAAACAATAGGGAAAATGAGAAACAGCACACTTCCTTCATTAGATCTGCGCTCTGATTAAGGTGCCCTGAAGCAGGGAAATCCAGTGTCAGGTCATCCATCAGTAAGGCCAGGCTGTTTCAGGTTTCATTTTCTGTCTGCACTGCCTGTTATTGCTGCTGTACAATATTGTGGTCGTACCGCTTTCAGTGGTACTGAAGGTACGATGAGATATTCCACGTGCTTCTAAGTGTGTAAGGAGAGTCGGACTCCCAATGACTTCAAGGAAACAACTGTCATTTCCACAAGGAGGTTTCCTAAATTCAGTGATGCTGGGATTTCTCTCATATCATTCTCTCAGAAAGACAGAAACAAGGAGCATCTGCTTGTATTTCTGCCTTGGCATGAAGTATTTCTTCTAGACCTTTTGTGAAGCCATTGGGAGGAGACTAGAGTGAGCCCAGGCAGGTATCTGGAGAGGCTGCAGGTGGCAGAGATGAAGAAAATCAACTTACAAAGCTCTGGAAGAAGTGGGCAGCTTCTGCCTCTACTAGCTGAGCTACAAAGGGAGGTCTTGGCCGTCAGGTCTATTAGAGCCATGAAAGCCATAGTCTGTTTCTCAGTGGGATCTCCATCACCCTGAGCCCTTGGTGAAGTCTCCTCTCTGCTGCACACTTTCACTATGACATTGCTGCTTGTCCCAGTCAGTGACAGTGGTTTAGGTTAAATCATATAAAACCTCCTGAGAAAGGAATACTCTGTTCCTCTATCCAGATTAAGTTCCTTTGGGGACTCAGGTCCAGCCCTTAATGTTATTCCAAGGCATCTCTTCTTCTGTGTGGAGTTACCAGGCAATTTATGGCCACAGTTTAGCTCAGTTCTCCCCAGGAACGACTAGCACCAGCACAGTGACACTCTCATTGGTCCATTTTTTTCAGAGCAGTGACAGCGAGCACCAAATGTGCTTAGTACCCAGAAAGGCCACAGAATCCTTGCTGATGATCTGATAGACCACACCACCTCCCTCCCTCCATGTAGACTACGCATTCACACTTAACATGCTTTTAACTGGAAACATTTTCAGAAGCACATTCTCTGTGCCTCTGTAGAATTTAAATTTCCACTTGCGTTTGCCCACCCAGATATTAGAAATGCATGCTTAGCATATTCTCTGACCAAGAACATCTTAAAGAAACCATTCTCTTTCACCATGTCAATGGTTTTTTTTATGAGCCCTGAATTTGTTTTAGGGTTTCAAGTGAAATTATTGTAGCATCTTGTTACCATGAGGTCCTTTCCCGTTTCCACTCAGACCTAAGCCCTTTACCTGAGTTCAGAAGAAGGAACAATGCTGTTCTTTCTGTAGGAAACCTGCTCTGGATTGTGCGTTTTGAACTACATTTACATTCTTACTCAAAATTTAAGAGAATCACCTTACAGACAGGAAGGGGTCTTGTGGCCAGCACAGGACTGGGTCATAGGACACCCAGTCTCTGTTTCTCTTTTTGGATGTGCTGTTTGACGTTGATTCACTATCCCACGCTCTCCCTTTGCTTCCCCTCTCCATCCCTGTATAATCTGGATTGCAAACTCTTTGGGATGGAGTGAGATCATGTTGTATAAATGGAGGAAGAGGAGAAGGCTATTGCTATTGGGATTATAATAAAAATTAAAAAATAATAACCCACATTACATATATAAAATGATCTAGAGAAGAAAAAAAAAAAGGTATGATATTAATAACAGTGTCTTTCTTCCAGCACGATCCCAAAGTGCTTTGCAAATTATATATCTCTTTGAACTTCAGCCACCTCTTCAGAGAGCCAAATAATGTGGGGCAGGGGACAGTAGTTTCATGAGGCCAAGGAGAAGGTTAGAACTCTGCAACTGCAACCCAGCATCTGAAAAAAAGCAAAGCAGGATTGAAAAAAGGATTGGGTACACTGACATGTTTTAAAATTAAACGTCAGAGAAGAGAATTTTCTTAAGGGTTTTGTTGAAACTGGCAAAAATAAAAGAATCTTTCATTCTTTATTATTGTTACTCTTTCACCTTTTAAAAAAATGCCTCTTTTTCTTCCTATTTTATTTTTTATGTTCCTTGACCCTCTTTTTCCATTAAATTCTTTACAGCTTCCTTTCCTGTCCCAACTGCACCCTATTAGCACCTCTTTATTCTAATCCTTTGCCTAGCTCTTTAGATATTTTTTACAAAACCCTGCTGTAACCAGATGGAATCTGGATTCTTGCATGCGGTGCGTATGAGTTGTTTCCAGCACACTGAACACCAACCCAAATATATAGGCAAACCCAGCGCTCATGTTGGCACCAGACTCAGAAATCACAGATCACATCAGCTGTTATTACTGAAAACATAGGTCGGCCAGTGGCCACACACTTCAACATGCATGGCTGCCTCTATGAATATGAAACTGCTCCCCTCTAATGCAGGAAAAGAACCAAAAACACATGAAATTTCCCAACTGTTAGACTTGTAATGGCCTGTATGCAAACACTGTTAATTTTCCTCCACTTTGCTGTAGTAGATTTTAATGGAGGTTGAGTTCTTTCAGGGACCTGCTGATTATGTGGTGTTCCTACACAGATGCTTAACAGCAGCATAAAATCCAGAAATCCCTGCCTTCGTCTACAGAAAACCACAGGAGACCTGAGCCCTTATTTTCACTTTTTAGGACTTGAAAGTATGTCCTGAGTCTACGGGTTAGTGTTCTGCTACTACCAGCAGCATGTCATAGACTCCTTTCTGGTTTTGTTCCACAGACTCCTTACCTCACTGGAAGGCCCTCCTGTGACCTTGCTGTTCATGTGGGTTAGGATCTTTTATTTCCAGCCTTAATTTCTCATGGTCATTTTTCAGCCATTTGTTCTTTCAGTAGCCCTGTTCCTTTGCTTATACAGTATTTTCCCTCCCTAGCTCCTTGACTTGGGCTAGCTGCCATATGATACAGCAAACCAGTGTATCTCCTTCCATCATTCTGTGGGCTAAATCCATTGCTTTAACTTATTGGATCAGAGACTGTGCATCAATTCTTCATTCCCTTGGTCACCTTCTTGACTAGTGCTTTAATTTCTGTTATTTAAATTCATAATTTGAGTGTGTGGGTGACCAGAATTGCGGGGAGAATCCCAGTCTCAATCCATTCTAACTCTTACTTAGTTGAATTCATACTCTTCTGTCTTCACTGGCAGGAACTCTCCTGAAAATGTGCTTTGCTTTTTTCATGGCTGCATCATATTTGTGACTTACAGTTGTTCTAGATGCTTTCCTCCTCATTTGTTTCAACATACAGAGCCTACTTTAACACAGAAATGCTTATTGTTCGTCCCTAAGCACACAACCTTGTGCTGTATGCTATTAATTTTCACCCTATGCCTTGTTATTGCAGTACTCAAGGTCATTCAGTTCTTCCTGTATGACATCCTAATCCTCTGTTGCATTGACAATTCTTCTAGACTTTGTCATGTCAGCAATTTCCACAATTTTTCAGCAGTTTTCTTCTTTTTTTTGCCAAGGTCATTAATGAATGTACTAAATTAGATCAAATGCAAGGCAGATCTTTCAGGAAGTCTGCTGGTAACTAATCTCAATTTCTTTCATACGTGGTCTTTTCCTTTGCAGTACTACACTGTGGCCAGCTCTCACCTCCCATACAAATTACACATTGATGTGCTGTTTCCCAGCATATCACCAGTTTCTCCAACTTACATAAGCATTTCCAGTGCAGCAAAAGGAGTTCTTTACTTATAACTGAATAGATTAATTCTACCACATTTCCTTTGTCTGGAAAAGCAGTTATTTTAATCAGAGAAATACAGCCAATGAGTTTTGCCTGGAGGAGACCTATGTTGCATCCATTTACTGCTATGTCCTTGATTATTCTTTCCCTCCAAATCTGCTCTAAAAACTGGCACACTGCTGAGGTCAGATCTGTGGTTACATGGATGTTTCTTTTCTTTTCTTCTCTTTTCTTTTCTTCTCTTTTCTTTTCTTCTCTTTTCTTTTCTTCTCTTCTCTTCTCTTCTCTTCTCTTCTCTTCTCTTCTCTTCTCTTCTCTTTTTTTTCTTTTTCTTTTTTCTCTTTCTCTTTCTCTTTCTCTTTCTCTTTCTCTTTCTCTTTCTCTTTCTCTTTCTCTTTCTCTTTCTCTTTCTCTTTCTCCTCTCTTTTCTTCCACTTTCACTCTTTCATCAGTGGACTAGAATCCAGCACTGTGCACTCCAAGGGCTCATGCACCACAGTGATGCCTGCTGGGATAAAAATGAAGCCAGCTATAAGTCGACCAAGGCCCCAGCTGGCTCAGCACCTCACCAACCTGCCCAAAAGGCTAGTGACTGCTCAAAGCAGGGTGCCTCAGTGTGCAGTGGTTGACAGTGCCTGTTGCTTTGATTCCTGGTCTGATTTAAGCTCACGGTGCTTAGCTGTATGATCCTTGCTCTCTGAGTCTCCACTTGTCCCTTTAGACTCCACCATACACCCATGACAGTGCTCTCTTTAACAGCCTGAGAATACAGAAATCAGCCTGTGTCCCTGCTTCTGGTCTGTTTGCACCATATGTATTTGCCTTATCATCACAGGTAGATGGAGAGCAGAACAATTCTGAATTTATTCTGTGAGGTGAATTTGGGGGGCGGGGCAGTGTGATGAAAAAGTCCTTGAGAATGTTAGCAAATTACTTGCAGGGCTGTATGGAAATGATACTAAACTGGAGGGACATACTGGGAGTGTCTGTTAACTGAAGGGACTGAGTGAGACATGTAATAGTTCCAAAAGGGTATGTTCTTTCATTAATGCAGTCAGACTCTTTTGGAACCTGTACAAATGTTCATCATCCATAAGGTTCAGTGGCAATGAGTTCAAAACCTTATCGGTGCCTTGTGCTAAGAAACAACTCCTTTGGTGTGTTTTGAATTTGGCTACATGAAAAAAAAAAGAAAAGAAGGAACAGCCACGGGGAGGGTTTCGAATCTTTTTAGCCTGGAAATCTGGCATAACTAGTAATGTTAGCACCCTCTGATCCAAGGAGGCACCACGTAAGAGCTCATTTTGAAGTGCTTCCCAAAACTGGAGTTGGGATCTCTAGAATCAGGTTTGAGCTTAATGAATTTGCCAGGACTGTGCTGGCCACGGCGCAAGACGAGGTGGCCGGAGGAGGCCGCACAAGCGGGCAATGCTGCGCTCTGCTGGCTGCTCCTCAGGGCAACCAGCCTGGGCTGCTGGCCAGGGGCAGCTGCAGCAGGTCTCCCACAGGGTTTGCAGGACTAGAAGCCAAATACTGTAGAGCAGAAAGCCTGAGATACTTTGTGAGCAGGTAGCTGATGTCCTGTCGTGGGCACATCTGGTCATCGCCATCCACTAGAAGGAGACAAAATCACATGCATTCCAGGTTGTTCATCAAGTACAGCAACAGGCAATCAGTTGTTAATTAGGTGCTGAAAGACAACAAGGTATTTTCGAGCAAATCCAGCAACTCAACTCAGTTCCGGAAGAGAAATAAGGGAAGGTTTGGGAACAGAGAGTAGAATGAGAAGGGCTTATTGGCTACTGCTAAATGCATTTACATCAAATAATTCAAGATGACTTCCTAGAGCAGAAGTTAATTTGGCATTAGTTTTCACATGGAGTCATGAGACTGGTTTCTTGGCTTTGGTGTAAACACCCAGGCTGGCTTACATCACAGTTTTTCCCATTATAATGTTTCACTCAACAACCTTATGGTTGAACATTGCTTTGTTTTAAAATGTTAAATGATCTGTGCCTCTTTGGTTTGAGGCTTTTTGGGCCAAGTGCAGTCTTTGCCCACAAAGAAGGATTAGCAGGATAATCTAGCAAAATATTTAATTGTGAAATTCACTCCTGCTGCTGCCTGCTGTAATGTTCTTCACACTGCTTACATCCTGTGATATGAGCTAAGGAAAAGGCACTGCCTTCTCAAGAGTCAGGGAACGGAGCTGGACACCAGTTGCCCCATCAAAGATACGCCAGCTGTGGATCAGGGTAAGGGTAACTCACTGCATGAGGGCTCTGAGCATGCTGGTATTCTCTGCCTTAGTGTAGTGAGGAGCTGCCAGCATGAAGGACTCCTCACACCAGTGCCACACTGAGTGCTCCAAAACGGAGTGATCTGCTCGATTTGGGGGAGGCTACAATGTCTTCCATTTAAAAAAAAAGCTTCCTAAGGTGCTTGTAAATGATAAAACATTGTCCTATGGCTGATCTTACAGTTGGTGGGAAATGAAAAAAAATAAAGCTGTCAAAATGATAATCACTAAAGAAAAAAAGAAACCTGTGTGAGTGAAAGTTGGCAAGTCTGTTAGCAGAATGACTACTGTACTGGAAAATTACTGAGCACTGTTTATAAAGGCAATCAGACAGGAATGTTAGTCTTGGAGTCCTACTTTCGACATCAGCAGCTGTATTATTCTACTAGATTCCTTGTACTTTCTTCCAAAAAGAAAAAAAAACCTTTCTAGTGACTGGGTGTGGCATAACCTGTTCCAAAAGTCAAGATTCACCTGATTATTTTGACCCCGGTATAGCAGAGAGATGGTGGAGAGTTTCAGAAGGGTGCAGGGAGAGAGAGATACAATAGCAGGGTGTATGCATTTCATGGAAATCATGCGTCCATTTGTGAACAGAATTTTCTTGTTTCTACATATTCAAGCATGAACTTAGTTTGATAGCTGTAAGCAAAAAATATCCAACTGTCAATTCCACGTGACCGATTCTCAGAAATCTTTTCTAGTTTTCCATACTAAAATTATCCAATGTGAAATCCTGGCCCCACTGCAAGTTGGTCTGAGTTTTGCCTAACAGCAGTAGAGCCACAGTTTCCTCAGAAAAATAAGAGCGACTTCAACGTGATTTTACATCACAAACTGGTGCTAAAGACAACCAGTGCTGTCTAGGCATGGAGGTATCCTTAACTGTCCATTACTACAAATTTCTGTCCTGTGTTAAATCAAAAGCTATGCCATAAAATCTATTTAGAAATAGAACCCTCAGAATTACACCGCTCTAGATCAGATTCTGTCACAAGAGTTTTTCTGCACTAGCAATGTCTCATTTAGTAGCCAGTTTCCTCCAGTACTTTATTCAGCAGTAGTACAGACTCTTTAACTAGTAATTAAGAGCCCATTCTAAAAAAAAAAAAAACATTTTAAAGCCCATTCTAAAGAAAAAACCAGAAAAATTTGTCTTATTGCAAATATGGGTTTAGTTGCATCCAAGCTGTTATTGTGAAAGCAGGGAAATTAATTTCACTGTGGCATTGGGGAGGGAACAAAAGTAACATAATACTTGTAGATGGTGAGTCCATGTGCAAATATGTCATGGAAGTTTAGCTAGTGGAACAGAACCATCTTGCAGGCACTGGTTTTCTGCAGGGCTTGAGACAGAAATAACCAGGTGAAATTTAGTGGGCTGCAATATTTACCCTAGAACATGCAACAGCTTTATGTTCTAAGATGATACACATCTCTAAAAAGTGACCTCATGTCTTTTGCATCCTTCTACCTTATCCTTCAGCCTTGACCCATTTTATCTTCATAGCATGTTTTCCCAAAGCCTTAGCTACAAGTCTTCATTTGCAGACATTTATCTCCCCTGGGTTTATGTACATAGTGCTGTAGACAATTTTTTTCCTAGAAAATGTGGGAGTCTTAGACAAGTAGGTAGAGTGGATAATTCAAGGTTAATGACTAATCCAGACCATAGAAAGATCAAATGATGAACTGAACCTCAAAAAGATATTTCAAGTTTGCTCCAGGGGCCTGCCAGATGAGTGTTGCCAAAGCAGATTAGAAGAAGAACTCCCAATTCCTCAGCACAGATATTGAGAGGTCAGAGGTTGAGGAAGACTCAGAAGACAAAGATTTAAAACAGCCCTCTCAGATTGCATGTCCTGCCCATCCCAGCTTTTTTGAAGCTATAGAAAAACACACCCTTCTGGGCATTATTTAGCTAGAAAGACAGCCACTGTCTGGGTTAAAAAATCTGTGCTTAAAAGCTCATCACTGTCTTCCTCAATCTGACCACCAGCAGGTATCATCTAGCTCTTGAATCTTCTGTAGAGGTAAGATTACAAAAAATAATAGCATGAATAAAGCCATCCCTCTGGTTGTGAGAAAGATTAGTGTGTTTGTCACATAAATCAATGCTTCTTGGAAAAATGAGAGGCTCTCCAGGGACTCCAGCTAGAGCACTCACGTGGTCCAACAGAAAGCAGGTTATAACCTGGGAGGGAAAGACCAAACTGAAAAGAACTGTGGTGTCAAGCAATCCCTAAGATCAGTTTACAGGCTTAAAACATAACTGGAAGCTAAATGCTCTATATGATCTACACAGGGCTTAGTGTACAACAGTTAATTGGCTTAGTTAATAATACAAAGCTAACTTGGTGTTTGGAGTTAGAACACTGGAATTATTTTTTACATTGTCGTAAGAAAAGTACTTGCCATTTAAAAGAACAATGAAAAGTCTCATTCTTAATCATATCAAGGTGAGATCAAAAGGTGTAATGACAGTGTAGAGAGGAAAATCTGTAGCGTAATTTAATAGTAACCATTAATACTATTTGTACATCACATTTTTCTTCCCCGTGTGTATCTAACTTGCAGCAAGTAATTATGCTAATACATTGCTGCACATTAACAAATATGAAACTGGCAGGAATTTTCATCATCAATCACTTTATCCCTAAATCCCTTGTCTTTCCACTTTGGTTGTGAGCGATGCTGTTGAAATGTAGTTGTGGTAATTCTGTATCGTACAGGCACTAAAAGAGAATTTTCAGCTGCCTGTGAAGGGGACTTTGGGAGAACTGTGGGTGAAGATCAGGACACTGCCAGTACTGCACATAGGAGACACATTTACTTGATTGACAGATCATTTTTAAGAGCCATTGAACCAAGCAGAGATTTCACCAAGAGGATGAAGTCTTATGGTCAAAGTGATCATACTGTTGATGCCTTTGAAAATAACCTACTTTACTTGTATTATTCAAATATTTAATCTGTCACTTGTCTCTTTGGATATGAAACTAAACCCACCACTTTAGAACAGCCTTTAATTTCGAAGTATTTTGATTCCATGCTAGCAGCAGTGGTCACATAATTTCAAAGCATTTTGATTCCATGCCAGCAGCAGTGGTCACAAGTAGGATGGAGTGGGCCATGATGTTTCAGAGATCCCTTCCAGTATAGCCTCACCTGATTTGTAACCATTGAGCTCGGAGCAGGGATGGATGTAGTGGGTTGGTAGCTGAAGCTGCCTGTACAGATACTACTCTGACAAGAGCTGGAGATTGCATTTCCACCACAGGCCCAGTTTTGTATTGATTCCCTGGGTTTTGGCTTATGCCCTGTGCAATCATTCTTCTCACGATGATGATAATATTTGGGTTTTTTCTTTGCCAGTTTTCCAGTTACACTCTGTGCTAGAGTAGCACTGACTAGGGACCAGTGAATAGCGTAGAAAAATGAGGGGATTTCTCCCCCCCACAAGAGCAGCAGCAACAGCAGAAAAGAATTTTTTCTTCCTGAAAGGAAAATCATAACCTTACTTCTTAAGGCATCTTGGAAATAGTTGGCATGCTGCATGCTGCCCATCCTACATGCAAGCTCACAGACAGCCTCTGCCAAGTATGTATTTTTATCTTTCTCCTTTGCTTTCAGTCCCTTTCCCTTATTCTTTTGCCAGTCACTGTAGGTCACAGTGAGAGTACAGTGCTGAAGTGAGTATTAGTTTAGTGGAGCCTGTACAGAAAACATTCCCAGCCCTGTAACTCACATGCAGCTCATAAAGCAAAGTCACTCCTTCCCCGTCATGCCCTTGTTGAGCAGTTCCTTCACCCAGATAACTCCCTCCATGGCTGCTCTGACAGGGCAGAGCCCAGCTGATATCACAGCAACCTGGCTATTAATTTTCACAAACACTGATTTCTGCGTTTCAAGGCTATTTTTGTCAGCCTCTCAGCCCTAGTGTTCGGTTACCCAGCTGGCATTTTCCCACTCCAAGCACTCGGCCACAGACATGCACCGAAACTACTGTCAAAAGAAACACGTTTGGTGTCGTGCCGGCTGTTTTAGCCAACAGAAATTCGCAGATGTGTCAACTGCCTTAGAGCACAGAAACATCTGAGTGGGGCCCTGTTCCACAAAAGACAGGTGGCCAGCCTGCCTGATCCCATCCTGCTCTAACCCAACTGGCTTCTGCCTTCACTGTCAGCGCAGTCATCAGTGCTGCCACACCAGGGCATCAGTCACAGCATTTGGCAAATGGATTCATGACAATTGCAGCAAGTGAAGGTGTTTCTGCAACTTGTGCTGAACCAATTTTTTTCCCCGTTCAGGAAGGGGAAGATGGAAAATAGTTGTTTGATTTGTTTAGAAGTTACACAGCAACTCCAAAAGGAATGTGGTTAGTAAGCTGGCACGAATGGTGTTCTACCTGGACTACAGGAGCCTTCAGCAAAACAAAATGATATTTCTGAGCAGACTTGGTTTTGAAAAGTTTTATTGAAGCTACTTGTTGCAATGGACAATCCAGGATTGGGTGACAAGTAAGATTCATGGTATAAGGATACTAATCTAAATGACAGTCCTAAATAACAGGCTGGAAGGTCAATTGCCTGATGAGAAAGGCATGATAGCCTTCCGGTGCACAGCACCTACACAGTTATTGTTCCAGTCTTTCCCTTCATCCAGGAATGTCTGTAATTACAGAGAACATGTTCCTCATTGACAGATTGCAGGAAACGTAAAGATCTATGCTGCTTGTCTCTAGGAAAAAAGTCGTTCCTCCCTACATACCTCCTAATTCAGATTCTTCTTAGACATTTTAGTCGCTGCTTTGTAGCCCAGCTCTAACCACAGTTCTGCTTCCAGCACTTGCTGGAGTCAGTGGGAGCCTTTTTGTTGGCCCTACAGTGAGCTGGAAGACAGTGGGGTGAGGTTGCCTCATTTCCCTGTCGTGCCCACCGCCGGAGCCTGCTCACAGCAGCAGCGTGTTCCTCACTTTGGAGGAACCCCAACACCTCACAACGCTGTGTGGGGTGTTTGCCAAAGAGCCTTTAGAGACATAACAAAGCCAACAACAAAAAAAAGATCATGCATTTGTTCCCAGCACACTTTGATCAAAGGGGAAGGAAATGGCAGTTGAAATGTGCTTACAAAGCAAATGAATCCCAAAGGCTTGGAGGAACGATGGGTGTAGGGAAACACCCCCTCCACCCTCATCCAGATTGTATTAGAGCACATCCGTGTGAGCTACAGCAGCTTTGAAACAACATTGTAGGATCTTTTCTATAGGGAAAACCTTGTAGTCTTAAGCACTTCTTGATCCTTGGCAGTTAAATGCAAATCAGATTTTCTAAGAATGAACGTGAACAGTTATTCTCCATTTTTGAGGCCCCCTAATGCCATGAACTTCAAATAGGTGAGATTCCAATTAAACATCCAGGAAAGCCCAACTATGAAAAGTGAAATCTCACCAGTAGCTGTGAGAAGGTGAACTAAAAGTGAGGCAGGAAATGTCTTTACATTCAAATAGTCTGAGATACAGAGGATTTGTATGTTTTGAGGTGTGGTTTTTCCAGGTACCTCTCAAATGCAACAATATTTGTGGGACTGGATAGTCTGCAGACAAGTCTGTCTTGTCTGGGGGAAAAAATGCAGTCACGTTGTAGAGACTGGGAGCTAAAGGGAGCTGTGCAGAGTTTGTGTCTCTGTCTAGTGTGGAGACAGGAGGGGATGTTCACTTGCAACTGACACTTTTCTCCGTTACACACTTCAGCTCCCCAAGGTGATCAGGTGACCTCAGTGCGATGGCAATGCAGCACCGCCGGAGAACCCCCAAATCTAGGAAGAGTTGCCCATTTCTCACTGTTTTTAAGTGAAGCGTAATGTTTTATCCCACCAGTTTTTTAACATTCCTTCTCTGGCTCCTTCCCAGGTGGGTGACTGGCCATTGGAGTCCCTGCTCTGCTACTTGTGAGAAAGGTGTCCAGCACCGGGAAGTGACTTGTGTTTATCAGTTACAAAACGGCACCTACGTTAACACGAGAGACCTCTACTGCCTTGGCAACAAGCCAGCAACAGTACAAAGCTGTGAAGGACGGGACTGCCTTTCGATCTGGGAAGCATCAGAGTGGTCAAAGGTAGGAACTTGATTCCAGAAAGGATGCAGTCTGCTCACAGCTCTGGAGACACTGGCCCTAATCCAGCCAAGTCCTTAAAATTAAGCGTATTCTCACGGTCAGCACACTCAGTGCCTCACCCTGCTGGGGCACTGGTAGGACTGTCATTCATTGAGGTGATCAGTTTGGAGCTGAGGCTTGTATGCCATACCAGATGAGTTAAGGCAGGTTTTAGATATCATGCTATAGTAACTATATCTTTCCATCTGAAAACTCTGACCAGCAAGGAAAAACTTTTCACTGACCTGAGGCCAGAAGCGTAGTAACCCACCAGAGCTTCTGGCTCCATTTAAATGCGGCATGAAACAAATACCAGATTTATCAAGCATCTGCATGTTACAGAGAATGTACAATCTTTGGGCCTTATCCAACCCTCTTTTGTGTAATTCCAGGAACATGAAAAAGCTGGTTATACTTTGTAATGAAAGGTGCTTCTCCATGTAGTTGAAGAGTTAAGATATTATTTTCAGATAGTATAAATGCATTTCAGATAGAGATGATGTGTGGTCTAGCAAGTTAGCCTGTGTTTTGTTTAGCAGCAGAGTGAACTGGGAGTATGCCTGCAGTTCATGATGAGGACTCTGCTAATATGGAGCAACTTTGTCTATACCGTGTGAGTAACAGGCCTAATAGGGTGTCCCTGTTAGTTTTGAGACTATGTTAGGCTCATCTGAATGATGAGAAGAATCTTTCACTCTTGGTGCAGTGCTTACTGCTCTACCAGTCTCCTTCCCTACTGGCTGTGTTATGGGAGAGTCCAGCAACAGTCATTTCTGTGGGAAGGACCTTTCCTTGTTATTCATCTCTGTTTTGAAACAGTGAGCTCCTGTTTAAAGTGTTTTCAAAGAGTTTTTGCAAAATATTATTGTTAGAAATATAAGTCACAGGAGCTCAGGATACAAGGGATCTTGCACTGAGGAATAGTGCTCTTAACAAACACAGCGTGATTCCATTGTCCACCTTTTGAACAGGAAATCTTTGGCAAGGGAGGTGATAGTTAAGTGAGAGTAGTGTTTCCTTTCAGCAGGGTGATCTGTCTGTTCACTAATTCATGAGATTCATGTTCTTCCTGAGTTCTTTCATTTCAAAAGCTGTGGAGAAACACTTGTCTAATAGGTCTTTTGTGTGTTATAGAAGTAACCCTTTCAGTTGATGACCTCTTTATTTCTTGTACCTGAACCAGCTGTTTATAGCTGATACTATTCTGATGGTGAAGTTTCCACCTCTTGAACATGAGGAATTTTCACTTGGGCCTTTTGTTAACAATCCCAGGTACATCTCTCCCCTTTTTATGAAACAGAGTAAGTCAAGTTACAGAAGACTTTTCCCAGAGCAGAAATCTTCCATATTTGTGACCACATAACCCATTTGCAAATACATCATATTTTTAGATTATTTTTTTCAATAACTGGTTTACTTTTCCTTTGAGAAATTTATTTACCTTTTGTCTTGTCTGTAATTGCCTACTCGTGATTTTAATAAGTACTTGTTCTAGCTCATTTCTGCTATTACATAGCACAAGTTGACTCCAGGACACATTTGATGCTCTGCCAGTTTGAACACTTCTTATAACTAGGACTTTCTTCAGTGGTAATCACTTTGATCCTTAACATTTTAATCTGATGTTGTGGGGTAAATATCACAGTAGTGTATCATTTTAGAAATCAATTTTCTCATGTATGTTTTTGAACTTTTTGGTTATGCAACAAAAAACAGTTGACCACATTGATGTCTGGTCCGCAGTCAAAATTGTGTGTTTTCAAAGCAAATTCCAACGCAATCTTCATTGTGGAAAAAATTAAGTTTTCTTTTTTATTGCCAAACACTTGAGATTGTTTTGGACAAAATACTGCTCAACCCATTTTTAATGACAAAAATAGAGACTGTCAGAAAAAGGTGTGTGTTTTTATTGTTAGGGAGCTATGGTAGAAAAAAAAATAGATTTTCTTCAAATAAAGGAGCTGTGTCTTAACTTCAAAGTTGTGTTGCTCCTTTACAAAACCTCATGGGATTTGACTATGTTATTTGTTACTAAAATAAGACCTAATGGTTTCAGCTGGACACTCAGGGACTGTGCATATTAATTTGTAGACTGCTCTGTTGTGGAATCTCTATAAAATCTATATGTTAAGAAATTCTTCATGAAAACAGAGGACTTGAGGAAAGAAAAATTTCCCTTAAAGAGGGTGATTTATATGTGACCACCAAAGATCTGTTGGAAACCTTTTGCAAAAGCTGTTTTGTCTAGGAAAGTATAAGCAGTATATATCAGTATTAATCTGTGAATGACTTAAAAGCTTGTGGGAAGAACAAACAGTTGGTGTTATTCCCAGACTCGCTTGTAAAACCCACCTAGAGACTTCTCCTACTGTGAAAAATACTCCCACTTCAGTTTGATTTACTTTGAGTAAATTGGACCATTGGAAAGATTTTATATATTGTGCTTTGTAGTTCAAGATGAACTAGTGCAACCCTGAGGAGTCCACCCTGAGGACTAAGGAAAATGATACGGAATTTGGGAAAGTCTATACAACCTGGGGCAAATTCATGGCTTTAAGGTACCATTTAGGGAGCTCCAGCCTGGGATCTCTGGCAAGTCTTGCACTCTGAGGAGTCCAGCAGAGCAGTTTCTGGAATTCTGCAAAGCCTGGAAGAATTCATCCCCATATCTACCAGAACTATACAATTGTGCTTCTTACAAAGATGTTACATCCGTAAGGAGGTCACGCCATGAGCAGCACGTAGTAAATTAAGTGGAAGGTTTCCCAGATTTTCAAGAAGTCACTCTGTAGTGCTCTGAAGTATTTAAAGGCACGTCTGTTTGCTTGCCAGCTCATAAACGGTTGTCACTCATGTCCTTAACAAGGCCAGCAGGTCAGAACTGCCTGGATTGTATTTTTAAGACAGTTAGACAGGCATGCTGAGATTTGTCCATTTGATGTAATTTATATCAAGCTGATGCTTGTTTCCAGCATAGACCCCCTGGATGGAGAAGCTTCTTGGAATATGTTCAAAAGACCTCACAGAATATCTCATATCTTCACTATTTATTCAGTGTCAAATCAACTGTCTTTTCCATGCTGATCCCCTGAAGGGGAGAACTTGACATGCTAGTGGAGGTTAGTTTTTATCTCAGTTGGTACATATATCATTTTTCCACCCACCTGTCCCCAGTGGCTCTTCAAGAAAATTTCTCACTCTTAACCACTGCAGTGGCATGAAAATGAAGGCAGAGAGACCAGCAGTGGCATGCACTTAGGTGGCTGTGACAGCATCAGCAGATCTGTCACTCTATTGCCAAACTGGTTATTTGTAACAGAAATTCTGTTTCAGTACATGCCAGAGTTCTTTTCCCACCCAGCACAGTCAGTGAAATCAAAACAAATTCTCCAGTAAAACATAATTTCCAGACCAGCCATTGGCAGAGACAAGAAATGGGTGACCAGACATCACTGCTTTTTGGAAGCTACCTTCATAGTGGCCATGCACAAAAACAGAAGCGGAGAGTTTGTGCTCACTCACATGAATGTTTGTTAGAGTGCCCAAATGTCTGAACCAAGTCGTCTTCGGCAACTGATTCTAGCAGCTCTAGTAGCCTGCTGCTTTCTCAGAGGACTTCAAACAGTCCCTACTTATGTTTTTGGTGTTGAGAAGTCTGTCTTTCATCCCTGCTGATATCTGCGGCTCGCTTACTGGCTGTGGTTGGGAGCTGATCACAACACTGGCTCACCCAGCAGAGCCTCTCCTGAGCTGTCCCCTTAGTACGTCTGAAATTCTCCGTATCTAACATAGTGACGAGCACATGGCAAATCAAAGGACATGTTTCACATGAGAACGTGTGTAAGAACTGTGACTGTGCCAGGGGATGTACAAACTGTACTGCAGAGATGTGTCTGTAACGGTGGTCCCTTGCTGCTGTGATTTAAAAATGCCTTTATCACCATCACTGGTATTTTTCAAAGGTTGATTTTTCACAATTGCCATTTTTCATGCATAAGATATTTCAAAAGCAGATATCATGTTTTTCAAATTATTCTTTTATGTTTAAAAGGGACTTAGATTATTGGATAAAAATCTTACAAGTTACTGCTTTTCCTCATTGTTTATAAACCCACCTTTTCCATTTAGCTATGCTACCAAGATAAAAGTTGTCATTTGTAGCCACCATTTAACAGAAAACAAATACCTGGGGTTTTTTTTTTTTTGCAGTGCTCAGCAGACTGTGGCAAGGGGATTCAGAAAAGAACAGTGACGTGCACAAATTCCCAAGGAAAATGTGATGCAGCCACCAGGCCAAGAGATGAGGAAGAGTGTGAGGATCACACAGGCTGTTATGAATGGAAAACTGGTGATTGGTCTAAGGTAACAGTGAACACTACATGGTATTTTCTCTCTAAGTGTAAAGATGTTCAGAGCCCTGTGCTTCCGTGTGCTGTGTTAATCTGCAGCTTAAATGTTTGGAAAGGAAGAGTTTAACTGGTGTGGATTGGAAATTTTACCAGGATTTAAACTTTCCCTTTATGCCTTTTAGAACCCAAACATTGCAAGAGAGGCTTATGGATATGACTCATCAAGTTTTTGAGAAGTCTATTCCAGCCAGGATAGGAATGAGCATTAATTGACAGCTTAAATATGCAAAGGCAAAGCCTACAAAAGGTTCCTACCTTAGGTGGACCCTTGACAAAAAGATGCTTTATAAACAATGCTAAAACTGCTTTCCATATTTCAAAAAGCAAACTTGGAGCAGCTCTGGCTAGTAGATTGAATTCCACAGCAAAGAGTTCATTAGCAGCATCTTCCAGGAGTGCAGGATTCTACAGAGGTGTCCCATGCCCAGTCTGGGCAAGCCAAAAAGAAAACAGCAGAAGGTTGATTTCCTTGAGTGTAAAGAGTTAGGAACCACAACACTGAGCAAAAGGAAATCTCACAAGGGGGCTGTGGTGAGAGATGTTTGTCTCCCTCAAAGCATCAGTATGGAGCTGAGAAGAGAGCTGGACCTTAGTCTGCTTATCCCACAAGGGACAAATCTGAAGGTTTGGGAGAACTGTTGTTAAATGGAATACTGCTGGGGAGAAGTGAAGGGAAGCCCTGGCAGACTTACACAGAGACAGAAGGTGACTGCAAGCACTCACAGATGAATTCTGTCCCTCTGCCTTGTGCAGGCCTTGCTTGCAGAGTCAAGCAGTGCACTCATTTATTACCACAGATGCAAGACTAGAGCTGTGCAGCTGCATTTCTGGGACCTACACAGCATAGTCCAGTCCTAAACTTATTCCAACCACCTGAAATGAAAGCAAGCCATGAATTTAAAGGCAGAGCCAAAACCATCAGTTCCTTCCTCAGGACTGGATTTTACCTTCACTTCAGCCTGTCTGAACTTAGTTTCTCCAGTGACATCAGTGGAATTATTTCCTGAATGCAATGGATTAGATCAGAGCAGAGTCTGCACTGTATTTGCATTCAGATCTTGAAGTAATAGGTGGTTTTGCTTGCGAAGGAGGCCTGGCAGTGTGAGAAACTCAGCCTTTGCTAGTGTTGTTCATAAAGCATCCTTTACATTACTGACTTCACGTCTGCATAAAGAACTGAAATTTCCCAGGGATATTATATTCCAGTTTGTTTTTATCTTAACTTTGTAACTGTACTATTCTTTAAACAGAAAACCTACTTTGTGTTCTGGAATGTTCGGCATGCGCAGAAACCGCTAGGATACAGTAGTTGCTTTTTACGTTCCAAAAACCCAAACTCCAGCAAGTAAAATCCAGTGAACTAGAGGCCCGTGATGGGCAAACTGGCTTATCTGTGACTGCACTTTTTTTGACACTGTGATTAGGAATTACTAATATTTATAGATTCATTCTGTCACCGATACGTTAATTTAATGGTGTCAGTGCTGGAGAATGCATTAAGAACCTGCCTCATACAAAAGGTCTGTATTTATGCTGAGCCTGGAATTTGTATCACAGAATGTTTAGAGTATTGAACATTATTTTATTCATAACCTGGCACACAGAGTCCATGCAAGCTGGCCAAAACAAACAGTTCCTGTGTGTTAACAGGTGAAATAACATTATTTATTTATTTGTGGAATTTTAAAACATTTTGGCATGCGGATTGACCCGGATTCTCTTTTTAGGGAGGAATATGAAATAATTGTGTATTCACTGATTACATGGATTGAAAGTTCCGTATTGTATGAATGGTTCCAATCTGATAAAGATGTTGGCTCGCTGCTAGAAAAGCTGCGATCATACACTGGTCACAGTAAATAGTGTTGATGGATTTAGTGTCTGCGTGTGAGCAGGACAGGATCACTGCAAAATCACTTGTTACTTGCAGTTCTTAACTCAGGATCAGGATCCTCCCTGTGCAGAAGGGCACAAAAGCTTATATGCTGCATATGTGGCCTGCTTCTGTCTGCAGAGAGCTTGTGCCAGCTCTCTCCGCTTCCCAGGAATTTCACCCTGTGTGAGTCCAGCAGGATGTTCTTGGACTTCGGTTTGGTTTATAACGAGCATTTTAAATTCTAGACGTATTGGTTAATTCTGACTGGACCCTTAGATCACAGGATTAGATTCTTACTCTCTTGAGTAGAAGGGTAAACAGAAGGCACCACTGGACTGCTAGAAAAAGGTACGGGTAGATACAATTCTTTGAAGAAAATATCTTGCCCCAGAAGCCCAGATAGTTGAAATGTTCAGTGTGGAGTTCAAATCTTCACAAATCCTGAGCAAAGGACTTTCATCATGAGGATCCAGGAGCTTTCATGCAGGACTTAGAGGGAGAGCCTTTACAGCTATCAGCAACATCTCTTTTATGTTGTCTAGCTTAAAATAGTTCCTCCTTAAAGGAGAAACACAAAGTCTGTGGCAGTTAGATTACAGTGAAATCTTTACAATTCATACTTCCAGGGCAGAATTCCATTGTAAAATGGTTGTTCCCAGTGCTGTAAAAGTCAATGTGAGAGACCTTTGTGCTGACTAAGGTGGAAACTTCTTCTGTTTATACAAATTGATCTCAGGACAAGGAAAAACTTTTTGCAATTAATTCGTTGTGCATTTATTACTTATTGTTAAGAATCATCAGGGAAGAAACATTTCACTAACAGCAGTAATTATCACAGATTAAAATAAGGGACTTTGATGCTTTATGTGTAAACAGCTTGCATGGTGACTTGGCCTCCAAACCTTAATTTCCCAAACTGAGATCGTTTGAAGATACCAGAGTCATGTAAGAAAGAGGCAAAACCTCATTTTAAAAGTCAAGTCCAGATGCAACTTGTAAATAGAACAGACTGTCTGGGTGGTAATGACAGACTGTCATTTTTATGTTATTAGTAGTAGTATTTATAGAGTACATGGACTGTATGCATGAGAAGACAGATCACTTCCCTAAGGAGTTTCCAGCCCTATATAAATAACTCACTTCATGTCTGACAGCAGTGAATATGGTTATCCTATATGAGATCTCGGATCCTGTTGTGTTCAGAAGGTGCAAGGGTGGGCAGCACTAAAATCTCCAAATTTATGCCAAACCAGTTGTGGTTTTTAGTTCTTGGACTCTAGATCCTCCATTTCTGTGGAGAAGAGGTAAGGGCTGGAGGCATGGCCACGCTGATCTTTACCTGCACCTACCAGACAAATCCTCTTCTACTGGCCATTGCCCATCCACGCTCTGAAGAAGAGGAATTTTAATCTATTCTGTGTCAGGTTTACTTGCAGATGATCCTTTCTGTGTATTATAGCTGTGGAAAGCAATTGGAGCTAATCAAGCAGATTGAACAAGCAGTCTTGGCTGTGATATTTGTATATTCCCAATGCATTCACAGCATCTTTCGCGTGTTGCATGAGGAGCTGATATATCTAGTTCACTCTGCAAGCACAAAGTAAGTCTGTAAAGTTATTGTAAATGTCTTTGAGGTTACCTTTCTTAGTCCAGTCCACCAGGACTGTAATTGTAAAGACACACTGTTCTGTTACTAGTAACCATGTATAGCCTCTGTTACCACTGCTGCTAAACTTGCAATTTCTCTGCAGTGCAGTAGTTTCTCTTTTAAACCCCTTATCTTAAAGGGATATCATTGTTATTTTTAGCATTTATCACGAAGGCAGCACTGATATTATTATGAGTTACATAACTAAACTGTTCCTGGCCTGAGAGTCGTTGAACCTTTGAAGATACATTGCACAGTAAGAGACCCACTGAAGGGGGTAACTTGAAATCTTTTTTTTTTTACTGTGCCTGGACTCTGCAGAATGGCAGTTTATTATATCACCCCTTTTTTATATATGATGCAACATACAAACAGGAATCCAAGCCGTCTCCCATTCAGTCATTCCTTCCAAAAGGAAATTCCACATCCAGTTTGCATTCAGCTAAAGAAACAAACATCTCATACACTCTTCTACTTTGAAATAGTCCCTCCATGTTTGAAATCTGAGCTGTTAAATGTTCTAGCACTGGAAGCATTTGTGCATTTTTGTTGTAGTTGTGCTAGTCAAAAGAACAAAGAGAGGTTTGCTCAGTTTCCCAACGCTTGCCTCAGACTCTTAGGCTGCTGAAAATGTGCCTCTTTGATGCTTTTGCGAGACGGTTCATTCTTCATGATGAATTGTATTGTGCTGACAAACTTTATGTCAAGGATTACATTGCAGTGAAAAAAAAACCATGGGCAGCTAGTGAACAGAACGTGTGTCTTTATGGGTGTGGCTCTTTGGGAAGCTTAGCAGGACACACAGCCCAAGTCTGCACCCTATATGGGCTCGAAGGGAGCAGCTGCAGGACTCTGGCTTCACGTTGAAATCGCCCTTGACTCCCCCCATTGAAAAGGTGTGTTCCAAGTGATGTGGGGATGCAGTGCTGCAGGGGTGCAGGTGGTGTACTGGCTAGCTGTGGGGGTGGCAAAGATCAGGTGTGCTTGAAGGTCACCAGCACTAGGGAGTGCTTTTTATCTACCCGGGGGCTCTCCCCATGTCCTCAGCTCTCTCCCCTTCTGCTTCAGCAATAATGTAGAGGGGAAAGCACTTGGATGCAAATGTAGAGGCCAGGGCTTTATTTCTGGAGTTCTTTTTCTCCACTTGGCTTCTGGACTCTTCTAGGCTATTACTAAAGAGGCAAGATTATATAGCAGGAGCGATTCTCCACAAGATTTTTATGGATTTTTATTCATTTCCAGTTTTACTTAATTGTTTCCCTGTTTTATATGCCTCGACATACTCTATTTACATCCTGTAACTGAAGTACTGTATTTCGAGCCAGTAGCACAGAATATTCAGGGTTCCCAGTTTCACTTTTTTGACTATTCTCTTTTAGCTGGTATTATATCAAGGAAGGTAGAATTACAAGCAAGATACGCTGGCTCCATCGCTAGTGCTGACTTTCACAAGGGTGCATTTTCAGAAGGGGTGGAAGTTTAAACATGTGACTTCTGTCCCTCAGGCAACAATTTAGCTCATTAACCTATTATATTACATAGCCCAATGAAAAGATTTTTAGAAGAAGAAAGACACATAGAAGCCTTGTAATATATTGGCTTTGCCATATTTTTTCTTTGCAGTTACAGTAGGTGCTCTGTAAATACTAAGGCCTGTATTAATCTCAGATAACCCAATGTAAAGCCAGGGTAACTGTCTTTCATTCTTCCCTACAACCCACTGGCCACAAGCCAAGGATCTCACTCAACACAGTGGGTCAGATATCAGGCTCTCATACATTAGTATAAATCCAGATTAATTCAGCCACTTAAATTAATGCAGGTTTATGCCAATGCCATGCAGATCAGAATCTGAACCAACGGACTGTTCAAGATCTTTGGGTCTTGTGTAAGAACATCAGAGATTCATCTTCTCGGGTGAAAACAGAAATAGATGAGATATCAAGCTGAGCTTCAACTAGGAGACAAAGCAGAGGAGGAGAAATCTTTTTCTACCACTTCCCATCTCATATAACACCCTGGCACAACTTTCACTGGATTCGGAAAGATTGTGCTCTCCAGAAACTGGAAAGCATGAGTAAGGATCAGCTTGGCAAAGTGTGATGCTAAATAATATTCTTGTTGCCAAATAGTGTCAGTAGTGATAAAGCACATCTGAAAAATTACCTATAGCCACCTGCCCTCCCTGGACATCAGCAGTTGCCAATTTCTTTACAGTATTTTGCTCAGCTTATGAAATGCTGGCTATGGGTTCTCATCCCAGGAGAATATTAACAATAGGGAGGAAAGGAATCTAATTTCCTATAAGAAAAATACTGGGTTTGTGCCAGACATTGAGGTATTTCATACTGAAGATCAGCAGTCATTCATCACAATGGGAGGTAACAAGGAGTTTGTAATTGCAAATTAATTGTTTTGGCAGGATTACAGTAGATTGTATTCTCCAAGAGATAAAACCTCTAGCCTTGCAGTACACCAGAAAACATGGTGGGGGTGGCTTTTAGGGTTGGTTTGTTCTTCAGAAAATATTCTACAGTCTTCCAGTGCCAGGAAGGCATGTTTTCTGAGTTCCAATTGTTTGGGAACATCAACAGAATCCTCTATACACCTCACTTTTAATGATTAGTTCACAGTACATGATAAAAAGAGTAAATCAAGGACAGCTGTGGTTTGAGAGGTATATTCCAAGCTGTTATAAATATAGAAGCAAACTGTCCTTTGTTCTAACATTCATTACAAATTCATGGCTTGTTCTGCCATCTGTTTATAATAAACTATGGACAACTTGTTAATTCTTCATAAAGGTCATAACTAAGTTCATCTTCTTCTGCCTTGGAGAAGATAACTCTTTTTTTGTGTTGAATCAAGAGAAAACTCCATGTGAGGGATGGTCTCTTAAAACTGCAGTCACACACCACAGCTGACAGACCCTTTTTCTTGACACTTACTCTGGCTCAGCAAACAACTTCATGATTTACGGCTGTTCATGTGCATTCAGCACCACAGCTAGAAACTGATGTTGGAAGATTGTATACAGCCCTCACTGATGCAAATCAGTTGTTCTCCAGAAGGTGATAAGAACTGGGTGTGACAGGAGAAGATCCAAAAAGCTTTAGTATTCAAAGCCTCTGCTTCTCTGCTGCTATGCATGACCAGGAGCCAGAGCATCTTAGTCTCCTAAAGCTAACAACTGCCTCTATGGGCTGCTCTGAATTGTGCTGCTAGTTGTGGTTCCCCATGGTTTGTTCCTCTGGCACATGATCACTGATGTGCAAACCACAGCCTTTTCTGCCAACAGCTAATCTCAAAATACCCCTCACTACAGAGGATTAGAACAAATGGCCCAAAATTGGTTATATCAGCTGGGGCCACTCCTCAATTTGGGAAAGATGTGACCAATGTTAAGAGTAAAAAATTCATTCAGCCCTTTAGAAAGGAAAATGGAAAGCTATTCCTCTGCATTTCTGAAGTAGAATGGTACCCTTTCGAGTTGTGGTGAGCTAAAACATCACCTTTAGTTTAACATCCATTGAGGAAATGCATGGAATAAAATAGAACTCTGTGTGAGAGAACGCTAGTGTTTGTTTTACAAAGGAGAAACCACTCCTCTCTTCTGCTGCAGTGAAACCAATTTTGTCTGTAATACTATGGGACAAATGACTGAGCCACCAAAATCAATGGCTAACTCCCACTAACTTCAATGAGTTAAGGATTTCAGCAGAAAATGAAGAATTCTGGCACATGCCTTGCAGTTTACATATGGTAGAGCTCCAAGGCTATGGGTTATTTTTTTGTGGCCTTCACTGTCAGTGCAGGGCATGCTGGAGTTGAGAAAACTGGTTCACTTTGTGATTTTATTCCATAAACTTAGGTAAAAGAGAAATGAACCGTCCTGAACTCGGAGTAAGAGTTCTGAGAAAAAGGCTTGGATCATCAAAGTAAAAGCCTCAGACAGGGAGACATGAGAGGAGATACCAATGTATTCCCTACTGCCTTTTAACAGATCTGCCACCCTGGGCTGCTTAAAGCACAGCACAAGGTGTTTCTGCTGCCTTGTACCACCAAATAGAAGTGGTCACTCTGATTTTGGACAAGCACAGAAATACAGTTTTCATACCTCCACTGGAAATACGCATTTTAGGAAAGAAAGGAAAGTTCATATGAGTTCAGTTCATAATGGTCATGGGTTCATCACCTCATTCATCTCTTCTGTATGGTCGTGGGTTCATCACAATTCACGTCAGTGAGTCGTAGCCATCGGACAGTTCGGTGCCTTGTTTGAGAGAGCTCTTAGGCTCCATTTACAGTCATTGTAAGACAGACAGCTCCAGGTAGTATTTTTATCTCCTTTCCTTAATAAAGGCTGAATTCCCCTTTGAAGTGGTGATCTGGGCTGACCGCAAAGAGAACATGAACAGAGCAGTCTCAGTAAGATGAATCCCACCATTTTTGCTCTTTGATTCGCTGTCCTTTCATCTGAAAGATCTTCTGGTCAGAGGTGTAAATTTGTGTAATGACACTAACCCAAGGTTGAGCCTCTACCTAGACCTGGACTAACTGCCAACCTCAGTTGATGCAGCTGCAGTTGGAAACCTGGGCATGGAAAGTGAAGAGATGCTGACCACATTGCTGGGTGGCCATGTCATTCCCCTGCGGACCATGAGCTACAGAAACCAAGTCCTGCTCCTGCCTTTGAGGCAGAGACTCCTCCTTGCTTGCACAACAGTTTGCACAGCTCATCTCTGCTGGAGTTTCTCGGAACATCCATAGTACAAATTATTTCAATGGTTCCTTAGTAAAGGAGAATGTGCTACAAAAAGACCATATTCATCAGTGTTTTGTTTGAAGTGGAGCGCGTTCTTGTCGCAGTGTTATTGTCTCATGTGCCAGTACAGCCTCCAGTGATCCTATTAATTGGAAGAATAACTTTTCCTTTTTGATATTTTTTATTTAAAAGCCTAGTTCATTAAGTGCAGAGTTTTGGGGTTTTTTTGTATGGAGAATTAAAGCCTCCCACCAAGATCAGTGGATTGGAAATGGAATTCCATCATGACTATTTCACCCTTTTTCTTTTTAACATGAAAAAGAAGAAAGCATGAAAGACAAGCCTGTTCAAATATTGGCGTTCATTTTCTCTGAGTTGCTCTGAGATGCTACAGTGTCTAGGATCACATTTTTAAAAAGCTAGACAGTAGGTAATTCACCATTAAAAGTTTGTACTGCTCATCTGAAGAGGTTTTTGCCCCTTGAATCCTTACAGCACACAATATGCATCACTAGCAGGGACTGCTATAATTATGCAGTCTTTCCAAGAGGCTTTTGAGATTTATGATGACTACTGAGGCATTAAGGTGACGTGCTTCAGAATGTTTTTGAAGAGCAGTTAGTATCAGCCTGCTGGTTATCCCTTGTTGGACTGTGCCAAGAGATGAAATGCCGCGTTGGTTCAGCACTGTACCTGTCAAAGCTGGGTAGTTCCCTGTCTAGAAAATGCTCAGGCAGGACTGAGATGACAGAGATGAGCAGCCCCTTGATGAAATTAAGTAATCCTAACGGAGTCCTTAGTTTAATTACTTTTTTAACCTAAATTGCATTTGTGTAGCATTGATCATTAACTGGATAATAACTGAAATATGTGTTCAGTGGAGCTTCAGTTCCCAAGATACTCTTTCAGGATTACATCTGTGACAGGATTCAGTGTGGGACCATAGCTCAAGAAGCCCATAAAACCACTGCTCAGCACGAGCAGCACACACGGCTGTTGAAGGCAGGGTAAGTTCTCAAGCTGCCAGGCCAAGTTGAGTTATGTGGTCCCGTGGTTACGTAGTTGTCCTTTACTGTCTCGTTTACTTAAAATTAGCTTGCCTTTTTACAGAAGGTGGTTTTCAGCATCATTTCCTTGCAGTGCTTCAGGTGGAATAAGCCATGCACTTTGTACCCACCACGGATGAAAACGGTGCATACGTGCTATAGGTGGCATGCTAGATAAAATATGGTACCCTATAGGCAGTGCTGTATCATTTCACGTCTCTGCTTGATCCTCTTCTTGAAATCCAGCCTGAAAGGTTACGAGAAGTAAATTCTGCCTGATTGGTAGAATGAATTAAATGATATTTCCTCATTAACATCCACCTGGGCTGCATTGCATAAGTACTTAGGGGCACTGTCACTGCCCAGAATATTCACGTGTTCAGTTCTTAATCTCTGAACTCTCTGTACACAATGGAACTTTTCAGAATAGCGAAGCCAAGCTTAATTAGGCAGTGAGACATACTGGGTGTACTGGTCAGGTCTTGTTCCTTAGGGTCATGCTGTTGGAAAGCACAGCTGTAGGCAGTTTGCAGATTGCTTCTCTCTTTTCCTTCTCCGATACTGTCACATCAGCCATGAGCATTTTCTGCTCTAATTTATTGTTTCTTCCCATACTGAGTCAGAAGGGCAAACGTTTTTTCTTGGCTAAATTAAACAAATCAGTCATTTCACAAAAGTTTCCAAGTGAAAGATTGTTCTAAGCAAGACCAGATATGTTCTCTTCACAGAACTGGGGTTCAAAAAGAAGAAGAAAAAAAAAAAAAGGAAAAAAAGAAAATAACAAGGAAGCTTGAAAAACAGCTTACAGTTGCTTTGGGCTAATTAGATCTTATCAGTGAAAAGACAGAAATTTCTTTCTTTAGCATGATGCCATGGTGAAAGTTGACCTGGTGTTTATGAAAGCATATTGCATGCTGCCTTTCAGATAGAACTATAGAGTTTAAATTAGTGATACTTATAAAAAGCCTGATGTCAAGGTGTCTGGAGCACTAACTTGCAGAGCACACACATGTGTGCTATTAAAGTCCCGGTAATGGAGCAATTACAGGACATTTGTCATTCATCTCAGATGCTGTGTTAAGACTGTTATTAATAGGAACTCGTCTTGCTTTCTTTCTGACTTTCATAGAGGCAAGAAATAAGACCCCTGGGGGGGAAAATGCTCTACCCTATCCTAACGCCTTGAAATACTTAAACTCTGAAGTCAGTAAAGCATGACTCCATCTCTGAATAGTGGAGCTTTAGCCATAGTGTTATCCTTGGCTTCAGCACCTTCCAGCAAATTGGGGAGAAACCAGTATCTTTAAACGTCAGATGACTGCAGACTGATGAATAAGGAAAAATAAAACTCTTGCCTTCAGCTTAGTTATGACAGTCATCTTGAGCTCTATCTCCCTTCAACAGACCAGCCTGCTAAATACTGGAGTACATTCAGGATTGGCTGAAGGGGTGCTGTGACCTTCTGCTGGAAAAAAAAGCAAGTATCTTACAAAGACGACTACCATCTATCTCTTAGAGGTTAGGAAAGTGACATTTTTAAAGGTGACACATGGTCTGAATGCATCCCTACTTAGCCAGCAGCCCTCAGCTAAAGGATAAGCAAAGCTTCATTATCCCCTTCAGTCCTGAACAGATTGCAGCCTGTCCTCTGTCGTGGTAAATCTGTACTTTTTTCCTGTCCCCATTAAGCCTTAACACAGGGATTCTTTGGACTGGTCTCTCTTACGTGTTCCCTGCCCTGGCTTCATTCACTCTTAGTCCTTTCTCTTTCTCTGGCTATCTTTTGTAGATCAGGAGTTGATGAAGTCGCTGACACATCTCAGCACTTACTGTAAATTCTTTCTATTTTAATACCTAATATTCTCCTGAGGCATATGCTTTCAAAGCAATTAGACATCTGTCAGCACCTTTGTTAGATTTCAAGCTTTCATACCAGTATCCTAAGGTGGAAATAGCATTCCAGTTGAAAAATCATAGCTTAGTCTTAAGGTTGGAGTTTTTCACTGAGTAAATCTTCTCTAAGCTGATGAATGCAGCTGCTGCCTTGACAATTTGTGAGTTTATTTCCTTCTGGATATCCCCACTGCCTTGCATGTTACTGCCAAAGAATGTGTATGGAGGCATTTTTATATTCCTTTTGCTTTCTCAAAGCAGTGTTTGAACTGGGAGTTACAAGGGCTCTCATTTGGTTCACTTTTTGTAACTGTTCATTAACCCCCTCTTTTTTACGGTGTTGAACCATCCTTTGATCTTTGCGCGTGGGTGGATTTCCAGTTTACAATGGCTGTGTTGTCAGTTTAGGGCATTGTGGTTTACTTGCATGAATTTTGGATATGCATTTCTCTGATAGTGATATCACTGACAATGCCTGCTGGAAGGAAAAAACCACTTCTTTGTTTGACACCAGCGTCTCCAGCCAGCCACCCGTCCGAGTCCCCAGCTTCCCAGAGTAGGCAAGATGCTTGTGGCTTTTCTCTCAGTACTTGCGTAGCAGCTCAGGTGGCCATCAGAGATCCACCAAAAACCAGTCCTCCCCATTCACAGATCACTTTACTCCATCCCGGCATCAAAACATGTGCCTATCTCAAGAGTTACACCAATGCTTCTAAAGCCTTTTCCAGTTTTCAGAGTGTATTAATAGCAATGTGAGAACTCAGTATTTACCTAAACAGTCCAATGTCCATCAACAGCACTTTAAATATGATCAGCACGGTGACACTGGGCAGTGCTGGAGGATCTCAGTGTTCTGCAGAGTGGAACAGTGCTGGCTGTACAGAACCTGTACAGAACCTGGGTCAGGGGCTGGGCTGTAATGGTCCTTTTGCCCCCACAGCCCAGGTCATGTTTTCTGTGCCTGGAAGTTGCTCCGTTTTTGCAAGAAGGCCACAGCACCTTTCCTTACTCAAACTCCTCGTAACCTGTGTCTGAGTCTGAGGGTCCTATATCAGAGGGCACAGAGTGAATCTAGCCCTGAAAATTGTTCTGTGGATATGCTTACTTGCTCCATAAATATTTGGGAACAGAGAGCATAGCAATGCATTTAGCTGTCCAGAGTAGGAGGGAAGGTATTTATGGGAATTTGCTGTTCAGTTGGAGTTTGATTTTTATGCCTCTTTTAATGATGTCCTCTTTTCATAGTGCAGCATGAGTAACAATTCCCCCTTTGTATGTATTTTGTATCTATTCCTATTTCCTATTGAAATTCCTAGGAAAGAGACTATCCAAGTACAGAGTTGAAAATTTCGTCTTAAAATAAGCCAGATGTCCAACCTTCCTTTAGCTGCCAAGCCCAAAAGAGTTCAAGAAAGATGTTAAAATCTGTCTTCCTGGCTGTGAAAAACTAATTGCATAGCATAGGTGATGATCCCAGTCTCCCAGGAGAAGGAATAAAACTGCTCTGGGTAAAAACTCTGCTGTTATTTGTCTAAGGATTGGAGTTGGCAGTGTCTGTGGAAAAAGTTTCATAGCTTGCCCTCCTTGCTGGTTCACAAATGCAGAGACAGCAACACAGACAAAGGTAGGTGAGTGTTTGTATGTTGGTATCTGAAAACCTTATTCACCTTATGAGAAAAAAATGGGGTTTCTCTCCCCCCTCCCCTTCTGTTAAGAGCATTTGTGAGCACAGGGAGTGCCTAAAAGCCAGAGGCAGAGGTTTCAGACTCACTGTACTGCAATCCTGTGGAGAAACCTCATGGCCTGGATGGGTTATTTTATGCCTGTGTGATAACAGCTCTTCTGTTTGTAAAAGGGATGGACAATTCACTCCCCTTGCAAAGAGTTTTGCGAGGATTAAGATTAGTAAAGTGCTCTGGAGACTGAAAGTGCCATTTAAATCCTGAGGTTTAGAGGTTGCACATGACTAGTGAAGTGGAAGGGCCTAAAAACTGCATTTATCAGGATAAAAACTGTTAACTTTAAGTCCAAATGTCATGGCCATGCTTGACTGGATTCCAGACTGGTAGAAGTCATGGAGGGCACATAGTCCCGGGGAAGAGCAGAAGGACACCCCAGACTAATGAAATGCCTGCATCCCACTGCAGAAGCTCAAATTATGAAGGGAATTTAAATAAGGGACTTGAACATTTGCTTTTTGGAATAGCTCACTGTAGGGCATACAAGGGAAGGGCTTGTTCAGCATAGTCCTGAATACCACAACCATTGTTGAGTGACCGAACTTTGATGTAAATTCAACATCTGAAAATCTAAGTGGAAAAAGCCTGTTGTAAACTATTGTGTTGACCCTAAATTGAAATAAGAAGGATGTAAAGGAAGAAACACCATTATTTATTTTTTGAAAAGGAAGTTCCAAGTTATATGTAGAACTTTAATACAGCACAACTGCTGCCTTCAGAAAACAATAATCAGGCTGGAGGGGGCTGTATAGCTGGAAACACAAGGGTAAGCTACACACCAGGACAGCTTAATGGCAACAGCCAGAAGGGATCTGAGCCAGAGATTGTTCCAAATGGAGAAACTCAGTCCTAGAGAAAGAATAGGAATAAAAGCAGGTGGAATATAGAGGGGAAATTAAGATAAAAGCAAATGCAGATTTGGTGAGTACACCAAATACAAGAAACCTGATTAATAAACAGTCATTAATGTGAATGACTAAAGAGAAAAAAAAGATAAAGAGTTTATGTTGTTTTTGACAACAGGCTTCACTGATCCCGCAACTCCCTCTACCCAGAAATAAATTCTTCCCACGGTGTAAATGTATTTCTGCACTGAGTTGTCTGAAGCAAGACTCCCTCAGCTCTGTTTTATGTGGTCCTGTCCATCTGAGGCCATTTTTTCTTAGGCCTTTCAGTGACCTACACAGGAAAGAAAAGCTCCCTGTGCTCCACTCAGAACAAAGCTGTACTTACTGTATCAGATGGTCTTTGAGAAACAGCAGGGGTTTCTTGTGGTACTTCCAGAACAGAACAACCACAGCTTTGCTGTTCTCTCCCCAGTAGGTGGGAGAGGTGGAGTCTTACGTGCACCCATGTGTTCATTTGCCCCTGGGTTCTAGTCTTACACGGATCCACACTACCTACACATCCTTTGTACTTGGGCTTCAGTCCAGCCTCACTGGTGCTCATCTTTTGAGCCTCTTGAATGTTTGGCATGTTGGTTTTAAGAGTTATCACTCTGAGGTGAGTGTGTTTTGCAGGGAGAGAGCTCCAGTGCCTGACTTTGTTCAGAAACAGCAGAAGACAGAAAGCATGATCTTTTTTACACCATCCTAATTGTATCTCCTGAATTTTCCCTCACCTCCTCCTCTCCCCCATCATTTGCTTGTGTGTGGCTTTAGCAGAAATAGGAGTCTTACCAAAGTTCTGCAACCCATTGTTTCTTTATTTTAAATACAAGGTTCTTTTATTAATTCCAGCTGGTGCACCTCACTCTGCTCACTGTGTTTGCTTTATTAAAATTGAACAACGCGCAAGCAGGACATTGTAAATCACAAGTGACGGGCCAGAGAAGAAGGAGGGAGAGGTAGGGACTCCTCTTGTATGACAATAAAGAGAGTATATAAACAAGCTGGGCCTCCTGGCTCATAGAAGCCAAAACTCGTGGAGTACAATCTGCAATTGCTCCCAGGAGGACAGACAAGTGCCAGACGGTTAGCAGGGATAGATGAGAGTGAATATGTGAATACCTGGTGTGTTCTCTCATATACCTGAACAGAGCTTCTCTAGAGGTCTGGGCATGTAGGAAGAGCTGCCTGCCTCTGCTGTAATCCTTGCTTTTATCTTGTATCAGTGTCTGGCAGTGGTAATCTTCCTGTGGAAGAAGCCTTGTTAGACCTTCCACATCTTGGAGAGGGCTCTTAAACCAAGATAACCAGTACCACTGAGCCCCTCGTGGAGAGGGAGGTGGAAGCTGCTTGTCCATAATTAAGCAGGATATGTTTTCCAGCTTTGCCTCTTTGTGGCTGGTGGAGGGAATTGCATCACTGCCTGCTTGAACCTCATAGGCATCCATCCACAGGGACAGTCAGTGGAGATGGACTCAGAGCAAGTCCTGACAGAAAGACAACAGCTTCCTTCCCTGTACTGGGATAGTTCACTCTGCTCACAGCACTCCTTGAAGCTGCAAAAGCATTGTGGACAAGAGCAACAGCTGTATGAAGGGTCCCTGGCTGACACGGTGACCCTGGTGTTGAGTTGTCAGCACCACAGTGAGCTGCCAGTTTGCTGCATATTTCAACTCTGGCAGTGATTTTCCTGGTGTCTATATGTATGTGATTTGGAAGCTCTGCTTGGACCATGTCTCAGTGCCTTCTCTCTTCCAGTGCTCCTCAACCTGTGGGAAAGGCCTCCAGTCACGCGTGGTCCAGTGTATGCACAAAGTCACCGGGCGCCATGGCAATGAGTGCCCTGTCCTGTCCAAGCCAGCGGCCTACAGGCAGTGCCACCAAGAGGTCTGCAACGAGAAGATAAACGTCAACACAATTACCTCGCCCAGACTTGGTGAGTCAGGGGTGTTGGGGGGAAGATGCCACTTGTGAAGGACCAGGCAAAGCCCAGGGTCGCAGTGTGTCCAGTGTGATAAAAGTAGGGCCTCAGAGGATTGCTTATGGCCAGAAATTAGGAGAGGGACCCCCAGTCAGACTCTAGACTAAAGGTCTAGTGTGGATAAGTCCTCTCTTATCCATCAATCCCTGCCTCAGACTTTGCCCAAGCTGGAGCACTCAGCAGTGGGCAGACCTGAGAGCCCAACAGGAGCACACAAATGGTGGGTGGTTGGTTGACTGGTCACAGAAGTGAGGGAGCTGACAGGCATATCTTTCTCCATCACAAACACTTTCACACCCTGCTTTTGCTGCACTGATTGTAAAGTATAATGATTAATTCATCCATACACCAAGAAAAGGACATGACCTTGACAAGTAGAGCAGCACTGTGTTTTTGGCTATTTCCTTTTCGTTCGCTGTCACAAGGATGTGGTTTGATGAATTAATTTTCCATGGACAGTAAGAGAGCATCCAGCCTTTCTGTGAACCCTTTGATTTTCTGTCACCGTCCTTCACCTCACCCTCCCTGCATCCCCTTTGTACCTGGCTGAGATGACACTGTGGTGATAAGCCATCCGTTTCCTGACACACCTTAACACCATGTTTAAGAAACGGCTCTAGGTAAGAAGCTTCTGTCAGTACAAAATTGTGGGAACCCATGTTTTCCCACATCATATTTGCTCAGTTTACAAGGAGATAAAAATATTTTTTTTTCCAAACTTCAGCCCTGTGTGTTCAGCCACAGCTCCAAGAAGCGAGCTGGTTTCTTTGCATTTCACACATCGTCACCGGTGAGATGAAGCTAAACCAAGCCACCAGCTGCACTGGCAGAGCCTCACGGTGCCTCCCATTACCCTTCAGTACGATGGGCTGGGTTGTAAACAGTGCTGCTAAGAGCTTACCAGAAAGAACAGCCTCCACCCTCTCCACAGAGCTAGCCTTGTAGGCTGAGTCCTCTTATACGCACGGAAAGGCGAAGCTGCTAAGTAATAGAGAACCATTTTCTAATAGCACTCTCCAGTATTAAATAGCACTTAAACTAGGACTGGACCTGAAGCTTCTGAACTGAAATTTATTTCCCAAAAGTTTAACAGATGTTTAAAAGAACATGGGAAATTTTGTTCTTGCAAGCGCAGTCCTGCTGAGGAGCTTCTAACCTCTTTTGTTTAAGAACATATGAGAGTACTTCCCAGATATTTTAGCACTAAAGGCATAGTGAAAAGAAAACATTTCATTTGAGAAGTAAGCCCTGATGAGACAAGAAATCCATCCTAATTCACATTTGAGGACAAAGCAATAAAAAGCTCACGTGTTTAGAAGACTGAGGCGGCTCAAGTCCCTGCTGAAAGTAATCTGCAAGTAATTTGGGATGCTTTTGTTTCTAAACCAGGCTTGGAATCACCAGGGCCAGAAACAATGATATTTGATATTAGCAGGAAGATATATCACTGAGTGTTTTGCCCTTCCTGCTTGTAAACAATTCTGATTGGATTATCTTTAAACAAAACTTTCTGTTTTCTGCAATGTAAACATCACCACAAAAAAAGTATACAGGAAGAAATTCCAGTAGTCTGCAAAACCCATGCTGCCTTTTCCCCATTCCAGCATGTTTTTCATCCCAGGTAACATTTTCAGAAGTATCTAAGTGTAGACATCACCTCACCTGACTTCTGTGTCCAGTGTTCCTCAGTGAAGACACATTCAGAGCAGGTTTATTCTGTTCCTCAGGCACCTGACCCACATTTGCTTTTCAAAGTGCTTCCTGTCTAACTTCACAATCTATGAGGGACCTTGGACCTCTAAAATATCAGAGTCCGAGCCTTCTTTGTGACTCGGTGTCTGTTACATAAAGTCTCCCATCGCAGATTCATGAGGTCTATCTCAGATGTTCTTGCAAGATCTGTAATTTATTCAGCTACGTCAGGTTTTTTTGTGCCTGGTTGGAACCACAGCTCGTGGGGAGTGCTGCGGATCTGACCCCCTCAAAAAGCCACTCCGCTGCTGGCAGACTCAGAAGTAGCTCTGCCCTCCTCCCCTTTAGGGTGATCACTTCCACTCCATTCTTTTTCTTGCAATAACTTTTTAAAATTGGCTTCATGTTCCTTTTTTTTGGGACAATGAAACTTCATGTCATCAGATTCTGTCAGACTTTTGCTTCGTGTCCAACTGAACGAAGCTTCGGTGATAAACATTCCTACCAATTTTGGTGCTGTTGTTTTTCTGGTGCTTGGCACTGAGATTCACAGATAAATACAGGATAAGAGCCTTTCCTGGTTTCATCTGTCAGAGATGAGGAACAAGGGCCTCAAGATGCTGCTGGATCAGCACCTTTTGGTGTTCTTTATTAGACCATTTTTTTCCCAGCCTCAGAGGCCACGATATCCATCCCCCCCCCCCCAACTAATTGTTATCCTACTGTTTTCACTACACCAAGAAGTATTATTTTTACTTCCTATTAATTTATCTTTACGTCTCTCAAACCGGGTTTGATTTTGCTGCTCTGTACAAACGTTTCCTGCCACGAGGATGGTGGCCGCTCCCGAAGCGTGCCCTTGTGAAGCACTCTCCCTGGGAGCGCCCCGCTTCCCCTTGACTGCTCTGTGGTGTTCCAGCACTTAAATCCAGGCTGATGCTTTAGGCATTTTTCTCATCTATTTGTGACAAAATAGGTACAATGTGGGGAGGTTTGTGCCCCCCACTCACAGCCAGCTGCACCCTTGCAGTAAGCACTTCCAAGAGCTGATATTTTGGTAGAAAGAACATCATCTGATCTCCAGTGCTGACAACGAGATTGGCCCTTTCTTCCCTCATTTGCAGCGATTTTGATCACATCTGCAATGCTGTTCTTGGCTAATCTGCCAGTTTCTCCTCTCTTTTCTTATCCAAAGCTGCTCTCACGTACAAGTGCACAGGCGACCAGTGGACAGTGTACTGCAGGGTGATCCGGGAGAAGAACCTGTGCCAAGACATGCGGTGGTACCAGCGCTGTTGCCAGACTTGCAGAGACTTTTATGCAAACAAGATGCAGCAGAAGAGTTAATGAACCTGTGCTACTTCTTAGAGTATTTACAGCTATTTGTATGTAAATCACGGACTAGTAGGTCTGAGTACTGGAACTTCATGAGTTGCTACAATGTGGTGGATTCCAAAGCATATCTAATAAGACTTGAAACTAATTCTACAGACTGGATACCAAAGTAATCCACTCGTCCACCTTAAAAAAAAAACAACAAACCAAGCAAAACAAAACAAAACAAAAACACCAAATAGAAACAGTCATCTCAAGGAGCCAATCATTTTAGCGTATTTTGACATCCTTACATTTTTCATTAATGCTTTTTACTTTAATATATTAAATCACCAGCCACTGGATGGTTTGCTACCATTACAGAAAAGGACAAGAGTTGCAAAGTGATTACATTGACTAAGGTTATGGGTACCTCCGTGGAGGAAGGCCTCTGGCAAAATAATTCAGCAAAGGTAGAGATGTTACTTAATCTTTTAATCTTGGCTTTCATCTGATGTTTTCAATTCCCAACAGCTATCCCATTGTGGAGTGGGCTTGGACGGACACACGTAAATGAAAGGCTTAATTTAAAGAGAGGATTTGCTGTAAAAGCTTGCGAAAACTGACAGCAGAGGATGGACATCTCAAATTCCTGTAGAAAACTCAGTACAATTACATCCACATTCCAAGTCATATATTTTAGAGCAAGTAATAGGGACTGCCCTTCTTGCTAATCATGAAAACCAATCCTCTCTCTCTTCCCCAGAATAATATAGTTTCTTTTATGAAACCTTTTTTTTTTTTTTCTCTGAGCTTAATGAAATGGATGCTTATTAACAGCAGTAGAAGGCTATTTTTAAGTAAAACCCGTTCACACGAGATGGGAGAAGCCAGAAATCATTTAATCCAGCAGAGCTCAGAGGGGGATTGCTTGGCCTAATCTCTCTCCAGTTTTTAGAAGTCAGTCAGATCATGAGACTGAATATTGTTGGGGTTTTTGTTGGTTTTTTTTAAAGGCCCATGAAACTCAATAGGGTTGGTACAAATTTTGGAAAAACCTTTGCGTGAAGGATGGGGTGGAGAGCAGAACAGGTGTTTCCTATCTCTTGGCTTTTGTATACATCTGTGGCTATGTAGCCTTTTGAGTCAGGGACAGCAGACATTCAAGGTGTAATCTTGATCTTGTTGAAGCCATAAGGCTGAGGCTGCATTGCCTTCAGTAAGGGTTAGGATTTTACTCACTGTATTTTAATGCTTCCTCTGTTACTTTTGTGGTGCTATCAGATTGGTGCTATCATCAGAGCACTTAGCAAGTGCTGCACATATGATACTGTCTTCCACGTCTCTGCACTTTAAACCAAAGTCCTCTCTGAGACGTGAGACTTGAAACAGAAGCTCTACCCAGGGCAGAGTTTGTCCCCTCTGTTAGTCCTACAGCTCAATGTCTCCCTATCATATCTTGCTCCAACATGTATCATTTCCCTTGCCAGGGTCCAAGGTCAGTTGTGCAGTGGTTAAGTTACAGCCCACTCTTCATGATATGAGCAGAGCCATGTGGATGAATTGCAGCTTTGTACTCGCTCTAGAACCGCGTGTTACTGTTTTATTCCTTGAAAATGAGTCCAGCTATTACCCCAGCCCCTGGACCAGTCTAGATTGCAACTCACACCTCTCCTCAAGTTGTCTTTGTTGCTGTTATCACTTCTTTTTTCAATGCAAAGAGGGATAAATACACTTAGTCCCTGATGTATCTTTAAAGCAACTTTTTCTTCCTTACTACAATCCTTTTGATATCCAGGACGTCACCAGAATAACACATTAGCATTTTATTAAGGGCTAAGTTTTTTTTCAAGCACAGGGAGCTAATGTTCATCAACAGATTCATACTGTGTAGGCTTCACATTTGCATCTGTGCTTATTTTAGTGCAAACGAGCGTGTGCACACAAGGGCCGGCCAGTGTGCACAAAGGCACATTTGCACACAGTTATTTTCTCTAGTGTCTGTCTCCAACAGATCTGTTTTCCAATGCCCCAGATGATTTTCTCTATCAGGGAAATGATTCCAACCTTTTTCTTTCCTTTTATTTTTGTTTTTTTGGTTTTTTGTTATAGTGGATGTTCTTTTGGCATCTGACAGTCAGGATCAGACCTCTTTCTTCTGTTATTCCCACCCTGTAGCCCAGACACAGAGGTTGTGTAACTACTTAGCAAGTAACCAGTGGAAAATGTTGCTGGCAGGGGTGTCAGGGAAGATTTAGGCAACACCATGGTGATGTTCAGTTAGGCAAATTTATAAGTAGATGAACTTAAAATAAGAAAGTTCCAAGAGATCAGAGAGAGCCCAGAGGACCTGATTTATATTAGTAATTCACAGCGTTTCCCCCCTTGCCTGTTGTCATACCCTGCAGTAACACAGGGAATGACACCACCAGCACAGCCACCTCACAGCAGTTTGGCTGAGGTGGATCCCCTTACATCCTTCACTTGGTTTGGAGTTTGCTGGTTTTCTTTTCATGGGCAACATTTGCCCATGAACTGGCCTGGCCTGAGGAAATGCCACCCCCTGCCTGAGCATTTTTGGCATTACTGACACTCAGGTTGGGCTGTTGAAGGATTTATCATCAGACTTCTCTGTTGTCTTGGAAGAATAACATGTGCATTTATTATTAAGGAGAATCAAAGGTGCTTTTAAATAGAAGGGGTCATTTTTCCTTCCGGTGCTGCTGATCTGTCCCCCTCTCTAGGCAAATGGTAGGCTCCTAGAAAGGTGCATAGGAGAGGAAAGATTTAAATTCTTATATTTTTCAGCAATAATGTCTGAGCACTGAATAACCCACCTCACTTGCTCTCACAGCCCAGAGATTAGCGTGCATCAGCTTTTTATTGTTATAATTCAGAAACCAACATTCATGAAGAACTGGTGGCACAACACAGCTCCATTTTATTACATTCTCTTACTTCATGTGGTGACAACCTTCCCGTTTTAAAATAGCCACGGAAAAAAAATGATAATAATGAAAGTTTAATTCTGTTCCATACTCCTGCACTTCTGTTTTGCAACATTTTATAGGAGCTTTACTATGAAATTACAGCTATGCTCTGCCCTCAGTTACTCCATACTGGTGAAAAGAAAGCTGTTTGTTTCAGTGTATCTATGACAATACTTTTTTTTAGTTGTTCGTAAGAGATTGACGCTCTTTTGATTACAGTGGTGGTATTTCCATATTGTAAACAATACTCTGTACTGTTACTAAAGTACTGTACATTTCTAGTTGCACAATTGTGTTATTGAGTGTAGATTCTCACTATCTCATGTATGGTGCTATTTTGTGTTTGTGGAAAAGAATTTTAGCAGTCGATTATTGCTTGTTATTTTATTATAATACAGGGATATATTCTCCATGGCAATAATATCATTTAAGTTTTTCATTACAGAGTGAAATGTATATATTTTTCCATTAGCTAATTTGCATATGTACTGTATCCATGGTAATTTTCTTTTTGGTGCTGGTTATAAATAGAAAAGATAAAAACAGTCAAACTGAATGGAACCAGTTGTAAATGAAAACCAAAAAAAAAAGAGAAGAGGATCATTCCATTTAAAAAGAAAAGAAATTGAGTATGTTGAATAATAAATTTATTTTTTCCATAACAACTTTAAAAAGGTTTCTGAACTTGAAAAATATACAAAGCAAACCAAACAGCTAGCATAAAAATTAGGAGAAAGGAGTGAAGCTGTGAGTAGTACATTATGCATCTAATACTGGACTGAGACTGGGATTCGATTGAGTCTAGGCCAACTGTTTGATAGCTGTGGTAGGTGTAAAAGATCAGTTGTCAGCAAAATTCTGGCATCTCAGAGTTCCCAGTGCGCTAACAAATCAAGAAACGATGGGGTTTGTCCCAGTCGGGTTGCAAAACAAAGCACAGGGGATGTTAGTACCTGACGGATGCCTTGCAAGGTTGTGGTCGGTGACACGAGAGTAGAAAATGCCTGTCTGGAAAAAACCAAGCCAGGCTCTGTTTGGGGCAGGGCCACCTAAGGGCCTGAGCAGCTCGCACTTGCGAGGAGCCATGTGGAACAAAGTGCTTTTGAGAAAGGTTGCTTTCAATGTACGTTGGAGCTGAGATGACGTAGTAGCTTGCTGTACGTTTAGTGGTAGCTGCTCCACTGGTGCAACTTGATAATGAAGACTGCTGAGCGTGTGGAAATTTATACTGGAGCAAAACTATTCCATCCATTGGAAAGGTATCTACGTAACCCCGCTGCACACTTCCCTGGTGTGAAATAAACTGAATTACTTCAGTGCCGAGTGTTTTGGATGTCTTTGTTGTAGGCACTAGCCAGAATCTTTGTACTATTTAACTCCTCCCTCAGCACGGTGGAGATGTTTTTGGCGGACAACTGCACCCAGACAGGCCTGTAGGATCCTTTCCCATCCTAACAAAGATGCCTTCATCCGTATCCCATTCCAGCTCTTGTTAAAAGGACACTTCTTGGAGATGGGAGCAGCACCTTTCTAAAGCTGCCTTAAAAGCAATCTGAAGTACGGCTGATGTGAGAGTCCTCCTCCCAGAATGAGTTCCAGAAATGGAGTTTTTAATTATGTTAAAAATAGAGTTCATTTACTGATCTCATGCTGGCTTCTTGGAAATGGCATGATAGGCTTCCTAGTTTTCAGAGGTAGCCTTAGGAGCTACCAGCCCAGCTGCCATCATGTACATGACTGTTAACAGCAGGAAAAGTGTAGATGCTCCATCCAAGTGTTGCTGTATATATAATAGACACATCACTGTGTTTGTGTGTTGCCTGGACTCAACATATGATTGCACTTGTTGACCTGTTTAAACAATAAAACATAGCTGTAAGTCTTTGGAAGCCAAAAGGCTTTACATTGAGCTGGGATATGGCAATGGGTGGGAGGGGTGTAAGGAATGCTGTCATACATTTGGCTTGAAAATTTCCTGGTATGTGCCAATATCTCTCCTATAAATCCAGTAAGCTTATATACTTAGGTTGCCTATTTTGCATGTAGAGGTTTGCTGATTTTCTCTTATTCCTAATCCCCATCTTCTAACCAAGAAACCAGATGATCTGGAGCCATTATCCTTCCCTGTGGTCTCAGTTGTCTTTTTAAGACACTTCAGCCAAGTTCATTAAAGGCAGGTGGGGTCAGATGGCTTTGCTGCTCTGACATAAAAGTACCAGGAGGAAAGTATAATCCCTGCTCAGCTGCTTGGAGCTCAGTTTTCTGCCTCCACCAACTCCACCTGCTTCCTTCACTCTCTTACAAGTCCTGGAGTACACAGCAGCCTCGTGGTGCCTTGCAGCAAGCTGGTGGGACCCTGCTTTCTCTGGAAGGAAATTTCTTTCCAAAAAGCTCAGTAGATCACCTTACCCTGGCACCCAGAGTACTACTGTTGGAGGACCTTGCTCTGTCGGTAGAGTGAAAACTGCACGTTCTTTGTGCTTTCCCCATCACCACATGAGCCCTTGGGAGAGCTGTGTTTTCTGCTTACTGAAGGGTGTCGGCACAAACACCAGTAGGCTGTGGAGTTCCAGGCAGAGAAGAACCATGCCAGATGCGCTTATGTTTGATTCACTCACACTTCTGACAGTGTAAGTAAAGAAGTCCTGGCAACCTACTTGTTGGCAAGTTACTTGCCTCGCTTGTCCTGCTGCTGTATGAATACAGGCTGTGGGAGCTGCTCCTCAACAGCATTTCTGCTTCAAGTACCTGGACCTGTGCTGAAGATGTTTGATAATACTTCTCTGTACCACTGGCACGTCTGCATCCTTGTTTATCATGATTTGGAGGCAGGTCAGTAGGAAGACAGGAGTTCCTCAACTGCTGCTAATACACGAAGACCAGTTATCTTTCCTGTGTGCAGGTTTTTTGTCCTTTTATCATGTCTCTGGCTTCTCTTTACACTTGTTAGGAATGGGCCAGTCTGCCTGGAGAGAGACTTTCCAACAGCAGAACTGCCTTGGACAAGCAGGAGTGAAGCATCTTTGCTTCGGATGGGGAGAACTGTCTGTTTATAACAGGAGAGTTTAAATAAGAAAGTGTATAAGCCAAGAGGGACCACAGACTCTCCTTAGCAGAAGGTAATCAGAGAGTCTCCAAAGCTGACCTCCATGTGTCTTGCATCACCTCGTCTCCTTTCGTGCCACTTTCATGTGACAGACCCCATGAGGAATGCCCAGAGGCTGCACTGGACCACATTTATGATTTTGTCAGTGCTTCCATGTCTGCCAAATGGTGTCCAGACACACAAACAGACTTTCCCAATTAGCAGAGTCCTGCAGCTGATGTCAGGGCTGCCATGTGTTCCCTGTGCGCTACCACAGACGAGATACTGGCCGGGTCCACATGGCCTGGGGTGGGTATCTGCCTTGGCTGCTGGTCTGGAGAGAAGCAGCTGGATTTTCTTGAAAGTTGTGGTTTCCCTCAGCTCCTCTTGTTTGTCTGTGAAGGGCTCCTGTTTGGGTGTTTTATCCTTTCATCTCTCTGAGGCCTGGGTGGAGCTGGAGCCTCCAGCATGACTTGTCTGGGTCATGGAACAGGCATTGGCATCCTCCTCAACCTTGGGAGCGAGCAACTCTGCATGCTCGCCATGGTGGAGCCTACAGGACATGAATGTGTAGGGCCAGATCCTGGCACAGCTCAGTCTCCAGGTAAACCCTGGCCTCAGGGGCTTAGGGCAGTCTCATTGGAACTCCTGAGATGCTTGCTTGTGCTTCCTCCTCTGTTTGTCACAGACATGCTGCATGGCCTTGCCCTCCCTGCACAGTCGTTGTCCCTTTCCCCTTCTGCTCTGCTTGCAGCTGCTTTGTCCCCCACAAACTTTCTTTGCACCTACCAGAAACTTTGCTACCTTTGCAGTCTATACAGAATACCTTCCCTCATCTGCTTAAATGCCTTTCATCTCCTCCTTCAGCCCTCTGAAGAAAAGTATTTTTCTCATTGTACTCCTGTAGTAGCCTTCCGGCTCCTCTCACTGCTGCCTTCTGAGTGGTCTTTGTTCTGAGGTTTTCTATAACGATTCATGTTCTTTGTGCAGTGGCACTTGGAATCTACACCCAGACATACAGATACCAGCAAGTCATGCCCAAAGAAATGGTCCTTCTCTCAAGAGCTCGCAGACCACAGGTGGTCCTGGGGAAGAGGCAGATTCCCAAAGCAACTAAGTCAGTGGCAGCAGCACTCTGAAAAGGCACGGAGGTGAGTGTAGACCACTTTAGAATTGAGTAAGTGAGCCTGTACTGCAGCTACCTCGCTGTCAGGGGAGGGAAAGGGATATTCCCCACTGGTTTTATATCCTCAGACACATATTTTTGGTATTGAAAGTAGCAAAGGGTCAAATTCACATCACTTCAGAGATGCCCCTTACAGAAACTGGACTGTAAGATCCAGCCCTAAGCCTGGATAGGGCTCAAAAGGTGGGTTGGCAGAGAGGGAAATGCTCATTTGTTCTTCCGGAGGAGAGCCATTCTCTATGGCTGGCTCCGATACCCCAAAAAGCATCAGCTGTTGGAAGATGACTGACAGTTTCTGTAAGGTCACTGCATATTGCAGTGTGATTGTACAGCCATGCTGGAGACAGGCAGTGGAACTATTCAGGCTGTCGATGAATCGGTGAAAAAGGGGTATCCTCAAACAGGATCTTTTGCTTGCACAAAGATCAGTGCAACCACGGCCTCGCCAGCAAAGCCAGACAAGCCATTCTTGAGGGTTTATTTTTTTCATTTTCTTGGAAAAGACATTATACGAACATTTTGCAGCTTCCATTCATTTCCCCAGTGCTGTATTTTTCCCCTTGATTTTGTCTCTAATGGCAAAAAGACCCAACCAGACTGCAGCTTTGTTTGGCACCAAATTTCCCTCCTGAGATGATCGCACAAGAAGTCTTTTATCACTTGGTCGGCTCTGAGCCAGAGCTGCTTGTGGTGGAAGTCGCCGGGACTGTAACCCCGGGCTGTTGTGGGACGAGAGTCAAGCTCGGGCTGTCAGCAAGGCGAGTTGCAGCAGTCAGAGCCCCTGCCAGGACACGTCAGTACTTCTGAGTGTGCTTCCCTCGGTGCTGCTCTCATTAAGGAAAAGGTACAAAATCCAGATCTAGATTGAATTAGTCCTTTAAAGAAAATTAAGTGTTGTTTAAACTATAAATCCTGTCCAGAATCGTGGTCTAATTCCTTAGGAAATCACTTTAAATCGAACCTCCCCTGCTCCCCGCTGCCTAAGAACAACGTGTCACATCTTGGTTTTCTCACAGAGCTGGTTCACCTGCTGTGCCACCTGGGTTGCGTTGGCTTCAGCACCGTCACCTCCGCTTTACGCCCAGGTTTGCACTGAAGAAGGAGGGCCCTGCTGAACTCGCTGGGCTGCTGCTCTCCTCGGGCATCATCAAGCCCCCAGAGCTGCCAGCAGCTCTGGCTTGCGGCTCCCTCCCCACATCATTTCACAACACTGGCCAACAGTACCTTGAGGAGACTGCGACACGGAGCCCAAGGAATGCTGTCGGTTGCATTTCCCACACGGTAAGGAAGATTCCAGCTGTTTGGAGGGGTTTTTTTCCCAACCATATTTTGCTGAAGAAACAAGTTTAAAGGGGAAAAAGAAAAAACACATTATTGTGTAAGCAAGATGGAAAACAGCTTTCGGTGGGTTCCCAGGTATTTATGTGCCATTCTCCCTGTAACGTTACTAGCAACGACGTTGCCTGTGGCTGGCTGACTGTTAAATAGGGCTGGTTTTGCAACATCTGTGTGTACAGATACCTCCCTTTTCCCTGGCTGTCCCCATGGCTCCGTTTATTTGTACGCAAGGCAACTGCAAGGTTATCGAGGCTCTGCATCAGCTGAACAAACTCACAGCAGAATCAGCTCACTGTGTGTCCTTGCCTGAGAATTAATAGTTTTTGGGTAGTAGGCTCTTGGGCAGCCTCTGTGAGAGATCTGGTCTTTCTTACGCATCTCTCAAGAGGAATTGCTGCCTGGGCTTATACTATAAGCTCTGGAATATCTATAGACATATGTATAAGAGGAAAAAAAACAAAAAAGCCTATTAGCTTGTTTGTTGTTGAGCCTCCTCACAGAATGGTTCTAAAAGCATGGGAAAAATTGACCCAAGCATCCTTGCATTTGTCAAAATTTTCTTAGATGTTTTTTAGGGTATCGCTCAGACCTGCCAGGCTCCTCCCCTTTCCTCCCCTGCCTTGCCCCAAATACTTCCATTTTTGGCTAAAAAATCTCAAGTTTGGGATTTTTTTGACCAACAATGTCAGCCAAAACCCAGGCTCTTCTCTCTAATTTTTCCACTAAATTTTTTAACTATCTTCTGGCAAAACAGAAATATTATTTTGATGGAAGTTTTTCAACCAGCTCGGCTCATTAGTGTCTGACGACAGTCACACAGGAGAAACTGCATCTCCCCAGAGAAGACTGTCCGAAGGGACGAACATGAGGCAGGCAATGACAAACGCTTCTCTCCCCAGCTCTGTGCCCCAGCCAGCACTGTGCTCTTTTTCAGGCCTCATCCCTTAATGAGAGCCATCTTTCTAGAGATGTTTCCAGCCTAAATCTCTCTTGGCAAGTCCTCTCAGTAATTCAGGTACTTTGCCAGGTTAAAGGAAGACGTGGGTGGCACAGAAGGATCTTCTCTGACCAAAGGACCCCGGGACTCAGTGGAGCCATGTTGTACATCTCTTATCTGCACTGACTAATATTTGGACCCCTCCAGGCAAGTACATATTGGCAGGGAAGGGTGGGGAGATGGAGCTAGTCCAGGACACTTTGAAAGCAAGCCTCAGTGTGCTGTTGTTTTATGGCAATGTTTAGATACACCAGCTGCTGAGCCATGCATAGCCATGAACAGTGTCCATGTAACCCTGAGGACCTCCAGGGATGAGATCCTAAAGCAGCTGACGGGCTGACCTGACACCAGTCCCATCATTGCTGTGTATATATTACCCATCTGTCCATGGGGAAGCGCTTTCTCCCACTGAATCCAGAGCATGAATTCAAGGGGAGCCCAGCACCTCTCATTTCCTGGCTTCCTGTGATGAACTGGGAGATGAAGAAAGAAAATGTTCTTGCAGAGCAGGGCAGAAGCCAAATTTCAGTGTTTGGCCTCTGCAACCAAAGAGTGTCTGCACTTTGGCTCCATGGGCAGCCTCCTCAAAGAATAGCCATCCCTCAGCAGTCCCTGGCGTTTGCAAAGTGCTCTGAGATCTTTCAGTAAAAGACCTTTTGGATGTGCAAAAGTTTATAGCCCTTCTCTGCCCATTGCTGATTTTAGAGGGTTAAGTTAAGAACAGGAAATGCAGTGATTAAAGGAAAGCCATTAATATTAAATTCTACCCTTTGCCAGATAGTCTTGTGTTATCTTTGCTCTTTCATGAAATATGTTCCAGTTTTCCTTGCAGGGCATTCTTTACAGGGGTAGCAACGGAGGAGCTGTAACTTGGCACATCTCCACCTGCTTTTCTGTAGCAGTGCACATTTGTGCTCTGGGATTTGAAGAATTTCCTTTGCCTCTAGAATTGATATGCAAACAGTCAGCTGTACAGACATCAATCTGTCCAGTAGACATGCCGTGTGACCTCAGAAATAATACAGGTGGTCAGCACCATGCTGGCGAATCCTGAATTTCTGGAGCAAACAGACTCATTTTACTCTGACTAGAAGACGGGAGGTCCTGTATATACCCTCCATCTGCTGTGCTTGACTGATCACAAAACACCCACCAGGATTTCCCTAGCAAAAGTCTTGACTTTTGCCAAGGAAAGCAAAGATTTGCAGGAAATGAGAGCCATGACCTTGCCACCTCAAAAATATCTTCGGGATCTCAAGATGCTCATCTCAGCAGAGAGATGCTCTTGCCAGAGCAAATGTAGAGCCCTGTGTGGTCAGCACATGACTCTTCCAGCTCTACCTCCTCCAACAGGCATTGATGCTGTTGTCAGAAAAAAACAGAGGGGGGTTAGACTAGATAACGTTTAAATATCCCTTCCAACCAAAACCATTCTATGATACAAGCAGAAATGGGCCACCTTAGTCTTCTCCTGCCTGTTTGCTGTGTTGCTGTAAGCTTCGCTATGTATAGGTACTGCTCTGTGAGCTGCTGTGGAATGAGGGGTGTTAAGACTGGGAGAGGTGAGTGTTGCTAACTGCATAACCCAGCTCATACCATTTCTCCCACTAGTGATTTCCTCACAGTCAAAAGCTTGTGTGCTTGAGCTGCCATGCACCCTGTGGGTGGTTCAAGCCTAAGGGAAAAATTCCGGAGAGAAAGAAATGGGCCTCCAGAGAACCCCCTAACTCTAAGCAAGTTGTTCTCTAGGGCAATTGCCATTTCTGTTAAGAAGTCTTTCATTTCCCATTTATACTTCTCAGGTTGCAAGGAGAGCCATTCTTCTGCTTCTGAAGGCCCTAGCTGCAGACACAGCCTTGGAAGGGAAGCTTGCTCTCATGGCTACGGTGAAGGAATGGGAAGCACGAGATCTGGCATGAAGTCCTGCTCCCATCGAAGCCAGTGGGATGTTTGCCATTGGCTTCAGGGGAAGCCAAGATTTCAGTCTGAAGCCAGATTTGCTGGTGTGTTGAGCTGTGCTGAGAGCAGAACCAGAAAGGGTTCTTGGTTTCCTGATAAAGCTGTTGCTGCCTCAGCTCCTCTGCTGCAGATAGCTGGTTTCTCACCTCGCATTACCCACTACTTGCTTTCATGTTTTCAGGTCTTGTTCTTATACCAGAAACTCTTTGAGAAAGAGACTGAACACATGGTTCATGCCAGGTATATTGTCCCATGACTGAAGCTCCTGGACATCCCCACCAGCAAAATCATCCCCTCCATCATGGGTTATGGACAGTGCAAGAAAGTGGCATAAAGCATGCTATTGCTATAGCACAGGGCTGGGATAAGTGGATTACATGGAGTAAACCATATGGGATTTGCTTCAGGTAAGGAACTGTGCCTTCTTCAGGCAGCAGCTCGAAACAGCTCTAGAATTAATGCTGAATGGTTCAAGAGAGCCTGAAGAGATTGTAAAGGTGGTCCAGGAATGGATTTCCCTGCTTCACACCTTCGCACGGATGTGAACCACTGGGAATCTTGATATTATACACCCCCCTTTTACTCTTGTCTCCTCTTCTTCACAGTCAGGTGGAAGCCAAATTTTGTTCGTGATGCTGTGTTAGTTAGCCATGTTGTTAGTTAGCCAAGTTGTGTTAGTTAGGTGTAGGTACTCAAGAGCCTGATACTAAACCTTTCCCACATTATTACTGTTCCCCCTTCTAATAAGCCAACTCCAAAGGTTGTCATGCTGCTGTGGTGACACTGAGTGTCAAGTTGTGCATTATACAGTGCTCCCCAATGTATTACATGCCCTTGTGTCAGCTCTTGCAACCCACAGCAGGTGAAGGCAGCAATCTCAGAGTGCATTGAGGTTATTGTGTTATACCAAGAAGCCCCGTTATGGCCTAGACAGGTCCCATTGTTTTTATTTGAATGGACACATGGTGGAGCCTCTGTATGACAAGAAAAAGAAACATAGCAAATAATTCTCGATTTTTATTTATATTTCTCCCTAATCAGGACATCTCTTTCTGTTCATTGTCTGGGTTTGGTCTCTACTGCCCCTTTCTGGGAGCATCTGTAAACGCATCACTTCTATAAGAAGAGGCATGAAGGTTTAACTCCCGCACCAAGAAGCTGCCCTGGCTTTCCTCACCTCTCCAGATGCCATAAGTTTGACAGCACTTTCTCCTCCAGGATATCCATAGCTTGTGTTCTCTGGCCATCTGGAACTCGATCTCTTTCCTTTGACATTTCCACAAAGAGTAGCCGGTGGGAGCAGCTTTCTGGTAAGTTGAAATCATTGTGACATATTTTTTCCCCAAAGTTGAAACCATTGTGATATTATTTTTTTCCCCACAAGCAAGGAGTTTGTAAGTGTTCATGCTTAAAGTCAAGGTATTGTTGCTCATATAGAGATCCATATCTGATAGTTTTACTATGATTTCCTCCAGCAAGTTGAAGTAAAGCCACCCAGAAGTTCAGCACTGGTGCAGGAGCGCACCCCAGTGTTACCTCTAAAGAGGCATAAAGACCTTTACAGGCAAAAATATGCCTTCTTCTAGTAATAAATAGGGAAGAATGGGGAGGGAAGCAAAGAAAAAACCCAAACAATGTAATATTCTCTCCTGATTGCATATCTTTACACCATTTCCCATCTGTCTTTCACATCATTCTGAGGTTGTTCCCTGAGAGTATCTTGTCAATAAATCCTTTATCAACTTCATGACTGCCTCTGAGCCAACTGTTTTTTTCCTGGTTCAGTGACAGGCACAATGTTTGCATGAACTCCAAACTCTCAGCTTGTTGCTTTTCTACTTTCTTTCCTAATATGATCCTCACCAGCTCTCGTGTTCCCTAGGGAGAGCACAATCAAACACAATGAATCAGAACAGCGCTCATTCTTTCGTAACAACATGCCTGTATGGTTTTTTTCTCCATTACCAAATTCAATCCAACTACTTTTGCTCATGTTAATTTGCTGTAGCTGCCATCCACAGGCTCAGGGTTACACATAATGATGGGATGAGAGGACAGTGTTTTGCTTTTAGCAAGACCTCAGCATTTGTGCATTAGGAATTTAAAGGAATGGGGTGAGGGGAGGTTACCTGGTCCTGCTGCCTGGTTCTCTGTGGTGTGCATTCTGTTGGTGGTAAAGCCCCACCTGGAACCACAAAAAAATGATGACACTTTGTACCTTTTATCTGCTCATTTGTCATTTCAGTTCTCCTAATAGTTACTCTTGCTCCTTCTTTTTTTTTTTTTCCTCTTATATTCACTCTGATTTTAGCACTCCAAGAGGCAGCACAGGGTCCTGGCACGGCTTCCCCAGGATCCTGGCAGGTTTAAAAGCCAAACATCATGGCCAACATGCTCCTATTCACCCACATACCACGTTGACAGTCTCCTTGTGGGCATGACCCCAGACCCAACTTCTCATGGAGGACACCATAGTGGAACTACCTTCTTGCATCCTGGCCTTGGACCTACAAAGTCTTCCCTTTGTGCTTGGTGTCTGCATGGTGAGAACGGACTGTGTGCCTGTGGGCTTGGCCCAAATGTCTGCAGCTCACCAGGCTGCCTGCCCACCACCTGTACAGTCGCAAAGGGCGGGTAAAGGGTCCCACGGCCACAGAGGGTCAGTCCTGTCCTCAAGTCTTTTGTCCCAGTCTCTTGGCTGCATGGACACTGTGCCTGGGCTGGAGATGGGCTGCAGGACAGTCCTGAGAGCAGGGTGTACACAGACATCGCTGCAGGACGGGGCCTTTCTGTTAGATGTGAGATGTGAGCTGCGCTTGCAGATGGCAACTGCTTTGTCTTTGACCTGTTCCCTAGGACTGAGAAAGATCGATATTGGGCCCTTGGCTTTTAGGAGACTCTGCTAGCACTGGCCTCAAAACAAGTGGAAACACTCCCCTCCCACTTTGGGCCAGAACAAAGGCTATGGGTGGAGGTTTTCTTCTTAGGAAGCTTTTGGTGCGTCTTTTTTTTCTTCCATCACCTGAGAAAGTCCCTGGCATTATGATAAAAGCCCCCAGTGTCCACTGGGGCCTCTCTCCTTGTGCTAAATGTGGTCTAGAGGGAAGGTGAAGGTTTCCCCAGAAGCATATACCCATTCCACCACTCCAATTAGAGAAGATTTTTCTGTGTTGATTGGTATCAAGAGACTGATTTGGTTAGTTGTGCTGTGTTCGGTACCTGGTGATCATGCTGCTTGTGTTTGAGTCACTTTGCTCCTGTTTACAGTTGCTGCTTTTCTAAGTCTTTATTGACAGCCAGACACATCTTCCACTGCTCAATGCAGGCTCCCCCCAGCTTCCCAGAGAGCTGGGATCTGGGCTGTTGCGCAGCCCTGGGTGAATCAGTTCACATCCCTCTAACTCAGGGAACCACTGTGCAACAGCAGAGCTACCACTATAGCATGGCTTGGCTGTGGCTTTGTAAAGCACTTTGAGCTCCTTGGAAGAACGAGGGGAAGGGCAAACCTGTCCTGTTACTCTGGTTAAAGGTTGCCTGAGATTATGATACGAAGGGAATCGAAAACAACAGCCAGCAGAGCAGCCTGTGTCCTTCGTGGTGCTCAGTGAGTGGGTCTGGGCATTTTCAGGGGCTACTTCACAACCCAGTTACTGAGAGGACAAAACCGGCTTGGGGCTCGGCCCCCTGTGTTGGGCTGTGTGCAGGACACAGACGTTGGATCAGGGATGTGCTTAGACTTAGCTCTTTCTGTAACAATTACAAGTGATAAAATGTCCATTTTCCCAATTTTCCTTCCCACAAGTTGGTTTAGAGGGAAGGAAGGTAGATCCTGCTATAGCTTAGTACGTTACTAGCCAACTCAAATGACTCCCCACTGTCTTTTCATCTACATGAGATGCTAATGCCCTAAGTTTTTGCATGTCCTGGCACACAGCCCAATTGAAGCATGACATCCAACACAAGTTTTGAATTTAAAGTTGTTCTTTTGGCTTCAGAAATTTGCAGATTGAAGCCACGAGATGCAGCTCAGCTGTCTACTTGCAGACCTGCAACAGCCCCGCTGTGCTATTGCACTCGCCTCGGTCAGGCAGTCGTATGAACAGCACTTGCCAATGAAAGCAGCATGCTTTTCCTAGCTGGGCATTTATCTGATTTTCTTTTTTTTTTTTTAATTATTTATTTATTTACTGATGGAGCAAAGGGCTGTTTTGTTTCCCATCCCAATTATAATTATATATATATATAATTATAATTAATCCATCATCATTTCTGGTGACTGGGTGGGCTTTTGCTGGCTTTTTTTTGTTTATTATTTCTTGCCATTTCCAGCATCAGCTTGGGCCAGTGCCACTCAGACACCACATTACTTGCACAATGAAGAACATTGATGTGAGCGAGCAGGCAGTATCAGATGCACAAGCAACTCCTGAAGTTCTGCTCACCCAGAGCAGGAAAAAAGACATCCTGGTCTGGAAATAGCCCTGACAGAAAATCCCAGAGCCTTGGTCTGTAAATGATGGCCACATCCCTGACTGAAATGTTTCTACTCTGAAAAATTGTTTTTTTAAGACCTTTAGAGGTGAGATCAGGACTTTTTCCCCTTACCTGAACATTCAGAGTCTTCAAGAGTATAAATGGCATCAGGTGAACCCTACGTAATTCTTCCTGGTTCAGATACGAGCATCTTTGTTTGACCTCACTGAGGGGCTCCATCCTGCCTGTGGAGCAACGAGCTCCGCAAGGCCTGCCTGGCGGGGTCTGAGCTGAGACCCGGGGTTGCCACCCCAGCCGTATTTGCCGTTGCAGACAATGCTGTAACTGTCTGCCCGGTTAATGTGCTTTGTAACATGAGCACAGGACTGCTAGGCTGGGACTTCAGGAACCAGAGAGACCAGATGCAGTGACAGGAGCGCAGGTTTCAGTGCTGACATCCTGTCCCGTGAGGCCACAAAGGCCCTCTCTCCTATGAGACGCTCTTCCCAGCGTTTGAACAGCTGTAGATGTCTCTCTGAGCTTCTGCCCAGCACAGTCACCCTCCAGTCTTGGAGCACCTCAGTTTTGCAGCCCCCTTGCAAGGATGCTAGAGCCACAGACAGATTGACAAGAAAGCAAAGCCTGCTGCTGCCCCCGTGTGTTACTTGCTCTTATTGTTGCCAGGCACCAGTAAAGACGTCGGAACCGTATGAGCAAGCATGAAGGAGAGCCCGGCAAAGCACGAGCACAGCCTCTCAGCTGCTGAGTCAAAGATCTTGCTTTGGAAGACTCTTCTGTTTCTTCTGCTCCTCCCATAAGCTCAGGCCCTTCCCTGGGGCACCTTGTATTCAAAACACTGCAAAGTCAGATTGGACACGTTTGGAAGCGAGACGAGCTGGAGACAGCAGGGAGGCACGCGATACGCAGCAAAGCACAGAGGTGTCATCGTCCGGTCCTGAAGGGCTGCGTGTGCAGTGCTCAGAGACTGCCATGCAATGCCAAACGCTATCAGATAGCAGCACAGCGCGTCCAGGCTTGTTGGCTCAGAGCATGAGCAGCGCAGAGCAAGAGACAGCTCTTGGCAGGCTGATCTCACATGATAAGGTCATTGGAAAGACAAGTGATGCTTTCATCAACCTGCCTTTCCCCAGCATCAGCACCAGCCCAAGCAAGAACTCGCTCTGTGCTCCTGCAATATACCGTGCTCCGCATGGTGCCAAGAACAAAAAGCTTCCTCACAAATACATTGAAGCTGTGTTTTTCCAACCAGTGTCTCAGCCCCCAACTCCCATCCTTCTTGGCCCTGTCAGCTTCCAGTTTTGAACCACAAAACAGCACCTCTTGGAAGAGTTACGTTCCCAGTGGATCAGTGGCACCTCCCAAGCAGAAGCAGTAACAGGCTGTAGGAATTGGCTACCCACCTGCTGCTTCCCAACAGTTATAATTTACCTTTTGGTCATCTTTTAGGGATGTTAGCATTTTGTTGTTCTCTGTTGAGCAGTACTTGGTTGGGGCTCCACATGCTAATTATTCTGGAGACCATCAATCCCAGAAACTGCCCGGAGCCTGGGGTGGTAGGTTGGTAACAGCAGCCAAACTCTCACTGGTCCAAAATGAGCCAGTCTGTGGCTCAGGAAGGGTCATGCAGACCAATGGTTCTGACCATCACTAACACAGCTTCTTGGAAAGGTAGGGTTGGCTATTTGCCATCCTTTCACCGGGCCTTTTTGGCCCTGGCACCATTAACAGATGGTCCAAGGAGCAATGCCTCAGCTAAAACATTGTCCACAGACTGCCCTGGACACTGCCTAGAGCTCTCTGAGAACATCTGAAGGGAACAACATGCGCTGGCAGGGTTTACGTGCACCAGCAATTGGGGATTGCAAACACATGCTTCAGCTATGCAAGAAATCTTTGACTTGTTCTGAATGCGATTCTGCCTGGGTTTCTTCCCAGGAACATTCCTGTTCTTCACAATTTACCAGTTGCAGGAAGGGAGAAAGGGGCGGGGAGAAGGATTTTTAGTGTAAAGGAAAGGAAAGGGAACAAATCTCACAGTGCTTTCCGGAGCCAAATTCCTCCAGAAGGACAGGGTGTGGAGTATGGACTCCAGAACTTGGCACAATCCTGAGAAAATATGAACTGCAAAATTAAAACCACTTTTAATTAGTCATTTGTTTTTATATAAAGAATAAGTCTCTGTTTTTCTGAAGTAATTCAGCGTCTGCTATCACCCCAACCAGGCAGCCCCTGCCAAATGGTGCTGCGTGATAGAAGGGAAGCATGGAACTAGGTCTCTGAGCAAAGGCACGTTATCTCCTCCAGAAGACGGCAGTGCTGTTTAGATCTGCATTCTGCTTCCCAAGATAAAAGTCTCATTCCTAGGAGTCACAGCATACGTGAGAGCCTTGCAAATGTAGTCCTCGTAGGTGGGAGTGATTTGGTGTCTGAGCGGGTGGTGACTGACGAAGCTGCGTCTTTATTATAACACCTGCTGTGTTACCAACGGAAGAAAAAGCTTGCGAGGGTGGAGGCAAGAGCTGTGCTTCTGCCCTGGAAGAAGTCAGAGGTGCAGGGTACCCGGCGCTTCTCTCGCTGTCTCAGAGGACTGACAAGTCCCTCTCCTCATTGCCAGCAGCAGCAGGGTCCTACCTCGGGAGGAGCAGAGGCCACAGCATCTGCTGCACACTGCAGCCACGGGGATGGGCTGGTGGGGGCTGCTGGGCTGGCTGTCATGTAGCTGCTGGGGGAACCCCTGAACGTGCTCCGTGTCCAGGTTGAGTCACCCTTTGCCAGAGATGCCCCAGGAGATATGGTGTGAAGCTGGCCGTCAGCCAGGTCTCAGGGCTGCTCCCGTGCAGCAGCACAGACGTGGGCTTTGTGCTTCTTTCAAGATGTGACCACCTAAAGCGTCAGCTTGTTCCTGAGTGTTGAGTTTCAGCCCGAGACCCTTCCAGGGTGGTCAATAACAGGAGCAGAGCTCCTATGCAGAGCTGCCCATGGTTATGTTTGGAACCTGCTGAGCTAGACGAGCACTTTCAACAGGAGAAACCATTAAAAGAGGCAAGGTGTAACATGATTCTATCAAACATGCATTCAGAGTGACCTCCATAGCTCAATTAACTATATTAAGTATATACTGATACTTTAATTTCACTGAGGTTTTCTTCCCTGCGTTGTGTGCCTACTGCATCACCTTCTTAAATTTATTGCTGTGTATATAATTCAATCAAGTGTACATAGAGTGCCCACAAAAGCTTAGTCACTCCAGACACCAGGGAGAGTATTATTTTGTTGTAGTTGGCTCATACTTCAGCTTTAACGGGGGGGGGGGTAACTTCACTGAACCTGGTTATGCTACATTAGTCCGAAATCAGAGCAAAGCCCAGAATTCATAAATTATTTACAATGGAGGCATCGCCCGTGTCCTAAACATGGATGTGGTTGGCTACAGCTGCCTTCTCAGTCTCCCACTGGAAACAACAAACTACAGGTAGGAAGGAATACTCATCTTTTGGGTTTTTTTAATAATTCAACAATACCAGAAATATCAGCAGATTGCTGTTGCCTCACAGTGCTGTATAGAGGCCTTCTGCTGCCTATGCTACACTAAACAGGAATCATTGGTTGATACGAAGAAGCAGATGCTCAAGAAGTATTTCTTTAACGTGTCAAGACAGCAGTTAGCTACTTGTGAGGGTCCCCTCCTTCACCTTTTATTGACTGTACATTCCACATTTTTATTGTTAATAGCCCACATAGTGAAGGAAGTGGGTGAATTATTTCACTTTATCTTGCTTTTATTAATCCAAAATCACAGATCAAGTCACAGTGAGTGATGGGCCTAGTGATTTATGGATTGCAATTTTTACTCCTGCTAGTCCTGGAAGGTGGGGAACCGTCGATGCCATCCTGAGCAGCTGTAGCCTGAGCATCAGCTAGCCTTGGTGAGCAAGGTGTGCGTGGATGTGTGAACTGGCCCACCTCTGGGCGGGAGAGGTAATTGAATACCAGTTCAGGAGAGACTGGAGCTGCTTGCTCTGTGCTGTACATGAACTGATTCATTTCCCAGAGGTGGGAAGTGGATTCCTGCTGAGTGATCTGAAATCCAAATAATAGATTTTACTGCAGAGCTTAGAAGGTTCCTTAAAGAGAAGCAAAGAAAGACACAAGGAATACGTGCCTGTCACTTTCAGCATGTCTGGAGTGAGCCTGAAAAAAGAGGGACAAAACCAAAAGAACAGCAATTCTGGATCTGAGCAAGAGCTTCCAGGAATTGCAGGCAGAAAAGAGGAGAGTCCTATGCTAGCTTATGCTCTCCTTGGAAAGCCCCAACCACTTAAATTGTGATTAACTCTGAGATTTCCTGGTGAGAAGCTTTGATGGGAACGCTGGCTGGTGCCCAGCATCATGGACACACTGCTACTTTGGATTAAGCAAAAATGAGCAGACTTTCTCAGTTCTGTTGCCCTCTGCATTGATACAAATCAGGGGTAGGAGGATTTCTTCCTGAATTTTAGGCCCCGTATGACCCTTATGTTGGTTGAATTTGTGTGATGACTGAGCCATTCATCTCTCAGACAGACTTCACTTGTTTGTGGCTTTGCAGCTCTCACAATCTCTGCTAACAGCAAAATTATTCCAATTATCTGGCAAGATGACATCAGCCATACAATCGGCCTAGAGCCAACATCAGCTCTCCTACAAAACAGACAGTTATTTCTTGTTAAGAATTATCATGTTCTTCATACGGAGCACAGTTTGTGTCAGTTGAGCTTCAGCGTGGTGAGGCCACTGGGAAGCAGGAACAGTTGCGGTAACAAAGCCGCCGAGCAGACGCATCCCACAGTTCACTTGGCGACCGGCTCTGAAATGATGTATCTGCTGATTGCTCACATGCCACCACATCTCTCTACTTAGGTTTGAACAAACTTGGCTTACGCAAAACACGGTGGGGAGCAGTCAGGCTGGGAGGGACAGGAAGGGTAAGCTGTCGCGAGGTGCAGAGTTGAGCTACTCTGCTGCAAAGTGAAATGGGCCAGGAAAGGCCAAAAGCTGCTGGGAAATGACATGAGGCTGAACTTCAGCTGTTGCAGATGGAAAGATCAGTGAGGATGCTCACACTGAAAAAGCCTGGAAAAAGCAGATGGGTATCTAAAACATTCTGAAAAGACTCCTGTTGTGCTTTTTTCAGTGTAATAAATTCTCGTTGGATTAACTACCTAGTAGTGATTATCCCACTCTGCTAGAGGCACATTTCTTCCTGAAGTGAGAAGTATAATGTTTTGTGTAATAATGTATATATTTTGTATAATAATATAATGCCCGGGGTCCTGCTGCTACAGGCAGTGCTGGTATCCTTTATGTCCATCTAATGCCTTAGATCTAGAAAGCACCAGAAAACAGACTGAAAGCTTCACCATGTCCTACTTGAAGTGAATTTGTCAAGATCCATCCAGGTCCTATTTAGGCACCACTAGAGTTGTATGTGAGGTTCCTGGAAGTAAGAAAGGTGAAAGACTTTTCCATAAACTAGTGCAGAGCTGATCCCTGCAGAGCCTTCCATAGACAGCTAAAAAAAAATAATAATCCTGACCTGTTTTAATTTCCCATCAAAGTCAGGAATCAAATTGGCAGTGTAAGTGACTATCAAGGCAAAAGAAGCACTTAAAAGGGCCTTTTTTCTGTCCTTTCCACTTGATAATGAAGGCCTGAAAAGCTCTAACTTGGCAGGTTTTGTCCTAAGGCTTTAATTCTTTCTCCCTTAGGACCGCTGGAAGCCTTTCTGGACAGACAGAAAAGAGGTCAGTCTGTGTCAGACAGTAGAGAAACCCACAGATTTGTCTGTGCAGGGCAGTTTAAAGTGTGGGGACAGATTACTCACTACATCGTGTTATAGGACACACTTGTTTGTGGTAATCTGGACACTGGACACATTTCTTCCAGGACAGGCCTGTAAGAAAAGGTCCAGTTCAGCCTGTACAAATGCACAAATGAGCTTGAATTATTTGCAGTCAGTTGACACCAAGGGAGTACTTCTGTGTTTCCATGTTTATGATTTGTGTAGACAAATATGAGAAGAGAAGTGATTTTGAGTCTGACTATTAAAAGCTTTTTTTTTTTGTTTGATTTTCTTAACAGCTGTCTCAGCCCAACATGTTGGGAGAAAAACACCTTTTTATATGGATCTTTCAGATGGAGGATGAAGGAATTTCCCATCTACATTTCCTGGTATCGTTCCATGTGATCAATGAATAATTCTTCCTGATATTTTTTAATGTAGAAAAATAATAAGCAGTAAATGAGCGTTAAGGAGAGGTAAGCTAACCCAGACTTATCTCTGTCAGCAAAGGCTGGTTGTTCCTCCTGCGTTTCCAGCTCACCTTAGCAGTTGTATTTTCCAGGTTTGAGCAGGTTACCCTGAGTAACCTGGATTGGTTTGACAAAGCATGATTATTACTTGTAATGTTTGAAGCTCAGTAGTCACTGAGAGATTATAAGTGCCTCAGAGAAGGTATTTTGGCACATCTCATCTAGTCCCCACACGTGTAGAGCCCTCCCTGGCACATTAAATCCATGGTCTGTTGGGTCAGAGAAGTATGTAAGCTGTCTGAGCCCCAAAATCATCTGCTCATGAGACAAGCTGGCCCAGGTGTGGAGGGAAGGAAATGCTAATACCTGCTCAGAGATGGAGTGCTGGCTGGCTCCTCAGAGGAGCTGGGCTCAGCCACGGTCCTGCCTGGCCACTCTCCCACCAGCCTTCCAGCCCTGCTGAAATTGCTCCAAAAAGAAGCGTGGGCAAGCGAGAGCCATGAAGCAATGGCTGTTGCTTAAAAAAAAAAGAACATTGATGCTTGTGGAGCTTTGGGAGCTTTCCTTCCTCTCCAGTGTGTGCCATTTGTCAACTGACGTTGCAGCTAACCCAGCCGCAGCAAGAGCTGGAGAGAACATCTCTCCCCTCTTGCCTTCCCTCCTCAGCTTTCATGTAACTTAAAGTAGGTGCATCCATCTGGAGGGCAAAGAGTGTCCTGCACCCTTCTGAGCAAGGCCCAGGGCTGTTCCTCACACCAGGTCTGCACGCAGGCCCCCGGGGCGAGTGCTGCCTGGTTAATTCCTGCAACCAGCCACGAGGAAATATTTCTCCTCTCCCCCCCCACCCCAGAAAGGCTTTGCACGGGGAACTTGTTAAAGATTTGTCTGGAGATTGTTTTTTAAACGTAAGCCATGGGTCAGGATGGGCCAAGGAAAACACAGCAGTGAGAATAAACCCCATCAGCTCCACCACCGGCCCTGCCCGCCGTGGCTGCCGCCAGACCCGAGCCGTGAGCCCAAGGCCCAGCGTGGCTGGAAGCGGGGCTCGGCACCGCGAGCTGTGTCCGCACCTGGGGCACGGTGAGACGGCGCCATGAGAGGGGCGGGGAGAGGCTTCTTTCTGGGGAATCCCAAACTCCCGGAGGTGCCTCGGCACGTGAGCCCAGCTGCCTGGCAGGGGATGTGCCACGGGGGTAACTGCGTCAGCGTGGGCACGGCAGCGGTGCCCACATGCCCTCGCCAAAAGAACGACACCACACGTCGGCCCCTCCCCTCGCGCACCGCCGCCCCGCTCTCGTGCCGATCCGGGCACGGGCCAGAGGTGCGGGCCCTTTAAGTGGGGCGGGCCCTTTGAGCGGGGCCCGCCCTCCCGCCGACAGCCCGGCCCTGGCCGCTCAACCAACCCCGCTCCGCCGTCCTTCCTCGCCTCCCATTGGCCAGGATGCGCTGAGGGTCCCGCCTTCCGGCGCTGGTAGCCAATGGGAGGAGAGTTCTGCGGGAGTCAGGGCTAGGTTGGTGCGTGTGGCCGATGGCCGGCGAGCGGCGGGTCAGTGCAGGGGGCTCGGGACAGGGCCCGCTATGGGGGACGGGGTCGGCAGCATCTCGGGGCGCGGGGGTTGAGGGGACAGGGACAGGGTCCGGGTCCCTCCGGCGCTGAGAGGAGCGGAGCTCAGCGGAGATCGGGGCTCCCCCGAGGTGCTGAGGGGATCGGGGTTCCCTGAGGTGCTGAGGGCATCGCGCCCCCCCCACCCCGAGGCGCTGAAGGGATCGCGCCCCCCGCGAGGCGATCGCCCCCCCCTCGCGAGGCCCTGCGTGGGTCGCGGCCCCCCTGAGGGGATAAGGGTTCCCCTGAGGCGCTGAGGGGATCGTGGTACCCCCTGAGGCGCTGAGGGGATCGGGGCCCTCCCGTGAGAGGATCGGGACCTCCCTGAGGCGCTGAGGGGATCGGCGCGAGGCCCCGGCGCGAGGCCTCGGCCCAGGGCTGAGGCGATCGACTGTGCCCCGCGGAGGGGCGGCCGGCAGCGCCGATCCCGGCCTGTGAGGGTACTTTCCTGCCCCGCGAATCGGGGAGGGGGTCGTGGGGAGGCGGGCTCCTGTTTCCCTGTGGTTGCCGGCACCCGGTTCGCCACGTGTGCTGGAGCGGGGCAAGAGCCAGGCCGGCGCCCGAACCAGTTTCGGCCTTCCCTGTGGGAGGGCGCTTGTCTTGGCGCTTATCAAAAGGCCGAGGTGTCCCACAGGAGCACCCAGCGAGACTGGCCTCTTGCACAGCTGTAACCCTGCCTGCACGGGGTGGGTGCTGTGCACAGTACTAATGAAATGCCATCAAATGGGAGTGGTTTCGCCATAGAAATCTCAGCTGGGTAGGTTGCGAATATGAAGGTCAGTGGAGCTCTGTGATCATGTGGGGGTTTACTACCTACACCTGGCCCTAACAAGAAAGTGTTTGTGCAGCTGAGGGTTGAAGTTAAAAAAAAAAAAAAAAAAAAGTGTTTTAATATCTTGCTGTAGGCCTAACAATGATTCAAATAATGTGCTCAGGCAGGTTTTTGTCTTTATACAACAAAATTACCTTGTCGCTCACGTTGAAGTTAAGTGTAGCTTGAGCTGTCCTTATTTAAAGAAAAAGAGTGCTCTTCCATGAAACTAAGTTCTGCATTTTTAAAGTGTAGAGAACTAAGGGCTTCTGGAAAGGTGACGTAAAGGATGACTGTGGTCCATATTTTATAATTATGGTCCATTTTTTATGTATTGGTAGGAGATCAGATGTGGTTCCATGGATTTTTTTTTTTTTTTTTTCTTTTTACCCTAGTTAAAGATACTTGTGTCAAGGGACTCTGCTGCTTATGTTATAGAATTATATAAAGTAGTATTTAAGATGTGTAGCAAAGTACTGTTATGGAGACATTTATGGACACATGTTATTTGTCCGCAGGTAGACAAAAAAAAAGTCTGAAAATAATCTACCCGTTGTTGAAGTCTGTGTACAGAACCTGTCTCCTATTTCTGTCATTGCTGTTAGAATGGCATCTTTTGGATTTGCCCTAAAATGGGATGGGTAGAAGGAAAGCTTTCTGTGTGTGTCCACATGTGCAAGGACTGTGGGTTTTGGCCATCTTCCCAAATCTTACATGCTAAGTAATAAACACTGGTATTGAGGAAATTCAGAATGTCTGGTTTTTTGTTCCAGGTGCTGGTATAAAAGATGAGGCTGAATGAGAGCCGGACGAAATCCTTCCAGGCTCCTGTCAGCATCCGCAACTACCCAGGCAGGCAGGTGTACGTGTTTCCCAATGGCCGATCTGATTCAGAAGAGTCATCAGAGGAGGAACTCAATGTTACGGAATTGCGGCCGAGGGGCAAAGAGCAGCCACGGTGCAGCACTTCTCGGGACAGAGTTGGAGACGTGGTGCTTCTGGAACGAGAGATTACAGAGGACGATAATCTTAACAAGCTAGCCCTGCAGTATGGTTGCCAAGTAAGAGCTGTCTCTGTTTGGTTTTAATTACTAGATATATTTTACGTGTCGCTTAGTTTCCAGAATTACAGGGAGGTGTGCTGTTGCCTGATAGTTTTGATACTGAAAAGAGTTTACCCTGTGCATTTCATGGATGGTCAATATCTGGGTAAAACTGAGCTAGAGAGAGGTGGAAACATAAAAACCGAGAAGTTCTTCAGCTAACAGCCTGGGAAGAAGTTGTCAGCCTGAAACCCTGTGTGACCTGCTTTCCTGGTTAATTTGGGTGACTAAGGGCATTGTAGCAGTCATGATTTGTACTTAGTTGTTTAAGTGAGGGCAAAGTAGGAAGCCAAGACATGAGGGTTGAGCCCTTGCTCTCGAGGAGCATGCAGTTTTGGAAGCAAACCGAACAGTACAGAGAAACACCACTCCAATGGGGTCTGGCTTGGGTTTTCTTTTTGTTTATTTTTTGAAAGGTATGAGCTTGTGTGTTGCAAGAAAGGTCCAAGTCTAACAGCGGTGGCCTTGGGACATCCCGAATTCAGGTCACAGAGTCCAGGTGCTGTCTGTGCGTGTGGGTTTCAGTTGTTACCCAGAAGTGTATGTGGATCGGCCATCTGCAGGCAGCAGGGAGTGTGTGCACGTGGTGAATTTTCTCTGCAGTTGGAACATACTGTAAAATACATTTTCTTTGTTCTAAAGCAGAGGACTTTATAGAAAAGCTATTGAAAAATTTAATTACCTGATCTGGACATTAGAAGTATTCCATTGTTGAGCAGTTAAAGCTGTATTTTTAGAGCCTCCTTTATCTGCAAGCTAGATTGTGATTAAAAAGTTCCATGATGCAAACAATTGGACGGTGACCTGGATGGGGATAATGATACGGTACGGGCTCAACTGCTGCAATACCATCGCAGTCTGTCTTGCTTAACAACTCAACAGCTGTGTGGTGCAGCTGAAGCAAGAGGGCTTAGAGGAATTGCGACAACTCCTCCCCTCCCATTCCCTTAGAAACAAAAACAAAACAAAAACGAAACCCTTCTAGGTTCTGCTGACGAGCCTGATGCGTGTGAAGAAGCGAGTCTGGTAAGACTTGAATAGACCTTGATTGATGCCAGTACAGCCTGAGAACTCGGAGCTGTAGCAGTCGATGTTGTAGTTGTGACTTTATGCTCATGTCTAAGCAGGAGCAATTCCGTCGTTACTGACGGAATCACAGCAGTTTGGTGAACTCAAAGGAGGAAGATACGGAGCTGCTCTGGTTTTATGGCACAAAAAAGCCTGCAGTGCCCCCTGCACCATAACTCGGGGGTCTCAGACCAGTGCCATCTGCTGCCTCTGCTGCCTGGAGCCTTTCAGCCCCAGCAGGTGCCTCTGGATCTGCTCTGGCTGCCCTGTTGAAGGCTGCTGGGCTTGTCTGGTGGGGAAGGCAAGCTGTCAGGGAGGGACCAGTCAGTCAGTCTTCTCCTCCCACAGGAAAACGCTGTCCAGCTACCTCCCTCCCAGAAAGGGCACTTCTGACTTGTTCCAGTTATACAGAAGAGGTACAGAAATCCTTATTATTGGAGATTTGTATATTTGTCTGTGTAGTTATCTGCCAGTACAGACTGGCACTGATCAATTTTGATGTATTTTGTTTTACTTGCACAATTAAGCAATTCCCAGGACATCAGTGAGGAATATTTGTGGCTACAAATACACATATCTGTGTTTAAAAAAATCCAGGGTGAGCTTCTCCTTGAAATCAATGAGAACTTGTCATTGGTTTCAGAATCATCAGGGCCTAGTTGGGGTGGGGGTGTTGAGACAGTGCAACACATGACTTTGTGTGTCCTACAGATCACTTGGCAGAGATGCAGAGAACTTCAAAATTCTAATTTTTACTCTTGACCATTTATAGTCCTGGCCAGCTTTTGGTATTGTTCTTAGCTGGGACAAGAGGAGCTCACTGCAGCCAAGAAGATGACTACAGAAAATAAGCCTAAACGGCTTGTGCAGCCGAAAGCTCTTGCATGCTTCCCATCAGCTTTGTTTGTTGTTTCTGCCTCAGTGCTGCTCCACTTTCTGTTTCCAGAGCCTTAACACAACATTGCAGTGTTTGATTGCAGACACTGCAGGGGATATTTACTGTCCCAGTAATTTGCTTTCACTGGAACAAACCCAAAAGTTGAAGCACCTCCTCAGGAGGCTTTGGGTGAGATTGTTATTTCATAACTAAATAATTTTGCAGGGTTTAAGTCCTGATGTTACGCTGGGGCACGCTGTGAGGAGTCTGAACCAGCAACTGAGGATTCCTTTTGCCTCAGGGGTCCCAGATTAGGATCTAGATCAAACGTTCCACTTTCAGGTTTCTCAAGCTTTACAGAGTAAGTGTGAGATTCAGGCATTCATCCCATTTCTACCTTTCAGCAGAGTCTTGCTTTCTGGCTGTGATGTAGCAGACTTGCCACCTTTCCGGGACTGCTCAGTAGATGAGCTTGATGCGTTGTTCCCTGACAGCCTGTATGGGCTGGTGGGGAGATCCACGGAGCAGAGCTGCTGCAGCTCCACTCTGCTGTGGTCCACTGCAAGGTTCTCCACCCCTGGGACCTCACTGCAGGGAAGGAGACTGCCCTGGGGGGTGGCACCTCCCTGCCCCTGGCAGCAGCACAGCCTGCAAGCAGCCCTGAGCATTTGTTGTGACAGCAAAGGAGACATTGATCTCCCTTCTGATGTGTTACTGTTTTGTCTTTTAAAAGGACACCATTGCCCTGAGCTTTCAGTGATTTTGGCACCAATGGCACTTACACATTTGCTTAGGAAATAAAGTGCTTTCTTGGGTTTAGTTCCCCGGTTTCATTGCCAGCCTCAAGCTTGTGAGGGTGCAGTGAGTGCAGCTCATCTAGGTTTCTAATAGAACAAAGCAAACTTTCTCTGAAAGTGCAGTCTGGGTGAGGACTGGGTGAGGACTCTGCTGGGTCCACCGTCTCTGCTGGGTGAGCAGAGTTGACCTGTTTGGAGCTGTTAACCTGTTCATGTTGGCTCATTCTTGCTGTTTCCTTTGGTTTGCATCCTCCAGCCTTTCCCTTGAGGTTCTTTCATGTCTCTTTGTCTGCTTTGGAGAGCTCCTTGCACACATAGACAGTCCTGTTTGTTTTCTTTGACAGAGGGTACAGAGCAACTGAAAAGTTCATGTACTTGCATATTAGGTGGTTTTGAGTGGACACTGTATTAAGCTGCCTTCTCTTTATTTAAGATTAAATAAAGAAGTGCTGCCTTGCCTTCGTCTTTTCTCTGATACTTGCTGTCCTTGTGACTTACACCATATGCTTGGTTTGTTCTTTCTTGCTCTTCTTACTGCTATTTGCATCACGGAGCTGGGTGGGAATACTGGTAGCAGGTGGAAACCCCACTCATGAACCACCAGAGATGATCCCAGGGGCACAGAGGTCATTGCCCTGAAGATACCTCAGTGGGAGCGGGTACCAGCTGTGGAGACATGAGCTGTAGGCAGCTGCTGTTGTGCAGGAGGGGGGTGGTGCACAGGAACACCGTCAAAGGGTGCTTGTGCCTGCGTGAGGAGATGCTCACCACCTCTCCAGGCTGAGATTTTGCTTGCCAAACTGTGCTGTGCTCCAGAGAAAGATCTCTGTGCACCCTGAAATCACTTTCTGAGCAGCAGGAGGGTTTTGCCTGCTGGTACCAATTTTTGTCCTCTCACCTTAAACACTCACACGTTGTTTAAGGTATGAAAATTCTTTAAAAAGATCTGTTACAAAGACTCTTCTTGCCTTAACTTGGATTAGAAAGTAAGTGAGCGAAGGGTAAAGAAAACAAAAGAAAGGAAAAAGCCTATGAAGCAAAATCCAGTGTATGAGCGATACAGGAGCACTACAGGAGGTTATAGACTGGTTTAAGAGGGGACTGTCTCAATACTACAGGACCTGGAGCATCCCTGGAAGAGCTGGGAAATCCCTGTGGCAAACACCAACCTATTTGCAACCAGGGCTTGCTTTTATTTTTTTCTGACTGCTGCTTGCAGACTAGTTTTGTAGCTACTCCCGGCTGCAGCACTGGGCCTACACTAATGTTGGTGTCCTTTTGGATTCTGTAGGTTGCAGATATCAAACGTGTCAACAACTTCATCCGGGAGCAGGACCTGTATGCGCTGAAGACCATCAAGATCCCCGTGAAGCCCCACGGGCTGTTAACAGAGACAGGCAGTGAGCTAAGGCTGCCCCCGACTGCTCCCTCCCAGACTGGTCTGACGCTGGTGGACTTCCCCGAGCCTGATGGCAGTGCGAGCGGCTCTGCTGAAGACAGATGCCTCAGTGACTACTTCAAGGGGATTGACAAGAACATCCAGGACGCGGTGCAGGCAGAGGTCCAGATAAATGCAGAGTATTGCATGGAAGCTCTGGAGAGGCCGCTGCCCCAGTCAGGGACACGGGAGCGCAGTAACGGTGCGGACTGTGGGATCCAGTGGTGGAATGCAGTTTTTATTATGCTCCTGATAGGAATTGTCCTGCCAGTATTTTATATCATCTATTTTAAAACACAAGGCCTGATGGGCCATACCTCCAACACAACACTAACCTCAAATATTTCAACAGATGGAGTGGAAGGGAAATTACCGCAAAACTCAGTTGGAGAAGAAAAATCCTAAGGGGGAAAGGCAGCCAAAAACCAGCCCTTCCTCCGGGCACTGAGGCCCATACACCAGGTACTGACTCGATTGCATTCAAGGGAATAACAACACAGATTATTTTTATTTTGAGTAGCTGTTGTCATCCTGAACTTGACTGAAAGCAAGGTGAGGTGATTTTTATGGAAAAATTAGGAGGCTGTGTTGCTTATAAAGATCATCAGGCGTCTGGCTTAACAATCGTGAACTCTGTTAGGGACAGTATTTTTTAGCAATTTTCACATCTTGGTTGCTTCAGGTATTCCTTAATGCCTTGTCTAAGTAGCAAGTCCTGTGCTGCTGAGCTGAAGGGTGCAGTATTCATGTGACTGGAAAGGTGGGGCTTCTTTGCATTTTAAGAAAACACTTTTTGCTTGGAGTAGAAGCGACTTCTTCAGAAGCAGAAAGTGTCACTTTCCTCTCTTGCAGATCATGGCAGTTTGGGCACTTAACCTAAGCCAATGATTTCTGGTGTGTTAGGTGTGCCACGGCACAAAGATACTGACAGCACCTCACCTTGTCAGCCTTTTGAGCAAATATTTAAGCTGTGTTTTGTTAGAGTGCTTCAAGGCCACTACTGGGAAGGGTGAGCCCTGACCTCTTTCCCTCAGTGGAATCCCTCAGAGCCTCTCGTGACCGCCGGTCTCTCTGCAGTGGGGCTCATTGTGGACCCCTCGCTTTTGCTGGGGCTCTGCTCAGCCAGAGCCGATAGGTCATAGCGTCTGCAGGTGGTCCGAGTGTCAGAGGAGGATGCGAGCGTAGCATTAGGCCTGGGGGATGTAGGACATGCGTCGCAAAGGCTTCTTTGGGGGGTGGATGTCTAGACAGTATTACATTTTAATAATTATAATAACAATAATGTGTAATGGTGCATCTCAAGACACCCAATTTTAGTCACAAATTTTTTCCCTTGTTTTTAGCCTTTATGTTAGAGTACTGACAAGTTGCATTTAATGTGCAAGGCCTAGGAAAGCAGCCTTGGGTGACCTTAGGCACAGGAGGAGGTGTAAATCCTCTCTATGATGGGACTGGGAAGCTGCTGAGCATTAAGCGTTTCAGTGAACGGCATTAAAAAGCTTCTTACTGTGTAGGAAAACCCAGTGAAGCTTTGGAGGCTGGTGGTGTCCTGAGATGTCCGTAAGCCTGAGGTCTGTGCTGGTCAGGATGAGCCAGTAAACACCACGTGCTAGAGGTGAGCAGAAAATGAGGCTTTGGGGTGCTTTGATGCAGGAATTTGCCTCAGGAGTTTAATTCGGTGAATTCAGGGTCTGGGGGCAGAGATGCTGTCTCTCCTAGAACCAAACAGTCAGGTACTCTGCAGCACGGCTCTGTCTCACCTGCACAGGGATGGGACAATGTACAATGTCGGGAATGGGCCACCTGCATGGGCCTTGCTTGTCTCTGGGTGCTGTGCTGGCCCCTCCTGCCCAGGGTGTGCACAGCTGGTGGCTGGGCAGGGTTCGGCTGGGCAGCAGCCACCAAGCCCTGCTGGGAAGTGAGCTGAGCAAGGGCAGCATCTTCTGCAAGGCTGCACCGGTGCTGTTTGCAGTAGTGATGCTGACCCTGCCTGCCCTGCAGCACAGCAGGGCAGGGGAGCATGTCAGGGGCTGCTTTTGGTTTTTGGTTGGTATTTTTGGCTTGTTTTTTGTGGGGGTTTTTTGGTTTGTTTTTGGTGTGGGGGTTTTTTGAAAGCCTTAGTGGAGCTTGTTACAGTGCCATGAGTGAAGGGGAAGCTGGGCAAGAGCTGCGGTACAGGCTGATGGTGTACAGATTCACTTTCCTCGTGGCCTGAGGAGGGGCAGACTTACAGTGTCTGCGTGGCAGGAGGAACACTGCCAGGCAAGCACAACCCTACAATGCTATAACCACAACCTCTCTTTCCAGTGTCAAAAAAAGCCTTTTGTAAATGAGGACTCTACAGCATCTTACACTAAAAAAAAAAAAAAAAAGCAGCACAAAAAAACCCTTGTATCTTTCTTCTGTGAAGATGTATCTCTCTTTGTTCTAAGGGGGGGATTCTTACTTTTTTAAATAAAGCAAAGTGAAATAAAAGCACAAGGGGCACCACCCACCCCAGAGGGCTTGCACTTTTTTTGTCACCACCACCCGACCAGGCTGAGCAACTTCCTTCTGCAGAGGAGCACCTGGGAGAGTATGAATTCAAACACCTTTGTCTGCGAGGGTTTTCCTCACACACAACCGTCTCGGCACTGGTTTCACACTGCAGAACTGTGGCCGCTGAGGCAGAGCAGGATGGGAGCCGGGCAGTGCTGGGTGTAGCGACTGCCCCCAGCCACCCCCTGGCACTGTGTGCCTGCCGGGCTCACGGCAGCACTTGTGGCAAGGAACAGGAGCCACAACGGCAACAGAAGATGGAAGTGTCCGGAGAGGGGCAGGAGGAAAGAAGGACTTGCCTTTGGGTTACCAATCTGCACTTACCCAGGTGTTTCTGCGGGCGTTTTGGAGCGAGGGTCGTACAGAGCATCGGCTCTTAATTTGAACACAGTAACAAGCGTATGTAGCACAAAGAATCCACATCAAGTATGGGAACCGGTGCTGCAGTTTAAAACCAGCGCTTCAGCTCTGAATCCAAAGAGTGTTTTGGGCACCCGGAGAGGGCACAGAGGTGCACCCCAGGAACACGGCTCTGCAAACATGAGAGAGGCTGGAGTACACAGTAAAAGCCAGTATCTTTACTTTAGTGAATGCAGGATACAAATATTTTACAACAACCTCTAGCATTTTCTTAACCATTTCATAAAAAGTTCACTAGAATATTTATTGTATATTGAAGAAAAAACAACACATTCAGGGAAAAAAATTGAGATTAACTTATTTTTTTCTTAAAAGATTCGTCTCAAGGATGGCAACAAAGTCCAGCTTGTGCCGCCAAACGGCTTATCATCATTAAACCGTGAACAGCTTCTTTGTGAACTGTTGACTACAAACATTTACCAAATACATAAATCTCTTTTAAAAAAGCCATTTTAAATATAGCAAAGCAGTGTTCTCTTGCACAGCAAAGTGAAGAAAGTTTCTACTAAGATTTAAATGTTTACATTTGTTAAGTCTTTCTTTCACATTCTGATTTAACTTCTTCCCGTGATCAATTGTTAGGAGTTATTTTGTTCCTTATTTACTATGTATTTCTTGTGCGCACAGTAATTCGCAAGTTTCTGATGCATTAGTGTCCTTTAAGTGAAAGGAAAGGCTAAAGCATTTCTCTGACGAATCCCTGATAACGTGCATTTTAAAACACTATCGTGAGAGCTAGGAGATGGAGAGGTGATTTGTCACAACAGAGATAAAAATCTTAAATCATTCAGGCTTGAATGGGTTCGGAGCAGGATTGGATCCACTTGCAACTTCATTCAGTATAGTTAATTTAAAAAAGTAGTTTTTACTTGTTGAAATATCTGTGCTATGTCTTTTATCTTTTAAAAAACATTTTTTACAGTTCCTAAAAAAGTATGTTCCAAAGTCAGCTACTTATTAAAAATCAGGATTCCCATTTATTCAATGGCAGGAGATGCTCCCCCTGCTGTGGGAGGTCAGTGGAAAGACTCATTCTGGAGAGCCTGTTGGAGGGTCTGGGGCAACACGTGAACAGTCCCGTGAGGGGGTTTTGTTTGTTGGTTTTTCTAATTCATTGGTGCAATTTCAGTACAAACTCTAACCCTTATGTAGCTTTTTTTCTTTAAGAAAACAGTAATAGTACTGTTTAAAAACCTGCATAGAAATAAAGACTATTGAGATACAGTCAGCAAAGCCATCTTATAAGGCACACAAGAAAATAGACAGTAAATGTGAATGCAGAACTCCCACTCAGATGTACAGCAAAGTTCATATATGTGCATAAATAATGAAAAAAATCACATAACTTTTCAGAGCATGAAAGGTTCTCTGCAGTGGTAAGTGAATTCAGTCCCTTCAGAATCACAGGTGCCATTAGAAAGTGCCTTGTTTCCCTCTCTGCTTCTGTAAACCAGTAACTAACCGGTAAATGGAGAGGAGCTGCTAAAGGTTGGGGCCTGAAACTGAGTGAAACCAGTACAGCTTTTAAAATTACCATGACAACATCAGACAGGCTTTGGAAGCCAAATATAATTCTGTTCTTCAATGGCTCATCAAAGCAAACAGCCTAGTAGAGCTGTGCCCCGTGGATTGCCATTTCTCACACTTCTTTTCTTACAGTATCAAGGTAAACGGTGTTTTAAATAATCTAATAAATACCAGGGATAACATCAAAGGCATTCGGAGGAACTGCAGTCTCTTCCCCAGACCCCGAACTACCCGCAGCAGGATTTAGTTCTGTCTGCATAATTTGGTTCCGCGTACACCCGGAGACTCCAGGCGTGCAGGGAGACGAGATGCACAGCGGGGACCTGGAGAGGGGCCGGGCTGCGACAAGGCCAGGACGCTCCCTTCAGGCAAAACTGGCTCCACCACCACCCAGGTTTTGGCTCCTGAGACATTTTTTGCTGTTCAACCTTGCCTTTCACCTAGAAGCCCAGAAGTAACCAGGAAAGAGGACACTGCCACGCTGCCCTCGTTCCTGCTCCCACGCAGCCAGGATCCCGCTACCGAACCCCAGTACAAAACAAACCCTTCTCCCGGGGCCTACGATGCAGTGGGCTCTGGCTTCCTTGCTCTCTTTGGTGGAAGCAGCAGAGAGGAACAGCTTGTTCACTTCTGAGGCTGCGACTTTATCCCAAACCACTTACCAACTTCAAAAGACCTTTTGTGCTCATCTGATATGTGTTATTTCCTTATCAGGAGAAATTAGGTCAAGTTTTTCCACTGGTTTGTTTGTTGGATTGTTTTGGTTTTTTTGTTTGTTTGTTTTCCGCCTCAGAAGAGGCAGCTTTAAAATGATGCCTTAAAATGTGTTGTAACAGATTTTTTATATTTATGCAGGATGAACTTAACACCGGATTTTTTTTCCTTTTTTTTTTTTTTTTTGCCACTTTGCTATTTATATACATATATATAAAATGTATAATGAAGCTTAACCATACAGCACAGAGATTACAATTTAACGGCACACATTCACCACCAGTGAGGGGGACAACCCCTTTATACACCCTCTGAAAAATCTGGATAATAATATTAATAATAATTAAAATCCAAAGAAAGTACAGTATATTTAACAAAATAGTAAATATTAAACAGTGAATACTCTACTTAATAAGGACCTCGCCTTTTCTCAAGTTGGCGTCAATCCACAAAAATATACTTTTTAATCTGGTGAACGTACAATACATAGGTACTTACACCAAAGGTGATAATATATTTAGGATGCTATATACACAAAAGAGTTTGGCTCAAATTTAAATTTACATATAAGTGTTCATGGCTTATTTTTCCCCCAAAGTTCCGCCTGCAAGTTTTTCCTTTTCATCTTTGAAAGCAAAAACTAGAAAGTCAAAATAAGATAAAACTATACTCTACAAAAAAGCTACAACATACAGCTTTGGCTTATATAAATAATTCGTAGCAGAATGTGTTCAAAAGTACTGTATATAACTTTATATATAGTCTTCAATTCATTAGGGTATTGTTTTCTTTAATATAAAATATACACGAGCTAAAATCCGTTTCTATATTTTTCAAAGGTATGAACGTAAAAACAAATTTGTCCAACATATTCCAATTATAACTTAATATATTAATTTTATTTTGTTAATGTTCTATTTCCTAGGCTAATATTTTCTGAATATTTCATGCGAGATTCTCTATGTCTCTCTTTCACTCATTTAAAAAAGAAAAAAAGAAAAAAAAAGAAAAATCACTTCTTTGACCCAATACACTATTTTTTTTTTTTTTTTTTTTGCACGTACCAAACTGTTTATTTTTTTTTTTTTTTTTTTATTTATGTCTTATAGCATCAGCCCTTCTCCATGCACCCTCCGCGACAGAGACCCATGCCAGGTTGGGTAATATAAAGGTCATTTTTATGTACAGTATTGCTTTCTTCTTCCTGCTTTTCTACTGCTCTGCTGCTACAAAGCATTATTTCTTAACTACGAGTAACCATACAGCTTGAATAAAACACACAGGGACGTTACTACAGGCGAGCCCTCTCGGTTTCTGCAATCTAGTGTGGTAGGATTATACTGCGGGTACAACGGTTCTCTGCAAAACAGGTTATATTATTAAAACAACGAGTCCAGGTAAGTGCCAGACTAGCTCAATACCTACAGGATTGTTCTGTTACATTTTACCATGGGACATCTGCAGCTATACAAGAAGTTTGTCGTAAGTGCCTGATGATTTTGTGTATGCTACACACACTAGCACATATATATGCATGTGAAGATATATATATGCATGTATGTATATACATATAAATATACTTATTTCATGTCCTTATTTATAAATTTAGATATGTCAGGACAGTTCACTTTGAGAACACAAAACTGAAGAGGCAACACTGCGCATCTATGTCACCCATGTGTCCATCCTCATGCGTTTTACCGATGGACTCTCACGGTCCTCTGAATTCGGTGGCCTTCCCAGCACGACCGGGGAATGGAAATCGCTTCTCGGGTCTTCCCGGTCGCTGCCGTCGTAGGAGCTGCTGGAGCTGCTGAGACTGTCAACGGGAGAGCGACCCAGTTCCTGCCGCGACTGCTGCTGCTGCTGCTGGGGTTGCTGCTGCTGCTGCGGTTGTGGCGGCTGCTGCTGCTGCTGCTGCTGCTGCGGGAACCCAGAGGGAGTTACACGGTCCCGAGGAGGTGAAATTGGTTCAGATTTTATGTTGATGTTTTGGTTGGTATTAATGGATAAATTTGAACCCTGAGATAGCTGGCTGCCAGTACTGGGAAAAAGAAAACCAAAAGGCCCAAGTAAGAAAACAGGAAAAAGGAAAAGAAAGAGACAATTCATGTGCTTAGGTAAAGGTGTGGTCTAGTGGTTCAACACCCTCAAAATGGAGCATGTACATAAACGCAACTTACTGAAGAAACGGAATGGAAAAAAGCATTAATTAAAGATCTAAATGTGTTTATACAAGTTAAAACAACACAGAATATTTCCCATTTCCAAAACTTTACATTCATCATGCAGCAACTCCTGCGTAAGAAGCGGGGCCGGCAGGGACAGCCTGAGGACCGACCGACTGAAGGGACACGGCACGAAACGTGAACGTTTTTGCAGCCCAGGAGCAGTACCTCGAAAGGCATCGCACCGTCACCAGCGGGCAAGGCACTGAAACGGTCGCGGGCTTAACTATTCCTCAGCGCAGATTATTCAGCTTGAGGCGGGAGAAGCTGGAGAGCACGTGTCAGAGGTACTTACACGAGAGAGCTGAGGGCTGCCGGGCCAAGGTGGTGCTGCTGCCAGGCGGATACCTGCCCCAAGGACAGCATGCCCGGGGAGTTAAACCCCTGCAGGGCAGACAGGTCTGCACTGGTCAAGGAGTAATCTAAGGAGGGGAAAACCAAACAGACAGGAAGAGAGTTTGTCGATTTCTATTTGCAGATATATATACAAGCATATGTACATGACTGTATGAGAATGTCGTTGGTAGATGTGCAGACACACAAAAATAAAGGCTTTCTGCCTAAAACAAATAAAGGCAAGTGACCCAAAGGAGTCCAAATGTGCAAACTGAAGCCTGGGAGCAGTCCTCCTACCTTCACATGGAGCTTAACAGGACATAGACCTACAAACGTTTTGGGTTGGTTTTTTATTATTTTTTTGGCATTCTGCCTTCAATTCCTACATGTTGCTGTCTCAGAGCTTCTTCTAAACTCACAGGTACAACAAATACATGCATTTTATTCTGTATGTGCATCTTACAGTAAGACAAGTATTTGCATTTTCAAAGAAATCTTTCTGTGTGGAAATTTCAAAATGAAACAAAAAGGGAAGAATTCATAAAAGTCATGAGAAAGGAATGGTGCTTCTTGTACTGAATTTAGTGAAGACATCCCAACTCGGATTCAGTTCTCTGATGGGAGGCAGCACTTTGTCAGATGAGACACAGACACCTTTTGGCTGGCTTGTGTCACAGCACGGCTCATAGTCCTACAACTGTATCCCAAACCAAGGTGGGGAACAGTGCCCTGCCTGCCAGGGTGGGCAGAGGGACTCACAAAGGCAGGGACTGGTGCAGAGCAATGGGATGACAGGAAATAGCCTTGAATTGTGCCTGAGCAGATTTAGGTTGGACAAGAAGAACAATTTCTTTCCCTCCAGGGCTGTCAAGGGCTGTCCCAGGCTGCCCGGGGCAGTGGTGATGTCCCCCTGATCCCTGAAGGGGTTTCCAAGCCATGGAGATGTGGTGCTGAGGGACATGGGCCAGTGGTGACCGGGCAGTGGTGGGTTAACAGCTGGATTCGATGGTCTTTTCCCACCAGAAGGATCTTGGGTGGGGAGGCACAGGCAGAGGCCGGGTGCCTAAAGAATGCTGTGACCAAGGTCACTGCAGCTGGGACCCCAGTGGCCCCTCTGTACACCCCATGTGCACAGTTCTACCCAATTATAGATTAAAAGTATCATTATTTAGAAATACAACTGAAATGGGTAACAGAAAATCCAGTATACCCCTAATCAACAGTCAGTGACTGGCTGTTAGTTTTGGCTGGGCTGCAATGCTGAGACAGTTCTCACTTCATTCACAGAGGTGAAGTTATTTTCACTTCATCATTATCACTCACACTTTTCTTTCAGGTTTTAAAACAAAAGCCACAAACACTTTTCTGCTTTTAATTACTCTGCAATATAGCTTCCTTAAAATAGTTTCTACTCTCTTGAGGAAATGACAAAACGCTCACAGCCAAACTTACTTTATACTGCCAGAGGATGAACCAAAACCTCTGCTTAAGCAGGGCCAGTGTTTTGCTTGTGTTTGTGTTCAGGGTTTTTTGTTTGTTGGTTTGTTTTTTGTTTTGATTTGTTTTGTTAGTATTGTCCTGAAATGACAGCATCATTATGATTCATCTCTCTTGAGATAAGCTTCCTTCAACAAATTTCCCCTTCCCCAGCCACCAACTTGTTTGCTGTGGACAACTTCTCGGTTCCCCTCTTCGCAGCCAGCAGAGAAGGCGAGCCCCGTGCTGGCTGGGTACTGGGCTGCTCAGAGACAGCACAGCGGGAATCTTCCAGAAGCCCCCAGGAATCCCAGCGGCACGCCAGCAGGTGACACTGCATCAGCTGCCTTTTCCTTTTCGTTTCACTTCTCAGCTGACATTTTTATTGGAACTTTGAAAAACCCTCTCAAGTATTTCTGCACTGATTTTTCCCAAGCTGATCGAGCCAAAGCCCTTTTGCAAGACTAAAGTGAACACTAAAAAAACCCAAACAAATCAGAACACAGTCCTCCCATGACAAGGACGTGCACTTGACCTGCAGAGCACCCAGCCCCGTGACAAGCTGCAAGTGCAGTAAATGTGACCACTGGAGATGGATGTGCTGTTCTGGGCCAAGGGGATTTCTGTACAAGCAGGCCTGAAGAAAACGGTTACAGGAATTTAGTCTCCATGTATTCTTTTTTTTTCCTTTTGCAATTAATAGCTTTTATGATAATGGACAATTAATTTCTGGTACTCTGAACAGAACACGCCTGATGAGGAGGGTATTCTCAAAGAATGCATGTGTCACTACACAATTACCATTTCCCTAAATAATCCTCTACCTGCCAGCAGTAAAAGCAGGACACCGGTTTCTCTACGCACGTGACTCGAAGCAAGATGGCAAAGTCATACAGACAAAAGTGTCTTCTGCACGATGGACACCATCACTGCTGCCACCCTAGCAAGATACCTTTGAAGGCTGTGCCTTTGTGAAATGAAAAAGAAAAAAGCCAGCGATATAATTTATGGCCAGACATGCTCCTCTCAAGACCTAACTGCTATTGAACTGGTCACTGTGGGATTTCAGTATTGTTAAATGCCTGGACTGCTGCAGAACAAGTAACTCGGTTTGTTCTGGCCACTCCTCCAGCAATCTGCGGAAAGAATACTCCAGCAAAACACATTACAGACAGTCATGTGTTTGTGCAAAACTGATATCCGATGTTTTAATTAAGGACCTAAGAGCTGAATCTATCCCCTCCTACCCTGAAAAAACCCTATCAATCCAGACAAGACAACTGAGGCATCTACATTTTGTCTTCGTCCTTGAACTGCAAAACTGAAATTACTACAGAAGTGGTGACTACCCTGAGAGTACTCGGATGACAGCTTGGTTTCAACATCAAATTTCTTTTGGCAAATCCCCTGAAAGGCTCAATCTAATAGAAACAATTTTAAAGTGTCTGACAAACACTAAAAGCTAAAATGTTTTCCAGAAATTATTGTATTATTAAAGGAAATGAGCTGGTTTTTAAGAATCACATCCCAGTGATAATGGCACCTTATCCATTGCGTAGGACACCGATTTCAGTCATCTTCCCTGCTGCCCAAGATTCAGGTACAGCCACTCTCATCTTTTTGATGTTACGGCCACTGGTTTATAGCTTATTCTGGATGAGGGACACACAAAAACTGCTCCTGAAACAAATGCTGGACTATTCTCTCGAATGAAGGGATTTGTTCAGTGACAGGGAAACTCCACATGGGTCCTCTGAGCAGGGCCCAGAACTAGAATCACGTTTTTACTTTAAACAGCCATTAAATGCAACATGTGAACAATCTTTGTGGCCCATACCAAACCAAGATAGCGATGTCCAGCAGATACGCACTGGAGTCGATAACCCCAGACTAGTTACCAAGCACCGTTCTTCACCTTGCTCCTTACACTATTATTGCAACACCGTCTTCTTCTCCACTCATTTCCTTAGGCTTTAACCTTCCTCAGAGCAGTGATAACTCAGTTGGGTGCTGCCACAGTATAAACGTTTCCTGTTGCCAGTGACCAAAGGGTCCCTCTCCAAAGGCAAACCCCACACAGGCCAGTGCCTGCCGGGGGCAGTGCCTCCAGGGCAAACCCAGCAGAAAGCGACTGAAGGGTAATGAACGTCGGGTCACGGGCACGTCACACCAAAAGATGCAGCTACAAAAAGATGCGAGTGGTTTGGCTGGGAGATGGCTATACATCTAAACTAGAAACTGTAGGGAAGACTTTGAAAGCTAAAAAAAGGTGGAGAAAATATATAAAATCCCATCTTTTTTGGGGGGAAAAAATATTACGACTGGATGGCTGCTCTGTCTATTCCATCTCCCAACACTACAGACTCCTGATGGCAACCTGACTTGGAGAAAACACAGACTGTTACAAAACCTCTGTACCACTCTGGGTTTGGCAATTTTCTGCAAACTCTGAAGGCTTTTTTGGATGTCCTGACCTTTGCACAAGAGTCAGAACGTTAGGTCACTGACAACAGACCAGCGCAGTGCTTTCTGCCTTTTCTTAACCATATCACAGAGGTGCTGCTGCTGGGCTCAGCTTTGGGCAGCAGCAGGTACATTTTGAAGCTGGCTGAAATACTCTGCCTGACACCGAGGCATCCCCTGGTCCGTTCCTGGAGAAGCCACCGCTGCAGCATGTGAGTGTCCTTGTCCTCCTTCAACCCACCGCTACCAAAGTCTCCCCACATAAACCCAACACAGCAGCTCCTTAAGGGAAAGCCATGTATTCCTTCCCAGTATGCCTCCCACCGGGTCCCGTGTTCCTGAGCATCTCACGCCTGCCAGCTACTTGTGTAGAGCCATCAAAGACAATCCAGCTTGAGGGAAGAGACGCTACCGGGGAATCTCCTCTGCTGGCAGCGTGGATCTTCTGACCCTCACACAAAGAACAGAATCATACTCTGAGGCCTTTCTGCCTTGCCAGAGCTGGTCAGCTACCAGTGGAAGCTCTCTGCTGGAGCTCTGTTCCTAAGAGCTCTCACTGCAGAAGAGAGAAGGAAGATTTATTTCCATAATTTTTAGAATTTGAAATCCTACTGGATAAGACAAAGGTTGTGAAAACAGTGGTCCCTAATTCAGATATTGCTGTTTTAGCAAATTATAGCACTTACATTCCAATGTCTTAACTAGACCTCATCCAAAAAAAAACCCAACAGTGAACTGTGGAATTATTTCCTTTGTTTTCCTTTTTTTAGTTTTCACCAATAGCTATTTTAACTCTGACTTACAAAACCTATCGATGCTTACCTGCGATGTAGTTTCTCTGCAGGTGCATTTAAAAATTAAACTATGCTTCACAGATCAATGGCAATCAGCCTGACGCCACCGAGGCTGCAGCCTTTCAAGGAAATGATTACAAAAATTCTTTCACTGATTACATTACAGGGTCAGTAACAAATAAAGAACCTTGAGATTGAAGTCAAAATTATCTCTACTAGTATGGAGACAAAGTAGGAAGCACCACATCATGACTTACTTTCCAAACCGGCAATTCGTTTGCCACTTACATTACCCAGTTCCTCGCATCACACCCACCTTAGATAAAAAGTGTTAAGGTCCTTCGGATAACGGCAACCTGCAACGGGGAACTGCAGACGAAGCCTCGAGCAGGCCCCCGCCTCGCTCTTCATGAAACTACCAAAGAGCACAAGGCTCTTTCTTGGGCTTTTTAGTAAACTGAGAGCCCCAGGAGAAGCTGCAGCCCTCCTGCTGTTGGAGCTGAGCTGAACAGAAGGCACAGTGTGATCTGAAGCACCAACTCGTGCTTCAGTGCGAGGCAGTTTGGTTCTCGGATGGACAGCTTGAATAGTGCTGCTGTAGGCAACGTGTTTCATTGTGCGCGCCTGCGTTCGGCTGTGTGCAACCTGACTGACTGAAAGCTGCTTCCTGGTGGAAGTCTCAACATTTACTGATTCTTCCAAGCTGAAGGCTCATTTTTGATGAATAAGAGCCTTCATTTGAACTGAATAGGAAACCAAAGTGAAGTGTCACTGAAATGCAAATTTCCGGGCTTATGAGTCACAAAAGCCTTGTACATCTGACAAATGAAGCCACTTAGCAAAACCGGAGCTTACCAGTGTTGTAGGCAGTAGGCATGGCCGAATACACCAGTCCCTGCGGAGGCAAGCTGGGAGTTGTCACCGACACCACAGGGGTAGCAAGAGGCTGTGTAGACTGAGAACTACTTATCCTTTGGGTATTCTATAAATGATCAAAAATAACAACATCTTGTGACATCAGTTAGAACAATGGAAAACGTCAAGCGCTAATACAAAAATGGCATTCAATTAAAACGTATTTCTTTGCCTTATTTTTTAGTTACAAATACATCCTTTTGGCCAGGATAGATTTTTCTAAACAAGCCAAAACATTTCAACACAATCAACATGATCTTGGCAAACTGAAACAAAAAAAAATTAATGAAGACTCACTGGTCCACTTCCCGTGCATGCAGATTTCAATAGTGTTAGACTCGTAGGACACAAAAAGAAATGCAATTCCTCAGGGATACAGATGACAATTCTCAGAAGTTCTTAAGTGATTTAAGAGGTTTTAGTTTTATTTTTCTAAAGGGGTTTTAGTGCAGATGGTGAGGTGTGGTTCCACCAGAAAAGTCTCCCACTTCCCAGTTGTTATCCAATTTTCAGAATTTTAGCTGCCAGTTTTGACACTGTGCTGACTACACCTGTCCTGAAAGGAACACAGAGATCTTCTAAATTGGTGTTGATAAGACTTCAGCGATAAAATAATCTTGCTGTTCCCATGGTTCCTGAGAAACCGAGAGAGCACTTCTTATAATGCAGATATGTTTCAAAGCAAATGACGTTCGGAGTTCACACAGAGCAAGTGTGCTTATTTACAGGGAAAAAAGCTAAACTAGATTGTCTCAGGTTATCCAACTGCAGGCACACTGTAGCTTTTTCCTAACAGCCTGTCTTTCCTGTGCCGGAATGAACATCTGCAGCAAACGTACCACTCAAATTAAGCTCTTGAACCGAATTTGCTGTTTAGAAAACCTTGTGCTGAGCAGACAGCAAAGCTGCCCTGTCACAGAATGCACTGCTGCTCCTCATGGAGCCAACTTTAAATCATTCTTCATAGCATGTAGCTCAACACCATTTAGCCATGCCAGATTTGTCAAGAACAAGAAATACTAGATTTTTTAATTTTAAATTTTTTTTTTAAACAACAGATACTTAGTTTTACCAACAGAAGTCCTAGAAATACTAAAAGTAGTCCAGGTCTCTACACCCTGTATTTCTACATTCCTACAGAACCATCCCTGATTAAGGGAGCTGGATGTAAAACTGCTGAATATTTGCCCTTGAGAGAGTGAGTGGCATTAAGAATGTATGATTTCCTTTACTGTAACGAAATAAGCAGGTACAGAAACAGGGCTGTGTTCAATTTGAAGCTAAAACTCATGAAGATAAACTGAGGGTTATCAATCCTTGGCTTGTATCCTTCCAATTTAAAGAAAAAAAAAGAAAAAAAAAAGGTGTATCACAGCTACCCCATTAAAATTAGCTGTGACCTTCCACTGCTTGTGATCTCCATTTTGTCCTGCTGCTGCTGGAAGCCAGAACCTGTGAGCCTCGCAGGTATCTGGAAGCTCTTTGGTGTTTGTTCAGCAGATGTACCCACCACTCTGCTTCAGAGCTCCTAGATTTCAAAGCTCTAAGCCACAAAGAAAGCCCCACCGATTTTCTGTGTAATTTATCCCTTTAAATCACTTATGTACTTCTGAAAATCTCCACTAGACCAAGTTTATCTGGCATAAAGATATGTTATTAGAACAGATTTTTTGTGTCTGTCAGGAATTGACCTTCTTCCAAAGCTTTCTTGGATGGCAGCCTATAAAGTTGGGATTACTGTCTAATGGAAAAGAGGAGTATACTGGGAAACAATCCAGACCAAAGGATTTCCCCATGGGATTTCTTTTTTTTTCTTTTCTTCTTGAGTGTCTAATAAAGGTGGTTTTGTGAGGTAATTTATTTCTGAATATAATTCCTGAACACTCAGACATACAAAGGCACTAAGAAATATTTAGATGCGTCTCTAATATTTGTTGTAGTTGGAGATTCAAAGATTCATGACAAATTCCAGGAGGTTTTTTTGAATTAATTTTAAACTGGTGCAAATGCTAGCAGTAACGGGGAGAATCCACCACCTTTATTTCATGTTATGCTATTTTTCACATCCTTTTTTCACATTCCATGCTCGGTTCCAAGCACACAGAGTGAGCGTTTGCTGCAGAACTGCTTCCTAGCGCTGGCAGCAGAGACTGGCACCCTGAGAGATATCAGGCTGCAGGTGTAGGGCCCGTTTCTCCAGCAGGCCCGAGGCACCAGCACTGCCCGGTTCCTCTGGGGGCAGGGCCCGTTTCTCCAGCAGGCCCGAGGCACCAGCACTGCCCGTTCCCCCCGGCAGGCAACGCAGGCCTGGGCTCCGCTAGAGGGCCCACGGGCGCCTGCAGCAGTTCCTGCTCACCCAGGGGGCAGTTTCCAGCACCTTCTTTGGAGGGCCTGTGCCTTCATCCCAGACGCACCGGTGTTGCGACTAAGGGTTTTTAGGGTCAATTAGAGCTTTATTCCTTGCACTGGCAAGCATACGCTCCTCTAGAAAACAGGTGAGATGACTGTTCAGCTGCTCAATTCGGAAGTCGTTCCAATAATCTCCAAAAGCTTCAATACTGACTTTTTCAAAAAATTGTTTCCCCTTATTTTTGTAAATCTATTGCTGATGTTTAAGGTAAAATATAAATTATCCAACAGCATGCAGTCATCAAGAAATTTATCTAAATCACTACATTTTCCATGCTTTCATGCAATCAGAGCCTTGTATTAGCAACAGGTCCATGTTGAGAACCAAATCAAGGTATGTAATAGTGTCCAGCATCTTCTGCGTGCTTTGTGCTGCAGTAGCTAAACAATTTGCAAATTGCTCCAAAAATAAGTTACGAATTACTTTAGCCTTGCGTTATTTTCCAGAGAGAATGCCAAATGTTAAAACCTTTTGGAAAAAAATAGAAAAAACACAAATCCCAAGAGTTTCCTTTCAAAAGCAGAATCTTTTTCCACTGGAAAAAAAGGTAGAATTATTCATTTACTATTCTCTATTCCTTTCGGTAAACAGGGAACACCCCTGTGGTTTGATAATCTCACGCAGGATGAAATAATTCTAAACCTCAAGAAGGTGACCTCACCAGCAATGATGTAATCTCCTTGAAAATAAGAGAAGCAATACAGGGCTTGTGTTACAATCTGAAGAACTTCGCGGGTGAAGCCACTTTCTAAAAATATTTCAGTAATTTAGAGGATGATAAATGGTTATTTAAACTTTAGATAAAAGACAGCAAACACCCTATACACATGGACAGTTACTTTGTAAAGGCTCTTTTCCAATGTTCCCTCCAAGAAAAACAGCAATATTTTCAGGAAAAAAACCCCAGAAGTTTACAAATGGAAAGCACCAGACTTTGGATGTGTTTTCAACTTGAATTGGTCGGGTTTTGCATTTGATAAAACAAATGTATTTTTGTCTGCTACCAAGGGAACACTGGAATTATATCAAATATGTAATGAGACTACAGTTAAAAAGCTGTAGTAGAAGACATTTTCAGCATCTTGCTCTCTCTCATCAAAGAGCAGCCCAAACTCACCAACTCCAATTCATCCTCCTCCGACTGTACTCGGCAAACAAGAGGGATAACACAGTTACTAAAAATAGCATTGCTTTCAAAAATTAAAGAAAAAGTCACATTTCTGCTTCAGGATTATTAATTATTACAATTAATAATATGAATTTGCCACCTGATTCTGCAAATAATGCTACTAAGATGTATAATACTTTATGTAATTCAGGTCAATTAAAAAATACCATACTGAAAGAACACACGCTTTGGCAAAATCAGCACAGAAAGAGCTTAGTGAAAACAAGGACACAGCTACACACTGATGACATGTAGAAATAGAGCACAGCAGTTTCTGGCTGGACTGATCCAATAAACATCCAACAAACATAACTAAATACTTCACACATATAACCATCAAACCATCTCAGCATCTCTGCTCTGAAATATCTCTCCCATCTCCTCAAAGGGACAAAACTTTGATGGCATATTATGTTGTTCTTAACAGAACAATGATCAATAGGTACTGAATACAACTAACAGAACCACTGCATTAACAAGTTCCTCCTCTTCTATCTATTTCTAATTAATTTAAAAGTGTAGTTTTCACTTTAATAATCAGCCAGGGTACTTCCTATCTCTTCTACACTTCAGAATTCCTAGAAAAACCTAGAACTTCAAGAACCATTACTCCTAGGATAATTACAGCTTTTGTTACTTGGATTAATTTTGTATTATTCATCACGAATACCAGTAGCAAATGTAAGCATTTGCAGTACCTTACAAACACACAAGCATTATACAGAGTGTGCTTGTATTGTTTATATCCTGCTCCTCTTGGTTATGGTTCATTCTCCCATAGACAGAAGACAGAAAATGTACACACGGGTGTTTAAAACTTCTACATGACAGTGGAGACTAAGAACAAAGGATCTGGCCAACGACATTAAAGGAAAACCAGAGTAACTCTTCCTGAAAGACCTGTTCTGGTCTCGGTGCTGTGGTTGCCTCACGCCTGACACGAAACTTGTGTGCTATTCCAAATCTAGGCTGAACAAACATTACCACTGACATGCCAAACTGCACAGTAGCATTGAAAAGTACACAAACTGGGACTGAGCCTGGTCCTCATTATTCTTTTATGACTTCACTGAAGACATGACATCCAGCATGGGACACACAAGGTTGCGTTCCAGCACACCACATCAAACAAGCATTTCTCTCAGACCATTACCGCTGAAACACTCCACAGCCATTACAACCCAGGAAAAAAAGGCACAAAGTGTGCTTTAGGGCATGTTAATACAGTTCAGATCACCAAGGAGATGAGCCATTCCTCCACAGAATTATACATAACCCTTTCTAAAACCCACATCCTCCGAGTCAACAAAGTTCTTGGTACCAAGTCAGAGAGACATCAAATCAAAACAACAAAATCCCAACCTATAGTCTCTAGGATTGCACTTTAAACACGTTTGGGTTAGAATGCTATTTTATACAAAATAAACAAAATAATAATAATAATAAAAAAAATCTCCTTACAAATGTTACTTCTCCCCAAGGTTACAACTTATAACTCTGATTTTCATTTGTGAAATTCCAGAACACACACACACTTTTCTATTCCTGTAACCTATGGTAAGCAGATGAGAGCTTCCGCCTGTGCCTGTGGACAGAACACTTCATTTTTATGAAGCCAGTCACAGAAAAAATGTTTTAACTTACCAATGGTGGCATCATACCCTTGCTGGAGGGCGGGATGACAACACGGAGGTCAGGTTTGCGATTGTTCATTCCAAGATTCCCTCCTCCAGGTGGAGGTGGGGACTTTGTAGGCATGACTTTGCCCAAGCCATTCCCTCCACCAGTAGTTCCAAGTAGACTTGGTGAAGCTCGAGAATTCACAAACCCATTTCCTGAAGAGGAAAAACAAATGTACCGTAAGACTGAAGAGAAGCAACAAGACTGAATTTTTGTGCAGAAGTTACGGAATATTTCTTTTCTAAAACTTCCAATAAACCCACAAGAGGCACAGTATTGAATAATCGAACAAACAAAACCCACTTACACGAGAAGATCAATATGTAAAGGTAATATCATCTCAAGGGCATGCTGTGGCAGCTTAAACGCTGAGAAGAGCATATTGTCAAAGAGATACTTCTAATAACATCTGTTGTATTTTTTTGTTTTGCCCTTTGAAGTTCCTCCAGGCTGAGCTTGCAAAAAAGCGTGAGTTTTTGCACAGCGTCGCTTCATCCCCGCCCCCACAGAGCATGAACTAAACCAAATCGTTGCCTGTGAGAATAAAAAGCAGCAGCTCTTAAGTGTCTATTCCTAAAATGTATTATTCAAATACATTCACGATCTGCAGGACTCCAGTATCTATTCTCTAATAACATTAATTTCAGTCTCAAAACGCTCATATATCGTGTCTGTTGTATTTAGCAGCAGTGAGGGGAACAAACCCTTTCCCATCAGATTCATTCCAAGCTCTGGACACAGATACACACGTGGTTTTGCCCATCAATTTATTTTATACAGGTCTTTCTCCGCCTTATTCCTGATGCTCATTCTAAGCAGCATCAGACAAGCCAGAGTCTGCAGGTCCCAGCTGCAGCACTGCAGTCTCCCAAAGATACAGGCCTTAGATTACGCTCAGATCAGGAAAAAGTAACAAGACTGTAAACCAGTTAGGTGCCTGGCATTCTGTTTTCCTGCACTGACAAAAGCACCAATCCTGTTAACCAAAATATATTTCTCAGAAAAAAAAATTAAAGCCACATTCTAATGATTTTATCATATTTATAGCAATAATCCCCCAAGTACACACACCTTATTCAGCTGCAAATGCAAATGCAAAAAAAAAATGTTGTTAAGCGCAGGGAGTTCTGCAACAGGGAACCCTATAGTTCACACTACACAACTTGTGTGTGTGTGTATAAATACATACAATTTATAGCAGGATTATGTTTATACTAACATTGCAGTTCTGAAAGCAGCCTTCATAGTCATCATTCAGGTAGAAATCTATTACACAAAGTTCACTGTGTGGGAAATTCTCTTCTAATAGCCTGTAGCACTATCCTGGCATCAATTTTGTATTATTATTCTAATTTGAATAGGCCCCTATGCCCAATCCAATTTTGTTAGATTAAGTACATATTAATCTAAAACCAATTAAAATAAGAAAGCTGTCAGTGTCACATTCTTCTTTCTTTAGCAACAATTTTTAATGCCTTTAAAAGCTCAGTGAGAGAAGAACAATGACATGGATCAGTAACAGCACAACACTTCCCAAAGGTGACAGTTACTGCTGAGACAACTTGTCTCGTGTATGCTGAGCACCCAGGTGTGAACCCACCAGGATGCTCGTGAAGGAGGCTGCTCCATCACTCCAGAACCTTGTCACTTGGTGGGGGAATTACCAAATGCCACCCTCGCCTTTTCTCTGTCCACCGCCAGCGGAACCCCGTATGTTGTTTTATCCATTTAGAAATGGAAGGAGCAATAATTAATTGAAGAATTATAACAAAGCTCTTGTGCTGGTCTGAAGGTACTCTACTGAGTTTTAGAAAGGTCTTTCCAAAGCAAAGTTATTGCTAAATAATTTTAAAGGAAGAAAATATAAGTAAGTGGAGCAACCACAATACACTCACTCACATACAGATGGAGCAGCAAATTCATGACACTAAAGCCAGGATTTCAAATTCTGGAGTTACTTTCTTTGTGGATTTCCTATTGTGCTAAAAGCCTGGCCGTACATGGATGATCTGATACGCCCCTTGAGTGTTTCAAGGTTAACAGAGCAAGGAGGAGTTATTCTAATTTAGTCCTTTCCCGAAGCATTTGTATGGGAGGTATGGGAATATGTTCCCTGAGCATTCTCCCATTTAACTCAGAAGTTATGGGGGAAAGAAGGAGCACAGACAGCAGAAAGAAGAAAAAGCTTTTTATGTCAGCATTCTTCCTTCTTCAAAAACCAAAGCAAAAACTCATTTTGTGATTAAACCATCTACATTCCTCAGCAGAAAACAGAATTTATTGGGATGCTTCTAGGTTAGTAATCAAATTTAGTTAAAGAGGCTGAAAAGTTGAGCTGGAGCTGCGAATACATAGTAAGCTAAATATACTTGACTGCTAAGAGGAAAACTAGCCACAGCTAGGTCACACCAGCCAAGAAAGAGGAATTGTGCTACCCCTAAGGTTCCTCAAACTGTCAGTTTCTAGCGACTCATGGTTTTGTTAAATACAGTTATGCACGGGTACCTGGCCATTAAAAATGTGTGAACGCTGATTAGAGACAGTCTACATAGCATCAGATTGCAAGAGAAATCTTGCATAATGAAGAGAGTAAAAATTAAGTGCATTTGGAAACAGATGTGAAAGAGGAAAAAATACTAGAAGAATAACATCATTTTCAACAAATTATATCTAAAAAAACCCTGTTACAGTATCTCCACTTTCAGCAAAAATGCCAGAATGTTTAAAGAACTCACTGTTATAAAAAAGTAAAGTCTGGGCTTTAATCTGATAATAAATAGCATTTCATGACTCACTAGGCTGCCAGTGTTACCCTTTACACACCAGTGCTGTGGTGTTCTGAGTTGAGTTTAAACTCCAGAACAATACCACGCTGTATAAGCCCTGGAGCTCTGTACAGCAGCAGCTCAGTCCATCCTGTGATACCATTTCCTGCCCTCTGTTTTCAAGGGTTTCGGTAGCTCGTGTGTTAAATCTGGACAGTGTCTTTCTTCCACACCCAATACAGTCATTTCCTGCAGCCCTTATTACAAGGCTCTGCCGATCCCTCAGAAACATTTCATGCTTTCAGTAGTGCTGTCAAAAACAACAACCTCCTTGCCATTGCCTTCTCTGCGCAGTATCATTCAGCAGCAGGGCAGAGGCAAAGCATTTGTTCTGAGAAACAGCTGAGCATTCCTTAAAATGAGTGTTTAGAGAAAAAATTGTTAAGAACAGGAGAGATAAAAAAGTAGTCTTAAGTGTGCAATAGTTGGGTATTAATCCAATAGCAACCCTTTGTTATAAATAGCAAGCATTGAGCATTTAGCAAACACTGAAGTATCTATATTGATTATGTGCAGAATCATATGCTGGGGCTGCAATAAGACTGTAGAATATTCATTTTTTAATAGGAAATGTAAAGCCTTTCTTCCTGTTAATAATGCAATAAGAAAATCAAATTACAAGTTGGGAGTGAAAGGATAACTAAAAGCATGGTATTTCTTAGAGTAAGGTCAGGAGCCAGAAAAAGATAATGATTACAGGATGATGCAACTGTACGGCAGTTTGCCAAACCGAGGCTTTAATAACCCCATAAATTCTGCTTTCTATTTTGTACACTACAGAAATGGTATCTGCCCCACCCACTACAGATCTTCCCCAAAGACAGCTACTTGATGTTCAAAAACATTACCAAACTGGAACAATGGAAACAGAGTATCAAATCCTACCAAAGTATGAAGGAAGATTAGTGCCTTTGCTTCCACCTGAGAAGTTTTATTTAACTCTAATTCTTTACACCAGCCTATTAAATCATGCCTGAAACACTTCTTTGGAGAGCAAACACCAATGCAAAGATTATAAATTCTCAATTGCGTGAATCATAATCTAAGTAGATTATATGTTAACAAACATTGCCAATGTACATTAGCCTACTTCTTGTTTAGTCAGAAAATGTTTAATTTTTGAAGTAGCTTCTCTGAAGCCAACCGTTAAAACCCATCCATTCTCACAACTGCATATTCTGCCTTCAGAGCCTTAATAAAGCTTAATCTCATTTATTGTCCTGCAGCCCAAGACGTAGCGTTCAATTACATGAGCCAGACTCATATTTCACTATATAAATCACATCAGCTGAAACAATGAACACACGTGGCTGGAAAGTACTCCATGTACTTATTACTACTCAAGGAATAAATTATAGTCATTGATGCCATTAATCTTTTTTTGTGGTTCACCTTTGGAGAAACTGAACAGTTATACAGAGTTTTGGAAAATAATCGTGGGCAAGCAGCTAAGCACAGTAAGATTAAGCAAAAATAAGAACAGTAGTAAAGTAATATTTAGGCCTTGAATGACAGCATACAACCCAACAAATGTCACATAACGAGAAGTAAACTGAAAATTGTCTTTGCAGTAGGCCATCAATTCACTCTGCATCTAGAATTCCAGATAGAAAAACTTTTACGTGTAGGACTTGTGGGGCAGGGAGGAGAGAAAACCTATTGCAAGTAAGTACAACAATAGCATTTCTATATGCATTAGTCTGTTTACTTTTTTTTTTTCTTTTGAAAGTATGACAGCTTTAAGTGGAAATGAAAAAAATCACCACCCAAAACAGCATATGCCATTCATACCATTTCCAGCTTTGCAGAGGAATCATTCCCCGTTCTACCAGCATTTCAAAGAGCCTAAATTCTCTGCTAGCTTAGGAAAGAAATCACTGTACCATCTCAAGCTGAAGTAAATATATTTCTACTAATCTTTACAAATCAATACTTCAGGTAATACTATGATTAAATTAAAATTTATCTTTGGCAGTCATAAGACTTTGAAACATGTCTAAAATGTAAGATTTATAATTCTATGGCAGTACTTTACGTATGAAAACACAGCGATAAGGAGCAGACATGACTAAGTGCAGAGGGAATGCTTACTCATGCTACAAAACTAAAAAAACCCTCATTTCCCAGGTTGCTGGAATTAATTTTTTTGTGTGTGTGTATAGCTACATAAAAGGAGAGACAATTTTCAAGGAAATGTATAACTTTAAAGAGCTTTCTTCAAGACCAGGGTTGTGACTCAGAATGCAGCAGCAAACCTAAACCAAAGGCATACTGCTTTAGTCATCTAAATGTTATTCAACATTGTGTGAAGCACCAGCAGTGACAAGCGGGTGCCTTTTGGGTCTTTTGTCAACCAAACAGTTTACATTTAATGAAATCAGGGCTGTACCTCCTGAACTTGTTGGTGTCCATGTATCTGTACAAAGCCAAGGTAGAGAGTGGTAAAGAACAGAGGGCAAAAGTGGTATGTTTAGAACATCTGAGGATGCGTGGTGGTGTATCCTGGGCAAGGGGACATTATGTAAGTGTTGAGACTTCACACAGATATGCTGCAATACAGCATATCCAGCTTGGAGAGAAATAATTTGTTACTGTACTTCTTAGTAAATCAGAAATTTTGGTATGCTAATGAACAGACATAACAATACATGAAATTTCAACTAAAATCTAAGACAGCTCAGGGCCTAAATTGCCCAAATGTGGGTGGGTGGTAGAAGATTTGCTACAATTAAAGATTTCAAACCTCAAATGCTTTCTTCTACCAGCATGTTTTTCATGCTGATTTCAGCCAGTCATTTCTTGTGAGCTGATCTAATCAGAGGATGATGGATGGATCAAACTTTATTATGTGCTGATGTCTAGCAAAGGAAAAGGGTTCAGCCTGCAGCCTGAGAAACAGCCAGTTTGCAGGCCCCTGTCAGGACTCCCTTTCCCTTCAGAGAACTTGGAAGCTGGAAGAGTAAATAGGCTGCTCTCACTGCTCTTCAGGCACCCTTCAGCTTCTTCCTTGGAGGAGAGTGAAACCCTGACTGTTGTATTTACCTATGTAATCCTAAAGATCAGAGGAAGGCAAAACATTATGCCAACACTAATGACATTACAGAGCAAGAACCTGTGTGCACTGCATTTAGCATCAGTTGCACATAGTCAAACCCCTTTCAACACAAGCTAGGAAGGGAGGAGCTCTGACTGGTGAAAGACTACCTGTGACAGACACTACCTGTCACACTGCAGGGGAAGCACAGCAGATCAGAAATCCACCAGTAACACAACCTTTAGCAGGAACATGCTCAAAATTTAGAGCTGCTTTCCTAAGGTGCTTTGTCTACAACAACCAGCATCAAACTTTTTATCTGATGCAGATGATACAGGCTGGTCAGTTTGAGAGGTGGGGGGTAAAGGGAGAAGAATGTCTGTTTTCTTAAGGAAGAGGCTGATAGCATTGATCCAGCTGCAAGCAAAATTCCTGCAAGAGGTATGTGTTTCCAGAGTTAGCTGGACAGTTCTCATTGGGGTGTGTCTCATTTAAAAAACAAACCAACGTGAATAGGAAGGTATATGCATATATATATATATGTTTTCTTACTGATGCCTTCTGGTGTACTCTTAAGACTGGCAGTGTATTAGCCCCTTGATTCAGACTCGGGAAAGACAAACCTGCAAGATTCTTTTAACCTCAGACCTGCAGAAAAACCTCTCCCAGTCAGCCAAGCCCTCAAGACAAAGGGAACCATTTACAGGTGTGGACTTTCTTGGCTCTCTCTCGATCCCTTGCTGGCAATATACAGGCAGTTTATGGGAGCATGGGAGCATGTGAGCTGTCAGCTGCACCTCTGCATAATCCTTCCTGAGGACAGGATAAAAGATCACACATTATCTACACCAGCTCTTAGAGATCCAATACCTCACAAGACACAGTTTTTTTTCAAGAGGGTAGAGCCTTCAGCTCTGCTCCAAAGTAATTCAATATTCCTAAAACTACTTCACATTCTCAGAATGTGAAGGTTAGCAAGGACATTATAAGAGATACAGCTCTGGAACAAAGAGGAGAAATTCAGTACTCAAGAAATCTAGATCTCTCACATCCATTCTCATGACAATAAAATTCTAAGAGGAAAGATAATTTCCCAGAAGATGAACCGAGTCCATAATCTGCATTACTGACCAGAAGGGCTACTTCACTGACAAAGAAACATATCGACAGTTAGTATTGTGTCCTAGACAGATCATAAAGAACCCCCTCTTCCAAGAACAACTTCAAAATAACCCAGGGCTGGAAAGAACTTCGGGGAACTCATCTTAGTCCAAAGGTCTCAGGGTTTATGGCTTTCACGCAGCCTTAGCAAGGAAAAAACAACTCAAGCCCTTTGCATGGTTCTAGCTCAATACCCTATGTGAAAGGCATGGAAGAAAAAGCAGAGATGGGTTAGCAGTGTTACTACTTTTGAGCCCAATTCTCACAGTCCTCAAGGATGGTACATCTTCACTGGAAGTACACTTTGTTGGCAAAGTATAAAACTGAATCTACTGGAACATAGTGAAGCAGTTCTCCTCATGACAAATTTGAAGGTGACCCATCCATCAAGTCCTTTCAGTTCAAAGTCAAAGAAACTCTCCCCAGTGTTTGGGTATTTGGAGCAAGTGAGGCTATACTTTGCCTAATTAGAATCCACAGCCTTTTAAAAGGAGTAATGTAGACATGCAACATGTGTTCAAGCCATGACGATGTTGACAACGGATAGCAAGTCACACACATCCAAGAGACAAGAGATTCCTGAAGCACATTAGATGCCCGTCAGCCTGAACAAGTTTTAACACTGACCAGAGGCAACAGTATCATAGAAATTCTAGCTCCAAAACATTCCATCTAACAGAAAAAATAAATTAGCTCAAAAGCAAACACTGTTATAATGCCAGACATTGTTCCCCTCTCAAAACTGATACAGTTGCCAAGTAAAAATTTGCAGCTAATCTTTTTTATGTGGTGGGTAAAATTTCGAAAATATGACAAAATAAAAATGCTTTTTCAGAGTTACGACAGCTGCATGTGAAGCAAGCTCTCGGTATTATAAAACGATCACCAAATTTTCTGTTCTAGACATAAAAACCCACCTACCGATCTCTGCTACAACATGCAGATATTTTTACTCAGAGTTATTTTCCACAGAAAAAGCTGTTAAGTTGGCAGATTGACTGCTAAAGCAAATCATATCTATTCCAATCAAGTTACACAGGACTTGAGAAAAAGACTCCTGTGAACTAAAGAGGAGCCATTTTATGCAACGTCTTTGTTTGAACTGGGTCCCAGCCACAGAAAAGAACCTCTACTTGCTTTTTGTCAAAGATAAAGTTGTGCAAGTATCCTTCAATGAAATGAGAGTAGAATCTCAAATGCTCAAAAAGTCATAATGTTGAGTGAATATCTGGGAATACGAGTATGCCAATACTCCATCTTTACCTTTGGCATCTCTCCTGTAAGTTGTGAGCTGCAAATTTGACACAAGACCTCCCACAACTAAATCCACAGGAGAATTCTGCGTTCCTGAGAAGTTTAAGAGACAAGACTAAAAGCTAAAAGAAAATGTTTTGGGTTTTTTTAAGTGAATTCCACAATAAATATAACAAGAAACTAAAACCATTGTTGTCTGCAGACATAATTAATTTGATATACACACTTCAATGGCAGCTGTCAAGCTCAAACTGACAGGCTAGCAGATTTACTCAATCTGGTTATGTATGATTTCTTCATTTTGGCTGCAATTTAGAAGATTACTGTGCACCTTGCAGCATTTAAAAGAAGCCACGCCATATCCTAGTAGAAAGAGCTCTGACAACTTAGGGTGTTAAGTAGGTATTTGAATTTCCCTAGAGGTACATATTAGAGATGTTCCACTGTTCTTGCAGAGCCAAACTCTCACTTGTATGTAAAAAAAAAAAAAACTTTCTAGAAATGAGTGGGTATATGTATAACATTTTGGGTGCAATGTTCTGAGAAGTAAAGAGATAAGTGATGCTTTTTTGACTTCTTGCATAAACTATTAATACATGCAAGAAGGAAAACATTTTAGAGCATTAAATATGTTCACCAAGCTGCTCAAACTTGGTACTTCTACAGTTCATTATTCTATAGGAAGTGCTGTAAACAACTGCTTTAATTTGCTTATTGAAAGGAGAAGTCTTAAATCTGAGGCCGCTGTTAGTAAAGCTTGATTTTGGAAGAGAGGCCTGAAACAGCCTGATAATAAACTTATTTAGCCTGACTTGAAAAATACTATGGAAATCAACATCTGACCTCCACAGTTTCTAAAAATAGCCATCTTTTTTCAACTGAGGAAGTTTCCTCCATTTAAAATCTTGCTTACCTGATGGAAACCACACTTAAATATTTCATATCTGTGCTGCACATAGCCAAAGAATGGACAAAGAGCAGAAAGTCAATCCTGTGCTTTCAGCCTTGTAGTTGCAGCATTTTTTATTCATAAATTGCCTCAGTATCTTCAAAGAACTTTTTCCCAGTTGCCACAATGAGTAGCCAGTGGGCAAGTACTGAAAGGTCAAGAGTCGCTTCTGTAATTCCTTGCTATGAACACATACCAAGGAGGAGTTAGGTGTATTTCCAGAATCGACCTTCAGTTACCAAGACATCTCAAGGAATGGAAGGAACACGTAGGAAGTCAGTTAACTATCATTTATTTTGTCTTTCTGTGGTATGATTAATTGCAGTGGCTGCTTGCCTTCTATCAGAGTACTCAATTTTGTTTGGGGGAGACAGTACTTCATTTAAGTAATGTTTTATCATATTTTTTTAATGAAGACCAAAAACCACTATGAATTTGATTTTTGGCAAGATTTCTAATTTGTTTTTGAAATAAATTCTGATCATCTTCCAAAATGAAGACAGAACCTAGCTGGCGGCTTCCAAGATTTATTGCTTTCTTTGTATAACCGCTAGAAAATAATTAGCAAGATACACATGGCAATACAAACAGTAGTCTGCATTTTGCTCGTTTGTATTGGCACCACAACCAGTATCAAACATCCAGGTCTTGGGAACAGTCTGTGTAAGAGTTTAGTAAGCGCACTGAATTCCATGCAAAGTAAGAAATTTGGCAAATATAAGATGTCTTTAGAATGCTGTAATTACACCTGTAGGGAAACACAAAAGCAAGAGCAGCAGGGTACTACTGCAATAGAAACTGCAAATATTACTGAAGCAGACAAGGTATGAAAAAATGCCTGGTAAGAATTTGCAAGACTTGACAATAACAAGGCAACTAAGAAAATTATGATCTTTGTTCCTCCACAACCACTTCTTCAGAAGAGTCAAAATAAAAAAAACCTGCTTTTGTGTAACTGTGAAACTAAACCCACAATACTCTTTTTCAGAGACATGACACCACACTCACCAACTGGACTGGTACCAGCTCCATTTGGCACTGTGAGGTCAGTTGTCCCCAGCATTCCACCTAATAAAAATAAGCCAGAGCATTAAGCTAACTTGCTCTCGTTACAGTTTTGTACCATTTTGTACTTCAAAACTTAAGCCATTAAAAGAAACAAACAAACAAAAAAAAAGGCAACAATGTCATTAAGAATTTTTTAGTGTTTTTGTGTGTTGTTTGTTTTGGGGTTTGGTTTGTATTCCCCTTTATAAAAAAACCCAACCAAAACAACAACAAAAAACCCCAAAACCCCAACAACAACATCCAACCAAACAAATAAAACCCCCAAACAAACAAACAAACAAACCCCAAACAAACAGAAAAACAAAAGAGGAAAGGCCAGCAGAACTGAAATCTTACCTGCATTGCCAGTACTCGGTGGTCTCTGAGGGGCCCCGGGTGACACGTTCCGATGCAGGGTGGTCTGGGGTGGGGAGAGCATGGTCGTGTCCGTTAACGATGAGCTGGCTGCCAGTGATGGGGATACGAGGGAACTCCCTGGGTTACTGTAGGTCAGAGTGTTGGGATTGGACACCGGGACTGTGACCGACATCGAGAAGTTCTGAGCAGGCAAGCCAGGCTGGAGGGGATGAGGAAAACACACAAGACAACAACATTAGCATTAAGTATGTTTGCAGAAATAGCACTTCATAAAAAAAAGATACATTAAATTTCGCCAAGAGTTACTCAGGGTTGTAGTTTTTATTTGTTTGTGGTCTTCTAAAAGTTAATTATGTTAGTTTTTAAACTCTATTAAGCATACATTTTTAAAACATTTGTTTGTTGGAGAGTTTTGTGTTAAATTTATACATCATATAAATACAGTTCCAAAAGAATTACTCACAAACTTTTAAAACACTGAAAGGTCAAGTACAAAAAAAGAAAAAAAAAAAAGAAGATATTCATATGAATTCGCAAGCTCAGAAATACAACAACTGTATCAGTTAATTTTGATTATTACAAAGCAATGACAAGCTAAACATGTCTACAATTCAATGAACCGTGGCACTTTCAAAATGTAAGCATAAACATGCACATCATAAAATAGTCAGTTATTACACAAAAAAAAGAAAAAGTTAGTAAATACATTTTCTATTAACCTTGCCAAAACATTGCTACTCAGCTCTAAAACTTTCTTTTTCACCAGACTAAAAGAAAAGTAAACAGATCTTTAGAAAGCCACTAAATTCAGTCATCAGGATTTAAAGTTTTCAGCTGTCAGTATTCTGAGCTGTGTTCCACAAAACTCTGCTGGAATAACCACTCCATTTTCTTTTTTGGTAAATCTTTTTTTTTTTAAATTCTAGGTTTTTTACAGCATTATTTGAAAGGAAACTATTGTTCTGAGGCATATATGTTTGTTATTCAACAACTATTTGAATCAAAAGCTTAGATGCCTGCCCATCTATGGTACTCATTTGGTTATGACTAACTTCTTTGGCCTTTGTCTCATTCCTATCCTTTGACAGTGAGGAGCTTCTGAAACAAAAGGGACTATTTTCTTTCACAACTCTTATAATTACTAGAAACGAACCCATGACAGGTACAATTTAAGGGTAAAAATTCAGCAGTGTTTACTGACAGAATGGAGAGATGACAGTTTTGATTTAGAGGTCAAACGCAGATGACAAACATTCATGACCTAGTAAGTACACTGAAAAAATGCACTTCTGTCGTGTGCAGCTTAAAATTTACTTAGAATGATACTTCTGTACAACAATGTTGATAATGTTAGAAATGTAACAATAACTATACTGATCAAAAGAGCAGAACACATTTTCTAAAAGAAACAAAATCTCCTACTAGTGAGAGCCAATGACAATGTCCCTACTGAAGCAGTCTAAGAATAATTAGCAATTTTTGGAATAGATGGAAGGAAGAAGCAATGAAGCACAACGATGCAATGCTAGGAAATCATTCCCAGTATCTAACTAATGACAAGCTGTACTGGTATTTGTTTTCACGGGAGACTACTTCAAGAAACTACTCAAGGTCTACCAAACAAAGGTTGTTTTCAAACAGCGCGCTGTCAAGTACCTCACACTAAATCCAAAATACCTGAAGTAAACTGAAAACAATGGTAGAAGCTAACAGTTGGAACATTTTTTTCTGCAGGTTTCTCAATATAGAAGCAGTAAGTGACAGCTTCCCCCCACACCTTACAATATAGGCTGCCTCTGCCCATCTATGGTACTCATTTGGTTATGACTGAATTCTTCACGCTTTGCCTCATTCCTATCCCTTGACAGTAATGAGTGCACTAGAACAAAAGAAACTATGTTCTTCTACAGACCCTTAAGCACTGGAAATAGAACCGTAACAAGTGCAATTTAAGATACAAATACAGAACTATAGGGCTACAAGCTAATGTTGCCTTTTTTATTTACACTGATGCACAGACAATGTAGGCTGTTCATGAAGACCACAGAAAATCAAGGGAGAGCAATTTAGCTCTAACATACTGAGAGAAGAGGCCTGAGGAAAATGTCTCAACACAGAAATGTTGGCTATCTAAAGCTCCAAAACAAAACATATTGGCTCCATTCAAGTACAAAAAAGGCTGAAAGAAGTGATGTTGAGTGTCACGACTTATTTTGCTGTTCAGGTGCCCAGAGATGGCCTTATTGCTCTCAACAATGAAATTATTTCCAAGTACCAACAAGTTATTTGGGGACACACTACTCAGCTGCCCCAGGGCCTGGGCCAATTACCCTAGCCAGTCCATTTACTTTAATTGCTACAAGATTTTTAACGTTACAAAATGTAAAGGCTGTGACAGAACCCTGTATTAGTTTCTTGGAAAACACTCCCCCTGTAATACTCAACACTAATTGTTTTTTGTAGATGGAAATTAAGTGTTAGCATGCACAGCTCCATGGCAAACTATTCTTATGCTCAAACTTCTTGAGTTCTGGAGCTAAGTGACTTATGGCTGCAAATGGCTTAGGCACTTGGGGCAGAATTTTCAGACAGATGTCCTTGGGCATCTTGCAGCGTCTGAGGAAGTTTTTGTTAGAATTTCAACAGGGGTAGGATGCCAACCTTTTGAGGCTCCCCTTGTGCATCATTCTATCTTCAAGCATCAAAATACCTTTCTACATCTAGTCTTCAGCAAATAAATTCCACTGATTTGATGACAAAATTAATCCGATTCTATTTGCCTGTAGGTAACATCCTGTAAAATCTTGCTCAAGACAAAGAGCTACAAGATGTAAACAAACTATCCTACATCCCACGACAAAATCTATCTTTATAAAAATATTTTAGGTAGGATTAGGCAACACAGCCAGGCTTCTGAAATTTAGAAATATTACCTCATGTTCACAAGGTATGAAAAACTGTGAGTGCAAGTGAGGAATGAGAGATAAGTTGACTTATTCTTTAAGATGAAGCACATTTTAACAAGATCCAAGTATCAACATCTCATTTTTCCCTCAAAAAATACATACTCCCTTCTCAAACTGTTACATCCTCTTGTCCTTGCAGGGGTTTTCAGTGGTAAGCAAACACCATGAAAATTCTCATGCATGTAATAGAAGCACAAACCATACTTTAGTACTCACTGCGATTTTATGATTCCGCATCATATTATCAAACTCTTCATTAATTTTTTTATATTTTTCTTCTGTATGTGGCGTGAGCACATATGAAGTGTCAGGGTCCGGGCTGTCGCACCCTCTGTGTTCCTTCTTGTTCAGAGCCTAAATAATGAAGTTAATAAAAAGGATCAACAAATAAAAAGTAGAGATAAAATAAAAGTACTTACAGGGCCTCGCTTGAAAATAAAATCACTATCTTCATTTAGTTTGCTGAATCTGTCCTCCGATAGTGGACTGTGCTCAAAGTAATCGTCAGCATCAGGGCTCTCACAACCATTAAGGCCTTTCTTTCTTAAGGTCTGAAATACAATTGGAAAATTCACATACAAATCATACTAACTTGCCAAGAAGTTTTGTATACTACTGAATCATTCAAGAGCCACTGAAACTACATGAAACTTTCACAGACAAAACTCACTGTTCAACAGACAGGATTAGTCTTTCAAAATAGTGGCATAGTACACACAGAATAAAAAAAAAAGTTTATTCAGAGGCACAGGGTCTTCCAGGTGCCACCTCCAAGGCAACTTTAATCTAGAACCACTTCATCTCTCCAGTGTTCCGTGCAAAACCATTTTTACTGGCTGATGACGGACTAAAGTTGCCTTGCAGAGGAGCATTCAAGGCTATGGCAAAAGAATTAATGTCATCAATGGTAAATAAAAGCCAATTTACTGGATCTTTAATAAACTGATTTTAGCATCCCAATGGTAATATTCACATTATAAAAAGCATGCAGTCAAACTCCGAGAAACACAACGGCTAAAGTTTTCAATCAAAGTCAACTGCAGTACATTAATGTAACACTTGGTCTCAGTAGTTTCTAAAGGCAGGATTTTCCTGCACTTCTGTCATCCTGCATGATAACAAGAACTGCAAAAAAAGTATTAAAAGAAATTACATAATCCCTCTTCAAAATGACTTGGTTTGCTAAATATAAATTTCTTCAGAATCCTTTAGAGTAACTTGATGCAACTGCTTTATTGGGCTACTTCCTGTTTCTGATGGAGAACTCGCATCAACATCCCCTGGAAAAAAACCCAAACTTGTCTCCAATCCAGGCATTAACAAATAAGCTACTGAAAGAAGGGATGTGAAACTACAAATTTTGAAGTGGTATTTGCATGTCTTCTTGTTTTTCTTTTTCCCCCTATTACACAATCAGAAATCTTTATATGAAAGTTCTTATTTACAACAAAGTAAGATTCAAAATATTACCTATGGAAAAATCTTTAATGGTTTTTAAAAGTTTCCAAAGGAAAGCAATATAAATTTTTAAACAGGTACACACAGAAGGCAGCAGTAGGATTATACAGGCATGGGGGGGGGGGGAGGCTGTGCTTTCTTTTTGTGAGAAGTTACCTATATTCTATGAATTTTACACTAAAAACCCTAAAAATCTGAAATCTGCAAGGTGATGTTCTCAGCACTATAAAGAAACTGCATTTGTTTTCTTAGGGAAGCTGTTTCCACAACACACTGAATTTCTGATTTAAAAACCCAAACTATCTTTTAGTTTAGACTATAGTATTCATCAGCATTTTTTTCCTCTAAGCGCTACCTGATTTTTAGTACAATAAAAGACCAAGAGACTCTCTCACTATTCGTGTATGCACAAAACACAGCCTATGTCTGCTTCAGTTTTAAAGCCGTACTTGAAAATTCAATTACGCCATCTGAAATTCTTTAATATCACAGGTCACCATAAGCTGTAATTCCTTCTCAAGTTTCTTGGCTTGCTCTGCCTATCCCCCACAGTATCTGGAACTCCCACAAAAATGCAGTCACTGCATCAGCATATGGGGAAAACAGGTGTGGGCTCCTCCAGCACCTGTTGCCCGCTGATCCCGCTCCTCCAACCAATCAGCTGGGCACAGGCTGGGACTTGGCCATACAAGGGCCGGCTGTTTGGCCTCTCAAGGTCAGAGTCTGTTCTCCCTCTCCCAGCTCTTCCTAACAAGTCAGCCTGCCAGTCTTCTGCACTTTGATATCAGCAGGGAAAATGTTAACGCTCTATAATCTGGATTACACTTAACCCCTGCGACCCACTGCACTCTGGAAATAGAAGCCAAACGTGTCTCCTCAGCATCCTCATGCATATGCAGTGCCCAAGACACAGTTAGAAGCTGTATTTAGGTAGATCTTGGAAGAAACACACACACTGTCTAGTTCACCTCAGCTAAGCACATCAGAGCACTTTGAAGTGCTGCAGCACAGGAGTGTCATCAGTGCTCCTTTCAATATTCTAAAACAATCAAGGAAAAGATTTCAAGCCAATTCATCCTCCTGGATCCGTCTGAAACTTAAGACTCAGAAGTTCTCATATAAAGGAAGAGATTTAGTTCAATGTAAAAATGTGTCCTACCTCTTGCTGGCTGTTGTTTTTTTTTTATTATTTGTGATAACAATGGGGTTAACTCTGCTTTGACTCATGAGGAAGGAAAATGGCTCAGTATCACCCGTTTCAGATTCTGGAAAGCGTCACTCCAGATGGGTTCCTGTCATTGTGGAAGGATTTAAGCCATGGTTCACTGTTACAGATAATAAGTCTGGGTCTGATATCCAAAGCTCTGTCTCCTTATCAGTAAAACACGAACGGCCACTTTGAGGACCTCACCATAAAAAGCCTGCCAACTTTATCATCGCCCAGTAACAGGCTAGTAAAACATCTCTGCTCCATGGCTCGTCCGAGCAAGCGGAATGCTGTAATCTGTTCACACGGCCGGGTGAAGCCTACGCCAGACAGCCCTGCCTCGGCTTGCTCCCAGGCTGCAGGGTGAGACACGATAACGGGCCCCTGCTCACGGGAAAACAAGGCAGGCTGGACTACTGGGAACTGCTCCCTGGGGACACAGGAAAGCCAAACTCCATAAACAAGTGCTGACCGCGCCCTCAAGATTCTCTGCAGCTACAATTGCTCTGATTAAAGTAAATAACTTGCCCCCCATTCAGCTATTTCCAAGATACTAACACAAAGACTGAAATCTTGTTAACTCCGAAGAGTGGGGGCTAGAGAAAAAAAAAGCTGGTTAGTGAGACCAAATAATACCCGAGTAACTCAAAGAGAGTTTTATTTCTCTGCCATGATATCCAAGCTTGTTTAGAATAAAATCAGTTTCGAAGTTGAGGCTAATAAATACAGAACATGCATGTTCTTACTGCAACAACAGGGGGAAAAAGGACATGAAATTTCAGGTTTTGCTACTGGATGCTCACTGCAATTACCTTCTGGTGTTAAGTCTTGTTTTTCAGATTATCTAAGGAAATGTGTAGCCTTCTGAATTAATCTGTATTACTTTCCACTTCCTCTAAAGACTTTGCCAGAACTACTGGAAATTATTCCAATGCGTTTGCCAGCACACTACATTATGCCTTCAGTAACTGAGATTGTGCAGCTTTGATGCTAGACTGGATCAAGTAATGGGTAAAAAAAAAGGATCCATTTTTTCTCTTTTGGTTTTTTTTTTTCCCTCCAGAAAATAATGCAAAGTATGAAGGAATGAAGAAACAAGGCAGGCATGAATTTTTTTTTTTTTTTGTTTAATAATATAATTATGTGACATACAAAGTCACTGTAGAAGTGTTCCAGACAGCTGTGGTCATCCTGATACCACAGAATGACCCTAAAGTCTTAAACTGCTTTTGTTCCCCTGTTTAAAATCAAATATGTGAATGACTACTAGTTAAGTTTACTTTTGAATGGCAGAGCTTAGAAAACATCGTATGAGAACAGCTAGACTAGCTGTGACAGGTTTAAATATTACATTCAAGCACATGGTACGAGAGCCCCAATATTTTCCTGAACTTCCCCACACGTACGCAAAGCACTTTTTAATTGCACTGCATTTTGCCACTTTAAGGGAAGAATCATGCCTTGGCAAGAAGCATCTAAGGAACAGAAGAAGGGCTTCTTGCAAAACGACAACGAAAAAATAATTGGATTCTCTTGACAACTCTACATAAATGTTACTGAAACTGATAATACAGGTATCAAAGAGCAGAAAACCAGAATAAAGTTATTTATTGTACAATCCATGAGGAAGCTAAGATGATATTCAACCATCGCAGTGTAATTATCATAGCATAAGCTTCCTTCCACAAAATCCAACAGAGGAGCATGAAATGCAGGAGCTTTCAGCCTGCTGAGTCCCCACAGCTTGAAATGAAGTCACCACCATCTCCAAGGCTTCCAGCCCAGTGGCACACAGCTTCTCTCACACACACTTACACTGGTCAGCAGCAGCTCTGGAAACCAGAAACTCTGCATCAGTAAACACAGGTTACTGCTACCAGCTAAGGGACAACCCCCAACTTTCCTCCTCCCCGTGAAAGATGCTGGGTTTTCTACCCAACTCTGAAAGGACATGCTGCTAATGGCAGAGAGCACAATCAGCATGTCTTGTGCTTCAGTTCAGTAAGTGTGGCTAAAAAGCCAAGATTTCTGATATTAGTGATCTGGGCTCCTGACCAGCTCTGGCAAAACTGCAGAGAACTTCATTATGCTCATTGTCACCTCAGGAAATAATATTTTTCTGCCTTAAAGTAATAAAAAGTTGGATGACCTCTTATATAAAAAGTGTTACGAAGTGGAAAAAAAGTTCATTCAAAACGTTTTCAGTGTTGGGTTTCTTGTAATATTACACAAAAAGGAAATGGTTGTTGCTATCAGTGCCACCATGTATCATGTTAACAGCTCTATTTTTGCACTCACTACTGGAGCTGGCCAAACAGGATTTTTGTTGGGTGTTTCATCCCAAATCTTGAGGAAAAAATGTTTCCAAAATTTGACTGCGACTGAAATGAAAAGCGATTTCCTTTGGAAAAGGCAAACTTAGTTCTCTTTCTGCTCTTGCAGTGAGAGCACAAAAAAGCTGTGAAGCAACACAGATTTGGAGTAAAGGCTTCTAAAAAAATTGTAGTTTTAAGAAGTGTTAAGTATTCCTCAGGCCTGAAGTAATGGAAAGGCTCCCCTAGCACTGCCAAATATTATTGTGCTCCAGCAGGCACGCACACCATGGTTATCAAAAGAATAGATTGAAGAGTTCTCTGATGGCCCAGAGAGCTGCCACGCAGTAGGGGAGAGGACACTACTGCCACTTGCACCAAATTCCAAGGCTCCTCACCAACAAAGACAGCTGCCAAGTGCTCACACAGTGCTGCGCAGGAAGAATGGGACCCAGCATCACTCTCATGTGTGATGGGAGTAATGAGAAGATCGCTGAGGTAAAAGACTGTGAAGTTGCCATCACAGCAATAAAATGCCAGAGCCAGTACCATCAGCCCAGGTTGCAACAGTGCCTTTTGTATCAATGCTCAGGAACAAAGAAAACTAAATCCTGTAATAGAGATGTAAGGCTGAGAGCTATTTAGTCATCCCATAGCCTTCAGGATCAGCCTCACGTTCCATCCCTGCAGATGATTATAGAGATCCATGCTCTAAGGTTATTTCCCCGTGCTTTAAGGGACCCACTGAGGTCTCTGTGGGAGCAGTTGGACAGGCTGACTGACAGCAACAACTTACTGCCCCAGAAAGGGCATGATCCTAGAGACCATCCTTACCCCAACACTGATGCTTGCTTGAGCCTGCAATAAGTCATTTTCCCTTTGCTAAAATGACAGAAAATTCTCCTTGGCTGTTCTTTATTTAACTTATTTTTGCTGGGTTTGTTTTCAAATGCAGGAGAAATAAGATCTATTCCCCCCCCAATCTAACGTATGGGCTGAGCACCACAGATATGAAGGCAGCAGTGGGATGGCCTGTCCTTTCTGGCAGCAGCAAACCATTGCCTCAGCCACCACTGATAATCACATCCTACTTGAAAGCTGCACTTTTCTGAGATATTCACAAAAAGAAGGAAAAAGAGTAGTCACAGCACCAAGACACCCACTCCGTTTTCATTCTTATTATGTGAAACATCTAGGAGAGAAAACAGGGCATATTCCTTTAATGCAGTTCAGCTCCCCTCCCACCGCCGAGAGAGGCTTCAGCTGGCAAGAACTCCATGTATCACTGCAGACTTGACGTAGAGGAAAAAAAAGTCCTGCTGAAAGCATAAAAATTTGCTTTATTATTTGCTTCCTGTTACATGCTATTGCCAAGAAGTTGAGCCTAAAGCCAGGCTGCATTTTTCTTCTTTTATAACATAGAATATTCTACTTTCATCGCCCTGAACAACACTACAGTGTTACAGCTTTACATACAGGCATTTCTCCCCAATTATGTATAAAACATACTCAAGTGTCTGAGGAGTATTCTTAGTCACTGCAAGCTATTTATAGCTTTTTAACTTCCTGCAGGTCAGTTCAGCTTCAGAAGTATCACCATTTCTGTTTCTTTTCTTTCACGTAACAATCTGGTTCTGCCAAGTTTGGAGCTTGACCTTGCAGGGCTGAGTATATGAATTTTACCACTGTCTAAAATACAAGGAGGAGCGAATCCAAGTGCAGTGTATACATCAAAACTGAACAGCCAGAGAAAGACTGTATAATTCAACTCAGCAACAGTGTTTCATGTGTGAAGGTCACCAACATTAATTCTGTAGGCTTCAATTTCTTTTTTTCCATAGTTAGATGTACTGGAATATTTCCTGTAACGTTTACAGAGTCTGTATATTTTCCTCAGGCTCTATTGATATTCTCAACTTCAGCCACTGAAGCATCTGCAGATTTCATTATGAAGCTGTTTTCCTCTCCTTTGAGTTCAGAGGCTACTTAAATTGAGCCCTAATACTACTCCTTGCAGTACCCCAACACATTTTCAATTACATTTTGCTATGCTATCAGTGAGAATGTCACATTCTAATTATAACCACAAATACATACATCCCAAACCAGCACAGTAAAGCAGACTGGTGCCCAGCTTTCAGAACTTCAGTGAAATTCATAAGAGGTCAAATTAGATTACGAGAGACATTTCCACGAGCTAAGCAACTTGGAGAGCTTAACTTCTTAAAGAACAAGGCCTCAGCAATCTTTCCCAGCTCCCCAATTCAAATAATGTACACTAAGTAAAATCTGAAAAATGGACATCCTCTGCTTTTAGCTTACTGAAATAACATTTCCCACACTTCTCCTCAATTAGAAGTGAAATTTGAAAAGTAAATAACTGACATTATGCGAAAATACCTAGAGCCCAAAAATCCTGAGTACAGTTCTTTAACAATGTTTGCTACAATTATTTCATTTCTTGGACAAATATTATAGTGTTAGGGGAAAAAAAAAGAAATTTAAGATTAATTACTTATTCCAGAGTTTTACAAACAAAAAAAGCCCTAAATGCCTGCCTAGCACTAGACCATAAAATACAAGGAAGAGCCCTTTAAGCAGTGCTCTGCTACCTTCAGTTTTAGGCAAAGGTATTCATTTGCAGATGAAAAATCTTCATGATTTGAAGTTTTATCAGTGTCCGTGTTATATACCACTCTAAGAAAAGACACGGTCTTGTTTCAAATGTTGGAGCACTTCCAGTATCTGGCAAATTTTAACATGTATCCCTCGCCTGCCAAACATGAAAGCTAGCTGTCAAATTCCTCCAAGATATGATAAAGATGGCACCCAGGATTCAAACCCTCATTTATATAAAATAACACATACAAAAGGTTTTAGAGATGATATGGTATGAAGCTTAAATTCCAGCCTGAAATATCTCTGTTGTGAAACATTATTTTAGAGAGATAAACCACAAGCAATTATTAAAGAATAACAATTTTACAGGCTATAAAATCCCCTCGTTTTCACTCCCAGAATATTACACGGTGCACTAGGCTAGAAGGTATAGGAAGGGAAGCTGCTTACATGTATTTGTGATTTTAGAGAAATCCCACCTGTAAACTGTGGGCTTTATAATGCAGTTGCTCACCTACAAGCTGGATTGCTCATTCCTAAATGAACTTCTTCAGACTTAAAACGCTTAGTAATCCATCAGCACTAATAATGCTGTTTCCACAGTGAAAACTAAGCCAAGCTCTCCAAGTCAGATATTTGATGCATTTGTCTGTTACACTGTCTACACAACATATTAGATTGTTAAATTTTATAATGCTGAGCAGGATTTCATTTTACCTGCTTTCCAGCAAGTACCATCTACTAGATTTTTTCTAAGTTGATCTTATTCAATCTTTTGATGAAGAACAAAAGACCAAGTAGATCAATGTAATTTTTAGAAAGCAAAAACTATTCCTTAGCATATAAAATAAATACATTGTACAGTGTTTTTCAGGGACTGCAGTCCGCAACAAACAAAATTACTGGTAAAACACAGTCCTGTTATGACATTCAAAGAGATAGTTTATGGTACATAAAACTGCTTTTTTAATCCTTAATCAAGTGACAACATATATATGTACATACACATCCTCCCATGCATACCTCTTCACGTACTTGCAGTGGTTAAAATAAAATTCAGCAGCAGCAGTAGCTGACTGAATGCCTCCTTTCAGCAACAGTATACTGCAGATAAGCCATATGGAACATGAAGAGTTTCCAAGTGCAGCAACCCATCTGCATAATATCCTTCATAATCTTTTAGAAGTTCTTTAGTAAAAATATTATCTCCTACTCCTAATTTGCCAAGAAAAATCTTCTAAACTCTGATAAGAATGCAATGATATAAAAAGACTGGATTTCTTTTGGTCTACCTACCTATGCACTATTGCTTGCCCTGAAATCTCAGGACAAGAAATATTTCTTGTCCTGAATTTCTCCTTGCAGGTTGACAGTTGGAAAAGCTGAACAGAAAACTACTTCAAAGTCTTGCTACTCAAGATAACTTAGTACTATCAAAACAGTAATTACAAAACAAATATCAGCTATTCCTGAAGTAAAGGTCTGGTGAATTCTAAGCATTTACACAAGTGTTAAAAACCCATTCCCATGGGAAATGACTACACTAGTGTCTACCAGAACAAGTGTCAAGTACTTGTAATGGTATGGAACTGCCATTTTGCTTCACCTAAAAAGATGTACAGGAATAGAACTAAAAGTATGTGCAGGCACATGTGTGTGCTCTAAACAGGTGTGCACAAACATACAAGCATTATCCCAGTTCATAACGTGACCACAGAATTTTCACCAAAACACCCCAAAAATTACACAAACTGAATAAACAACTGAAAGAAGTTACTTGAAAACACCAACTGAGAAAGTACACACAACACAAAGCAGCGAGCCTCTCCAGAAAAATAAAGTAGGGTACAAGCAGATACATCTCTATTTTTAGTGAATTAAAATAATGAGAATGTAGGACTTAAACACAAAGCTGTAATAAGTATGTCACAACTCGTGTTTTGAATACTGAACTTCTCAGTTGTGTCAAAGGAATATACTTAATGTTGTTCCTTGCACAACCTTCACTTAGAGTGAATTATTCAAAAGCCAAAGCACCTCTTTGAAGACTGTCCTCACCTAACCTGAAAAGAGGGTGGGAAATCAAAGGTGGGACCTAAAGACAGAGAGAGAAAAGACTGTATGGGAATCAGGGAGAGTGAAATATGAATAAGCTTTATCACGTGTAATTTATGCCAGCTTTGGATAAAGACTGTCTCTTCCATGCTCAATTTTTATTTTTTTCTTTCTTTCTAACAAGTCATCATACTTGGCAAGTAAGGAATTGTAAGTTAATTCAAAAAAGAGCAGGGCTTTAAATGTCATCAGTTTGTTACAGTTAGATGAACTTTCAGTGGGACAATGTGTAAGAAATTTAATCATAAAAATCTTCACAATATTCCCAATGAATTTGAGAGGTTTTAATTAAAACATGTATTATTCACTTGCTACTGAAAACATCATTTATATGTCAAAATTCACTGCAAATTTAACCCGCATTACATAATCTATACCATAAATTACAGACGTGTAAACTCCCACTTGAAATATTACATCACTGATCTGACATTAAGAAGATATAACTATCACTGCTAAGTCACAAAAAGACATTAACACTGTACGTGTATTGATTTATAGGTACTATAAAGAACAAGACTGATATAACTCCGTAAGGGCTGTTAGGAGATTTATAGGTCTGTACCACGAGAACTACCAGCATAAATACTTTCTTTATTGAGGTGATAAAACAGTTCTTATGCAAAACATACCAGGTGAAAGCAGCAACATGAAACCTTTGATTCAGATGAGTGTTGAGAATGTTACAGACTGGATCGACCCTTCTATTGCAGTAAAATACTGGCAACAAAGAAACCACAATCTCCATCCTATGATCTAAAGTATCACACCCCCACATTGGGTACGTGACTGAGGGGTTTTATGACAGTACAAAGATCTAGGCCATTTTTTTTCTTGGAGGCTAGAGACTCCCCCAGCCCTTTTCTGCAGAAGCACCATCAGCTGAAGATCCAAACGTTACGATTATTCAAAAGCAAAAGCATTAGAAACTTCTCAAAAGAAACACAGTATCTAAACATGCCCAGGTCCAAAAGGCAGTTAGGAAGGAAGCATCCTATGGATGACTCTCTTGGTCCTTTTTGACATTTATGCTGTCTGACACTGGCTGATGAACAGCACTGGTCTAGAAGCTAGCACTTCTGCTGTCCCTTCTGCATGGTGGCTAATCCCCAGCAGACTGGCAGGGCTGACAGCTGAAGACAATCCTAAACCCATGAGCTTGAAAGTCAAAAGCTGGCATTAACATTAACTCTTCAGTGGAGTCAAGAGTACCATCAGAAAGAACAGTTATTTATCTTACTGTAGTTCTAGGAGATGCATGGTTCTGGGGTCTGTTCTTTCCACGCACAGCTTGTGTCAAATCACTTCCTCTTGATGAACAGATGCCATGATCCTCACTTTGAAATTGCAAAGTAGAAATACACTTTTCTAACTGTCAATAAAGAATTTCTAAAGCATCAAATTCTGCAGTAACACAAGGGCTGCAGAATACATGAGACCAGCACAGCTTGAAGAACTCGTTAATACAAGTAAATAATTCTGTCTTTGTGTGACTGCCTGCATGAACTCCAGCATTAACAAGCAGTGAACTGTTACAGATTTTCTCTGAGTCGATTTTCAATCCTACTTAACACAACGTCTCCCGAACAGCTAAATCCAGAGTCAGATCTTTGATATGTGTTTCCTGAGCGCTGGGTGGGAGAACTGGACTTTGTGCCTCTGACGTATCAATGTCAAACCCAAAATCATTCTCCGAGCACACTGTGGAATCAGTTGGAAAAACTCCACTTGCACAGCTGGGAAAGAAATACGGGGCTTCGTAACAGAGGAGAATCAGTGCTTTGATGTAGCTGATCAGCAGCACCTATTCAAATAAATACTACAAACAGTCTCAAAAGAAAATGAGAGGTAGTGCTGTTCACCAAGAACAGAAGCTATATGTGATATTTTGAAAAACTGATGCTTTCATTCACTTGTGATTCTTTGGAATTGTTATCCAAGTCTGTTCTACAAACAAATACATGAACATGAAGCTTTAACTGCCCTTTGCTTCTAAAGGAGGATGGCAAGGCAGAGCTATAGGATGTAGGAAACACTCCAACAAACTCTCATGGGCCAAAAAAGCCCAGATGCAAGATGGATCCTTCAAGATTCTCTCAAAACACATTTAGTTACTCCACTTAAAAGTGCATCTTTATTTTACAAAAATGTCTAGAACATGAAACATTTTAGCTGCTACTTTTCAAAGTTTATATTTTAATAGAGATTTGTGAGGAAGAGTGGAGTAAATACAGTACTACTACCTGCTAATCTGCAATATAAACCAAAGACAAGGATAGTTTTCGTAAGCAATACATGAAAAATACTTACAATAGCCATAATCTAAAAAACACAAACACAGATTGCACCTAGTGGCAAGTCTTACAGCACAAGGCCTCATTCAAAAGCACAACAGTCTAAATTTTCTACTGTAAAATGAGCAAAAGAAAGCTTTCTTTATTCAAACATAGTCCTAGGGTTATGCGAGTACAGTGAAAACAAGTTTTGCTCTAACTGCCTTGGGTTGTTGAATATTTTGATTTATTCCAATTGCCTCTAGATCACACAGCAAAGGAAAGCACAAAAAAATAAAAATGAAAAAAAAAATCACACAAATTAAAGTAGTTAATGTTATATAGCTTGAATCCCAAACATTCATGATATTTGTTAGCATTGTTCACTATTTCTGTCTTTAATGGTTAATATGACTGGAGTTCAATGAGACACTTAAATTCTTACAACATCCAAACTGAAATATTAAACAACTCGCATTAGCACTAGAAGCTGAGGCAAGAACCTTTAAATCGTGTTACTTCTGTTTAGCTACAGCCTGCCCTTGAGAACTACAATGACAGGCTTGTGCCACTGACTGGCAGGACAGGACACTGAGCAGTCATGCCCGTAGTCCTGTCTGTCACGTTCTGAACTCTTCCAAGAAGCAAAGCACGTTGCTGGGAATTTTACTCATTACAAGTAGCTTGTAGCTGCATATACAGGTAGGGATGGGAACTGAATCAAGCATGTCTTACATCGTTCTAAAGAAAGTGGTTATCTGTGCTCAGAGAAATTGCTACTGACTGAGGTATTTCCTTTTCACTGATGATATTTGGACCCAAGATATCATTCATTCCCCTTCAATAAGAGATTAACATTAATGGCGGGGGGAAAAAATAAAATCCCAAAGAGAACAAGATGTAATTATGACCAACTCAAACTCCTAATGTGTCTTCTACATAAAAAACAAAGTTATCCTGGTACCTAAAAATACATCCACATCACCTATTGCAGGGTTGCTTCTGCAGTTTTCAGTGGAAGGCTGCTGTAGAAAGGTCTTCTACTACTATCTGAGATAGATTTAAGGGTCTGGTTCTCACAGCAGCACAGCCTCCTGAAGAACCATCTGATTCAATTTGAGATTCTGCTAATGTACAGCCAAGTAAGCTGTCATTCATCAGTTCAGCAATTAGCTGCTTCTGTTAGTTTAATTAAAAAAAAAAACCCTAAAACACAACAACAAACAAACAAAAACCCACCAAAAACCCCTAACCAAACAACACGAAATCATCCACAAAAGAACATCACAACAAAGTTTCATTTCACAGCTTTCAGCTAATCTCAGTAGTGTAACTGTCACAGGACAGAGAGAAATCTGAACTGGGGCTACATAAAATCTCTAGAGGTAATACAACAGCTAAGCACAACCACTATTGGCAAGAAGCTTCAAGAACTTATATGTAGAGATGCATTCTAGGCAAACTTTAGAGATCTATAAAACAGTGCGAGAAACAAAGCAAATATGCATTAATTAGTGACTAAAGCTGGAACTCATCGAAATTCAAAATACCAGTACAGCACAGGAATTTTGAAACACTAGCACTAATTTGAGAGGTAGAAGACATCTAGTGTTCTTAACCCTGAAATACTAAATTTAATCACTTAGACATGAGGAAAGTGTAGCTTTAGATTATATGCAGGCAAGCCAAAGCTGTTTGTAAAAAAACGATAATAAATAAATGGTGTCTATCCTACTTCTGGTAATTCTTTATATATCAGATATTAAGGAACACAAAATTATGTTAATGAAGAACAAAACCTTTTTTTTCCTAGCACTGTCAGCTTCCTTAAAGTCATCAACAGTCTGCCATTAAAAGAAAACAAACCAAAAAGCATGTAACAGTCACCAGTATGCCCAAAGAAATTTAAGCTGAGTCAAAGAATTAAAAAATTATTTTCAAGTAGAAAAATACTACCAAATGCAAAGTTAATTATAACAGTAAACAGCTCAGACAAAATGACTTTGAGGATTAAGTGTTCAACTTAAATCTCCCAAATTGAAAAAAAAAAAAGAAAAGAACAAGAAGAGACAGACACCATTATTAGTGGTAACTGCTCTGCTTAGCACAAAATACACAGGTGTCTCCTTTCACTATATTGAAAATAAGTATTTGCTACCATGACCACTTCTAAACTTTTCAGAGAAGTTGTTTCTTCCTATACCCTGAATGGGAAATAAAACCCCAAAGCATGACCTGTTTAGAAGCCAGGTTTGTCGTAAACACTCCTAGAAAGAAACAGATTTGTGGTTCTATACAGAATATATATACGCGTGTATGTTTTTATGTGTATCAGTTTTTGACGTAACATACCCCAGATCACTTCAGTTATGCCTCTTCTCTCTTTTTAAAGCTAGAAGTGAGATTTTAGTCCTTCGCCATACATAAATCCTCCTCAATCACCTCCTTAAAATGTCTCAAAGGCATCTGCGTGCCATCTCAAATTATTTGAAATGTTATATGCAGTATAATTACATTTACATAACCATTTAGCAAATCAAGTCCAATAATGCCTACATTTTCTCAGCATCATGAGCAGATTACAAAGTGATTTCCTTCACTGAACCCATTTTTCATCTTCTTCCTTCTTTTAAATGGATGCCACATATTTCCACAGTGTAGTCCCTGCTATTTAGAGACCAAAGCAAGTGGTTCAAACAACAAAAATGTGGCAATACTGTTCAGAGTACTCGTAGGTATGCTTTTATCAGCCCAAAGCTGTCTGCTTTTTTCCTTCCTTTCCCTCCATCTATCAAACACAAAGGAATGAAAACCAACAGTAACTAATCAGCATTATCAACCTCCCTACAGTCTCCAGCCCGTGTCTCACCACCAACACTCACGGTACCAGCTCTCAGCACTATCTCAGTTCTACAAAACTGTGTTCACATTTCATGTAACTTTGGAGATCACCTACATTAAGCATCAGTTTTCATTTTGAACTCAAACTGGTTGTAGAGCACTTCCTTCCTTTTTAAAAATATGTCTAAAAATATACCATGTGACTTATCCTTCAAAGATACACTCAAAATGTTTCATAAGAGGTGATGCAGTTTCCACCATCTTACCTTTCAGGTTTGAATAGCAACATCTGGAAGCCCAATTTGCTTGTTAAATGCTTACCTAGATTGGATACACCAGGTATCAACCAAGGAAGGAAGTGGGACCAATAATGTCCTTCTCACCTAATTTTCTATTTTGTAATTTTGCTCATCTGTGTATATCAAGATGCAATTCCCAGATACTCAATTTGACCTGAATTTCAACAAGCTATCAACCAATACAAGTGCTACCAACATAGGGTAAGATCCCATGGCTACAAACTACTACACTGTATGACACACCACCAGCACTTCAAAATACATGTTGGTAATCCATAGCCTGGAAAAAAACCACAACAATGCTGGGGAGGTGGAGAAACTGAATAGAAAACAAAACCAAAAAGATTTTGGTTTATAAACATAGTGTTTCAACACCAACTTAAATCTGTTTATGCTCCCCACACTGTTACACTTGTCTCCTGGCATATGCTCCATCTGGCTCTGGAGTTGCATCTGCTTCTTTATGCTGCAGGCTCTCCACGTGCAGATGAGCTCTACACACTTACTCAAAGCTATGATCTGACAATCGCATCTTGGTCCTACATGCCGATGACTAAAGAACACGTACTGCTCCTACAACAGCTCTTCATTGACATTTTGGGAGAAGGCAGAGAAGAGGAATGTCCAGTTGGTACTTTAATGCAAGACAATGTGCTGAGCACAGCTTCTGTGAGATGAAGCCAGCTTATTTCCACTACTGTAAGTGGCAGCAGGTACATTTACCTGCTTTCTGTCCTGCTGTTGTCATCCCACCAAAGCATCACCAACGTCACTCCCTACTGCAGTCAGCATTTCCCGTGGGAAGAGATTTAATACAAACATCCAGTTATGTAACTTACACCAAGAAACAATTATGATCATTCCAATACAATAGTCTTTATGTCAACAATAATTACGGGACACAGTTTAGGATAGTTGTTTGAAATACTTTTTTAGCTACCATTTGTATTACAGACTATTGCGTATTTCAAGGACAGCTGTCAATATCTGGGGTATAACCTAAACCTTATCTAGCACATTATACTATACAGAAACCAGCATTACACTGTACAGAACAGAAGTGGCTCATTAACTGACACCTACCCAAAATTCCCATGGGCACAGAGGCCAACCAGCAAAGTAGGTCACATTTTAGACAGGCTCCTAAAAATCAAGTCACCTCAGTTTAATGAGGTGATAACAATGGAATGTACACAATCCACCCACGGCCAAGTGAAATAAAACTTGTTTCTCTATATTACTCCAGGAACATGAAAATGTGGAAAAGAGATAAAAAAAATAAAGCTAAAACAGGCAAGAGGAGCCTGTCTTCAACCCCTGACTCACAGAAAAAGTGAGGCTGGAAGAGAGGGTACAACTGAACAACTGCTGCTTCCTGAGGCCCTTCTGAAGGGCAGAAGAACCCAACAGGGAAGTGCTAATTTGTAGATAATCTGTAATAATCTTAACACACTCTACGCTACAGAGGGTGGAGTCCAAGTGCCTGTTCATTTCCCTCTTCTCCTTTGGATCAAAAAAAACCCCAACGAATGCTCAAGATCTCAAACTGTCTTTTATACATTAGAACATTCTGTTGACCATATGGATACAGAATCCTGATAAAATCTGAAGTTCTTCCCATTCTACTCTGCAGAAGCACTCTACTTTCTTCAGGAAAAATAACAATTTGCCAAGAATAATGTGCTACAGAAAAAAGTCCATGAACATTATTAAAGCATCGAATGCTGTAGCACCTACTGCAAATACTTCAAGTCACAGACAGTACCCGGGTGTTACAATCTTCATAATTCAAAGAATTAATGATTTCAAGAATTCAAAGCACACACTGAATGAAAACCTCTTTTTTTTTTTCAGTATCCCTATATGGTCCATCTCACCTGTGGAAGAGCACAAGCTTTTACTCAAACACTTAAGAAAAAATAAGATGAATTAAACCTTACGGTACAACAGAACAAAACCTCTCTTATCAGATGTGTAAAGGAAAAGGAACATAGAATAATTTTTTTGAATGATGATTTATATTTCTGAATTCATATGAAAAGATTATTTTGGAATTTCAACAGATACATTTTTTTTTTCCCTTCATGAGGCTTCAAGTAAACATGACACTCACCACCTCTTGAGTACATGCATTTTACTAAGAGGTCAGGAAACCAGCAATCATAAGCAAAGTTTCACTCTCCTCACCAACATCACCTTCCACATTTCACAAAGATGCAGAAATTTATCTAAAAAAATCCATTAGACCCATTTTTTCCACAGATCCATACATGTTCTACAAGGGCATAGGAAGAGAAACTAAAAAGAAAAAAAAAAAGACCAATGAAAATAGGTAAAAGGGACAGAAAAATTTAAAACTAATAGGTACAGGACAGCAACAGAGCATCCACATCTACAGTAACATGTACAGTGAAAGACATAAGGGCACGTATCAAAAAAAATTCATTTAAGATGCCAGTGCTCTCCCTCCCACTATGTTTTCACACAAATGTTCCAGCAGCAACAGAAGACACAAAGCTCTGGGCATATAAAAGCAATTCCTATGCCAAAATTGAACAGGAGGCAACTATAAGGGGAAGATGTCTCATCAATTTCACTTAATCATTTACAACATTGCCATCCACCCAGTACTGAAAATAAGTAACAGTACATTTGTTTCTTCCCTTACAGTTTCTGAGCTGGGTAGAATTAACTTTCCTTCTAGCACAGCAAAAAGAACCCAATCCCACAGCCTCCTGTCAGGCATATCAGGACCACAGTGGGTCAAGACTAGTTTCACAGTGAGCCTACATCACAATAAATACCATCTGTCATATTCAAGGAGGCAAGTGAATTACTAAAATGTTACCTAAGAGAGATATATATATATACACACACACACACACACACATATCAGCTAAGACTCCATAAAATGGAATTGCTTATTCAAAATTAGTAGGTATTTGACAGATTGTTAGGGTGGGTCAATACTGACACTGCATGAAGCAGGAAGCTTTTGGCAACTTGCTACTGCTTAAATACAGGACATTTACTCTTCCCTAACTCATCTCTCCCATGTTCCTCCCCACTGGTGTTGTACTTGTCCAAAGCACATCATATTCTCCACTCAACCAATTTATCTCTGTTGTAAAGAAAACAAGTAGATATTTTTCCACTGAAAAAAGGAATGTTTTTCTAAATTAAAGACATTACTTACAGTGGGAAGCAAACTATTCTATCCCAGCCATAGTTGCCTGAAGAATATCAGCTAATAGACTACAAAGTTAAAGGCAGAGAAAATACGAAAAGCAATGAGTTCCAAAAAATGAAACTGCAGTTTCGTAACTCTCTGAAATACAGGATTTATTTCCCTCCCCCACAATCTAACAGAGAGAAAACATCACTGTACTTTACATATATTGAGCTTGTAAATATTTCATCCTACTGACTGTACTTTCCCAACCAGAACACAGCCAAGAACTTAAAGAACATATTTTCCCTGTAATAAGGTATACAATCCCTTCTCTGGCTAAGTAACTTCCTTCCTAAGGGAAATAAAAGGAGCCCACACAAACCCACAAACTAAAACACCAAAAAAACAATAGCACCAATTAAAAAAAAAACAACAGCAACAAAAAAAAATCTACAGGCAGCCTTGCATAAGAAGTTCTTTTGGAAGAGGTTCTTAGTCCCCATGATGTGAAACAGCACTGTTACCCCAAGTGGAAACGTAAAGAGGCCACGGATGCAGCCTGGTTAACTGACTTGCTTGAATCCCTGTCTCAAAGTCATGTCTGTCACAATCAAAAGCTTATCTTGAAAGAATTAGGTTTTTCCTTTCTCTACAGTGGCTATGCCTTATTTTTACTAATCCAGTGACTAAGTAATACTCCTTCAACTCTTCAAAGCCTGTATTATCCCTTTCACTAGTACTCAACACTGAGGACAGATGTTAGGGAGGTTTTCCTTCTGATCATAAAAGGCAGTTGACAAATTAGCAGAGAATCTTGTCAGAAAGAAATACAAAGCATTTGTCTATTCCTCAGTTTTGTCACTCTGATTTTTGCTTTAAAATGTGTTTACAAGATCAGCTAGTATCCTCCCGGCGCTCTGCGATCCTCTTGGGAATAGACTCTTCAGCTATACAAGGCTAATCATTATTCCTAAATCATTCCTAAAAAGCAAGGCATTTGTTCAGAAGACAAGTTCAGAATTTAAATTAAACACTTAAGTCAGCCACCTGTTTTGGTCTATTTACAGGACTGCTGGAGACACGACTCTTCTCTGAAATGCAGTTACAGTACATAAAGGCTCCGATTGCCAAGAAAATCCTTGATTTCTACTGCACCTAATTTAGAAATTATGTACTGGAAGGAGTTTCTATTTAAGGAGCAACCATAATAAAAGTAGACGAAACCAATACCTTTGAGTAATTATATTCATGCTATTCTATTACTGCAGAAACTGCAGTTGTTCTACTGCTGTGTTTTAACTGACAGAGAGAGAAAGAGGACAACAAATTAAGTTAAGTTGCTTTGCTTCATAGATTTACTCCGTTTTGTTTTGGGTTTTTTCCCCTGAACAAAGGGCAGCACAGGCTGTGGCTAATTTGAGCCATGTGCAACCTCTGGCTGGTAAAACAGCTACTACCTCAGAAGAGAAAAGGGCCAACCTTAATCATCCGTTAGGCCAAGGGCACTCTTTGGATCTTATCTCACATTCAATCGATTTTCTCCACCTAAAACACTTCCCCCCCACTCTCCCCCAGGAAAACAATCATCTTTCACACCTCTATTTCCATTGCCAAATGTGGTTGAAATCAAACATGGTTTTCAGAAGCTGGCAGGGGGTGGAGGGCAGATGGGAAAACAACACGGCTGTAAAGACGACTTATTGCCTTAGAGAAACCAGACTGAAAGCAGTGATTTACATTTTATGACAAGGTTTTCAAGTCATTAAATACATTTGGTTAAGATATCTTAAAATACTCTCTATTGCTCTATATTTGAACTATCAAGGACATAAGAAAACTGACGGTTCTTTTCAAATTGTTACCTCAACAATATCTGAGTTGGTTCTGCTTTCGTGGGGTTCGTTGTATTCTGTGTATTTAAGAAGAACTTTGTCCATATCAGTGCTGGCATACTGAAAGAGTTTGTTAGAGCTGTTAAAAATGATGAGTGCTATTTCACAGTCACAGAGTACACTCAACTCATATGCCTTCTTCATTAATCCAAACTTCCTCTTTGTAAAGGTGACCTAGAGAAGAAAGAATAATGATTTCTTTATTTTTAAAACACATGACAACAGTTTGAAGGACTATCATCAAGCATTCAAGGAACACACCAATTAAGCCTACACTGTTAATTCCTACTAACAAGAGACATAACTGAACACATGTACAACCTCAACACAATAATAGCCTATGGTAACTGGGGGTCACTTTTAGGGTTAATGGTCTGTGTTAGACTAAGCTATATAATTAGCTGCAGCAGGATGGCCAGGGAGGTGGTGGTGGAGTCACCAACCCTGCAGGTATTCAAAAAACATACAGATGAGGCACTTCAGGACATACTCTAGAGGAAAAGTGAAGTGGGCTTTTTTTGTGGCTTTGTTTCTTTGAGGTTCTTTTCTTTGGTTTGTTTTTTCTTTGTTGTTGTTAATGCTTGGACACCATGCTTGGACCTTAAAAGCCTTTTCCAACCATGACAATTCCGTAATTCTGTGATTACAAGCCCCCCCCCGCTCTTCCACCGGTATATAACTAACTCTCCTTGGTAGTTATATACCCTCTCCTTCGCAAAATTTGTAGGATCCTCTAGTCATCTTTCCTTCTGTTCAACCAACATTAACTTTCCAGGTATCACAATAATTTCTTCTGTGATAATTAATTATTCTGTAACTAGTTTACAAGTTACTCACAACCTTAATTCTAATAAAATCAAAGAAAATAAGCAGTATCAATGGAGGCAACACTTATGTAATATAATTTTTAATTATGCAAAATATACAAAATATTCTTATTTTGTTGCTTTTAAACCAATCTAATCAGATTCATTTATACTTGAAAATGATTCTCTGCCACTTGGGAACATCATGAAACAATCATTCTGTCCAATTAGACCTGCTGTGGGGAAATAAATCCAGCACAGTATATCACAAAGGAGCATTTGACTATTAGGGAAGGAGGAAAGAGTTATAAAAATCACCAATTACAAAAAAAAAAAAAAACAAAAAAAAACCAAAACCAAAAAAAAAGGGTTTAGAAAACCTTTTCCCAAGGTTTCAGTTAGGTAAGAACTGAAGACTATCAATGTATCTGACAAAGTTGAATCAAACACAGGTCTGATACCAAGGCCAACTTTTCTTATGGGACAGTATTTTTATTAAATGTACTCATAAATGTCTCAAAAGGGCACTTAATCTACTACTGTGAAGTTACAGTTCCGAGACCTTTTAAATAAAGATGCCTTTCAATCTGAGCTTCAGTGCTGAATGGAACACCTCTGCCTATGGCAATTTTCACCCCCCTGTATACATACCCAATGTATATGCCCCTGTGACAGGTTATTACCTGAGTCTGAGGAGGTACAGACTGGTACCACTGCTTCGTTTGTCAGGAAAAAAATATCATGAACGAGATGTGTGCATGTGCAGTGTCACTGTGAGAGGTCATTAAACAAAAAGACTGCCAGCTTAGATCCACCGAGGACCTGTACGATCCTGGACAAGGGAAGTTAGGTCACCTCTACTTCCTCGCCTCGTGTAATGATATTTTACACGTGATATTTTTTACTTGTGAGATTTCCAACTAGCAGCAATTTCTCACTTTGTGTTCGGACAAACCCGATTACTACTGGAGTCCAGGCCTCACTTTAAGGCACACAGATTACATAAACTCAGTTTTCATTTAAGAACTCAGAAAGCACAATATTCATTCTGCAATTTTTTTTTTTTTTCATTTTTTCTTTGCCATTTAGGGTGCCACCTAGGACCACAATAAAACAAAAATGTGAATCTTCATTACAAGCCAACAGCTTCCTCAGCACTATTCCAACATTCCTTAGCAAAAAATGGGTGAGGAGGAGAGAGCAGAGGCAGCAAGATTGAGCTCCTTTGATATCTAATTTACTGTACATTATTCTCTTCAGCTTAATGAAGATAAATGTCCTACAGCTCATTCAAGCAGATAAGACTGCTTAATTAATAATACAATGACAGTCCCGTGACAATTGTAATCCCCCAGAGCAATGGTCTATATATTCTGTTTTGCACTCACGTACAATCCCATCAGAAAGAAGATGCTTCTGATAAAACAATTGCTTTTCTTCCCACAGAAGTTGCACCAACTTGCTCTGCAGGCCAAGTTCTCCCTCATCTACTAATTTTCAAATAAAAAAAAAAAAAACAAACCAAACCAAGAGACCCCAAAGATCATACTAAACACCTAAACAGAACATCATATGCATGCTCATTAGTGACCTACTAACCAAGTACGTATCTTATGGAAAAACTGACAGGACACAAGTTCACTATACTTTCCAGTCAGCAAAACAAACACTAAATGCCCTCCTTAGCTGGGTCAATTAAAAAAATACTCAGAAGTAAATTTAATACCTAATAAATATCCAATGCAGCAGGGCACTTTAGTATGTTTCGAAACTATATGCTAGCTACCAAAAGCACAGAACACCAGTGGTGCTAAACATCATCAATACCTCTACACATGAAAAAACAACAAATCTGGCTCCACTGATGAAAGCTATTTCATCTCTTTAAAATCTTTGAAAACCAGTATGAGATTATCTCTGAGTTTTCACAAAAAAAAAAAGTGTAAGGCAGGCCTAATTCTCTTTTTAAGTTACAGCTTAAAGCCTCTTCCTAGTCACTAAAGTAAAAAAAAAGTGGTAGCCAAAAACCAGGCAGCAACAAAACTTGGAATTTAATGCCCATATTCTGCTTTAGTCACAGGTACAAGCGAGCTAAAATTTGATACAAATGCACTAATTCTCCTCCTCTCCATTGTTCCAACATGAACAATGAGATAGAGATTAAAAAACCCTTCTTCCTCAGGAAAAAAAAAAAAAAAATTAAACCCCCCACCACCACAGTAAAGCCCAGGTACATTCTAACAATATTTGTATTTCAGGCAGAACAAAACCAAGCTTGTCCAACTTGCTCCAAGTAAATTTTAAAAAGTGGGGAGGGGTACCAATTTCACCTTTCCTGCATGCCTGAAGTTCTAGAGCAAGATCTGAAAGAACTGAGGTTATTAATTCACGTACTTTTACTACACGTACTTAAGACATTTATCTACATCAAACATACAGTCACTGTGTGATTAGAGCTGTTCAAACACAATACTTGGCTTTCTCCCAAACTCCAATAATACTTTTCTTGCTATATATAGTATTCTCAGAGTTTACACTGCTTTAAAGTGATACAGGGGGGGAAAAACAATCCTGGTTTTAAAAACAAAACAATGGGCTCTGAGATGATGTGTCAGAACAAGAGTCTCATGGAATTCTGACACTACCCTAACGTTATGTTGGTGCTCAGAAGTTTAAAATCAAATCCAATACCAGGAAGGAAACAAACATCAGTAGACCACTATGGAAGCCCATGTTTTGCATGCATCCTGAACACTCTGCAGCTCTGGGTCCCTTTGCCACCAAAAATAACATATCAATACTCAAGGGGTTTAGGGAAAAGTAGCAAGAACCAAAGGTGTGGAACATATTCTATATTAAAACAACTAAGTAAGCTAGGGTGCCTCAGTCTGAAAAAGTTATTGTAAGAGCAAGTAAGATAACATGGCAGCATTCCACAGAATAACAAGATAGACTGGACAGGGAGTTACTACAGCCTCCTCCATACAGGAGCTAAATATTTATCAGAACTATGACAAAATATACATTGAAAAGTGTTTTTTGAAACAACAAGTAATGGACCTAGAGTAAATCCTAGACAAAAGATGTTGCAAATGCTGCAAGTTTTTGAGAGCTCCAAGGATAGCTGAACAAGTTCACTGTCAGGGGCAGGGAAAACAGAAACAACAACAAAATCCATTAATGGTTACTAAATATACGGAAACCACATCCAGCTCAGGAAATCCCTGTGCTAAGAATAGCTAGGAGCTGGAAGAGGATTACAAAGTAGTGTAACATGTGCATTTCCAGCCTACCCTTACTTGCTTATGACCATCACTGGACAAAAGGTACTGGCCGAGCAGCATCTTTAGTCTGACGCACTATGACTGTTCTTAAAGATCCTAATTCATTCCCACAGTACTTTTCCTTAAAAACAATACTTCCAGATACTTCAATATACATTTCAATACCTAATTATAATCTTATTTTTTTAATTCAGGTAGCAATTTAGAAGTTAAAAGGAAACATTACTTTTACAGAATCACCAAGTTTTGGGATTTTTCAAGTTCACAGGACACTTCTGCATGAAGAGTACGAGCAGCCATGTAAGCAGCTGTCCCTGAAATGATGCCCTTGTGAGTATTCTGTCTTGAATGACAATTTTTCAAGACTGTGGTAGCCAACACCTATTGCTACGAATATAAATCAATGCTTTGAAATGGAATCATGTTAACACAATTTATCACTGTATTGAAAACACTGTAGATCATTGTCCACAGCCATGTCAAATTAGTCTGTCAAAGAGCCTGCAGCAAATACTACTACATCTTTTCTGAACTTCTCATCCTTTCTCTATCTTCATCGCTGAGAGTTCCTAGTAGCTATCAAATCAAGCAAGCTGTTTCAACACTATCCTCCCATCTACTGGAAGTACAAACAAGGGCACCATTTAAATACAAACAGTAGTTTTTCAGTGAATTTGTTTTAATTATTAATTGATATTATTTATGGATAACAATTTTCTGTCAAACAAAAGTAAAACCATTGAGATTTATTTCTTAACTGTATTCTGGTAATGCCATCTGTAGATAAATGAAAACAACTCAGCTTTGATAAATGTATTCAAAGTTTCCATTTTTAGGATTAGTTCATGTAGACTCCTTATTTCTCACCTGTCTGTTCCGTTCATCCATTATTCTTGTGATCTGTATTTTCTTTCTCCCCATTTTCAGCCTCTTCTTTCTTACGCTTTGCAATCCAGAAATATGCTAATCCAAGAAATGTCACTCTTCAGTATTCTAACACATGATACAGTTTTCTTTTACTTTGTCTTCAGCTTGAGAAAAGGTTCCTATTTCTTCTTATAAGTGCCTAAAACATAATTAAAAAAAAAACCACCTCAATTTACAAGTTACTAAAGAGAAAGCATCATTAAACGCTTGTATACCCATAAAATATGTGCAAGCATAAAATCATTTCAGTGAAGAACCAAGTATTTTCTTTATTATACTACACTCTTTGTTCCAGTTAAATAAATTCTGATTAGTTTGCTACAGTCTACCTACAAACTACAGATTTCAAATGAACAATAATTTCCTACACTTTCAATTGGATACCTTAAAGACTGACAGTTGTCAAGGGGAGGGGGGGCGGTACTCACCACTGTAAGCTTCAGGCCGTGAACTATATGAGGCTTCAAAAATTTACCCACAAAGTTTTCGTAAACTCCATTCAATATTTTAGGAAACCTTATAGAGAAACCACTTCGTTTCCTGTTACTCTTGTAAAGTTATCATCACTATAAGGAAACAAAGCCACGAGACTATCAAGTTTCTATTGCTAAACTATCTCATTTCGTAAGACAATATTTGGGCTTTCATTGGGAAACAAGAGGGAGCAGAAAAGAGGGAATATCTTTATTTAAAAAGAACAAAGAAAGACCACAGAAAATATTTTTACAGCAAAACTCCTTCACAGCTACAAAGACAGTACTGCAGAATTAAGACAGTCACACAGTTACACTCTCTCTACAGTAACCTCCCAGTCACGTATTTGTCAATAATCAATTACCAGTCCACCACTTGTTTCATTTTCTTCTATCATTTAGAACAATAAAGGTGCATGCAACCTGAAAAACCAGCGTGCCATCAGAACACTTCAATCTGGTACTGATACACTAAACTGACTCACAAAACACCAATATTTACCAAGCTTTAAATGCATTTTCAGTTGGAAAAAATAGCTTAGTCATCTTCCAAACATACTGCTTTAACTGTAGGGCTGCATTAATTCAACGAAATTGGAGAACAGCTGAAAATAAACCGCCTCTAGAAAGTCACCTGCATAGTGTAGTGTCTAAACATGAAACGGGTGTACCTTACGCTATGACCACCTAATATTAATTAAAAAAAGGGGGGGTAAAGACAGTCACAATATTAGTATCTAACCTCTCCAACTTCCCAACCCAGAATGTCTCTTGAAATCAAGCCCTGCATATTTTACCACGGGTGTCACAGTGCCGTACCCTGGAGGCTGTGTGTGGAAAGTGGTGCAGCCACATCACCGTCAGGCAGTTAATCAGGGGAGACAGCAAGAGGCGATTAGTCACAGGCTGCACTTCACAGTAGATTCAATTTACACTGAGGAAACAACCATGACGTTCTGATGCAGCTTGGGAGGGAGTGGGGGGGTGATAAATGTGGAGGAACATCACAAAATGAAGGGATGTCATTTTATATTTACCTGATATCAACAAAGGACTGCTTGGGTAAATCATCATAAAATGCCCAACGTTGTTTAGAAATGCTACAACTTGGGATTTAAGATCAAATCAACACTGAGATTATGTGATGTCCACTGGCCAAAAGGATATGCACTAGGAAGTGTTTTATACATCAAAACACTTAAAGCATACATCAGCACTGCATTCCTTTTATTTTCTTCAAGACAAAAAATTCTTCCAAGGTGCTGCTAGAAGGATGAACAGCTAATTAAAGCCAGATGAACACACGTCTACACAACCAATAACATATAGCAAGTATTCTGCATGGAAAGCAATAGCTGGTATAGACATTTATACATTTTCTTCAAAAAAACCCAAACCCCAAAAAAACACCACCCCAAAAAAGACCCAAAAAACACCTAACCAAAAATATCCACTGTACTCTAAGCTAATAATCATAAAACTCTCAGTCTTAAGTCAGCTGCTCCACTCTCTTAACAGAATAAAAATACCAGTTAGTTCATGCTACGATCACGCGTTTAATTTTTTTTCTGCAAAAATCTAATTGCTTTCCTTGAACATACCCAATAAACGGTTCTCCATAAGCAGCTCTTAAAATTTGTTTCTCCTTCAAGTGTAGCTCCATTTTTTGAGTATACCACCATACATTATTAAAACACTTTTCTGAGTACAGAATTAACCAGATTCCTTCCTTTGCTTCTTAAAAACACTCACCATCATCACTAGGTACATACAAACAGCACTACACAAGACCACAGGTCCACCTGGTCCAGCATTTTATCCGTGACTATTAGCAAATGTCACTGGGATAGTAAAAGAGGGACATAGGAATAGAGTTAGCATATATGATTTAAAAGGAACACTTATAAAATATCTTCTCCAGGTATTCTGTGATTTTTCAATCAGAAACTTCTGGAGTCATACACGGAATCTGAGATTTAAAGCTGTTCATCAAATCTTCTTCCATGAATGTTACTGTTGTGTCTGTGTAAATTTTTAGCACTTAGAAGCAAGCAGTTCCACAGCTTAGTTAATGCATCAGAGTACAGGATAAATCCTTTCATTTAAGCCTGACCCTGCCAATTATATTTGATATCCAGAGATTTTTAATGATATAAACAGTCATCTTGACCTTTCATCTTAGTCCTGATTTTGATGCCTATATTGGGTCTTTCTTCAGTTACTTTTACTCAAACCTAGAGAATCCTACTCCAATCAACCACTTTTTTCCTACAAGCCATTCTCTGGCCAGCCATCCTGTCCTCTCTACCCTTTCCAGTTACACACTATTCTTTCTGAAACAGCAGAACACACAGTGTGTGTAGAAAACAAGGTATGAAATACACAACATTTTGATAAATTTCTACGGAGGCATAACAATATTTTATGGTCTCCTGTACATCCTCCTAGACATACACCTTAGCAAATTTCCCAGCTCTCCTACTCTTCCTGAGGAAACAGGACAGAACACAATGTGTTCCAGAAGACAATTTTTAATGAGTGGGAGCACACGCTTTGTTCATCCTGTCCTATCGCATTCACTCAGCTCTTCCATCTTTTGCAACAGATATTCAAAAGGAAGTCCATCCAGTGAATAAAACAAGGATCTCATGGGAGGACAGAATAGAAAGGAAGAGAAATATGACATGAGATTATGTAATATATATACTTAAGGATACAGAAGAAAAGAGATGCACAACCATTTTCCATGAGCTAATGGAAGAAACAATAGCAGGGAAACAGTATTATCTGCTTCACGTGCCAACGCACAAAGAGAAGTGGGAAAACTGACACTAATTTTCACCAATATTTTGTTGTTCTAGTTTTGGAGTGTTATTTCAGGTCTTTTAAAGTTAACAGGCTCTATTAGGCACAAATGCATCAACCCGTTATCCCTTTGCCATCTCTGTTTCACCCTCTTTAATCAGCCCACTGACGCCTCATCTCAGGTCTGCTACTTCCTTCAACCTCGAGCGTTTTTCTCACGTAGCAAATTCCAAATCCCTATCTGCAGTCTGTCCCCATCTGGGTCCAGCCTCTCCTCACTCTCCACAGGTTGCTATGGACACCAGAAACCTGTCTAGGAAACACATTTGCCAAAGGCAACTCAGCTCCAAAATACAGCATCCCTTTCATTTTGAAGTCAAATACAATGAATTTCAAAGCTAAGGACTGAAATGTAAGTTTGGCATGAGCTTAGTGTCAAGATCCTTTCTACCCTAACTGCAAAATCTGAGTAAACTGTGCAGGAAAAATCCTCATCTCATGCACGCTCAGAACATCCAAATGGGAAGCTACCAACGACAAATGCACACTGCATCTCCCATGGGAGCAACGACTCTTCCTAATTGTGGATCATGTCAGAGCTGCAGCTTTATTTTCCTTCCTGACTAGCAACAAAAGTATGTAACATAAGACATGAGGCTGTGTCTATTAATGAATTTTGCTAAGTCATGGCTGCACTGCAAACACACTTAGGTAAAATTCTTAAGTCAAAGTGATTTCATCTACATCAACAAAATTTTGCCCAAATAAAGGAAAGTTAGCAGACATAGATGAAGGCAACTGCATCTTTATTTCTGAAAGTAAATGCGATACTAGTGTGAGGTAACCTTGATGAAGGTAAAGCTCTCTTTCCTTCAGTGACAAAATCAAATGACAACCACCAAACCAGCTTTGTGTCACTCGCATGGACAGACTGAAGCAAAATTTTTCTTTCTTTCTTTTCAAGAAGAATTTCAGGCATCTATCAAGCGGAACAGAGCAAGCAGATAAAAAGAAGGAAAAAGAACCCAACCCATGTGCTTCACAAAGAACTTAAAACAGAAAATACAGCCAGCTTGCAATAATAGCAAGAAAAAAAATTATATTTGTCCAGGTAAAAGCCTTTATTATTGTAGAAAATTCAACTTGATTCCAAATCTTCTGGATTTAATCCCTTCCTCAAAAGATGTGAGAACACCACACTAAATACTGAAAGACAAGAGAACCCTATGCAAAAATCCACCCTCATGACTGCGTATTTTCAGGAACTCTGATCAGTTCGCTTGTCAAGGTTGCTTATGGTTTCAGAAATAGCAAGAGATGTAACTCTAAAGCAAGGAAACTGTATTTGACCTATTTAAAAAGATTATTTCAAGGGTTTAGTGGAAACAAATTATATTTGTGCAGATCTCCACAAGGCCTTGAAGCCTTCTGGCAGAACAGGTTAGGAAAAAGCACGTCGGAATAACACTCCTTCCATTTATTTCCCTCTGCCTGTTTTCTTGGAACATCCATTTCCCCATCGTGGTTACAGGTTACATTTGACAGTAATCGCCTCATCACAGCTCATTTACTGCAATGCACACAAAGAAATGAGTGTCGTGACGTCAGATAATTTGCATGATAACTCGCAAAAGCCACAGCTGCATGAAAACACAGATCTGTACAGATGCATCTTACACGGGCAAGCCTTAGGTAAGGCTTACTAAATAGGGGACAATTTTTACTAAATCAGTGTTGATAGGTCTTTTTCTAGCTGTAAAGGAGCCTGTGCAGATATTTTTGTAGATATGGCCCCTGAGCATGAACTGATGGGCAAAGACTGCACAACCAACTCACGGTCAAACTGCACTCACTGGTGATTCTAACAGTTTGCATCCTTCCCAAGGATGTGGCCAGAAGGGAAGTATTCCCATATACACCAAGGTAGAGATGAGGCCCATCACCATGTGTTGACTGTTTTACATCATTCAGGAAGATAACACAGAGTACCTCATTTCTCCTTAGTACCTGTAAGTGTCCGTCCTCCTGCCTCATAGTGCTAAGTGGAAATAGCTAGAAAAAAACTGAGTCAAACAATGTCTTCGCCAAAATAACTACTCAAAAGGTTAAAGCGCTGTAAGGAGGTGTCAAACTTGTTTCTCAAATTCCATTTCACTGTCCAGAAGTGAGAAATAAGAACGTTTTGTTCTTCATGACCTCAAAGAGAATGCAAACCCATATGAATTAAGCACACAACTCCAGACACCTTTTTTCTAAATCCCAACTAATTATACAAAATAAATTCACTCAGATTTGGACCTGCACTGACATATGGCGAGAGCCACGGGCTGGTATTGCTGTGCCTGAAACATTCCACCAGCCCTGCTCCAGAAGTCATTGCTCCCACTTTGAAGGTACATTTTAAAATTAAGATTTCAAGCACAGGGACTCTACCTGTATTTTTTTACACTCAACAGAGATCACGCTCAGATATTTTCTGGGGTTTCTGCAGGGTGTGCAAAAACAGTAACAAAACTACAGCCACATTTGTATAGCCCTGTCATCATACATTCCTGCAAGTAAAGTCAAATGCAAGTGCAAAGCAACAGCACGGCCTACCCCTTCAAAACAAGGTTACATGTTGCCATTTATCTCACACTTCTTGCTGTATCACAATATTAGGAAATATTTTTTTTTCCCATCCTCAGTTTAGAAGCCATTCTTCTACATCCAAGCAGAGCCTCACAGTAAATGAGAGCAGCCTCAGAGCTCCAAGGTCCTCAGCTAACAAGTGATACATAAGCATTGTTATAAAACAATAATACAACCCTTAGCCAAAGAATTTTTTTTTTTCCCCAGAAAGTAGGACAACGTAAAAAACAGGAAGCCATAAACAATTCTTTATTGATACTCCTTTTTTATGCATCATAGAACACTTCTTTCTTTCACCTGGGAAGAACAACAGTCTCTGATGCTGGACCACCTAAGTAAACTGTGCTTCTAAGATTCTGAGTTTCTAATTTGTAAGCTACAGTTTTTACAAATTAAGTTTTGAAGGCACATTAGAAAAGATCCCAACAGTACTTTCAAAAAACATGGTCTTACTGAAGAACTGCAACTTCTGAACACTACTTAAATGAACTGCTGCTCAAAACGGCCTTTTCTGACATTCTTTTCCATGCAGTAAGTCCTGTTTTATTACTCCTGGAATGCTGGTTTTGTGGGGTTGCATTTTTATTTGTTGTTGTTATTTTTTAGTTTTTGAAGACAGATTTTCCCAAACTGATGGGCCACACAGTTTTCAAGAACTATCAGCATCACCTATGACAGCAGACGCACTCCCAGAGAACATGACAAATGTGGTCTTGTCCAGGAGCAGGGACAGTCACGAATTCTGCTCTAGTTAATTATTTTAATTGAAATGTTAACCCATTTCATTTTAACTCCACACCCAAATATTTTTCACATTTACATTGATATAGATTTTTTTTTAATTGTCCAGCTGCTAAAATCCAAAAAATGTCATCCTATTCTGAGCACTTATACATTCTAGAAGCAAAACAGCCATTATCAAGTTACCTCTTTACCACATATTTTCAAGTGATATTACATTTTATTATTCCCATCCATAAATTTGGTCTTGATATTTTGTAAAATAATTCATCTTTGCATTCTCAAAACCACGCTAGACACAGATGGAAACTAGGAATTTGGCAACTGATGAGCTTCCAGTGGAAAAAGACGGCCATAGAAATAAATTTTCAATAGTGGATTAATAGCCAATTTTAGATAAGGCAGAACTTAAAATATTAAGTAATCACAACAATTCTGTTGCTAGACTTCTACAAACAGAGGGGAAAAAAATAACTGCATGACTGAATATCAGTCTGGAAAACATGCTCTGGAGAGTTTCTCAAGAAAAGAGCTCCTAATTTAACGTATCATTTCTCAAAAGATGGAACTTTTCCGTGGTATACAAAAATAGCCACAAAGAAAGATGAATCTGGACACTTAACAAAACAAAACCCAATATTTATAAGCTATGTCCAGAAAGACTAATTTCCTAGTGAATGAACCATAGCTTTTAGAACAACCACATCAGTCTGACCCAAGTTTTAAATCTCTTGACCAGATCATCTTCCTTCCCCGCCATCTACAGCTCTCGGAAAACTAATGCACTAGATGCAGAAATCTAAACAAGTTTAGATACGATTGATCCATAAAGAAATACAAGACCATTTGCAGAGATTTCATTAGTATAAAACTTATTACATGTTTCTTAACTTCCACAATGACAAGCTCAAAGTAAAACAAATAGCATTGAAGCACAGATCTTACACACAAAGACTTCTGTGCAACATACACCACAGCAGGTGCATTTCTTTCACAAAGTAAAATACACATCTACATTAAATGGTTTTCAAGTTCAAAAACCACCTGCCTTGAGAGTGTTATGAATCTGTAATGGCCGTGGAACTTAACTATTATGTGGCAAAAAAACCCGGCATAAATCCACATCTTTTTAGGCCAAAAGGAGTTTTGATGCAAAGAGAAGGGAACCACCAGGATGTACCTTCCAAAATGCTGGTAAGAACAGGTCTACTACAGATGGCTTTAAAAGCTGCTACCAAAAGATCTCTCCTCTGTTAGGGAAGACAATATAGAACCCTGTGAAATGAACTTTTTTTTTTTTTTAACATTCATCTGGGTGGTGGTGCTGGAGAAACCATCAAAACCATGCTGCTATTCTCAGCTGGAAAAGTATTTTCCTTGCTTTAAATCTAGTCTAGCGATTCAGTAAGAATCAGGTGAAGAGGCAACTTCACGAGCACTGGTAATGAACTAAGCAATAAAGACCTAACAGTATGGACAATTAAAAGGTTCATTTTAACGTTTTTCTTCATCTTAAGACAGAATAAAATGCACAGAACTGTCCAGTTTCCAATTTATAGATTTACCAACCAGAACCCAGCTTTCTTCCGGTTTGCAACATCTTAACACTTCATCAGCCTTCTTCAAGCTCATCCATGGGTCTTTAGGTAACTCTTAAAACATGTTACATGCCACTAAGTTCAGTCATGGCTTTAAGGAAAAGTATTATCACTGGGAAATCTGTTTCCCGAACCCTTATTTCATCAGTTACCACAGCAACACTCAAGCTTTAATTATTGCTATCTTGACTCAGTACTTTTCCCATCTTAACTTCAGTTTATCAGTAGATCAGAGAACATAGATAATCTTACTTTGCATAACAACGTGCATCTGGCCAAGGTATAGCAGCTCACCATCTCAAAGTCCTCCCAAAACCCCAGCCCCACCTGCCCCATCTATATTTACCCATACAGCAATCAGCAGAGCAAATCGGAGCATGCACAGTGAGTAAGGCTGGGGACTGCAGGGGGACAGAAGATGTTTTCACAGTTACACAGCTGAACACTGCTGTAAAGTGCTGGATTGATTTGGTCAGATTTCTGAGAGACTCCAAACAAGCTGCAGGACTTGGGTTGAATTTCCCCCCCCCCCCCATATATGTGTTCTCACACAGTTTTTATCCTTCTATAGATAAATAAATGGAAAGCTTGCTCTGACGCTGTAACATGACGATGCCAGGCTGAAGTCAGTAGGAGTAGCACTAAACATAAGCAAAAACATGTCAAAGAAACCTCAAAAATTCAGGTTCCTGCCATTTGTATTTGGAATAAGAAGTATTGTCCCTTCTTCTGCCTCTGAGAACTACATGATTTAAGCAGTTACCTTTTCTCAGAGTACTGGAGGTGTTAGTGGGTGCTTTTTTGGGTTTTTTTGGGGGGTGTGTGTAATTTTACAGTCTTTTAGAACCTCAACAAATAACCTACATACAAAGAACTGAACATTCATAAAGCAAAAACTAGACAAAAATATCCCTCCATATAAGTACTGATGTATCATAACCACTCCTCACAGCTAGATTACCTGGCAAGAAAATAAACACCTGAAAGCAACACCAGAAAAATACAAATATAATGTACTATACACACTGTTCAAAACTAAACAAGGTGCCAACTGAGCCAACCCAAACACCAACCTTCATGTTTCCATTCCTATAGATTTCCAATTGTACACCACAAGATTTAAAACTTAGAGGAAGGAAGACAGGCAGAAAAATTATTCAGAAGACAGGACACACTGTAGGGCAATGTGATGAGATTTATTACTCTTATCCTTCAAATACTCTCTTGAAAATTGTATTCAAATTCTGCAGGCTGCACTTCAGCTTCCTTGTAGCAAATGCCAAATAAGCAATTCTCCAGCTAAGTAAAACAATGTCTGTTCTCAGTATATTAAAACTGACTGGTGTATAACTGGCACAGTTTCCCAAGGCAAGAGTACAAACTGTAGCAGATTTTTCCTTAGGAAGTATGTATATAAAAGGCATTTGGTTGCCTCTGTTTTTTAGTTTCTTCTACTGGAAAAAAAAGCAAGAACATATAGCATGAGGTGATCTCATTTAACACACGAGTTTACATAATGCAGAAATCTGTACAAGCTCGGCACTTCAGCAAACCAACTCTGATTTGCAGCAAGACTTTTAAAACTCCGTGAGGTTCTGAACTTTTATCGGTGACTAAACTTCTAGTAATTCATTGGCACTTCTGACGAAGAGGAAAACTGCGCACCCTGCCTACAAAGTACAAAGGGTTGAGGTAATGCAACAACCAGCTGCATGACACCAACTTCAACGCGTGTTACTGAGCAAACATTATGGCACCCAAAACCATTTACAGCCGACTCCAAGAATGTCATGGGATACGAAGGCAGCCACAGCTTTCACATGGCTCTCCTTGAACCTTGTCTGCTTTGAGGAAGCTCTCTATAGGTCTTCAAACTAACAAAACGCCAGATGTTATTGAAGTTCTTAGCAGGGGACAAACGTGAATAGATGCGAATGGAAATACAAAGGATTACAAAGAAGATTCTTCACTCAACATCACGCCCTTTCTGGATGGACCTTAGGTTTTAAGTTTGGATTCAGTCAACAGTGGCTTTGTGACGAAGGGCACCATATGCTCCCATTTTGTACCTGGGAAACCTTTTCCTAGGGTTTAGCTCATTCTTAACTATCTGCTTCTTCCTGATCCTACATACAATCTTTTCTTCATGCTCTGCACAACCTGCGAGTTCCAAGCTTCTTGCCCAACTCCCGTTCCTGGGGTTTTTTGTTTATTTTTAGTGGGTGGGTTTGGTTTGTTGTTTTGTTGTTGCTGGTTTTTTAACCTGCTACAACAGGTAGTCTCCAAAACCATTTCTCCTGAGCATACTCTCTTCCTTACAAAATACACGTTTCCAGTCTTCCAGAGGATTTCACATGATACAGGCACCCACCCTTTTAGAGGGAACAAGACAGGGAAACCAAGAACAAACAGAAGAGATACCACACGTTAAAGAATCTATAAGAAGCTTTACATCAGTGAATGATTATCCAGAAAGCTTTCCTGATAATTTATTCGATGTCTGATTAAATGACAGCATGCAGTCATATTGTTGAAGTGCAACAATTATAAACCAGACAGACACGACAACATAATGCTTCAAACAGCCTCCATGCCTCAGTAAACCATAAAGACGCCTACATGTTTTTAACAAAGATTAGTGGCAAGACTCTTTTTTCTGTGTCTCCCATAGCCTTTGTTCCAAACTCAATCTTCTCTTTTAAAATTCATATACACCACCAGTTCTAACTTCTAAGTAAATTACTCTTTCTTTTTTTTTTTAAGGTTAGTGTACTTCAGAGATATTAAAACCAAATTTCAGTGAATTATTCCCTTCCCCACAGCCTTTTAAGCAAATAGTCACTTTACTTTTGAGTAAAATAAAACACCATTACTGTAGGGGGAGGGGGGCTGCAGCAGATCATAGGACAGGTCCTTTCCAAACCTACATGGAGACTGCTTCTTTATAATCTCCACGCTTCAAAAGCTGAGGCAGATGGGTGGCAAATAATAAATTCATGTACAAGTGAGATGAATTCACTCATATCTCAGCAGGGATGCACTGGAAAAAGATTTAATACAAGCAGAACATAGGCAACATCAATGAACTCAAGACAACAGTGGTGGGCACCCATGGTCAAGAAACAGTCCGATTCCCATGAACTCTCTAATTTCAGAAGCCACTTTTAAAAGCAGTCTAGAATGAAATCTCTTATGACCCAAAACCTTTTATCAATCCAAGTACTTAGCAGCTCCCTTTCCCCCAAGGAAAAAAAAGAAAAGGTAACTACATTAAGGTACGTACCCCAACACCTAAACATACTATAGTAAACTCAGTTTCTACTAAGGAGTAAGAATATTATTCAGAACATTTTCTGCTCCTGCACAGACATCTTTTCCTTTATTGGCAGGAGATGTCCAATAGGCTGGGCATTTGTGTCACTACAGTTAACCCAGCCACTTCCATTCACTGGCAAAAACGTTATGTAAACTACACCAATTCTAGTACAGCGAATCAGATAAGAACTGTTAAGATAAAAACTGATAAGAGCTGTTCTCGGAATAGAAACCTAATTCTAAAACTGACTTTCAAACTATTTTTTCCTTCGCAAAGGCAACAAAGCAGCACCCAGGCAGGCAATATGGTTTAGCCGATAACTGGAAATTCATGATGCTACAGTAATTCTATTACTTGCTGTACCTGCAAGGCAGAGCAAATGATGGAATCTAATTATTCCACCTTTCTTGCAGATTGTCGCAAATAGAAAACTCACGTCTTTTGACCCGAACTAACAAGTTTGATTGCTGCAAATAGAAAACTTACATCTTTTGACCCTAACTAACATTACTGCTTCACAACAAAGCTACATGATTCAAGTGGTAAATAGCAAAATGTATTAAAATATCTGTTTCAATAGCTTCTGGAATTAAATACTCAATGATTATAAATTAAAGAGAGCAGTGTGACCCATTTTTCCCATTATTGTATTAAAAACAGAAATCATCAATTCTTCAAAAAAAAAAAAATCTCAACTCCTCTTCCTGTCAATAAACCGTGACAAACATCTTACATGAACAGGGCCCCTAAAAAGGTCTGAATGAGAAGATACAGCTGAAAAGGGTAAGTGATGGCCCAGAAAAATTTAATTGAGGTCCCAAGCAAGACTCAAGTAAGTGATCCACACACAAATATACAAAGTTCTTCTGATTACTACATGAAAAAACTACTACATCACTGAAGAGTTAAACAAGAGAAAGGAACAGTGAGAAAAGCAAGATATCACAAAAGCTGGACCTTAATGTATTTGAAAAGCAGCTGGCCTATTTTCAATTACATTAAGTAGCCAGGAATCTGAAGCAGAAGCCCAGACAGGCTCAGATTATTGTAGCCTTCCCTTATTGAAAACCTCTTCCATTTTAACAAGCATATTCATTTAACTTTGACATGAAACATTAGATGCAAATGGAAGTTTTTCGCAACTGTAAGGTTGTAAGATACGTCCATCCTTACTCAACCAAGTACTATCTGACACAATGACTGCCCAGAGCTGATGATAACCAGGGTTGGTCAGGAATCAGAGACTATAAACATAGCTGGCCATGCAGACATGCAATTATACATTACAATTTTAAAATAAAAGGATTAAAAAATACAGCCACACACAGTTTAATGTCAAAGAAACTGCCAGAAATGCCAAGAAGCAGTCCTGAAACCACTTCAAGAAGGGAAGACTGCACGATGCGCCTCAAGTCTCTTGAACTATTAGATGGTCAAAGTGGATGTCTCAGCATTTAATTACTGCATCAATGATGTAAATCTGCTAGGAAAATTACACAAAACAGAGCCCATTTCACACACACACTGCTGGATCCCTTCCATCCATGCTATGTTCTTGTTCATCTCTGACAAAAACCTAGCTAACAGACCTAAGAACCATATTTCAGTTGCAAAGCAAATACATAGCAGTCAGATGCGAATGATTTCTCTTTCAGGGTATTAGTTCTAATTGCACTCAATGTTAACAGCACTATCTTATTTTGATAAGAGCAGTTACGTCCCGCTGTAAATCTCTGACACTGCCTGTAGCCCTGGTAGATGAAAATGCACAATGTACAAGTGCAAACAGCTCAGTCAATCTTTCAGCTTGGAAAAATGAGTGGTTAAAGCCAGTGCTAAATTTCTGTACATCAAGTGATAGGCTTATTTAGACACAAATTTTTTTTTTTATTCTAACATTATCACTGGAGTACACAGAGAAGAACCTGAAATCTTCTCCCTTCCTTTCTGGTAGGGCAATAAAGCATTCTGTCATCATGAAAAACCCTATATACTTCTTTGTCTAAGCATAAAGGAGAAAAAAAAATCTCACATATTAAATATATTCATGAAAGTGGATTCTGCATACTAGAATTAGATGCTAATTTAATTATTTGACAGCATCTGATTTTATTCACCCTAAGTAAACAATCTGTGAGCATTATATCAAGATATACGAACAAAACCATGAAACACAGCAAACTGGCCTGCAGATTGCACACAACTTTCAAGAACCTGCTTAGAAGCATTCTTGCACCTGCAAGAAATCTTAACTCCTCTTAAAAAAAGTTACTGTTGAGTGCTCTAGGCCTTCAGAACATTAAATCTGTCTTCCTTTTACATGCTGACTGGAAGCCTCGCAGCAGCTGAAGCAATAAATATTGACAGCTAGCTGGCAAACAGCAGATACCAGTGCTCCTAGTCTCCAATTTCACCTGCATCAGCAAAGCCAGAGCCTAGAAAGGACAGCGTAACTAGGGCCTAATATGTTCATCTGTATTACTATTGCTTTTGCCCGTATTAAAGGCATATTTTCCCCTTGATAAGCCTGGAACCTTTGAACACACCAGCTTCCCTAGGCCAGCCTGAAAACTTCAGGGTTAAATCTCATTGCAACATACAGTAACAAAGCTCTAACTCCTGCTAGAAATTACACTGCAAGAAATTTCCAGCAGCCAGTTCCATCCCTTCACACCCTTAGACAGCTCAGCTCCTTCTCCCCTAACTTCACAATTCTTGCATATAAGACCACAAATTGCTTAAAAAAATCCAACAGTCAACACACAGGAAAAGCTGTGTGCCAAAACACGAGATTCTCCTGACAACACATAAGAAATGGAAGAAGGAATTTAAAAAGTGGATTTTAATTACGAAGTTGCAATGGTGACCGAGTTCTACTTTTCTCAGTCCTCATCTCATATCCTCTGCTTTGAGGCAGGATTACAGAAGCTCTAAGGAAATTATTTCAGACTTCCTTAAAGGAAAGAAAATTAAAACCAAAACAAAACACAGAGAGTCCAAAATTCTGTCTTCCCACTGGAAGAAAGTTCAGACAAACTGCAGATTCCTAGCTGCTTTTCAGCAGATTTCATCATGCTGCTAAACTAACAGATTTTCAATCCAAGACTGGAAACAAAGAGTTCTTAGGACAACCCCAAATGTTGACCACTGAGTCAGACCTAGTTCTTAAAAGTTCAGCTTATGATTTCATCTGAAGCCAATAGATTTTTTACCCCTGCACAGACACACCTATGATTACGGCCTGTGTTTAGATTTGTAAGAATTCACCAACACAGTGTCATCATTCTCTCCAGCACACAGCTTCGCTGGGGAGAGGGGTGGAGACATCCTCCACACTATAAATATTTGCCTGCTTTCAAAAGGAAGCTATGAATCAAAACAAGCTTACCCTGTACTTCTAGCACACTACTCTTAACATTCTATGTCAGCCAATACTTGTGGAGATTCTTCCTTCTAGCTCCTTGCAGATTTCCCTTCCTCTCTCTACCACTGAATAGATTTCATTTTGAGGGTAATATCCAATTAACAAAGTTAGCAAGCCTTTATATATGGCAGGCACACCCCTTTGTATGTATGCATCACTTGCTAAAAAGAAAAGGAAAAAACCAACAAACAAACAGAAAACCCAACCCCAAACACACAAATCCTTTAGCATTCCACATCTGAAGAAGTCACACATGAAATCTTAAGACTACCCTAAGTGCACAGTTCACTAAGAGATGAGGACACAGGAGCCGGGTCTACTGCAGAGGTGTACAGCAGAGAGAAAGCAGCAAGGCACTGAGCCGTGGTTTAAACACAGTAAACCAAGATTTCTGCCTATATTTTAATGCTGCCAAGTCAGTACATTTGCATTATTTGCAAGATGTCAGCTTGGGCATGGGAAGAAAGTAGTACTTTGTCTATCTAGTCAATCCTTAGACTCAAAATCTCATTTTACTCAAATGGGTGTCCTTGCCTAATTCTTTCAGTAGGTGGAACTGAAGCCAAAATATTCTCTAAGAGGATGGTAACATTGCCTGCAGTCTTCACATATGGAGGCAAGATAGCTCAAGTCTCGCTGTTTGTTCTTTTTTGGAATGAGTCCAAGTTCACTTCAGTGAAGATGCTCACCCCATGCAGGTGGAAGAAGGGCATTAAAGAGAAGGGAAAGTCCCCAAAAGCAGAAGAAAAAGTATGACAAAAGACAGCAAGCAGAGAGAGTTAACAGTAAGTTTATCTGTAGGGAGTTTTTATCTGTGGCATTTTATCCAATTTGATGCCACGAAGCATAGAACAAAGACTTGGACATGGCTTTTTAAATTTAGTAGATTGGAAGAGACATTAAAAAGAAACTGGTTCTCATTCACTTTTAAGGATTTCACCTTAAGGGAAGGTCTTTCAAGGATGCACATGGTATTCTTTGGCCTTCTGAAAGCAAAATCAATTAAGAACAAGACTCGGTTCTCGTAACAAAAAAAATATAATTTTTTTAGAAGAGCCATGAGAAAAGGCAAGATAAATCATGTAACAAAAATGAGTAAATTTTTGTCAACAGCACTGACAAGCCCAGCACAAGCAATTCGTACCTTTGCTAGCTATCTGAGTTCTCAATGCTGGTTCTGCAGTGACTCAGATCCGGGCTTCTATGCAAAAGCAAAATCAGAAACCTAAATGGACCCTGTTGTTTCAACATGCTATTAACGCAGGAGCTTGGGCTTTATTAAGGATTATTAGTGTTCTGAAACACTTCTAAAGACCAACCAGAGCTTTCAACACAGTTGTTTCTGAAGGGCTAGGAAACAGTACATATACTAAGGTATGTAACTGAGTGCACCGTGTCGTTAGGCTTTATGGAATAATTTCAGTCCTCTATTATGTTTAAGACAATTTAATGATGTTTTACTATGTGTGTCCTTAAAGTATTCAAAAAAGAAAAATCCACTGTGCTTCCTTGTAATTTTCCTGCCAATGCATTATCTACCAAAATTAGAGAATTTGATAGGAAATGTCTTTAATCATTGAAGAAGCTTACTAGTCCATGACGGCAGTACATCTACAGAAACATCATCAGAGAGCAAAATCCAACAGCCCATTATCTGGAAGGAAGTCTTCTTAAGAGAAAAAGGTGGAAAAAGTTCCCAGCTGGAAGATGTACAAGTTAAATCACAGCTGGGAGAGGTGGAAACCTTCATTTCTCTGCTTGTAGCCGAGCCTCAATGGCATGACACATGACCACTAGACCTGAAGAAGAAAGGAACTCCTGAAGCACTCAAAACCCACCTGAGCCTTCAAGCTTAAGGAATGCAATCATGAAAGTCTGATACTAAGTAAATCCCTTTGCAATGAGGTGTTAGAAATACAGCTGCAGTCTGGTGCTTCGATCCAACCTAGGAGGTGTTTATTCAGCTGAGCCCATAGCTGTAGTGCAAGAAGAATCCTGCTACCCTGCTACTGCATGCTGGATGGTATCATGCAACAAAGGGGAGCTGATGAGCAAGCCATCTCACTCCTCCTGCTCAGCATAAGGCACCAAAAACCTTTAACGGGTAAACCATCATCATCATCACCACACTTTCAGAAACAAACCAGCAGGGAAAATGGTATTAAACTTTATTAGAATTTTGCATAAAGCAGATTATAATCCACTGAAGAGATTATCCACCTTGCAACACTGTCCTGATACAGAACTTCTGCACGCTAGTCTTCCCTGCATGTCATCTCCCCAAGGGTGACGTGCTAAATCTGCAGGAGGCATGTACCTGACACAGCAGCTTTTACGAACAGATGAGACCAAGAAATTGTGACAATATCACAGCACTGGCAAAATTTACATTTGGAGTTTTTCTGAAAGATTAAGTACCTGAGGATCAGACTGCAATTTACGGATTTCATTTAAAAATTAATCTTTAGTCATCATGGCAACAGAAAACTGAATTATAGCAGCCTAAGAAACAAGCAAAGTACTCTAAAAATTATGGTGGGTTAAAAACACCTAACTACTTTTGAATTCTTAGTCATCTCTTACACTGATATGCAGACACAATGCTGCAGCATGCCAGATTTTGTAGCTGGTTAGATTTCAGTTATAAACAGTCTCTTCAAGTAGTCTGATAATATTTTTTTTTTAATTAACAGAACTCAGAAAACATAGATAAACTATAACTTTTGCAAGTTTCGCCATTTTATTCCCTTGCATAAGATCACATGGTTAGCAGACACATGCATGCTAAATATACTACATACTATCATGGCAGCAGGTCACTTCTGTACAAGCTGCTTGTATTAAGTTTCTCCTATAAGTGACATTAAACTTTAGCTCTGCTACAGCAAATATAGGAAGAGGCTTCACATTCCAAACAACCATCTGAAGGGAAGAACTATGCCAGCAGTGTACTAAGTATGCTAGTGCTACTTTAACCCATTTACTATTTTAAAACACATATGTGAGCCTTGCATTTCTGTTATCTATACTATGAGTTTTTAAGATTCAAAAACCCAGAGCTAATTGGTTTGTCTTATTCTCTTGCTATGAAAAGTTAACTAAAAGGTCAAGAGATTATTATAATACGTGACGTGTAAGACTAATGAGATTCATCCATGTTGTTAACTGGGGAGGATACTCAGCTACACTATAAGTATTTTACTGGTTTATTAAACCAACTGGGTGCACAGTAACTACTAGAACACAGCTGAAATAAGCATCATTGCATGCTGTTCTAACAATTTCATAGCAGATGTTATCTATAAAAGATAGTGACATATAAAAAACTCCACACATTGTCTCTACATATATATTGACATATATAGAAATGCACACACTGGCATATAAAAAATACAAACAAATCTGAGTTGTCAAAATTAATGGAGCAAACACTAGAAATGTTTTATCAGCCTCTGTCACAATGCTTTCCTATGTCATACTACAAAAGAGGACTGCACTACAGAGAATGCCAGCCTAGCTAGGAAAGGAAGGTTAGCCTTTCTAAAAGCTGCCTCCAGACGAACACAGGGGACATTGCAGATAAGGTGCTTCATGGCTTCAGACTGCTGCCTTGGCGAATGCTAAAGAAAAAGGGGAATCGACTTGATCACAGAGGTCAAGAGAGATTAGCAAAGTGCTGGTATTTTGCCAGAAAAATGCACATTAATCCTCTCATAAGCATAGAGGGATGCCTAACTCAAATACTTACCAGTAAGCATGTAATCACAATAAGCTTCAGCACTGAAGTTGGAGGCAGGGGGAATCCTACAGACCTCTGGTACATACTTAGGCAGCTAGCCCATATAAAAATGTCACTGTTGCTACTCTAGTGAAACCATATCCACAGTGGCTGGTTTAAAGTTATCCCATATACCTACTTCAGCTGCAACTGCCTGTTTACGGCGTACTGTAAGCACATTCTGACACTGTTCCTCTTCAGCAGAAACTCTGCAAGAGTGTTCATACATCACTGGTTCTACCTCTCCACTGGATGAGGAATACCTAAGATCAGTCAGAACTATCAACTGGTGACTGAGTTATCCACCACAAAGATAAGCTACAGACACATAAAGAGAACAAAGCAAAGGTACAGGTAATGCTGTAATAAACGCTTGGATTTTGAGAAAATGATACTTAAAACTGGCTCGTTATTCATCCCTTCCTTAATTAGTCCAAACAATAGCATTTATAAACTGACAGAAAGATACAGAATACCACATTTTTACAGAAGAAAAGTATCACAACACTTGCAATGTCAGTCACTCAAAGGTTAAGCACCAAACCATCTGAATTCTACACCATGGTCCTGATATATTGACTAGGTTTCATTTGGCCATTAGAAGTTCTGCCCTAAGGGACCACGTTGGAGGCACCAAATTATCTCTATCATAGCGAGATTTTTTTTTTTAAATGAGCCAGGAGAAACGCTCATACTAGCTACATGCCAAATATGTGCTCTTACAGCATCACACATAAGCGCATGACTGAGATACTTTATCTGGCATCATATTGCCTAAGCACTATCACAGAGAAGTACTCTGCTCGACAGCTTTAACAGCAAATCTGGGCCACCTCTGCACTTACAGATTTCTATGCAGCTGCTGGTAAGAACTCCCCACCCCCCAACCCTTGGGAGCACAGAAGCTGTCACTGCAAAGAAGGAAAAAAAAACCAAACCCAAAACAACAAAAGCCTCCTCAAAAACCATGGTTCACCTCTGCAGAGCTGTCAGAACCGTGAACCTAGCTGGACTATAACATTCCAATTGTTTACTCCTGCTAAACTCTGCATTTGACCTGTTACTGCTTATATATTTAAGCCGTCGCTTCCTTATCTGCATCAGACGAGCTCATTTTTTCATTACGTCTTATTTGAAACTTTTTTTCCATGTTGTTGACTTAACTGCATACCAATCCAACCTGCTGTTAGAAGGTCACGGCACTGCAGAACACCAAAAAAAAAGTACCTGCACATTAGAAATATACAACAATTAAACTGGTACAAAACACAAAAGTAATTAACTTACCCAATAAGCTTCAATAGGAAGACAAAGATAGGAAAAAGGATGAAAACAATCACAACTTGTCTATAAATATAAAGCATATTTTCCATCCTTCTAATTAACACGTTTCTGACTGCACTGTTAAAAACGTAGCTTCTAAATTTCACCAATATAGTAAAAACTAAAACAGTTTTTCTACCGAAAGCAAATAACATTAGGGTGCTACCGAGAACAGTTACTGTCTTAAGAGATCCTATGAAACATGCTTTTACTACGAACAATAAATGTTTAATATTATACAAAGCATTTTAAAAAACATTGACCTTGGTAGAGGACTTTTCTGCAACTGTTTGATGCGTTACAGGTTACTCTTCTTTCAGAAGCAACCAAAACACAACAGAAATCAAAACCTACCTAACATGATTACCAGCAACACACTGCGTAATGTACCACTCTGCAGAGCCTCCATTTTTAAGATTAGATAGCAATTTGTTTTGTTTCTCCAAAAGTACTAGTACATAAGCGGTCAGTTTTGGAGCCTCTACTTTTCAAGATCCCAGGTGGAAAAAAAAGGAACAAAAACCTGTTCATGTGACATACCCAGCTGGCTGATCCGGAACTTTATTCATGACAGCTTTATAAGACAAATCAAAAATAGAAGGGAAGATATTAAGTAAAAAAGAGATACTTAAAAAGAACAGAATTCACAATTCTGGTGTCCTCAGGAGAAAAACACCAGCATTTTAACAGACAAATCTGACAGAAAACTCAGCATCTACTCACCGGGAAGCGAAATGAATGAAAGCTCCAAAAACCAGCAGAGAAAGACAGAAGAGGGATGGGGAGGAATACTTCTGCTTTACTTGCAACTACATTTCTCTCTCTCAAAAACAAAACACCAAATAGAAAACCCACAAATAAAACAGAAAAACAACAAACAAACAAAACCAACAACATAACCCCAGAAATCCAAACAGCTGAAGTTTCACTTCCTGACTCTTCCAGATCCCCACACCAAAAATCATATGCAACATAGCTTCAGTTGTTTACATCACTTCACCTTAGACGCAGAGACAAGGATTTAGACATTTGCACCAGAGTCAGAAAGCAATCAACCTACTTCAAAGGCAAGGCAAGGCATCAGTCTTAAATTTCCTCAACAGCAAAATGCTCAAAACAAGGCAAAGTTTGCCAATAAAATAGCGTCTGTTGCTAAAGTAACGCATTAGCAGACAAGCTCTTAGCCACAGAAGTAGTCCTCCAGCTCACAACTGATTTAGCCTACAGGTATCAACTGGAGAACTGAAAATAAATGTGAAAATGCAGCACTCTCACTAGAAAATTATTTCTTATTTTTTATCTTCCCTATTTTTAAATAGCAAGAGCTGATGGAAGTTGTACTTGGCAGAATTAAGTCCTTAATTAAAGCTAAGGCTTCTCAGTCAGGCTTCCATATGGCTAGGTCAGATGACAACAGAGCTGAAACTACCTCCATCTTCACAAAGCCATTACCAGCACCACCAACCTGTGTGCTGAACGGTTCAGAAGCCTCTGTCACATACACAGATCAAAATGAAACAAACTTTTCCCCCTTACCTTTCCTGATTTGTTAAAGGCCATCTGAGCCAAAACATTCTTCTTAAAACAGAGTCCTCAGTCTAGACCACAGAAAATTTTGGAACTATAAGTTTTAGTAAAAGCCACAAACTTCACTGTAGTCTCACCATCTACATGAAGTATGTACAAAAAAAAAAAAGGAATTTTGGTTTGTTTTTTTTAAGGATGACTGCTTTAAATTTCTCTCACAATTATGATGAATTTCAAGCCTACTTTTGACAGCACTTCACGTAGCAAGGCTAGCTAAATCAACATCTTAAGATGCTCTCACAACACATCAGAGCAGTGACCAACCCACATTTAGTAAGGAAACAAAACGGAAAAAGAATAAAGAGTTGGGGGGTGCTGACTGTCATTTGTTTTACTGGAACATATCAAATAGTTTCAGTATTCTTCTGCTAAAGTCATGAAGAAAGCCTGAAACAGGAATTCACAGCTACAAACCACATGAGAGCACGCGATAGGATGTACCCACCTCAGAGCACAGGGGCACTGCCTCCTGCAGCCTGCTAGTGACTAGTCATAACCCAACACATTCACCCCCTTGCCCAAGGGCTTAGCAGATGACAAATAGAACTCTTAAGACGTGCTCTCCATTAAGAAACAGGTTTGCTCCATTTAGGTGGTACAATTAAAGAGCATTTTGTGACACTGGATTTTCAAGTGGTAGGGATTAAAAAAAAATTAATAATGCTTTCCCTGTGTGGGTATCCCAACATGCCATGGAATTCCACAGCTACATCAAACTAGTCTAAAGGTAGTCTGCATACATCTATCACAATATAGCTGTACCTTTGATCTTAAAGAGCATTTGAGGAATTCTAGCCAAACAGACTTAAAGACTACTTCCCTGAATTTCGTTTTTAACCTGTAAGACAGATCTAATTACTAGTATTTTCCCCATCATATATTGTTTACAGTACCTTAGCAAGTCTTTCAAATAGGTGTTATTAAGATAAGCCAAGGAATTTGATGTATAGGTAAAACAGGTACAGTCTCTAAGCTTGCAACATACCTAAGCAAGCATACTACACAGATCAGTGGGATGCACACGTCTACACAGGGGTGAACAACCTTCTGGTTTTAAGAGACGTTATACATCAATTGCCTATGACTAGCGAAACAGCACTATAACCCAGAAACAAACCTTTAAAACAAACAAATACCACTATATATATATATATATATATATAAAATCTTCCCTCATTATTAAATTGACTCTCAGCATCTCTAGATGCAGTGCATCTTGCTGTGGGCAGAGCATGAAGCCTGGGCAGTTAGAGGTCTGAACAGGGGACAATGCAGGAGAAAAGAGCCAAAGGGCTGGCCACAGGCTGCCCGGGTTGGGTGGGCAAGCGGCGTCTGCCTTTCTCTGCCACTACACCACAGCCAGAGCTCCCTTCACCAAAGCCCTGGAATTCCAGAGTGGCATCTCAATCCACTGGTGCACTCTGGAAATTAAGAGCAGCAATGAAGGTGCAGATCTAAAGCTACATTCATTAGTCTGAACTGTGAGACTTCAATATTTACTGTCGCTTTCAAACAGAAATGTACAGTTTCGCAATGAATGATCGCAGGCATGTTCTCTAAACAATGATAATCCAATTAGGTATCACTCATTTAGACAGATACATTACTTTAATTATGCTCAAATTGTCTCCTATTGCTAAAATAAAAGTTAAATAGTTTAATTTGGTACAGGAATACAGCAGAGGAGAAGGAGACAAAGACTTGGATTAAAAAGCTCACATGAATGCCAAAGAGAAGAAGACAGTTCCCTACACAGTCAAGAGCCATTAGAACCCTTTAGCATTTTTTTGCCAAACATGGTCTAACAATTTTTTTATAGTGTTTTAGAAAGTTTTGCTAAGGCAACTTGTGTCTTGACTACAATACAGCCAACATGCTGCATTATGAAAAAGACAATAGCAAGATCTGACTAATATGCACTGCAGAAAACACATCCACTACCATGGGAACCCTGTTAGAATTCATCACTACTTCAAGCAGTCCACAGGAAACTTCTCTGTGCTAGACTTCCTCTCCTAATAATCTCTCTATAATACTTTAAAGATGTAAACAGTAACTCTGTAACAAGGAACAAGCACACAGGCTATGTCACCAGCTTATGGCATTTTCATCTCAATAGGTCCACCAGACAAAAGGAAACGTGGTAGAAAGAATACCAGAACACCATCTCCACCACTTAAGCCATCGCTACAGCCAAGGATTTATCTGGAACATGGAAACTAATTCACTAAAAACTCATTGTAAGCACAGTTAATGAATGTGGGAAAAACAAGGGGGGGGGGGGAAGTGAAGCACAAAGACACCCCACAAGAAAACAAGGGTTACAAGAAACGTACCAAATTCAGTTGAAAGCTGACTTCTAATCTGCTCTAGAAGCTTCACACAGACCATACTCACATCAAAGAATTCCGTTGTGAAAAACTGAACCACACTAAAATGACACCTATAGAAGTTTTTGGGATACGTAGTTCTAACAGGAAGAGAAGTGAAGTTCCACCTCCCAATCTTTAGTTGTATTGCAACTCCATCTGTAAACGTGGGAGCACCAGCAACACAAAGCCAGGGTTAGGTTAAACATTAAACTACACACGGGACTTGCCAAGTTACGGCCATTTACGGGATAAGCTCAGGAAATCTTGCAGCATATGCAAGACATTAGCATACAGTTAAAACTAGTTTTCTCACTTCCTGCGTGGAGGTAGGATGTAAAATCCACCTGGAAGAAGAACAAAAACACTGTGAGGAGAATTTGTTTCCAGCTACATCTCAGAGTCCAAGCTAGTCTTTCAGTGATGGTCTGCAACCTCACAGCGCTACGTAATAAAACCGTTTCTTACAAGTTTCTTTTCAGAGTTTGAGAGTCCAAAATATAGGACCTAAAAATGTCAACATAGAAGTCTTATTAGAATAAACAGTTATCAACACAAAAATGGAATAAACTTCCCCTTTTAAAAAGCATTTTACATGTTGAAATAACAGAAATACATTTCCTGCTTCAAGTCAAGAGCAGCCAGCATTTTTATACCAAGCATCAAGTACTGAGGACCTGAGCAATCCACCAAACAGCTAGCTGTCTCACAATAAAGGCTGAAATCCACATCTTAGGGGAAAAAAAAACCCATGGCAACTTAGCACAGAAATTGGGTTAGGTTGTGGGGGGGTTTTTGTGAACTTCAGAAAATGTACTCTTCTACAGAAATCCAAAGAAAACGATGTCTTCCAGAAAACATGCAATAAATCACAAGCAGCATCCTGAATTTATTCTATATCAAGTTGCTTCTCCTGCACAGTGACAAGAAGCAAGTATTCTAATCCCTTACTCAATATTGTAGAAGCTACAATAACTGCAGTGTAAGCAGTTTCAAAACTGTAGATTTTAAATGCAGAGCTTACCCTTCAGAATTAATACACCCACTACAATCTCCTTCATTAATACACACAATTATTTCCTTGCCCATATTCATACTGGGGTCTAGGAAAATCAAAATGGAAAAGGAAAACAAGACAATTCCAGAAAGTATTCAAACTCAGATACACAGTGTCAAGTAAGAAGATACATTAATGGTAGGACACATCAGTTGAAAAAACTGAGACTAGAAATACACTTAAATTTGAAACAAGGAGTTAGAGCTAAAATGAGGCTCACTCCCTCTCTAGCATAAAAGTTGATAAACCAAGCCAGACATACTCAAGCCACAAATATAAAAACAGCCTCAGCAAAGGAACAGTCCTAGAACTAAATTCTGTATCCTTTGTATATTTTACATGTATTTTGATTGAAACAAAACAAAAGCTACTTTCTAGTTACTTGAATCGGCTGTTGTCAAAATTCTGAAGGACAACATCTGCAGACACCAACACAGGTGGCTGCAACATTCCAGATCCAGTCCTCAGCAAATTCTCACCTACTCCTTTACTTCTTCCTCTGTGACCCAAACACTGACACATCTCTGTAGGTGCACTACAGGAAACCCAATGATTGGGCTGGCTGTGCCTTCACTGTTCCAATATTGCTAACAGATCAGACTATTTTAAGATAAGCTAATTATGCCAGTGAAGTATCTTATAAAGCCATTAAGATTAAGCAGAAGGGACCATGAAGAATTAAAAGCAGTGAAGTACAGATAAGACAGAAGCAAGAATTGTGATCTCAGCTATTCAAGATAAGAAGCCTGGAGGATTCCTCATCAGATTGCAACTCTGAATTTTAGTCTGTACTTACTTTCTCCTCCTTCTAACAGTTGTGACAAGCACAAAAGAAACTTCACATGAAAGAAAGGCTGTTGTTCCTTACACCTTCAGAAAATTAGTCATTCAAGCCTTAGAAGAACAACACACCAAAAATCTTTGTGGCTTGCTTGTAGGCATTATCTGCATGCATGCAAGACAGACAGCTACAGAATCATAGATGCCTTAAAAGAAATAGATCTGAAGAAAAATCCTCAGATTGTGAGTTTGCTGCACAGAAAGTTTTCAAGAAGTTTATCAGATCATCTTCTCATTAACATTTCATTAAAGGAATGCATGATGGAAAAGCAGGCTGAAACCTCTTCTGCAAACTAGCCAGACTATCTAGAGGAATATTGTGGTAGGTCTTATTACTAAGCAATTCATCCCTAAAAAAAACACGTTAAAAAAAAAGGATCCAGAAAGTTCTCAATAAAACACAGAGGGAAGCCTCACATGGGGCAGTGGGGAGAGTGATTTTCAACTAATTTGTTAGTATCTCTTAAGAAGATATACCCTTGACTTCTCTGTTCCTGTATTTGGAAGGGATGGGAGTGCAGAGGAGATTAGACACATGGTGTTAAAACAGAAAAGTCTAAATGGTTTTGAGACGAACAGGTCCTCTGACTTTCTTTGGTGCAAATAAGCTCCCTCTCCCTGACCTTCAGAACACATGCGTAAGCGAAGCAAAGTGCTGTCTGAGTCTGTATACAATTATGGTCCAAAGTCTGGCAAGGGAAAAGCAGAGGGCAGGCCGTTGCAGTCGCAAGCCATTGAGCTGCTATTCTAGATCACAAGCAGCAAATTCCAAGTACAAATGCTGCAGAGTCAACTCCCTGCACAAAGTCCCAAAACCATTACAGAGTTTTGCAAACAGCATCCTGACCAGACTCTCTGGGAAGGAAGAAGTCACAAATGTTCTACACAAGCCTACCTTCCCATACACTTACAAGCAGACATCGTCAAAATGAAGATCTATTTAAGATTAAACTATATTCTGCTGAATGAATCACAGCCTAATAAGATATTTAGATCAAATCAAATACATTAAAAGCAAAACAAATTAAGAAACTGAATGCAGAGTTTTAAATCATCCTACCCTTAATTTTAGTTTTCATAAAATTAAATAAAAACACTTCAGAAAATAACACTGTTTACTGATACAAGATTAGGGCACTCTCAGTGATAGCACTAAAACCTTGAAGATGGAGCTGTCTATCATCCACAGCTTTCCAGATCTACTTTTCTAATAAAATGAGGTTTACATGATCATAGTCTATTCTCCCTCATTAACAGCTTCGAATTTAATTGGTCGATTTCAACCAAGTGCAACAGTAAAAGTATCAATTCTTTTTAAGACTTGATAAAAGGTGCTGCAGAATGAGTGAGTTAGCAGTTGCAGAGAGCCCCCCAGCAAAGCAGTGGCCTGCAGCAACCAGAGAGGCAGTGGGTTCTGCTGGATCACCCAGCACGCCCCTGCACTCAAGCCACTTCACAAACTGAAGAGAAAGACACTGCATAGATGGGACACTCTGAGAGATCAGGGAATAACAGAAGAGTCAAAAAGTAAGGGAAACAGAAGTTCTGCAAGTTTTATTACCTGCAAAACCGCTACTTTACTATTACTGTTCAAACGCCTTAATTTACTTCCACTGTTTCTCCAAGACATATTTTAATATCACAAATAGGCTATAGTGCACAGAACAAAAAATTCCATATGCATGTTGTCTTTGTTCTTCCCTCTTCCCCATGCCATGTTCATTTGCTCTTCAGCAACCCAGACATAAAGCTGGAATCCTTTTATCTCATGCAATCACACTGGTTATGCTTGCCTAGAGCCAACATGTGAAAGTTATCTTTGATTCTGTGAAGGTTAACAGGACAGCCCACAGACCCTATAATGACTTCCATCTCCTCTAAGATAAAAATTAGAAGGTGAAAAGAAGGAAAAAAAAAACTGGCAGCAAAACCCAATCGCACCCATCACTAACATCAAGTCAGCTGCAGCCTACGCTTGGTCTAAAGCGCTTCTTCAGTCCCACAGCAAGATCTGATGGTTATGCTCCTTCAGAAGCAGCCCCAGGACCCCAACTGCTGCACGAGCGTGTTTGGATCACCAGAGGGTGCTGCAGGGGCTCCTAACATGACTTGCACAGGAGGTTAGGGCTTGGATCCCAACCTTCTCACATTGGACTAATTCTAGGACATCCTCAAAAGAACTATAATGTAACAAGCATGTGACCACTAGACTTGACTTGACAATACCAGAGTCCATCTCCACAACGAAAACATGGGGAATCTGCTAAGAGAGAAAAGCCTGCAGCCCGCTGAACTAGAGAAATCTCATATATAGGGCATGCTAAAAGCATCTGCAGAAAGACTTACTGAAAAGCAGATGAGCTATCAGGTTACATTTCATCTTCCTGTGAATCCAAGCCTCCTATGTAGGTAAACCTGTAAGAACCAATGCAAGTAGGAATCACCAGGCACATCCCTCAGAATGCTAAAACAGGAAGAGCAGTTGAAATCTGCAACTCTCCCATAGCCCTATTTCACCCCCTGAACTAACGCTTGGGCTTTTAAAGTGCCTTCCTCCTATTTTGCATAAGGCATCTAAACGGTGTTCAGGAACGTTAGTAACTTATGTTTAAAATACAGAAATTTCAGTCATTTGAACACTGCATTTTACTAGTTCCTTGAAGCTATTAAATTAGCAGTGATAAGTAGAAACCTTGACTAACATTTAAAAATAAAGAATTAAATAAAATAATAATTTGTAAACTACCTTCTGACAATTCTTGGTTTTGCCCCCCCGAACTGTAACTTGTATCAAACCCATGACAAAGTCTGAGGGACTTCTTGACTTTTCCTGTGTCCTTCACTAAGGACAAGTGCTCTGTATTTCTATCTGATTTTGTGGATTTGGTAAAACAAGAATTTTTAATATTTCAATTAATTCAGTTGATAGTTTCCTGTTACTTTTTTTACTTCTGTTCAGGTGAGTAGTTGTCATATTTGTGACAAACAAGCAGCTACTTAAACCTCATTATTCTTTGATATTCAACAAAGCTATTACATGCTCCACATACTCCCAGTGAATTTTCAGAGTATTTGTGTTAATAACTAGAACTCCTGTAAATATACCCACAGTCCCTGGCTCCAATATCCAGTGAACACCTGCCTCCACCTACTGACCACATCTCCCTCCAGTCACCCACAATTTTGTCTCCTTCCCTTGAAGGAGGAGTTTTAATTTAGTACTTCCTAATGGAAGCCATTGATACTTCTACCGCTGACACTTTTTTCATAGTCAAGCCCCACATCTCTCAAAGCAAAGATCTTCACATGCATTTCAGTGACCAAAAGCTAAGACTACCATTTGGAATCTTACGAACAAAGATAAGGAGAACAAGAGAATAAAGCCAAACCAAACCAACACCACACAAACCACAACAACCCTAATGCTCCAAAAGAAACACAGGAGGATATTAAGGAACCCTCTCAGAGGAAATCCTTCTTTCTTCTGCACACAAAAGCTGAAAATCCCAAAAGCCAACTAGCCACGTTAATGTGTATTATCAAACTCAGTGTAACAAACATAATTTGACAGTTTACAGGCTCAAAAGTTTTAGCAGAAAGTGCTTTCCCTTTCTGTAGCTGTTTCACTCGATCTGTATCTCTTGTTGTAGCTTCTTCTTTCCCCTCTCTTACCCTTAAACCAACTGGCTCCAGAGCATAAGGTTAGACACCTGAATTGCAATTAAAACCTCCTCGTTATGCAATGTTAAAATTAACAGCTTCAAGGAAAAATAAAAATACTTAGTGACTGAAAAATTGACCACCCTCCCTACGTGACAACATAACCCAAGCACAGTGATGATGGAACGCCCCGTTTTCTCAAACATTCTCAGAAAGCTTAGTGGTTTGAAAGCTCACACTGGAAAGGCAACACTTTTTAATTGCTATACACACCAACTTATTAGCAGCCACTCTTGTCAGCTTAGAGTTCTTAAAACAGGATGCATGCAGTCATATCAGGAAGAGGGCAGTTGCTGTGAAAGAATGATACCAAAAACAAGATGTCCTTAATGCTGATAACCTCACAAGCTGTTTCTGAGCTATATTATACAAGTTTTTCACCAGAGCAAGAAGGCAAATCAAATAGAATTCAAAAAGCCTGGAGAAAGATGCCCACCTAAAAACAGTGACTTTTTTTGAGATCTGAGGGAGAAAAAACAACAACAACAAAATAACACAACAATAAAAAACCAAAACGAACTATTGAAACTTTTCTCTCAGCCTCCTGGACTCAAGTACTGCAGTTCTTGTGCGACACAAAAGGGGAAAGTCACCTTATGCTGACACCTTTTAACTGTTTCTTTAAAGGACATTTCCAAGGCAAGTTTGTTCTGCCCTTTATGACCCCTCACCTCTTTGTACATGCGTGTATCTGGGGGTCCCTCAAGGTTCAACTGCTTGCTCTCTTCTCTTACAACTGTTTGCAGTTCTTCCATATCCCATCTTTTTACACTTACAATACCTTCCTGCACATCATAAAGGACACTAAAATGATCTCCTCTGAATTCTCTCTCAACTCTGTCAGCCAGTATCTTCAAGAAAGAAATATTTAATAGCATAGCCCCAGCACAGCTCAGTTACAGATGTGCTTCAATTATTCTACAGCTAAAAGTTTAATAGTTTATCCCCCTTGACCTTCCAAACACTGTGATCACAGAAAATGTCAAGATCAGGCCTGTGTATATTCATGCAGTGCTCAGTCATGATACTGAACACAGTTTGCAGGTATTATTGCAGGGACCAAGATGACACAGCCGCTTTACCTATTCTCGAATCTATGGTTACCTCTCAAACAATAAAACTAAAATCAGTCCAATCCATGGAATCCTGAATTACAGCATTGGAAGCAATATGGTTTTCAAATGAAGCTGAGTTTCAAAAACACTTCAAGGGATTTGAAGCAAATAGAAAAAATCATTCTTCCCCTCTATTACCATCATAAAAATATCATGAGCACAAACCTGTTCTACATCCCACTCTTTCAGGTGATCTCTGAGCACCACAAGGACAGCAAACACATTTCTCTCATCGTTATTTAGCTCTTTAAGTAAAAATACCCAAACAATACTGTAAAAGATGCTTTGTTATCAATGCCTGGTACACAGCTACTTAACTGAAAGCAAGCACCTTTCCACAACTGTGCCTGGCTGACAATTCCCAATGCATGCTTTTTATCTTAATATACTTAAAATAGGCATACAACAGTACTTAGTAACTACTAGTGACTAGTAGTAACTACCACTGGCTAAGCACAATACACTCCAAAAAGCACTTTTATGTTTCTAAGTTGGCCTGTAAGGACTTCATCAGAATTCAACAGCTCTTCAGGGACAGGGACAAATATAACTGGGAGACCTACCTAATTGAGCATCACTAACATTTTGAATACAAAGTAGTTAATTCCCTGAAAAATAATTCAATTAATCACACTCTTATTAAGAGGGATGTATTTTCTTCTCATCATACAGGCACACTTGTTACATCACGTGTGGAACAAAAAGCATAGTGCTCTCTGTAGAAAAGGTTCTATATTCCCTGGCATCAAAATTTAACCAAAAAAAAGAAAAAAAGAAAAAAAAAAAAGACTGTCCACAAACTTTAGCTGTCTTAACATGACAGTCATTCCTGCCTAATTCTTCACTGCAGCCTCAGATTACAGAGAAGGGGAGAAAGGAAGATTAACATGTATACCATTTGAAATATTTCAATTCAGCAACTGTTTTGGTGAGGAGAGGATTGAAATCTCAGGAACAGAGTTGTCTTGCAAGACATTAATTCCTCTTTAGTGTCAAAAGGAAATGAGCACATAATGTACAGGGGTTTATGTTCCTAAAGAAAAAGATATGAGTTAAAGATAAACAAATGAACAAAAAATGCTCACAGAACCATTAAGCAGAAGCCAAAACAACATAGTTGATAAACAAAAATAAGAGTTCCTTAGTACAGAAGAAAAAAGTACCCCTTCCTTTCAATTCCATAAGCACTATCTTGAAAGATCAAGTGTTAAAATAAGAATGTGCCATAGGAGTGGGGTTGTAAGAGACAGAAATGCAGGTCAGATGCTTACTTTAGAAAATACAAAACAAAGGAAACTACACTATTGCAGGCTACAAACTCAACCTTCTATGGCATTATTTATTAGCTGGTACTCTACCACAGAACACATGCTGGAGGAGGGAAGGGCAGTTGTCATATTACACAGCTGAAGTCTGGTTTTAACTCTTAGTAATGCCATTTTGTTCATTTACTAGACACTGTGTCAATAACTTTAAACGTATTTCAATTAGCTGTCCAAAATAGCTTCTGAAGTCTTTCACTGGAAGGTCAACAAAATAACTTGGGGGGAAAAGTCAAAAGAACGTCCTGCTGTAATCTCACAAACTCTGTACGACACCAAAACCACCTTGTAAACATTGAGGGAAAAAGCCAGCTATGTTTAGTTATTCCAGAATCTGACTGCACCTTCACAGACTTCATTCATTTCACATGATAGGAGAAAGGGTTCAACTAAACCCACACTCAGTACCACTCCAGTAACACATTGGCAAGTCCATTCAAATTATTATTGCATTAGCCTTTCAGCGCTAGCAGTAAAGCACTCAAAAAAAGAGAAATTTATTTATTTTCCCTGGTTACTTTACCAGAGATGAAGGAATCAAATCCAAACACAAGACAACAGACCCCAAAATTCATGGACAGAAGTCAGAGAGAGAGATTTCAACTCTTTCCCTTTGAACAACTGAATAACACGTTGTTATGCACGGGAAACATTATCTTTCAAATACGAGAAATGTGAACACTTGAAGTTACTTTTGTGCATTAAGAAGCTACACAGCACATACATCGCCACATGATGTTCCAATTAATTCAAAGGGAGTTTTGTTCCAATGAAAAGTATGCCCCAGCGTTCTGCACACGTTATCAGGCTGCTGTCATAACTGAACAGAGCCAAAGCCCAAGTTTCACACTGAGTATTTAAATCTGAGGTGTTTAAAAAGAAAAATTAAGAATTTGGAACTGAATAAAATGTGCTAAGGTCAATTTTTAGACAAGGTATTTTCTAAACACAGCCATCTCTCACGGAAGGCATAATAAACTGCAGTTATTATCAATTCAAGATATTCCTTATTTCGGCAAAAAACTTACTTCCCAAACCAATATCAATTGCACATTACATACATGGCATGACACTGCCCTCCTTTTACTACTGATGGAGAATTAATCAGCCGTGTTTTGTTATGCACAGCACGCCTGAGAGCAGGCAGGTAGCGAGCGTGGCACTGCCCTTCTAGTCTCTCTGAAGCAGCACTTGGGCCCAGAATACACGGAATGACATCAACAAGTTATCTGAGAAACTTGGCTAACGCTCTCAAAGCAACCCTGTAAAAGCTTTGCTGCCCACATTATCCGGTTCAGGGAAAACTGCACACATTTCAGCTCAAATAAGGTTGCTAAATAGGATAGGTCTTCTGCCATAATAAGCCATTTTATTCTCCAAAATTCTTCTCAAGTTTTAATTCAGCCAAGTCCTTCTCATCTTCCTAGTCCAACGTGACTTAGTTCTATCGATCAATTTATCCTCCTTCATAAAATTCCAACGTTCAGTTATTTCTTCATCCCTTGTCTCGCAGAGAAAGCAGCTAATGTTATGTGAAATTACAGGAATTCAGCTCCAGGTATCTACACATATGCAAAGCATTCTACAGGCCCACTCTTTTACAGAGGTGAGATGTAACCACATTGGTTTAAATACACACTTCCTTGGAGAAAAAGAAGCCAAAGTGCAAGCTTAAGGCCAGTATAGTTCCACCTTACTTTAAGAGCTGCGAACGCCTTCTAACAAATCATTAAAAACACTAGAATTTTCAAACTGGTTTGGATGAGCTGCACTGGCAGAAAGAGAGGCTGCCATCCATGCTAAAATCATTCTGAAGAAGATCCTGTCCCTCTCATTGAAGGATTCTTCTCGTTTACCGATGGCAGTCCTCTTCTGCTACTGGGGGACTACGTCAGCTACAGATTTAGAAAAGAATTATGGAGGAGAAAAATAACTAAGCAGGGCACTAGGTTATTTTCCTTCCTAAATTCCAAACTGCATGCCCTCCATCAAAAAAGGCTCATCCCCAACTGCCCAGCACTACAATAATCCCTCGATATCAAGACAAATTCTTCCATTTTCTTGGTTTTGTTTTGCTAGAGTATAGAATTTTAAAATATCATTTTATAGTTATGCCTTTTAGTGACCAAAACTATTAACATTGTTACAATTCGACCACATTATATAATTGCAAGGCATGGCATCTTGCAGGCATTCTAGCACCTACATGGAAAAGAAAATGATTAAAATTGTAACCTCACACTTTTCCTCAAATGCAAATCACTTGTTGGGGGGAGGAACAAACAAAAAACCCCAAAAAACACACACAACACCACACCAACAAAAACCCCCAAAATACTACATGCTCACATGTAAGAGGTAGCGATAAAAGCTTTAAAGACTTTGAAAACCAGACAAATTATAGAAATGCTGCAGGTTGTTCAAACACTATCTAGCAATAACAAGAGAAATTATCTGTAATAACAGATATCTAGTTCCTAGAACTGAAAAATGAGTGTAAAGAACAATTATGCATTGACAGTTAATGTAATTAAGTTGGAAAGCTCATGGCCTTCCTTCTGCTACATAAAAAAAATCACCAGACTATGAAAAAGGTTTAAAATAAATACTGTGTATATTACCAACTCCATACCCCTCCACCTTTACTACTGTTTACAAATTATCCCTTTCTGTTGCTCCTTTGCACTTCCCAGAACCCGGCTGTTCACAATAAATCTAGGCTTTGTACGACTACAGGACACAGCGGTTTTTACACTAAGCGCTGGAAAAAAAAAATCTTCTTCCTAATTTTTTTTCCCCCTACAGAACTCCAGTTTCTCAACTCCGAAATTAATCACCTGTCAAACAAGTCACTATGGCTTAGTTTTCCTAAGCCATTTCATCCTCTTTGCCACCTAGCATCTCAAAAGCAAGTAAAAATTTACTGGGAAACGTTAGCTCCGTAAACCCGAAGAAATTACCGTCTTTGCAGTCGGAAATAAAAGTCTTTTTTTCTTGTAGTCACGACTTAGGCACAAAGCGGCTGAACGCAAAATCCTACAGCCGTACCTTCAATCTTTTCCTCCTCTGGACAAAACATCCTCCCGTTTACACATTAGCGAACAGTTCCTCCTCCCCCAGCCACACACCTCTGCGGTGTGCAACTACTCCAACAATTTCTACCTTCGCCCCCTCCTTCCCCGACCATTTCTTTTCCCTGCCGTACACCACGGACGGGCTCTTAAGACGGGGTTGTGTTCGTCCCCTTTAAACCGCGATGTTTCTTACCCGAGCAGGCTGCCGAGAAGCGGGACAAAAGGTGCTTCTCCTCCCCGCCCTGCCAGCCCCACGCAGCCCGCGCAGAGAAGTTGGCCACCCAGGCGAGGAGGATCTTACCTCAGTGCTCCCCGAACGGCAGGGCCTCGCACCCCACCCTCTCTCCCTGCTGCACCAGCCCCCGGGCAGACTCCGCCGGCCTGGGCCGTAAGCGTCCATCCTCCCCTCGGGAGAGCGGTGCAGGAAGTTGTGCAGAGGCCCCGGCCGCGGGGAACTTGCCCACCCGCGGGACCCCGCGCCCGCCGCCCCCGCCCCTCCCCCGCCCGCCCCCCGCACCAACTTCCCCGCCGGCGGCGCCCCCCGCTCCGCTCCGCTGCGGTGAGTACGGCGGAGCGGGGAGGGGACGGCAGGGAAGGGGAAATCCTCCGACGCCTTCCTTTCACCCCCCGCCACCTCCAGCCGCCCCCCTGGGCGACTGCCCCCGCCCGTCACCCGCTGCCCCTACCTCCAACCCCGATCGCTCGCCGCCCTCCGCTCCGACCCTCCGACCCTCGCCAGCGGCCGGAGCCGCCAGGCTCGGGGAACGCCCTCCCGCTCGCCCCTAAAAGCGGGGACCCCCCTCGCTCACTCACCCGCCCGCGTCCCCTCGCTCCCCGCCGCCGCCGCCGCTCCTGCCTCCTCCCCGCTGAGGCTCCTCAGGAGACACTGACACCGGCGCACGGATACCCGCTGGGCGCTATTTTTGGGAAACAAGGCCCAATCGGAGCCGGAACTACTTCCCCTGTCACACTCTCTCGTCACAAGCGCAGCCGTCTACGAAGGATATCCCTCCGCCCTTTTCTCCTGTCAGCTCGGGCGCCGCTGCGGGCGCTCACCCGAGCCACGCAGGGACTGAGCGAGGCGGAGAGAGGAAGGGAGTACGAGGCGAACCTGCGCCCGGCGGCGGGGCTGGGAGCGCCCCGGTTCGAACGTCCAGCATCGCCGGATTATTTTGTTTCACCATGGGGAGCGGCCGGGTCTACATTCTTCCCCGCCGACCCCGTCCCGCGGCGCCGCGAGCCGATAGGGCGGAACGGCGGAGTGACGGGCGGGCAGCGCCAACCACAGCGCGAGCGAGCGGGCGAGCGGCGGCGCCCGCCAACGGAGGAGCAGTTGGTGGGCGGGGCGTCATGAAACGTGGAGGCCTTGAGTGACGGGAGAGCGCTCAATCAGAAAGGCGGCGAGGGAAGCGGCAGCCAATCAGAGACGAAGGGGCGCGGGGCCTCCTTGCGGAGGAAGCCCTTGCCCGTGCCCGCTCCTCCCAACCTTGGCGGCGGCGCATGCGCGCAGCGCCCCGCCCCTCGCGCCGCCGCCGGTGACGCACGAAGCCAGGGCCACCTCCCGCAGGAGCGGCGCAGGCGCCGAGGAGCCTGCCCTGGATGGGCCGGGCCGGGCAGGGCCGCGCCGAGCCCAGCCCGAGCGGCGATGTGTGGAGGGGTTGCCGGGCGCACCAGCTGCGGCGGGGCCTGGGGGCGGGACGCGGCTCCTCGCCCAGCTCGCGAGCTCGTTCCCTCCCTGCCCGCCGCGGTGCCAGGCGGTCGCCATCTCGGGGCCGCGCTGCCCCCTGCCACGGCCCGCCGGCCTCCTCAGGAAGAGAAACGAGGATGAAAGCCCCGGCTGAGCCGGTGCGCCCGCTCTCATCCCTCCAGCAAGGCAAACCTTGCTAAAGGCAAACCCTAAAAGGGTCCAGAACCATGGCCCCGGGTTAATTAAAACACGTCTTGGTAATTAGCCCCTCACCCTCTCGCAAGACCTGCTCACGAGAGGATGCAGTGGGACGCCCACGCCAGTTCCCACCCGCAAACACCGCAGCTGCCTCTCTCACCCTCACAGAAACCACCACCACATATACATATATTTTTAATTACTTTTTTATTATTAATATTTTTCTGACTGGATTTCTGTGAAAAGGAGTGCTCTATGAGGACGTGAGCTCTGTCTTCACTTTCAGGCTAAGATGACAGTCCACCTTGGTTTCTCCTCCATCCCTCTCCACATTATCTTTGTCAGAGTTCCCATTAATTTTGCTTTAAGTAGAAAAGAGTACTCGGGAATACATAATAAAAGACATAAAATTGGCGTCTTTCTCCTTCGCAGAAGGCAGCAGCTGAAGAATGACCCAAAAATAAAATTTTGATGATAGAAAGATACTTGCCAGAAATCATCCGTGCTGTACAGCTTCTCCAGATTTATCCTGCAAGATACCCACAGCCTCAAAGCAGAACGATGGGAGCCATTTCAAAGCACTAAAATCACTGACAGAGAGTGCACATCTCTGCTTCAGGACATGGGAATCAAAGGTGCTTTGCCTGGAAAACAGAAATCAGAGGGTGTTTTTTCTATCTGGGAGACTGTATCATTTAACTGAATACAAAAAAGTAGCTCCACAAGCAGTTTAAAAACAGGATGCAAGAAACGATGATAGAAACACCCAACTTACAGTGTTATTAGCACACCACTGGAAAGGCAAAAGGTAGATCCTTCAAGATCGTTCCCAAAAAACCATACATTTCTGTTGTCTTGTTTCCAAACATTGAGCTTCAACGGAAGCAGCAATTGACAACTCACAGATGTTTTGAAGTTCAGGATTTATAATGTATGGTTCACTTGGGATTTAAATATACAGCTGGTGAAGAAGTTGAACAACTTCTGAAACACTTTTCATTCAAAACAAGTGCAAGATTATGAACTTGTTACTGTGCGTGTAGGAAAAAGGTGTGAAAGACAAAGAAACAACAAAATACAAATAATTGCCACCTACTGTTGTATTTCCAAGCTGACTGTTACTGACCTGTAATAATCTGGAAGGGATTTAAATACACACAGTTTCCTTACCATTCTTGACATGAACAGTCTAATATCATTGATTTTTATATGAATAGGGTTTATTCTCCTCTTCCTCACTATCCCTATCATCCATAGTATCTGTAAGGTCCGTGACTGGAATCTAATGATTAATACCATGAAATCCTCTCATGAGCAGAATATGCCAGAAAAATGTTAAATAAAATCCTGAATTCTTTAAGTTATAAAAGTCAGTGGGAATCTGAGTGACGGCAAGGCCTGAGCAAGGACTTCTGGATATACTCATTAATTACTTTCAGTATGTAATCATATTATTCTAAGCTGGCAAAAATAGAGCAGGAAGCCAACGAGATAAATAATTGGTTCTAATCTGTCCCTTTCAGTGGCACTACAGGAATAAGCATAGCGTGTGTTGCTCGGGGGATTTCTCCATGTGCCTTCCAAACAATAGCTGAGGGGTAGAGAGCAGCTTCTTTCCCACTGAAATGCATTCCTCCCGCAACTGAAACTCTGCCCCACAGAACAATTGAGAAGAGGAAGCGCAAACCGTGGCACCCAATTGAAGTTACAGATGTTGTTTTCCATACGCGATGATGTGCCGCTGCATCTGCTACCGCGGCCCCCCCTTGGGACTGCCAGTGAAAAAGAATGGGTGGTGGGGAGGTCACAGATGTTCTCACACGTCACAGTAGCATAAAGGAAAAATATCACCCCTCAGGGTGATGCAAATAAAAATCGTAGAAGAATTTACATATCGAAATGACTAAAATCGCTACATGACTCCATGGCCACGGTCTGCACTTGGTTTGATTTCCAGGACAACTGCAAAGGCCAAATGCACCTGGATCATCCAAAGGATGCAAAGCTGTAGATGATGAAGAAAAATCCACACTGCAGAGAATAAAATGATGGTCTTTGTAAGACCATAGAAGCAGCAACATAACAAAGCCCCAGAGAACATCACACTCGAGTGTCAATGTGACAAGTGAAAAATTATCACAAGCATCTGCTAGGGCTGCTCTTGAGAAGTAACAACTGAAGTAACTGCTGAACACATTTCTGCCCATCTTAGAACCCACAGACTAAAAAGAAGCACCTGAAATCGTTTCCCTTGGCCAAATAGCAGGCAGTGTAATTGCCATGATATCCAGGGCGAAAGAAACCCAGAGAAATAACAAATACAAAGGAAAATAATGGGGAAAAAGGGACTCAGTATTCTTAATTTTAACTAAATAGCCTCACAGCTGAACAGAGCGATCACCCAGCAGTTGTTATGGCAATAAAGCTTTCCCTTGCATCTCTATTCCAGTGCATTTCCACCCACCCCTTCAAGGTATTTTGGAGGCACTACCACCAAAATCATATCTCCACTATCTATTAACTTGTATTTTAGGACCTTCTTACAAAAGGCTCCAGAGACATACCGTGGCCTGTTGCTCAGGCCTCCTTTCAAATGTTCCTCATATTCCAGAAATCAGCTTTTCCATCTTGTGTCCTGCAGAAAAATTCTTAAGTCTCTTGCTTCTAAAGGTGAACTTTGTACAAAAAAAGCCCCTGAAAAACAAAAAACCACAGGACTTCTAAAGCTATAGATAAGAGGAGTAGGGGATGTTATGTAGCTTTGGCATATTTGCCGAACAATTAAGTTATCCTTCATAGGGAAGGAGGGTCTAAGAATAAGCTTTTCAGAACAAGGTTTCTTCAAACCGTCGGCCAGATTAATTCCTAACATTGTTTTGCGTACAATGGTGGAAATACTCCATGAATGAAGATTTTGTAAGGGGCTACTCAGTGCAACAAAACGAAATTGTACTCCTAGCCTTTCAGGATGGGAACTTGTTAGAAACAAAGAATAGGAGCAGGGGGGACTCCCACCTAGGGAGCAGGAAATCAGCGAGGAGCCTTTCCATGAAGGCTTTGGGTAACCCTGTTAACCCCATAATGACCACATCAGTACAGACACAGACTTTCACTCTCGCAACCCCGGCTTGGAACAAACTCCCGTGACCTCCCTGTCTGTGCCCAGCAGTATTGCTGTCACGCTCCTCTTTGGCTCTGGTGTCCTGCTAACAACAGATATAATCAAGTAAAGATTTCCTTATTTTAGTTAAGTTCAAATTGCCTGACAATGTACAAATTAAATTCACTCAATCCATTTTATAAACTGCCCTCTGTGAGCCACTGATCTTTCCACATCGTTATACGGTACGCTCAGCAATCTGATTGCCTTGGGAATATTTGTTTTTCCAAAACTTGTGGCCAAGGTACATAAGATTAGATCAGACACAGCTTGTCTAAGAATGCTGTAATGTGGGTGTACAGTATATTTGCTAGTTTTGAGTTACAGGTAAAAGTTCTCTTTCAAACCCTTCCAGCCAGGGGTTCGAGCTCAGTTAGCTGAAGTTGTCTGTTGCAGCCTTTGGCACTTTTTGTTTTGTTGGCCTTCTAATGCTGGAGGATCAACACGGGAAATGTTTGTGTGGTGTGTCTCGCTGCGCACGCGCCTGAGCCATACCTCAGCACAACTTGGGATGTTTTATAGGCCCTCACAATGACAGAGCACAAGTCGCGCCGGGATTCACGCTCTTCTGCTGGGATTTTCTCACCATTCTGCCTGTTAACGGGACCCAGCAGCTGGGTTTAGGAGATCGGATATAAATAGCAACATCACGCTGCGAGCGAGCTTCTTGGAAAGTAAAGAAAATATGTTATTTAATGCGCTCTGACATTTGCCTTTCCTCCCCTTATTCCTAAGCTGCATTTCTGTAAACACCCATAATGACAAACACAAAGAAGTTGACTTCTTCACGCGGACACAGCAAGTCCTGCCTTGAGCCCAGGAGATGATCTCCCGCACAGCTTACCTCTCCTCGGCCAGACAGCTGGCAAATCCTGCCCGGTAGGAAAAGGAGTCACAGCGTGGATGGAAATTCATGCTTCCAACAGCATCCAAGATTACAACCTTTGGCATTTTATTTTCATGGTTGCTCGATGTTGCTTCAGAAACTTCCTGCTTTTGCCATATCTTTCCATTCATTAAAACTGCAGCTTGCAATTAAACATTCTGACATAACATAGCTGAGATTTTTTGGCAGCAGCCTTAACCAGAGGTTTTCAGAGTTTCCTGCAGACGGCTTTAAATTTTCATATCCTCATGAATGCTTGCCACCTTCTTTTAATAACTTGAAAAAATAAGCTTATCTTAGGAACTTCATTGTTTCTGTATTTCCCCAGCACTCATTTACTGCTTTTAGAAATGTGTCATGCACATGTATATTTATAGAGAGAGCAAAGTGTACATATGCACAGTATATAGTTTGACATCTTATAGAGAACACACAGATTGCTTAGCAGATCTAAAGAAAAATAGTTATGTTCAATATTTTTGTTATTAAAAAGTACTTTTCTGATGGTATTGTATTGTTTCACCCCTCTAGAATACAGTCACATTAACTACATCATTCGAAAACTGCAGGCCTTCACCTGTTAATAATTTTGTAACTTTATACATACTATGACTGTCGTATATTGCAACACTAAACTATTTCTATTATTTTTATGCAACAAAGTATTTCTTAGGATAGATCTTGCCCACTTTTCAAAGAGCCAAAAATCATTTCAAAGGTTTGGAAAGTTATTTGCATTGTTAAGGTGTAGAATATATTTGGAGACCTGTTCAAACACTGCTTGCCATTATCTCTAATACAGATTTGAAATTGATTTAAAAGTGGGTCTTTTGAATGTTCAAACTGACCTTAAAGTCTTTTTTCTTCTAACATTACCTGGCAAATAAATTCTTAAAGGGATATTATCAATTTAAGAACTGGGCTTTAGTCTGGAAGATTTTCCAAGAGATTAAAGACAAAACGTCTCCTTTTTTCTGTAAGTTTAATTTCTATATTTGACAGCCGTATGCGTGGTCACTATCCCATGCTGTTAGGAAACAAAAGGGACAGAAATAGATGTAGGAGACCATAATACCTGAAAAGTCTTTGAACTACTTTAAAAAGTAGATTTGAAGTTGATGGGGCCTCTTCAAATGACAAAAGACTCACGGAACTCTTAAAAGCCAGGTAAGTTGCTCCTGACTTGTGCAGAGCACCCTCAGCTCCCACTGCAATCGGCGAGCACTGCTCTTAAAATCTAACTTTGAATGTTATTTTTCCTGCATTATCTGTTTCACCATAAACTCCACGGTCCAAATTGCCCATATGAAAAGGCACATTTTATTGCCCTGATCTCATAAGCTTCATATACAGAGCCTGCAATGGCTCTGCCTGACCCGTTATAATGAACAGGGCGTAACAAAGAAACTTTTAAAGCAGATAACTTAAGAAATAAAGTTCAATTCTTAAACTCAAGCAGTTTACAAGGTGCATTTTAGGTCTTTTGTAATGGTGTCCAGACCTCTCAGGAGAAATGTGGCTTGGGTGTGTTTCCCGTTGATTTTTTCGGGTGTAGGTGTGGGATGATTGGTCTGAGCCCTGCAGGATAAATAACTGACATCAGCTTCCCTCCTCCCTCTGGCCCTTGCAGGTAAAGGCAGAAATGCCCCTCATCCTGTCTTGGAGATTTTCTTTAGTTTGGAAAACAAGCCTTAAAAATTTAACCAGAGTGTTAACGTGGAGCAACTGGTGTGCATTTCTGAGTTCTGTATCTGAACAGGCATTTTGTTAGGGGGTTTGTGGTTTTCTTGGCTGTGATTTAGGATTATTACATACTTTCTCAACCCTTTACTAAAAATATGCTCGGTTCTAACCATGAAATGCGGCAGCACATTTGTTGCAATCTCTGAAAATGGTTTCTTATCTGTCAAGCAGTTTAAAGACAAACTGGCACTGAGACAGCTCACCTGTTTCCTATGGTTACTTGATGATAAACGGCTTCAGAGACCCCGCTGTTGCATCTAGGACAAGTGTTTTGAGACAGAGCTCTAATACACATGTAAACAGGTCACCTCTCGCTAAAATGCCATTTCATTCCCAAACCCAGCCAGCTGGCTTTGGACAGAAAGTTCTTTCTACTTGCGTGGGCAAACTTTATCGCCTTCCCATCCTTTCTCTCTTGCTGTCACATTACTGCAGAGGTGGCAGTGGCTGATAGCAGCGAGAAGCACTGTTCAAAACGTGTCCTCGTGAGCCAAGATAATAATGCCTGGTCCTGCAGCCATGTGTTGAATCCATGCGTGCGATCTCACATGAACTAACCAAATGCCTTTCCTTTCATTATGTGGAAGTTGAGAAAGATTAACTGAGACTGAGCTCATGTTATTGAACGAAACGGAAAAGCATCCAAAGTTTTCGTGTTTGTTCCCGTTTCACTGGCCCCAGTCCTCATTTCAATGGGTCTAGACTGATCCTGCACTTGGAACTTTTGTATCTTTAATTTCAGTTTAGAAAACACTGTTGTGTTCCTCGTTAGGCAGATGCAAATTTCTTCTTAGCTCTCCCACAGGGTGGAGTAAGAAAGCTAGTGTTATCTGAGAGGAAAGCTGAAAATTTGGGATCGTTGGGATTCTTTTATTATTTGTCTTGGAGGTTGGGTGTCTTTTTTCCAATGGTTTTGAAGAAAGATGCAAGTTCATCCTTAAAATGAAGGTTCTTCATACTTCTCTGTAAAATACTGCGCTACAAAGTCAATGGAAAGTCTCTTTTTAGTTCAAAGGTTTGAGCTGTAAACCTGCACCACCTAGGCAAAGAGTAAAATCTGCACTAGGTAGAGTTCAGCTGCTGTAGACGTGGTTTAAATCTGTTTTATTACACTTTGTCCAAGTTGAGCTGTTCTAAACTAGGTTAAAACCATTATTCCAAGGGAAGCCAGGCTCTGCATTTATCATACGTAAACTATACCTTCCCCCTAGGTACAAGAGGACGAGGCTACCTCAAATCACCCAGCATTACATGCAAGTATGCACACGGAAAAAGCCGACACATAAGGACTTGTTATCCCCACGCTAATTTGTCCATGTGTCCATCTCCGTAGTTACACTTGTTTATGTAACACCAGTTTAAAATTATACTTTCAGGGTCTGAATACATGAATGAGTGATCTCATTCACGTCCTGACATGCTTGACAACTTCCCATGCATCATCTGAGCCACGGTAATTGACCATGTGTGTTTGCTCTGCGCCTGTGGCCATCTCGGGTGGAAGAAACCAGTTTAGACTTTTCTTTTTCTTGGCCCCGCGGTTAAGCTGACACACTGAACCTCACGTTCGCTGCAGGCTAAAGAAAGGCACGCTGCACTTACTCAACTGATGTGCGGTAACTCGTTAAGTTGCTGGAACTGGACAGCGTGCCTGAGCTGTTGGTTAAAATGGGATAATTAAGGGTATAAATCAGGTGTTAGTTCAGTTCAGTGAAAGTCAATTAGGAATGGATTTGAGGTAAATTGACACAAATCGCTCTTAGTCCTGAATAAAAGTGGCTACCCAGCACTAGCTTAACTAAATCCAATACCGCTTAATCTAACGTAAATGGAAAGACTTTCAACTAGGCGTAAAAAGCCAAAAATCTTATGTGCATTGCCTGGGGCATGTGCACACACTTCAAGTAATAAATACAATTAGACATAACCCAAGAAAGTGAGCCAAATTCACAGCTATCTCTGCCGAGAGAGAGAGGTAGCTGGGAAAGCAACAGTACCTTCTCTGTCTCTCCGAGCAGATCTGGTACCCTCTATCACTGCGCTGTCTCCGAAACGTGCACTCTGCCATCAGTTAATAACGAGGATGTAACAATGCTGATGTGATCCCGGTCAAAGTCAGTTGTGAACAAACATGAAACAGCTGAGTTTGTTTTCATTCCTTGAGCTTGATGAAAAGTATTAAGGATCACAAGATAATAAAGATACAGAAAAGTAAATCTAGGTTTCATAAATTTTAATAAATGAAGTGTTATTAGTAATTCAATCTAGCAGAAAAACTCCTAAGGAAAAAAAAAAGCAAATAAAGCTTGATTTTCTCAAACGGCTTCTCCCTTCATCTCTAGAAACTGTTGTTGAAATTAGGGAAGCATAGTTGGGATTAGTCATATAGGGACAATTTGTTTAATCCTTTACCAATGGGAGATTGAGTTGAATGAAGGAATTTGGTCCCCTAGCCCCCATTTCCTGGCTGATTTATCTCTCCTAAGGAATTCTTTTATGGAGAACGTCCGTGGGAAGCTAGTCTAAATTCTTTGTGTTGTGTGAGATTTTAGAAGACTGTTATGGATCAGCATCCCACTAGGGAGGACACAAGACGCATATGCACAAAAAAAATTCTAGTCTTGCCCCTGTGACATACTAAATAGTCCTAGCAGCAGGCTCTGCTTAACGTTTATTCCTCTGTGGCTGTTGAGAACCCATAAGGAGTCATCCTGCAGCCTATGGGAAGAAATGTAGCCCTTTCTCATGGTAGTTACTTGGCTAATCCATCCACAGTAACATTACATCGTCCTCCACAGTCTGGGACTTGTGCTGTAAATGCTCTTTGCAGTTGCATGAATTTTGTTCAGTGGGGCTCTTCCCCCCGTCTCTCCAAAGAGCACTGTATGCACACTGCACAGTTGCAGCAGACCACACATTTGGGGAACAAAAAAAAAAAAAACCAACATATTATTATCTGGATAATTGAGTGTTGGAAAGAAAGTTGCCTCCAGCACTTTGTCCAGATTAAAATCTCAATCAGTACTATTATCTGGGAAGTATCTGCAGTGACACGTGCATGCTATGCATCTCAGTCAGCAATCTGGCCCATAGCATTTGCAGAAGCTGTAGCAATTTTTTTAATGACCCTTACAAGTCCTCCATTTATTCAAAAGCTGAAATGCTACTCTATGTGAGACAGAAACTTCTAAACCAGCAGATTGAAGTACTCCATGTAAATTGAGCAATTTCAGCTAACACATGTCGACTACACCAGAGCTGCCCATCACCCAAGCTGCTGCTCTGCGACAACAAGCATCTGAGGTACTGGAGCTTGAAGTTAATCGAAGTTATTTATTTTATCATGCAGAACTAAGCCATCAGCCATTGCTCTCACAGACACGGTTTTCATCTTCCCCCTCAACCAGAGTATGCATGCTTTCTTCAGAAGAAAATAAATGTTATGTACTTAGCCTTAATATTAACCTTAAAAGTTCAGCTATTACAGCTGATGTTTATTCTGCCTCTAGTACCAAATTATGCACGCAAGCATAATTTGGGGATCACTGAAGGAAGAAAACCTAAACCACAGCTATTGTTAATTCAAGACCAAGCACTTTTGTTTGAATCAACATGAAGTAACCATGAATGTAAGAACTGTAGCTGCTTTCCTCTCATCACGTTAGTGATCTGAAAGGTTCCTTCAGAGGATTATTATTTAAGGAGTGGTTCAACAGAAGAGTAACTAGTTTTAGAGCGCATACTGAAAGAGTCAGAACGAGGGAACTAGCAACAGCAAGCAAAGCCAAGCCATTTCCCCAGCACCATTTCTATACCCTACCACCAGCTGTTTCTTTTTTTCTGATGCACGTTTTTGTTCCTCCATCACCAAGAGTCAAGTTATCATTGTTACATGGCTGTAAAGTTGGACCCGTTCCACTGACTGTTGATAGTCATTGCCTCCAAATGCCCTGGGGAGCCATGTTATACTGCATGCTCCGTGTGGCTCCTTCTAAACAATGTATAGCTGATCCCTTTCTTTCACGCCAGCTTGCTCGTGAGCCATGCGGCAGTGTAACGGTTCCAACTTCCTTCTGTGTCCTGAAGATCTTGGCTCGAGACTTGCTTGTTTGCCATGAGAAGGTTCCAAAATAAGAAACACATTCACTCCTGCTCCCTTCTCTTCACATGGTTACATTTAGTCTTTCTTTCAGTGCTTTCCTCTCATCACAAGGCTGACAGTAAGTCTTACTGCAAAATATAATTTATGTACTGTCCCAAAAATTTGCTCGTAGTTGAGCTTTTCTTGACCGATCTGACTTTATAGCCTATAGCTTTAGGTGCATCTGATGATTCCCTCTTTTCCCCTCATTGTTTTGGTTCGTTAGTTTTAGCACGGCTGACACAAACAGTGCATTTCAAAAGGCATCTTTCCTGTGGGCTCTGTTTACTCGTTAATGTGGCTAAGCGTCATCTGAAGTCCTGGGTGACAGCTCGCCTGGCTTTAGATTGTGGCATTCCCATCCATGATTTATTGTATCTGAAGGAAAGCACAGTTACATCTGTAGGAAAGTGAAGAAGAGTCATGGGAAAAGGGGAGTTGTTGGAGTTCTGGCTGTGAAGGGAACTGGGGAACTTGACATTTAGGTTCCTGCACAAGATGTAATTTCCAGCTGAATAGCTCAGGCACTTGCACGGCTTCACTTTGGCCCCAGCTGTGTGCTAAGTGCAACCGACATCTCTCTTAAAAGCCACTCACAGCAACCTGACTTGATGTGACTGTTTTGTTTTCAGTAAAAGGCAGAGGAAAAAGTTGCTTTAGTAAAGTAGCTGATAGCCCACTTGAACTGGATTGGAATATTTCATCCAGGCCACTCTGCAGTGAACCAAAGTAGCTGGGAAAATGGCAGATGAATCTGACAGCTTGCAAATAAAGTTTTACTGGAAACATTGCACATTGAGTCAACGGCCGGGTAGCTTCTGGTACTGAATTATTGGTACGATCCCAGTTCTTTCCAATGAATCACATTTTCCTCAGTTCAGGATTAATCAACAAGTCATTCAGATGTATTCTCAGACAATAAGCAGTATGATATGGATGTCAAACTATTTTAGGTCAGACCGTTTTCTATTTTTAGCTTATCTATTCCATTATAGGACTAATGCCTCCAATTCAGAAAAGGCAAGTGTTACAAGATACAAGGAAAATCCTGACGCCATGGAGGGTTGCTGAGGGTTATGCTGTTGACCCTATTAGGGCCAGGATTTCACCTGATGGGTCTGTTTTAATTAAAGCTTCTTCCTGTTCAAATTGTAGTTCTATCCTCAGTAACTGAGCCAGTTACTCAAATTCCTGCTTTTAAAATGCTTTAATGTTCCAGAAATGTTGCAGATGGGGGGAACATAAGAGCAGGAGAAGGGGGCTACATGTTTTGAGTGAAAGGTAAAAAAGGTCCCTGATTCACTGCATCACGATACTGCCTAGGACAGAGTGTACTGCGTTCTTAGTCTTTGCTGTGAATCCTTAATATCTCTGGTATTATTCTAAGATAAGCAAGACTGAATTGTCCATGTATTTACCAACGTAACTGCTTTCTTCTATTATATACAGTATGTGTACATATGCACATGTATGTATGCACAACCACAGTGAGTCTTCATTAACATTCAATAATAATACATAGTGAAATAGTCTTCAAAATCAAGACAATTAAAAAGAAAATATTATGAGGAAAACCCAGCAAAGATACCCATCCAAACTGGAGACAGCCTTTCTTCTCAGTTAAGAGTTGGCTTGCACAAACCCATTATACGTGCACGTACACCTCCACGGCTCAGGATTCAATGTGGACAATCAGGTGTCACGTTATACAGCTCCTGCAGAAACTCACAGAGCCAGTGAAGACTGGATTCAAACCCTCCCTGTCCCTAACGAGTCACTGCCAGCCAAAACAGAAAAGAAACTCTGGGTATGCCTACAACAGGGATAGCCAACTGGAGGCCCACAGAATTTGGATCAAGCCCACAAAGCTGTTTTCTTTGGCCACTGAGAAGCTGGCTGGCTCTGATGCCAACCATGTGCTGTTGCTCTTTGCGCTTGGGGCAGGATGCACAGTAAGTTGTGTCTGCCTGATCTTCATGGGGTTAGCTACTTTGCCCTAATAGATAATAAAAATGGCTTTCCAAAACCTAAGCATGTTGACTGTCCTTGTCTACATGCTTTCCTGCATGCAGATGAAAACTTGCTTTCCTCATGGTCTGAGCTGGCCAGAGCCCTAAGCCCAAGCTAATATCCTGCCTCTCAGCAGGCCACAGTAATTTGGGCATGCAGCACATTAGCTGCAGCTACATGGCTTCTGGTTCTGCTGGACAGCGGCCAGAGTAAGCTCGTATCTGCCTTCAGAAGACCATGTAGACATCGCTTATGTAGCTGGTAGTCAGAAGACCTATGACAGGAGTGGAAAAATACTGTTCCTGCCCAGCGGAAAGCAAGAGCATGGCTTGTGCTTTACAACCTCTCAGTGCCTTTTCCGAGTTCTGGGGATCTTTACTTCTGACCAAGCCTGCAGAGTCTTTAGTTAGGCCTAAAAGACAGCAGACTGCCTTTGCCAGTGTATGCCAAACATACAAATGTCCCCACAGCAGATCATGAACTACCTGCCTACTTGAGATTCAATCACTCTCAAAACCCTGCCTAATTTCTTGTATTAAGCTTCCTAATCTCCAGGCTATCATTCCTTTTTAAACTGCCCCATTGATTTAGTAGCGTCTTTAAAAAGAGCATTAAAATTACTCCCCCTCTGCAGCAGTGCTCCAGTTCATTAATTACTTCACATTACCAACATAAAACTTGTAAAGCGAAAGAAAATTGCGGCACTGACTTGCAATTGCTACCCCATTTTCTGATCCCTGAGTCGGGGACTGGCTGCGCTCCACAGTTACAGCCCCTGCCCTCGACACTCGCTGCACAAACACGCTCAAGAGTCATTCGTTGCTTTGAAAATAATGACAGCAGCACATTGTGTATTAGGGCTCCTTACACTCCACCTGCAAGAAATCTCTTCCTGGCTGTAACAATCTGAGCGCGAATCGGCTTTTAGGGTAGTTTTGGATTCTTTACAGACATTTTCTTCCCTCCTTTCTCAGAGGAAGGAATCACATGGCCCTCCAGTCCCTTTCCTCAGCCATGCAGAATTACTCTCCTGTGTACATAAGCAACAAAAAGATCTATTTTCTTTCAGAACTATGCAGATGCTGCAGACTAAGCGATGGCTCTCCTTACTTGTTAAGCGTTATGAGCAGGATGGGAGGCTAGGAGGTTAACAAACATCAGCACTACATCCCCATTGACTGTACTTGACTTCAGTCCACAGTGGGGGTGGGTGGCACGCTACAAAGTCTGACTCCAAGGCGTTTGTGTGCCTCGGTGGGAGCAGCAGTGCTGAGAGCACCTGAGCCTGTGGCGGAGGGAACACGAACAGGGATTGAAGACTGGTGCACAGCCCGGCTGTAGGAGCTGTCCTGCTGTTCCACATCCAGCTCAGGCACCCAGGGATCTCCCCTCCAGCTGCTGTGGGGATCCTCTGCAGAAACACCAGCCACTCAGGCTGTGCTTGCCAGGGTTCACCTTTGCCTCTCACTTCAGCTTTCCATGACGTCCAGCTTGTTCCCTTCTACATTTCTCTCTCTAACTGGGAAGCTTGCAGAGTACAGTTGAGCATCAATTGACTATGCCTCAGTCTTCACAGAAAGGGAAGAGCAAAGTGATCATCTTCCCCGTGAGTCAGTGCTTCTTGCTGGAGGATGCATGACTCACTAGTCCCCACTCGGCTGCCTCCCTCCCCCACCGCTGTGCTTCACCTTCAGGCTCTCCTATTCCAGTCCCACCTTTACAAAAATCACCCTGTTCCTTAGGCTTTCCTGCCATTACCTTCTTTGCTATAATAAGCTTGGGGACAGAGAAAGCTTCCCAGCAGTCCTGTTTTCACCACTCAAGTACATGTCTCCTGCTCCCTCTGGACACACAGGCAAGCTGTGCAGCCACAAACCTGTCTACAAAGAGACTTCCAAGTCAGGCCTATTAGAAACAGCAATTCCCTGCTCTAATACATTTGTTCTGGGCCACAGGTAAGATCCCAGTGTTCTTCAGCTTCCCCCCCACCCCATTGTTGTGATTTCTCTGGGGTATTTCTGTTGAGAACCCACTCCCCTAAGTAGTTATGAACCTGGATTAAGGAGAAGCAGTAACTGCTGATTGAACCAAGAGGAGAATCAATGAGCCAATGTTAGAAATCAAGGAACAGAGCACTTTCCCCCCATCAGTTCCAGCGCGATGGTGATCGCTTTTTGCTTCCAACTTTTAGCGAGTCCTAGCTATTCACATCTTACCCCACTGGGTTAATTTTCTTCCCAGAAACAAAGTACAGGCTGCTTGGGATCGTATCAGGAAGCAAACAGGCGCATGGATTTTATGACACAGGAAGGACAACCAGCTGTAACGCAGAAGTGGGGACAGGAGAATTTAGCAACCTTTACAAAGGGAAGAAGGTAGGTTTGTTGGGTTTTTTTACCTTTTGGGACCTGTAGAAGATAACAGAATACAACTCCTTGAAATACAAGCTCGTGGATTAGTGCTGGGTGCCAGATTTGCAGCGCAAAGATGCAGATTGTGGACTCCAACCCAAGCAGGGCTCCAGTCAGAAGTCACCAGCAGCATCATTTACACCTGCTGGGGAGAGTGGGAGGAAGAGCCCTTACTCTTTTGTGGTGGGGTCTTTAATGGATGTGCTTATCTGGAAAGAGGTCCAGCGAGAGTTCAAGCTCTGCTTGGGGCCTCTAATCTGCGATCACCATGCAGACAGTAACTGCAACATTTGCTTGGTAACGAAGGTGATCTCTCCAAGGGGAGGGTCTTGCCCTGCCTCAGCCCACGCCATGTTTTCCACACAAGAGAGGCAGCTCAGCACCCCATGCTCTCTGGAACATGATATTTTTTGCTGGCAATAATCACACGCTGCCATCATTAGAAGCAAAACTTGGTATTAGCCAGCCAGGCATGGTTCCTTTAGAAAATCATCAGAAAACAGCTAAAAACCCCAAGCTCCAGCATATTTGTGTGACTTTGTAGGGAGACTTTGCGACAGCTGGAGCTGGACTGCTCATACCAGTTCCACTGCACACCCCAAAGCCAGATAGGACAGACCCCACTGATGGGGGATCTGTAAGGGGACAAAAGGCACAAAACCCGCTCATCCAACCCCAAAGCTGGACGAGGAGAGGGCACGGCCAAGGCATCTAGTGGATAGTGTTATTCAGAGAAAATTCCTCAGCTCTGTAAAAACTGTCCCTGCCCGGTGGAAATGCCAACTTGGTAGCAATTCTGCTGGCTTCTGTCTTGCAGTGAAATCTTTTGCCCGGAGGTGACTGGGATTAGCTAGTTAGAGAGCAGCACACATGACACATCCTTGCCACAGCCCGAGCGAACAGAGTGCACTGCTCAGAGCAATCCCTGCCTCTCCCTCAATCTTGTACAACACCACGCACACGAAATAAGGCACGGTATAAATAACAGCTCTGTCTCCCTCCTGCTCTAAAATGCAAGCAATTTAAAACAGAAGCCTTTCTTACAGGGAAGAGCAGAAAGCGAGTGTTTTGAAGCCACTTTCTTCTCACTTGTTAACATTAAGCCCAGCCTTCTGCTCATAAATAATGCATACGGCCTCTTTTTCCACAATTACATGGTAGTGTCAAATTCCACACTCTGCCTTCCCAGAGTCACTTTCTGTCTCTTCTGGAGACAGCGAGGCCCACTTGGACGTCTGCAACAGCCACAGAATCATTAGACTGGAGGAGGATCCTTTCCATACACCAGTTAAAAGATACACAACACCTTTGTCTTGGAGTTTTGCTAATCATCCCTCGCTGGACTGAAATGCTGGGTAGCAATGTGTTTACAGTAAACAGGTTTTGCCTTATCCCAGCATTCACGGCATAGATTCCACATAGACTACAGAATGCAAAGATGAGCTGGGCAAGAGGGTCACTGCCCAGCTCATAAACTGAAGCACACACAGCCGAGAAGAGAGGAACTGAGACAATGCTCCTGCAGGCCTAGCTGGGACACAGGAAAATCATGGGCAATTCAATTTGTCAGGTGAGTCAAAGATGTGAAAACAAGAGAAAACAACTCCTCCTCTTTTCCTGCCCACCATCTTTTTTGATTAATTTAAACTTCACTTGTTGAGATGAGACACCAAGATTTCTGCTTTGCTAATCAACAGCTTGCTGTCTATAGATACCGACTCATTACAGAGAGGCTGGCTGCTTTTATGCCTTAAACTAGGCAGACAGAAAACGTTAGACTGAAGTATTGCATGTGAGAGATTGACAACATTTAAAACCTAGATGGCCAAGCTACTGATATAATTTCCATACTCATTAACCATGACATCTCCAGTTCTCCCCCACAGCATTCTGTCAGATTCAGCCGGACCAAGAACCTGTCTTAGCTGCCAGAAATCATTTATTTACTCCTCCACAGACTGGCATCGCCTGAATGTACTCTTACCCCTCAGAGCAGAAGTTTATAGAAATCTCTTTCCCATTTCCCAGCTGTGCATCTTGCCTTCCCTGCACACACACATGGTCTATTAGCTGTCCACAGCTATGCCCATCTAGCTGGCAAGCTGCCTGTTCACAGGCTGCTCCAACAATTGCCCTTGAGCATAAGCCAGTGCCAAGTCCCCTCTCTGGAGTTCATGCTCAGTGCTAGCACTAACACGACCGTACTGGATGGCTTCGTCCTGCACGCTGCTGACAACGACCTCTTAGGGACCCCAGGTTTGCTGATGGCTACAAGCTCCTGAGCATTTTCCAGACTAATATTTGCCAGGTTGTATTGTCACAGCCATCTCACAGACCAGCAATCAGTCAATAGCAGAGTTAGGCTTACAAATACAAAGTGACACAGAAATCTAGGACTCTTGTCATTCCTGGTATGAAAGGCTGTTTCACACGTGATGTGACACCAGAGAACAAGCACAGCCACAGAGGCAAAAGGTGGGTGCCAGTCTCGGCCGGGAAAGCTTATGTGGGCATTTTGAAAGGGAAGAAATTTATCTGGTGGGTGTTAAAAGGGTGAGTGACAGCATTTCCAAATAACTTTTCTTACAAGGAGAGTAACTTTATCCACTAACAAATCCCATCTCTGAACAGGAAGCAGCGTCCAAGGCTTCTGAACATGGCCAGGGTGAATGGAAGAGCATCAGAGGGTCGGTCACCCTCAGTGCTTCATGGATGAAGTGCCATTTGCTTTGTAAAAAAAAAAAAAATATATTGACTAAGAAAGAAAAGAAAAGAAAGGAAGAAAAACAACCCTGTACCACCAGCCTAGGGCATTCACCTGGAAGAGGGCACAACTAAGTTCTGGTCCTGACACTGCAAGTGTATGATTATTGCTACCAAGTGCAACAGCGTCAACAGGAAAAAAAAGTGTTCTCACCCACCTTGTATCTCTCAGGAGAACAAATCTTGTCAGCAAAGCCACAACACACAGGCCAGGCTATCAGGATGCCTGAGGTGAAGCTCTCGCTAGCGCTGTGTTCCCTCACAAGGCATGTTCCCTGGCATAAGAGGAGTGATATATTAATGGCACATATCACGTACCATTGATAACTGCTGGCCATCCCACACACAGGCTCATCGTAGGTCAAATTACTTCTCCTGGTGGCAACGGACTCTGCTCATGTAAAACAAAGATGCTTTGCTTTACGTTCTAAAGCTGGAAGAACGAAAATACACGTACATCTTAAAATTTTTGCTTAAAATATGAAACTGGTCCAAACGCTTCAGATAGAAGCTGCTCAAAGGAACAAAGAAGTCGTCTTTCTGACAGACACAGAACCCAGCCAGGAACAATGGGGCTTAGATTTAAAACACAACCCAGAACTGAGTTCTTGCAGTTCCTGGAAAATATGAGTACTGGACTGGTGCATTTTTTTATTCACTATTATTATCTCCCATAGACATTCATCCTGATCTTAACATCTTTATTGTCCACATAGAGCAAGTTTCCTCTCAAATAGAAACGAATGTTCCAGTAAATTTCCTTAGACAAAAACATAAAAATCAAGCAAAAAAGACCCTTTTATAACTTTTTAAAAAACATACACTTCATGTTGTGATTCAAAGTGCTCTTTGTTTCAGTAAGCAGAAATACTGAATTTTACAAATAAAAAAATAAAAAAAAAAAAGCAGAAGTGAGAGAACGAAAGCTTCTGTCATACACGGGTTAAATAACAATTGCAGCCTTAGTTTCAGACACCAAGAGGCCAATACTAGGTAAAGTCAGGGTTGTCGTTTTGTCCCAAGGACAACAGATCTTCGTCCTGAACCGTGCGGTCAATACCAATAAATATTCTGAATCTTGTCATAAAATTTTGAAAAACCTCTATCAGGGACACAAATATAGGACCTTCTGCTTTAAAACGATGGCAGAGTTAAGTTAGATGCTACCGTTCCCTCCTTAGAAATGTAAGACAATCGTTCCGCATGCTATTCATCTGATGTGAAAGATCTTTTTGTCTGCATTACTCTTAAATCCTTTTAGCTGAACTCGTTAGCGATGGGGACAGGGAGACCAGTATTATCTGAAAGCCCTCTGTATGCCACCCTCTGCAAGGAGAGTCACAACCCTCTCCCAGAAAGGGAGCAATGGCCAGAGCATGTGTCAGCGTAAGGGCCCCTGTCCCTAGCTGAGAGGGGAGCTTGGGCACCTCTGAGCCCTGCATGTCTCATCTTTAAACGAGGCTCAATAAATCAGCCCTCCTGCAAAAATGTTGTGTGACCTCTGGTGAGAGATGCAGTATAAATCCACATGAACATTTCCTTTTATTATCAGTAAATAGTCTTGGATTGGTTGAAATTGTTCCTGCCACTGATATCACTGATCTCTGAAGAGATAAACATGAGCTGATTGATGACTTGTCTGCAGGATCTATTTCAACCACCCTCAGGCAGGATATTTTCCATGCGGGTAATAATAAATCTTACTATTGAATGTCATCAAATGAAAGCAAATTATGTTAAAAATAGGCACAGTTATGTATTTCTTATTATATAATATTGAGAAAGATTTTTCAACGATTGGAGGAGCTTTCATTTGCATGCACGATTTTTTGTGACGGAATCCTTTTGCCTGCTTTTGATATATATTTTTTTAAAGCCTTGAACAGTCAAGCCATGTAAAGGGACTATCTCCTGAAAATAGCCTGTCATGTAGTTAGGCCTGGAAGATAAGTTTCTCATCACGACTAAGACTGAATAAGAACAAGGTCCATTCTCCACAGCTACCTGGGCTGCCTTTTACTACAACTTTTAATGTGATATTTTCGGGTATCACTGGGACTATTTGGTCCCGTTTATTTGCACCCTTTCTAGTCAGCTAATAGAAAAGGTTTGAGGGGAGAGCTGTCACTCACTCTTACCGCTCTCAATTCTTTTCTAAAAAAGATTGTAGAGTTCCAGGGAAAAGTTCTACCTTCATAATGAGAACAGCATTGAAATTGTTCATGCCACGTTATTTGTATCAAGCTCAGAAATAAAGAGCTAAGCGACTTTCTAGGACCTGTTACATGCAATAAAGCAAAAGCTTTGTACCAGGGGGGCTCCGCTGCGGAGGAATGAAAATGTGCAAGTCTAAATCTCACATTCAAGATGTAAGCATAAGAAAGAGAGCTGTGAAGACAAGATTATAGGTTGTCCACTTACCAAATGTCGCATTTCACCATCATATTATCTGCACAGTATCAAAAAGAAAATCTTTGTCTCTAAATGCAATAAACCAGACACAGAAAATGTGTAGATACAGCAAAAGGACTAGAGAGAAAAACTCATCTGAGGCAGCATTTCCCTGCTGTCTCTGTCCTCAGTCCATGGAGACCAAGGAGTTTGGGCTACAGCGCTTGGGGAGAAAGGTGATAGTGAAAGAAGCAACTTGAGGGAGAAGCAACAACTTGTTAGGATATGCTCTGCACAACAGCTCATCTACACAAAACCTACTGCTCCGTTCTGGGTGTAATTTGTGCAAAGCAAAGATGTCGAGGAGGAAAAGAGAAGGAGAACAGAACAGAGATAGGATAGCTGTGTAATTTAAAGGGAACGTATCACTTCCCTTTAGGATGGGATAAGCTCTTGGATGTGCTCAACAGGACCAGTGGGTGATTTTGTGAAGACTGGGGAAAGCCAGGTAAGAGTTCAGAGGCCACAGAAGAGGAGACTGGTACTGCCAAAATGTGACTCAACCATGGATTTCATGAATGGAACACAGTCAATTTGCCATTAAACTGAGGGGCTAGAGCACATTAATTAATTCAACGAACAACAAAACCAAATCAGCGTGGAGAAGAGGATAGCAATCCTTGTGATTTCACCGGCCTTCAGGCTGCCATGGAAAGCCTTCTTCCATAGCTGAAACGGGAACTGTTTGATTTTTATATGAACCTGAATACTCAGATGACAATTTACAGTCTTTCTTGTTATAATTCAAGTACTGCTTTAACATCCAGGTGATGCACCATGAATATACATTGAGCTCCCCCGGAAGGAGACATTTTATGCCTTAAACTGGTTTGAGCCTACAGACTGTCATCACAAGGAGCACAGACTACACACACTGGGTGAGCTTATAGCCCTCTTACTAAAGAGAAGCATCATGTGCTGTAGCTTGAAAGAGGGCACTAAATTAACCCCCTAAGGCTGATTCTCCTCTGACATTTAGTCATTAGCTTTGTGCACCTGAATTGTAAGAGAGAACTTTCATGTTTGTAACAGAGCTGAGAGGAGCTTCACAAAGCTCTCCATGGATCACAAAAAATCTTTTGGATGTAAAGCTATCAACTCAACACTGGCCACAGGAAAGTTAAACAGACACCATCAGAAAGGGTAGAGAACAGAGATGCTAAGTTCTTTTCGATAGCAAGACCATCTTCTATTTTTATATATATAAAAAAATTGTATATATTGAATCAGGAAAAGGTGGGTGTTTTCCAGGACTGGGCTCATCATGCACACTCCTGGTGAGACAGGATTGAAGAAAGCTCCTTTTCAACTTGAGCTTGCTGGGAAACTTGCAGCATGAACAAGATCTGGCCACGCTCAGTTCTTTCTGGGCAGCACAGCCAAAGACAAAAGCATTTTTCAGATCTCTCAGATTTTGCTTGGACTTACAAATCTTGGAAAACAGATTCTCAAGACAAGCCTGCTCCTTCTCTGTCTGTCACTGCTCACTCACCTCATACAAGTCCAGATAAAACCATGCAAGTCCAGTACCCATAGTCCAGTCACAGCTGCTCTCTCTGACTACATGGCCATGGCAGTAGCTCTGTGCTGTTAATAAATATCCAGGGGTAACTACACACCAGAAAATTTTCATGAGATTAGACATCCCCAGTGGGATGGTCAGAAGCATCCTGCTCTAGACAGTCCAATTCTAGACAAGACAAAGCTACTGAAAAACTTTGGCCCTGTCCAATGCGATTTAAAACCTACCCCTGCTGTGATCCTCCAGGCAAACCCAGCAAATATTTCTTCTTCAGCACATCTGACTAATGCAAACTATAAGGTCGTCTCTGCTATTAGCTTGTGGCTGAGAGACAGAGGCACTTTTCAGAAGCCTTCAGCATGCAGTCTACAAGAAGGGAAGAAATAAGACTTTGGTTTATTAGCTTGTTATTCTCCAATCCCAGCTATTACAGGACAGGAGCTATGTTTTTGGTGGATTCATTCAGGGAACATTTTCTCCCTGCCCACGTAACTGTGCTGCAGACTGAAGCCAAAGCTGTATGGGGGGTTATAAAAGCTGCAGACATTTTTCAGTACCATGTACAATGCAGTGCTTTAAAAGTGGGTACAAGCAGATGAGCCAGCAACAAGGAGCTGGCTTGACCTGTAGGAAACTATATCCGACTCCTCATTGTACCATAATGTTCTCCTACAGTGTCAGCAAGACCCGCATTGCAAGATACAATTGTGAGAAGGGAGCAGAAAATTCAGAAGCATTCACACAATCTGCCATTTACTCTTCCAGAAAGCAACTTCTGTGGTTTTGGAAGGGTTTATTTTAGCCTCAGCCTGAATAAAATGTGGCATTACTCCCTGACCGTTTCTGAGCAGCTCTCCAGCATCACTGACACATACCAGCTTTCCATGTACCACTGCTGTCATTTCACCTGCAGTTCATAGCACATCAGCCTCATCTCTAATACACATGTATAGTAAAAATCACCATGCCCAGAGGGACCAATTTATTTTTCCATCACCTGTAGCTTCCTTCATATTATGCAGGAAGAAGCTGGCAGCTTCTAACAAGGAGTGTTATGAATAGCGTGGTAACGCCTTTCTTCATCCCTGTTAAATTTCTCATTTCATCTTGTGAAGTCAAATCCTGGTTTTTGCACAGTCCCTAAAACAACCTACATTGATTATAATTGGATCTGCAGTTGGACTGTATGTATTGTATCTCCAGTTTTGCAGATTCATTACCTGCTGCTGCTGTCGTCCTACATTTAGATACTTATCCCACTGCCCTAGAGGTTGTTCTGGCAGCTGAAGGTTGTGACAGTCCTGACACAATACACAGGAGAAGTCCCTTCAGTACAAAAGTTTCCTTTCGCTCCTGTTTGACCACAAATTATGGCTTTTGCTTTGTCCCTGTATGTGTATCAGTCCTGCTGCCCCAGCAGGAGCTGAGCATTCAGACAACTGTCAAATTGCAGGGAAAAAGCCTGGTGCACAGAACAGGATCCAATACAGTGAGATGGCTTGTGATTTGTATTTTGTGTTATAGGCACCAGTAAAAACAAGCCAAAACATCAATGGTCTGACCTTGGTGAGATCATTTACATGTGATTTGAAAGCACAGTAATTCTGACTTCATGTCTGATCCCACATGCTGTTGGTGCATAAGGAATAATACAACAGAATAAAACTCAGTAAAAAATGGCGAGGCTTCACCCCAACAGGCAAAGCTGCAAATTGCACCATGATGGATCAAGTCATGGCTGCTGAGGATCTCTTAAGTATTCAGACACCTTTGTGAACCCTATGACAAATTCAGTCTTTTTTCTTCAGCTAAAAACAAGAGCCAAGCAAGTTTCTCTGGTATGAATACTTAGCCCATTTCTGTTGCTGCCATCTATAATGGCCAATGTGCATTCCACACCAGGCTTTGGAAGGACAGAGGCTGCTGCCCAGCTTCGCACCCCTGCCGCTCTGCTCTCGGTAAGTAACTGAGGTTACTTCACAGAGGAAACAATGGCATTATGGACCAGAACACTATGTGTGTTGCTTAGCCATGCTGTATTGAAATCACAGCTTTCTGGAGGACCACAGGTTTGTTCCCACCTATTTTATCCTGCTTGATCACAAACGTATCCCAACAGTGCTTCACACAGGTTTCTTATTGCTAATGCAGCCCCTCATGGGATTATCTAAGTGCTCTTGGTACAAGCCCTCTGATAAGCCTTGGAAGCAGCCAGCAGCACATCTAGTGCTATCAGCAATGCGTTATGAAAGGAATGTGGTGGCCAAGTGCTGCCGAGTCACAAGACAAAAACCACCCCGGTGTTTACAGCAGGGTAGGAAATACCACATTAAAACAAAAAAGCATGGCAAGGGAAGAGTGCACACTTTGGGGGGGGGGAATCTAAACCACCTCTAAGCTCCTGGTTCCTTTGTCATTGAGTCAGTACATTACAGAGAAGATTTGTTTGGAGTGAAAGGCTTTTTGTGAAGCCTTATCATGGCCTTTAGCAGACAGAACTGACAACCCTGAAGTGGCAAAAACCACTTGCCAAGTGCCACGCTCAGCGAACAAAGGAACACAACACCACGCACCGAACAGCAAACTATCAGCTCCCAGGGGGAAGTGTAATTTTCACATCCAGTTTGCTACACCAGAGTGGGAGAGAAGCTCCAACTGTTTCAAATTCATGTGTCAAGTCAATCACAGGAACAGATAACACTGGAGTTATATAAAATTTCGGAAGGAACCCCCACCCACCACCTGTAACACTCACTCGCCACTGTCAGAACAGCTCTGTAACTGAAGACAGCACTGAAGAGAAGTCGTCTGCAAAGCAGATGATGGGATCACTACAATTCCATTTTACATATGAACTGAGGCAGAGAACAAGTGTTTATTTTTGTTCCTGTCAGAACAGTATCTGAAAGTCTCCACTGGACTCTGACTGTAAGTGCTAGCTGCTTGGTTTATGTTTAAAAAAATTTGCATTCGATCCTAGAAACTTGAATTTTCAACAGACTCAGCAGGATCTGTGTGGAAGGAAGGAAATAGTAGTGGTTTGCCCTACAGATTGCTTCAGCCTTTTTTGCTCCAAGGCCTTGCTGTCCACCCCTAGGGAAATCAAACCAGATCTGCCTAATTTCCTCCAAATACCTTAACCAAGACCCTCCAAATGGAGTGATTTTTGTTCAAGTAAACAGATGGTACTGGTGTCAGAGCTGGGATGTCAGAAGTCAAAAGCTATGTTCAGGAGAGTGGGTCTGAGGACTGCAGCCTCCCTACCAGCAGCCAGGGACAGTCTTGGACTTTCTGCTGGGTACTGTAACAAAACGAGCTTATTCCTGCCCACACCTTATCCAGCCAAACAGCATTAACAAGAGCTTGGGCATGCACTGAGGAGCCGAGTCTCTCCAACGTTCTCCCCACAGAGAACTAGGAGTTTGCACTAGGGTAATGTCTGAGCCCAGGCAGAAGAGGTTAATGTGAATGGTACTTCAAAGCATTCTTGATGCTCAGACCCATGGTCAGTGCAGAAACTCACTCTAGTCTCACCCCTCGATCTTCCCAACAGCCCTCCTCTCTTCCTTTGTACGCAGGCAGTGCTAAAAATCCACAGACTGGAGTTTTACACTCTGCTGTGTTGCAGTGCACCAAGGAGGAACCACACCTGCCCTGATTTCCCCATCCACCATTACCCAAATTAAAGCTATACGCCAGTCCTGGCCTCTTTCATAACCACTGTGTGAGAGCAAAGGGAGAAAACCACAAGGGAACAGATGCTGTGGTTTGAAGAAAAAGGGAGAGAGAAAAAGAAAAAGATATCATTGCTCTCTGAAAGCATCCAGAAATGTTTCTATTCAATTCATTCAGGCCTACACAAGATCAGGGAGAGTGCAGGACCGCTGTGAGGAAAATCTAGGTCACATATGATCACAGCAGCACAGCTGCCATCATCTCAATGGCCATGTGAAGCGAGGACTGCAGCAAGGACCTCTGCTGAAGAGGGCTCTTTTTTTTTCCTCCTCAGTCCAGTTTTATAATTTCCTCTCATTAAGGTGTATTTTCCGGCAGGGCTGTGAGTACATTGGGTCTTCAACTGGGGTGAAGGATTGAGCTATAAATCCCAAAGATGATTCAGTAAGTGGAATTTCTGTAGGATCGTTTAAATAGTTTATAGGCTGCCAGGCAGGATTTTAACCTTCTAACAGTGACAGGAACAGTGTTACTTTCCTGCTCTTTTGAATGCCAACACATTTCTTAGTTCTCTTTGTTTAATATCTGTTGTGGAAAGATACACATTGCTCCCATTTTCATTAAGGAAACAGGAATCTTATCCTATTTTAATATACCTGTGAAAACTTACTGAAATTCTCTCATTTAATGCTCCTTTTTAGTTAAATACACAGGTCAGACTCTGGTCCCTTCCCCCCCTTCAAGCAGAGAAGTTAAAAGAAATGCATGCACACACAATAAAAAAAAAGAAAAGAAAAAGAAAAAAAGCAAGAACTAGGACAACGTATCCCCAAACCATTATATTTTTTTCTTTATATTTAAACAGCCCCTCCATCACCCTCCCTTCTCCCCTTTTCTACACCTGAATAAAACCAGGGAGGATCTAAAGACCAAATACTGAACACTCCCGCAATTCAGAAGATTAGAGGGAAAGGACAAATGTTCATGGGTGCCATGAAGTTAAGCCAAGCATCTTGGAGCAGCATTCATTACGGAGCTCTGCCAAAACTCCCCGCGCGGGCAGCTGGAGCAGGAGCAGCTGCACGCCTGGGGAGCAGGAGGAAGTGATACACAGCACAAGTCAGGAAAATAATCCACAGAGGGGTCTTGTCGGTGGAAGCGAGGGCGTTATAGATAAAGCATTAATAAGGATTTGTTCCCCAAAACAAGCAGCCCGGACAACAGAGCAACAGGAAATCAAATCACCTCACTGCAAAGCGACTGACTCACACCTATTGTTAGACCTGGCCATTTGTCTCCCAAGGTTTTCTAAGCCTGATGCTGCCACAGCCCTTTCCGAGCCCTGGGACAAGTACAACTGCTTCCAAGCTTGGGGGAAGAGCAGTGACACTCGAGTCATGGCTGCTAATTAAATACCTTTGTATGTGTTGAAAAGACAGACATTTTAATGCATGGCAGTTGCAAGACAAAGACCTTATCTCAAGTAACTTAAGTAATGTGCCTATTTCTGGGGACTAGAAGTGATGTCTCTGCTAAGATATTAAAAAAAATCGGATGTGAAATTGGTCCTGGCCTGTGATCTTGTGTGCTAGCTAACACCAGCAGCACGGCTCCCTCTCGGAGGTTTTGGGGGACTGGATGAAAGGGAGTGTTAACCTGTTCCAGTGACTCCAAGGCTCAGATTTTGCAAGTAGCCGGGCAGCGCTGGGCCCATGCATTAGCGGGTTTGAATTCAGAATTCCAATCAGATGAACTAAGTAACTTTCAATCTAATTAGGAAAACAGTGGGGTTTGTTCTTAATCCACAACCATTTAATCTTCCGATTCATTAGTTGTGCACAGACTCTATGAATATGTATATCTGGAAGGAAAAAAAAAGAATAAATGCTTTGACCTTGATGAGAATGATAACACACATATAAAGTAGGTGTGCACTCAACTTTCATCACACTCGCTTTATTATGTAGATTCAACAATTCCTATTGCTCTGAATCAGGCTATTGAGAGTTATAGGCAATCCCGCAGCCAATTAGGCATCGGAGTCCTGATGAACCATGGAATCTGTAATGATTATCACGGTATTTACAGGCAAGCTGCCTCCTACCAATTTGCATGCAAATAAAACTGTATCTGTTTTCGCAGGCTGTACTAGGCAATACCTACACCAACAACTGGGTTGGGGAAGAGAGGAAATCTAGTCAAAGACCAAAGATTCAGAGCACTAAAAAGGATTTTGGTTAGGATCTTGAATATACTGTTTCAATAGATCGGTGTCATTCTTGCAATCATTTATGAAAAACTATTCAGACAATGTTGGGAAGAATTTCCTTTTACATTCAAACACATTCAGACACATTATTTCTGGTGCAGAATGAGGATCTCTACTGCCAGGAATATTTCCCCAGTTTATGACATTATTCCATACCCCTCAGAAAAAAACTCATGCACAATTTTTCTGTTTTTCCTCTGATTCCCTGATTCACACTTTATTTCCCCTTTTACTGAAATTAATGGGGGGCCTTCTTTTGACTGCAACAGAAAAAGGATTGCAGAAAACATCTCATTAGGTCTGTCGTGCTCCTCTTGCATTCAATTAAAAATCTCCCCAAACTGCCACTGGCATCTGCCCACACTTTCTACAATGGTAGTTGCATAACTCCTACTGGAGATAATGGGAATTAGGCTCAAGCACCTGATGCTTTTGGGGCACTACACCTGGAAAATTATTTCCACATGAAACATGTGAAGCACAGACACTGGTTAGGCTAGAGCCAGCCCTCAAGATCAGGGGCTAGAAAAAAGTCTGACTCAAGGATCTGAGGTGGACTGTGGTGTAGCTGTTGCTGAAAATGTCCCCCTGGGAGCTGTAACGAGGCTGAGGAGGGATCAGAGAAAAGCAGCTCCTGTTCCCTTGCCCTCTTGGGTTTTCATCCTAGAGGAGATCAAGCTGTCGCGTCAGAGAGGTCTAGAGACAGGCAATGGGGCCAACTAAAGAACACAGCAAGGGAAGGGGCCCTAAACCTCAGTCAGGCAGAGATGCCAAGAAGGACCATGTCTGAGGACTGCAACCTCCTGTTGCTTGCAACAGCTGTGAGGATGAATAGAAAAATGCTCTATGTGAATAACCAGGCAAATCTACCTAAAAAGGGAAGTGCAAGGCAAAGAAGTCAGATGACTCTTGTAGATTGACTGGTAGAAGAAAAACAAGGGCTGTATTTACTTTTGCTTCCTTCTCCTGTTCAGCCATTCTGTTTCTAGCTGTTTGCTGGCTCCGTTATTGTTTATTTAGAAAGCCTCCACAAACCAAAAATTCAAAACACATCCCCAGCTTGTGACACAAGACGCTGCAGAAGTGACTTCTTCACTCAGCAATAAAGCAAATGCCAGCAGAGAAGAGGGCTTTTTCAAGCAAAGACAGCATTGCCCTTAAGTGAACCAGCATCTACACGTGCAAAACCTTCACCCCAAGCGGGGAAGACCTTTTAACTTGACTCTGGCAGTATCAAGGGGATTAAGGGTACCATTTAACTCCGTCCAACTTCTCAGCTAACAGTATCCTTGCACGCACCTCCACTTCTCTTTCACAGCACGGGGCAAGTTCACTTGAGCCCGCTCTTAAGGCTTTTATCTTTAAAGCCCATGTAGATAAAAAGTTTAACAGACCATGGAGATGCAACCTAAACCTGCCCCTCTAAAGTAACAGGCTCCAGCTGCACAAGGGATCAGTAATGCCCAGTGCCCCACAAAGCCCAGTGCTTTCATTGAGAGATCATGGCCAGTGCTGGCCCTGTGGAGCTCGACCTGCCACATCCACAGCAGAGCAGGATTTGTCCACCCAGCAGCATCCCAAAAACCCAGCTTCTGTCGAGAAATTGCTCACAAACATCATCTGTTTCCAAAGGATGGTTTGTGCTGGGGTGAAATGAAACAAGTCCAGTTGTTGCGTTTCTTTTTCCCTGTGGAGCAGGTTCAGGCCAAAGAAATTTAACCGCTACTCAGCTGTTTTCTGCTGACATCGCTTGCATTCCTCTCTCTTCTCAAATAACATTTGGAACTCCCTGCCAGACAGTGCAATTTGATATATGCCCTGATGATAGAGGGTGGAGGGAAGGAAAGTACGTTGGTTAATATTTTTCCATTACAAATCTTAACAGCCCAATCTACAATTTAATCTGCAATAAACCCAGCAATTTCTGAAGGCTGGGCTACTGACTAGGGGCCAACACTTGTACCTGAAACCTGCATATGCAGATTATTTGTAAGAGCTTGTGATAAAATTATATCAATCGTATTTCCAAGCTACAGCTTTTGAAACCTCCCATTGAATTTGAAGCGCCAGACTCTTGGATCTCAAGGCAAGATTTGATTCTGCTCAGAGCCATTCAGCTGGCACCCAGTCACAGTACCAACATCCTTACTCAACCCCAATGAGATTTTCCCTTCCCAGGTACCTCTGAGATCCTTCAGATTGAAAAGGATGGTTTGCCTTTCATGAACCCAAGTCTCAGTGGCTGCCACCAACAGTGGAAAAAGCCAGCATTTACCACACAAGGGTTTTCCTGTACTAATGGCAGGAAATACCACAAATACCAGGATGAAATAAAAATCCACAGCCCCTCCAAATGCCACATGAATTAGCAAGGTAAGGGCTTAGAATTTCTGGCATTTAGATATCAATGCTCCTCTATGCATTTGGAAATTTAGGGGTTCATCACTGCCTCTTGTCCACAAATATTAATTTGCTTGGTTTTGCCTCCTGATCACAACATCAGTGCTCTCAGAATTATTTTATTTCCAACATATGCAAGAGGGTTGATCACATCGGGAAGAGAAAACACTGCGGCTGTGCCCCTGCTCTGCAAGAGGAAAAAAAAAAAAAAACTTGAAAAAGTCCTTTCCTTTCTGCTGAGACTGAACCATGCTGGGATACTTGGCTCCATTTACTTGACCATCTCCCTGCGCCTCTCTCCCAGAGCTGGGAGAACTGAAACACGATGAGAAATTTTACTCCGCTGTCAGCTGGCCTGAGGACAAGGAGAACAGATCTCTCTGAGGAAAGACAGTTCCCAAGGGGTTCACAACTAAGAAGTATTTCAGCTGCCCTGCTGTAAAAGCCTCGCTCTCCCCATAAGCACAGCCGTGGCTACTGGACGTGCAGCTGGAGCACAGGCCCTGTGATGGCAAGGACAGGCTCCTGGACGGACAGACAGCCCCTTTCATTCCTCACACCCATGGATTAGTGACTATTTGTCTAGCTGCATGTCCTAGGAGATGGAGTCTGAACCTTGGTGCAGGCATCCAAACGGTAACCACCCTCAGGCTAAACAAAACCTAGTAAATCTTAGGCCACTGCAAGTTTCCACTTTTTATATTACTTCAAGATTTATCATGTAATCTAAATTATACTATCACCCATTTAATTTATTCTGTGATCACCTCTCACTCTGGGTGTTCAGGGGGCAAGTAGCACTGGAGCGTGACAGAATGTGCCAGCAATCAGTCCTGGGTCCACCCTGTTCCTTTACAGGTCCCTCAGGGCCACTGCTCACACTGCCAGAGACTGCTAGGCTAACCTGATACAGACATTGCTTCATTCCAAGCAGTCACTAAAACATCTCTTTGTAAGGGAATTCCAAAGTATATTTATCCTGAGGTGTTCTCCAGTCCTTCACCCCTACGAGGACATTCTTTGGGACAGGCAATATTCAGTACTCCCTATGCCTCACAGGCAGGAGGCAAGTTAGTTGGCTTGAGGCTTCTATGAATAAACCCACTTTTAGAGAGAAGAAAAACATGACTTGGTCTTTCTTATTCAAAAGACCTTATCTAGCAGCAGAGGGAGCGAGTAGGGCAGCTTCACCTTCAACATGATAATCTCTTGCTAGCTCTCCTTACAGCATTCCCAGCTTCTGCCCTTCACTGGATGCTGAGCATGAATGTGGGAATGAATCACTGCTGATCTTGGCAAAATACCAGTCTCCCTCCCTTTGCTCCAGCTTGGAATAATCCCAATTTTCCAAATGGCTTCAGTGAATCCAGGATTTAAGTTCAGCTATTAAAAAGTAGCGGGAACCCATAAATCACAAGCTTTATGTCAGCGAACTCTTTGATGCATTAAAAACAATTACTGGGAAATATATATGATCTTCCTAAAAATAACTATTTACGTGAACACCAGGAGAGAAGCTACTGTCACAATGTAATACACGGACTATCTAATCCCCACCTCTCAGCCCCAAAGGCAAGCACGAAGACTCTACTCTTGTGCTGCTCACAGCTGTATTAGAATTGATAATATGCTGAAATGACACATGCTTACGGTGAGGTTAGAGCAATAGAAAAATTATGCAGTAAATTAATGTATGCCTGCTTTCAAGTCCAAGAGGGTGTGGATAACCAGCCCATAAGAGGTCATTTTTTCACCCATCGTATCACTCACAAAATGGCTTGTAATTACAAACTCTTACACCAGGCTTGTAGCAATGGTGACAGTTCGTTCCTGCCACTGATACAGACACAGGAGTGCTAGGAACACACAGGAAGAGAATTGAACCCAGAAATGGGTCAAAGAAGAAAGCAGATTAATTCTTTCTGCCATCCACACCTTGCTAGACATTTTCACCAGCAAAACTCTTCCAGCCTGAGACTGACAACATTGCTCTGCTGTGAGAATACACAAGCGTTCATCTCTTGCCGATGGTGTTTCTGGTTTCTGCTGTTGCTGGTGGTGTGTCACTAGAGCGTGACAGAGGTTGTGTAGCATAGGGCTGTGGTTCCCATAACAGCCTAAATGGGAGCTGCCGCCTCTGGTGCACATGTGGTGACAAAATACAACTTGTATTAATTAAGTTTTAGAGGAGAGAACAGGCTTTAAACCAGCACACCACAGCTGCCCTACTGACGAGGTTAGGGCACACCTACCACCTGACTTGAGTTAGGACACATCAGGAAACCACACACCAGAAGTACATGAGCTCCAGGTCACAGGAAGCACCTGCACTGCTGTGGCACCAGATGCCTACTCATCACATTGTCCATAATGGCAACAGAAAGACATCATCTCTCTCCTGTCACCAGTTCTTTTGCAACAAGACAGGACCAACACACAACTTCCAGCATCGAGGCGAATTGACTTCTGTCATCAAATGCAACAAACCTGCAACTCAGCCATGAATGCTCTGAAAACTAACCCTTTAGTGGCAGTGTATGATGCAGCAGAGCTGGTCTGGTGAACCTTCAGAGCAAACGCATGCTGTCCAGTGAACCCTCCAGTATGCAAAGCCATGCTGAAAGAAATACACTGCTGCGAGGATGTTGGGACCAACAAGACGCTCCAACCTGCAAGGAAGGCATTTTCCACACTGGTTAGAGCAGGCTGGAACAGGAAGAGGGAGCTCTTCCACTGTCCCCTGCAGACCCAAAGAAAAGGACATTCCTGAGCTCTGTCCTCTCCTTCCCAATCTCTTGTCTTTGCTCTCACAGCCCCAGATCCTTCTTGATCGTCCTTTGTTGCTATTTCCATCACCCCTTCCCCAAGAAAGAGCACATTGCTCTTGAGCTGTAAGTGCTGGGATCCAGCAATTTGCACTTCTGACCCTCCCTTATCGCATCTTCCCAAGGCTACTCTTGCTCTGTGGTCCCTCTGGCAAGAAGCTACCAGGGAAAACAAACACAGAGTTCACCTAGTGGGGGGCATCCAGCTCCAAATAAACACAGAGCTGGGAAATAGGATTCACCACAGGGAGCATTGAAAACCTTTGGGTTTGGCTTCCTTATGCATCTACCTTTTGACTGTATGCACTGTCTGCACAAGATGAGCATTATTGGTACAACCCACTTAGGAAATCTCTGAAAGAGATTCAGCCACTGCAGCATGATGAGGGAAGATGTCTTGATTTAAGAACACAGACATTACTAGAAAGGGGGAAAAAAAAAAAATAAAAGGGTCCCTTACTGTTCTGACATATCAAAAGAGACTAATGAACCACCAGTTCATAGAACGACCCTGCTCTTCATTTCAGAGCCAGGCTGGCCTTTTGTGTTAAGGACACTGAATAACAAGAGCAAGAACAAACAGAAAGAACCCTTTCCCCCTGCCCAAAGTAAATTTTGAAATGAAATAATTTAAAAACTACACCCTTCTGCCCTACTTTAAGGTCCACATAAGAACAGATGAAAAGTTTTGTTCCATTGGCAAAACTGAATCAAGGCTTTTGATCCTCAAAGATCTCTTAATCGCTTTGCACATCAGTTCTTTTCATTATTTCAAACACAGCTGAAGACAGCTACTTTTCTCTCTCCTTTTTTTTTTTTAAAAACTTTTCTGTGTTTGGGCCATTTCCCAGCCACCTCTGGCAGTGTGGCAGACAGCTGTTTGTTCTTTACTCGCTGTAAGTTTCAATGCATACACACATTGATCTGCATTAGTAAAGCAGGATCCTTCCCACCAACTGTGCTAGTTCACAATATCCACCTCTTTACCCTTCGGGTGCTTAAGAAAAGTTACAAGGAAGATTATATACTTCTGGTTAAAAAGCAGAAAGTAGTTGTTGTTTGGATTATGGTTTTGTTGGGTTTTTTTTTTAACAAGCCTGACTCAGAACTGGAATCTGCATCACACCAAACTGAACTTCAAAACCAAGGTTTCACCAAAATTTCATGTCTCTGCAGTAAGTCAAATCCAGCACCAAATCACCAAACAAAACAGGGGCAGAATTCACCTTCTCGGCATCCCTGCGAGATGAGTGCTCAGAGTTTTCCAACAAGTATGTATAGTGTCCTTTGGTTTTAATTAAAGCTTTGCTCCTGGTTTTTCACTCACTGACCAACAGAAAGGCCAGAGACATCTTCTGAGGTGAAGACAGTTTTGTCTGTGCAAGCTTTTGCAACAAGCAGGCTCCTCAAAGTTGTAATGCAAACTATAGACAAGAGGGATGGGAGGTGGAGTCAGAGTTTGCCAGCTCACAAGCTATCAAGGGGGATGGATAACATCAAAAATGAACTCCACCTGGAAAGCTGCATGTAGGCAGCTGAGCAACAGTTTAATGTGTTCAGAGCCTGAGGCATTGTTTAGCAAGTGGGTGGATGCTTTTTGAGAGCCAGCTTCATCTACCCAAATGGTGTCAAAGCCATTGTAAACTGCCTCGTTAAATTCTGGTCCCAAAGCAATACAGAGCTGGAGGGCCAGCAACAGAAGGCTTTTGGCTGCACCAACAGAGAACAGGCCTTGTAGGCTGCAAGATGCAGGTGGCAACTGTCCTCTGCTCTGCAGACAACTTTTCTCATTCAGTGCAGTCCACAAAAATCAGCCTGAGACCCTCCCACAGTTTGAGAGGACACTGTCTCCATAACATCTGGGCTATCTATCAGTCAGACTCCTCCAAGTTTCTTTGTCATTAACAAGAGGTAAGACAGTCTTTCTGGTAGGCATCAAAAGATCTGAATTGAATGTCTGCCCCCTGCATGGAGCTCTTTAACAGTCCAGCCACTCTAAGCCTCCTCTCTTTTTCCTGCATTTATCCCCTAAAGGCAGGGAATCTGTCTGTAAATAGCTATGGTACCTAGCACCACACGGGTTGTACTGATAGCCAGGCTTTCAGATTCAGCCACAGTAAAACAACATTTAGATCCTGGTCATTTGTTCCACTGTTCCAGATGAGTCAGATGAAACACAGCTGAGACCACACCAGCCATCACTGCCCCACAAACCACTTCATCCGCATCGAACAGAGATGGAAAAAACCAACAGATCCCCATCTGACAGCTGTCCTCACTGTGGGCATCTCCCAGGGAAAGAGTGGTCCCCAGCACCGAGTCTACGCAGACCTCACAGAGACTGTACATGTCCACACAGCAAAAGGAGAAAACAGACCTAGGAAGAGCTCTCCTCATCAATTTTTAGGAGCAAACCACCGCCCAGCATAACAAGCATGTTTTCCAGCGTTTGCCAGAGCACAAAGCTTGACAAGAGAGGACTGAAAGGAAACCAGGGATTCTAGCCACCTCCCAGATAGCTTTCCATAACGGGAATGCCAGACACGAGTTGGCAGCTGGTGTGTAGCAAGAGCGAACTGCTCCCAAGAGCCTCCCTGAGGACACAGGTTCCTCCCCTACCCAGTCACAGGGGTTACTTGCTGCAGGCTGCTGCCATTTGCAGCACCTTCCTGCACTTTAGTGCCCTATCTACCACTCTCCACAGCTGAGTTCTGTGCTTCACCTGGATTTCTACATATTGCACCTACTAATTTCTTGCTGCTTGCAGAGTAATTACCAGCTCTGCCCTTCCCGGTGCACGTTGTAACATTAAACCTTGTTTTACTTGGCAGCTAGAGCTCGCTCTTCAAGCAGCTGTGAGAAAAAGACCCCTCAACTGATGCAAATAAACATGACTTTATTTTTATTTTGGAAATTAAAACAAACAACTTGTGTTCCAGGCTGTGCAGTCCACGTCCATCCCAATAAAACCCCACACAGAGCAAAGGAGACCTTCTGGCCTCTCCAATGCTCTACGAGATGCCTGGATTTACCCGTAACGTAGCACTTTGATAAGGATAGAAAACCTCAAAAGAGTCTCTGACTCCTTTTTTGCATACCACCCATGAAATCTGGGGGGCAGCTGTGCAGACTACAGTTTCCACTGAAAAAAAAAATGTCTAGCTGGAGGTGGGAATTAAACCTAGAGCATAGGTTTAGCCTACAGAGAACTAAACTATGGTGGAATACATCTGACTAGTTTTTGTCCACAGTCTTATCCATCATGGTGAGAGCAGACTTGCAAAGACCACATTTGGGTGCTACCTCACAGCAACAGCAGCTTCCTGTTTTCCTAAGAACAGCGGGTCTGAATGCCCAGGGCATTTTTATCCTAGCCAGCCTAATAGCCGATGGCAGTGGTAACAACCCATGGAAGCCCAGCACTAAAATGCAAGTTTGTGATGACCTCACCTAGCACGGGTTACTGGAAACACACAAGCAACGACAGATAGACTGATGAAGTGTCTGCAAGGCTGGCGTCACTGCGTTGCCTTCGCACACAGCTACAGTAATAGAAGCAGTAGCAGCAGATGGAGGAAGACTGTTCAAATGGCAGAGCTGGTCCTTCCTTTGGAGACATACGGCTCTAGCAACAGATGAAAACAACCAGTGAGGAGGTTTGAGGAAAGCAGTCCTGGAACACATGTGAGAAACAAATGCAAGGCTGAGCAGTGGCTCTGTATCTTTTGTTGTTCCTGGCACGGCAGCATGTTGGATATACAGGCCCTTTTTCAAGTAGAACCAAGTTTAAATGAAACACCTGATGAGCAAGTATTTCAAACTACCTCCTCAAGATGGAGGAGATAGCCAAAGGCTTGGGTCCTACAGTCTCTAGCACATTACAGGCCTTTGCCACAAACTCCAAAAGGTGAAGAGGCACCAAGTATACACAGAGCTGCCAATCTACATGTGCCCACACATGCTGCTGTACTACAGAAAGATGCCAAGAGCAGAGCTTCTTGAGTTAGAAAGGCACACAGGCAGGCAATGAAAGAACTTGTAATTTGTGCTCAGCTCCCTTAGCATATAAACTGTATCTACTGCACATATACACAAACTATTTATATATTATAGATATTTTAATATATACAAATACATATATATATCTAAACATAGAATAGTAAAGGCACAAGGACCTGGACTCGGGGCCCTTGTTTCAGTTTATGTCCCTCCCATCGGCTTTCTGTAAAGGTTTAGGAAACCTAGTGCCCATTTCTTCCCTTGGGTTGAGTTCTTGCATTTATAAAGCAAAACTGCTAATTCTTCACCTGTTTCTGGTTAGAATCCACTTGCATCAGCATCTGTGTCAATAGAGCCGTTCAGATCCCTCATTTCTCTGGGAGCTAAATATTGCTACCAGCACCGCTGGAGAATGGCAAGAGGTTGTCATCCTACAGTTGCTCCTTGATACCATATTGGATTACTGTGAGTGGAGGAAAGAAGAGAAAATCATGTTGCAAATTCACAAGCTCAGGATATCGTACTCTTAAGATGATCTGTGCAACTGGATGGACTAGAAAGCTTTGCTGGGGAGTCTGGAGATATGAGACCAGCGTTTTCAGAGTTTTCTCCTGTGCATGTTTTAACACAGGAGAAGATTGTTTCCAGTACCTCTGCCCACCAGCTTTTCCCAATTCAGCCCATTGCTTGTGGGATATTTGTGCAAGAAGCCAATCTGCTGTTCTAATCCAGCTCAAAGCCAGCTCCTTTAGCGGACAAAACACAGTCAGAGCAAATTTCGTATCTGCTTTCCCAAGGTCCCTTCTCTCAAACAAATAAACAAACAAAAAAAATGTTTGTTTTTATAGAACTTGGGTTAAAAAGCCAGTCTTGGAAATGTACTGAGTGGAGCAATCCTCCAGCACCACCCAAAACTAGCCAGCAAATGAAAGCTTGCCAAGGCTGTTAATTTGACGGCTGGGGGGAAAACAAAACCTATTGCTACCATCTGCACAAAGGAAACAGAGGCAAAGAAAAACCCTGCTGTGTGAGCAGAAAGAAAGGTTCAGCATAGCAGAGACAACACAAACCATATGAGGCACTTGCTAAACCCTCTTCCTGCTTTTTTCTCCACCACTAAATGCTGCAGGACAATGATCTATCTATTCAATAGAAGCTTAAAACAAGACCCTCAGGACTGTCAGTGGTGCAGGTCTCTGTTTTCTTACAGATTCTGGCACATTAAGACCCTGCTCCCTGGTAAATCTCTAGGACAACATGAATAGTTCGCATACTCTGAGCCCCACAGATGGTTTGGATCTAAAAGACCTTGTGTAGACTGCAGTGGCCATGAAACCCATTCGCACAGCTAGAATTTGGGATGCATCAATTTTTACTGCTGTTTGTACTGCTCAGTTTGTGAACCAGAACAAACAAATGAGCTCTCAAAAAAGAAAGGCAGTTTGAAATGAGCTTGATCTACTGTAAACCCTTTATTCAGCTCATTTTACCCCAAAGGCGACCATGGCTATAGTGTGTGCTATTTCAAAGGTGAAGAAAACATCTCTCTCGTTAATCCTCCTGCTATGGTGGGGCTTAATCTGCAGTCAGCTCTACCTGCGGAGCTGGGCCCTACAGCTGCACCAACATCTCAGGCTGGAAAGCTGGCAAGAATACCTTGGTAGTGCACCAGGAGCTCTGGGAATTTCATTACATTTTCCACTCACCCAGCGTGTCTCCGGAAGGCCATCTACGGAAGAGAACAGAACTAGCATGTTGCCGCCCTACCCTCTGGAGTTTCTCTTTTCACACCCACTGCCAAAGCACAAACACCCTCACCCTAGGCCAGATTCTGATCTTTATACCAGCAAAACCCAAAATTTAGTAATATCAGCTATGGACTCTTGCTGCAACATCTACTGACCAGCAACTCAGAGGGGGTGAGCCCTTCCTCCCACCTCCAGCAGTGCCGAGCATGGATTCTCTCTTGCCTCAGACTGAAGCTGAAAGAAAAAAGCAACCCATCCCAGTGCTTTCCACAGAGAAGAGTGGCTGGCATCCCCCCTCCCAGACTGGGCAGTGACTCCAGTACATGTCTAGGCTTGTTGCAGCCTGTCTCTCAGCTGACACTTGCAATGGTGCTCTGGCAGTCCAGCACTTTCCACTTGAGCTTTGAAAGAAGCTGTGATTTGCAGAGCTGGCAGGAGAAAGGGGTAAAGAATTTATCAGCTCTGCAGTTGGTTCTAAGAGAGGGCACACACAAAATGCAGCTCAGCTGGATTCACTCATCCCCCCATGTAAGCAGATGTGAGAATATCTGGTGGGTGACCTTGTTGAAAACAGACTCACCTGGAGAGATTCAGACGTTTGTACCCAAACCAGAGTTCTTCCAAAGAGCAGTTTTAATTTGGTGACTGCAAAATTCTCCGTACAAGCAAAAAATCCTTCTGCAAATAACAGACCACCAGCAGGGTTTCATGTGAAGAGACATCTCTGTGCTGAAAGGATACATAGAATGTCTGTAGGTACCCAAAACAGGGGGAAAAAGGTGTAAGACCCAGGAGTCCTGACTCCAATGTCTGATACAAACCATTCTCACTTTACAGGACGATGTATGTCACCTTTTCAGTATGTTCACAAGACCTGTGGGAGCTGGGAGACAACCAGGCAGACATCCTGCCCTAGGCATCGAAACACCACTTCGCACACCGATGAGGGTTTGGTGTAATACTGTACCCTACTTGAGAGCTACTGTCCAGGAGAGAAGTGGCACCGAACCCCAGGGGTTGCCATTGCGTGAGTAGTCACAGCGGTGTACCCCGAGATGACAGACAGCTGTGGTGTCCGCAAACCTCTCTCGGCAGGACTAACTCCAACTTAAAATTGAGCTTCTGTTTCAAGTCAGATTTTCCCCTGATGTGCCTCATCCTGCCCAGAGACAAAAATAGAGAAAGTGAGAAAACAGACCTTTATTACCAACTGCAATCCCCACTGCCCAGCAACCAGCGCTGTGCTCCATGTTAGCCTTGCATAAAGAGAAAATAATAAAACCCAACAACCCGCACTACCCACAAATTAAAATATAGACAGCACAAGCCTTTGTGCAGCTCAGGCAGCAATCACCATGTGTCTGCAAGCTGAGCAAGGGAGAGCTGCCATCCTTGTCCTAGACACTGTCTAACCTCTGCTCCTGCTCTGAACGTGCTTCAAGGGTGTTGGATGCAGGAGGTGAGCATGCTGCAGTCCAAATCCTGTCGTTAGCTAAGCTGGGACTACAGGATCAGGTCTCCTGTCTGTCCTGCTGAATAGGATGATCCCTTCCCAGGATTCCTTAATTCTCACCCATATATAGTGAACCACTTGCAATTATATTTGTTTTTTTCCCTGCTGGAAAAGAAAGCAAAAGGTAGTGGACACAGCGATGCCTACAATGAATAGTAACATCGGGGTTAAATCAGCAGCCTGCGTGCGGTTGTGGTGGGGAAGGAGAAGGACTGCAGCCTGCTCTTGGCATTGCCTACCATAATTACCCCATACCAAATCATGGTTACACCCTGTTCCGTACAACACTTTGGATTCTGAGATTCAAACACATCTCAGACAGATATGGGACCTGTTTCTATCCCTCCTGATGTCTATAGTGAGACTTCAAGGGTCCAAAGTCCACAAAGGACTGCTTATGCAAACTCGGTATTTAACAAATGATTTGGATGAGCCAAGGTAAACAGGCAATGCAGACACCAAGGAAAGCCAAAGGAGCAGTTTTAACTGAAGGAGCACATTATGCCTTCACATGATTTTATGATTTATTAGCCCAGAGAGAAAAGTGTGAGGAGACAAATCTTGAGTGATTATAAAAAGGCCTGGTGCCTGTTAGGAGATAAAAATACCTCCCCAGTCCCCCAGAGATACCCACCTTCTCCCCCCATCCACGGACTTCAGTGAGGAAAGGCAAAGTGACGTCTTTACCCATCTCCCATCCCTTCTTATCTCCCATTTCTTTCCTCCCTCCAACAACCCAGAGGGACCGTTCCCACTCCAGAGCAGTCTCTGACCATGAAGTTCCCTGGATGCAGCAGGGAAGCAAAAGAATCAACGTGAGAACAGCTCTGCCCCTCACCCAGCGAGTCTCTAGGACAGACCAGCACCCCACTGCTGGGTAGCCACCGTGACACTGGAGCCCAAGAGTCTGGTGCTCCGAGGAGCATGTTCAACCTCTGGCATATAACCCTGCAACACGATCTCCACCGTTTCCACGTGGGGCATCCATCCCTTTCCGCCGCCTCCGCTGCCTCGCATGGGCATCAGCTTCACCCACCTGCTGCGAGCTGTTAGCTGGTCAAGTGTACTCCACTAACACGGAATTTATACGCAGTTTCTGGGATGCTAAGAGGCCGTAGGGGTAGGCAGGATTTGTGGGAAGAAAGCCTTCTGAAGCTGCCACGGTGACAAGCTGCAGTCTGGTCAAGCATTAACCCCCCCCGGAACCATTTCCCAAACCAGCAGTAACAATCCAGTTGGGAATTTGAAAGCCAGCGAGGAGGATCTTCCCACAAACAGGCCAGCCCTTCGGCAGGCGGGGGCAGGGGGGCCAGGGCGGCACACAAACGCCAGCTCTCAGAAGGCCATAAAGAGCTTCTGTTTCCCCGCACGCTGCAAGCGAACGCAGAGAGAAAAGCAGCAGTCTCGGGCCACGTGGCAGGTCAAACCACCGCCCAGTTTGTTGGCATCCCCTAAAGTTTAAATATGCTTTGAGCCAGCAGTGAATCATCCCTGGCAGGTAAGAATGATGTTAATTTATGACATGCCAAGTGCAAGCAGATCTTTTGGTGTCAGTCCAATGGTTTTAGTCTTATTAACACACGGTGATGGCTCAGGTTGCAGCTGTGTACATTGAACTCTGGCAAGTGGCATTTTAAACAATGACAAACTTCAGAACAATCACTCCACACATGGACCCAGGCCAGGCAAAACTGAAGGGTGGCAGAATAAAGGTCAGGAGGGCAACCTGTTTGTCTGGGAGAGGAACAGGTGGCCCGCTTGGGTTGCTGCAGGGTCTTTAAACTGTCTGAAGGACACAGTCATGGATCATTTTAACCCATTAAGCTGCTTAAGCCTTCCCTTACACTGGTTTGAACTTCAAGAGAGTATTAAATCTTAAAGAGCTTAGTAATACATCTTCAGGAAAGCTCTCCCGTGTGCTTATGCGTTCACAGGGCACGTGGTGCACTACGAAAGTGCACACTGACAGCAGGATCCCTCTGGCAGCTGAACCAGATCCACACAGCTATAAAGCTGTAAGCTTTAAACCACAGCACTGCACCAGAGCAGCGAGTCACCCTGGGAAACAGGTAATACATTACCATCACCACCACGCCACTCAGCAGGCTGCAGGACACCATGCTTTCCAGAGCCAGGAGAGGAACACAGGTGAGAGAGAAAAATGTGCCCTAAGCAGTTCCTCCCTTACCACCCTCACCGGGCACCTGGCGCCCACAGTGGATGCTGAGACCCCAAAGCAACCTTGGTCTGTGTTTAGGGAACTCAAACTGCATCCAGCAAGGAGAGCTGAGTAAGAGAGTGACTTCTGAGTGAGGCTTCTTACCTTGACACCTGGGCAGAGCAAAGTCCGTTCAAACCACTCCTGCCAGTTGTGTTTTCATCAGGAAATGTGATCGTGGAGACAAATGACATTTTCACAGCAGACAAACATTCCAAGCCATGTTTCAAAGCTGTATTTCTCGATTTAAAATACATAAAAATAATTTTTTTTTGATGTGTTAAAAGACAGATGTTTCAGAACAAAACATTAGAATAACATCTGACATGTAAAAATGATTTCCAACGTTGTGCTTCCAAACTAACTGTTTTCAGAATTTTTCTATTTCCCCCTCCCACCAACATATCCTTGCAAGTGGAATTTTTATTTTCCAACCAGGTACTTCCCAAGAGAAATAATTTCAAACAATAAATTAGGTCTTGTTAAATAAATACAAGGATTTAGCTACACATGAGATCTTATCCAGAACACAGCAGGGTGTAAAATTATAGAGAAATAGTTATATCAGATTTAAATACCAGGTGTGTGGATGTACTTATTCCCACATGAAATTAAAGGAATTAAATTCTTTCATAACAAGGCACTTTTATTCTGGAATAGGAGCATCCACATATGAAATTAATCAAGAATAGCTAAAGCCACAGTCAGGTCTCAGGCTACTGACTGTAAATGAAAACAGTGAATTCATTCTCCCTCTTGCAGCTTCTTGCTACATAACACACCAGATCTCCCTGGATAAATGTTCCTGTAAGTACAAGACTAGTCCCAGCATGTCTGCGAACACCTCATGATAATACTTCAATGAGATGGACCAGAATCAATATTTTTCATCTTTGCAGCTCGGGGCCAGAGAGCAGTGAGTAGGGCAAGGATGTCAGACAGCTGCCACCCGACACAGCAGGGAAGGGAACTGCTTCAGCACTGACCTGGACAGACATTTCCAGCTAGAAGGTATCAGTTCCTGCACCGTTTGAGCTTCCTTGAGGGAGGAGGGAAAAAAAAGAGATAATTAAATAGAGGTTTTGAATTCAAACCTTCTCCCAAGTATCCTTAGTGGAATCAGACAGAAGTTTGGCTACAGTTTAGACAGAGATACTGGAAGAATTTGAGACACTGTTGTTTCATAATGGAGGCTTTAGAGCCAGGATTAGATGTAAAAATCTGCTACAATGTACTGATTTAATATAAATGAACCCATTAATTTAAGTTAGATATCTCTATTCATCTGCAGCCAGACCAGAACATGCATTTGTGATGTAGATGATTTTACAGAAATGTCATGAGGTGCTTTTGCCTGATGAAGAACAAACCACTGCCACTGTGCAGGTAACACATGGCTTTCACATCACTCAAAAGGGGACGACAGCAAGAGGTTGTGTGCTGACCAGAGAAAGCAGCATCATTTGCTAGTCAGGAGGGAGGACTGACAGAGGAAAGAGGGGCTGTTGTTTGCAATTCTACATGAAGAGAAACCAAAGAGGCGTTACACTGCGAGAGCAATGAGTATCAGCCGCCGTATAAAATCAATCTTAATTCTACAAAGATATAAGATACAAACTCCCTATTGTGACACTTATTCAGTTTTTATAGAAGGAAGGGTACAGAACAATAAGGTGTGAATATGCAGAATAATTCATCCTGGTACTTCTAAACATGGGGTTTTCTGCTGCCTGGACAACACACAGTTTTTCATCCTACTTTAAAAGGAGCACTTACCTAGTATTCATAGAGGAGACCTTGCCAGCCCTATTCCAAGCTGGGCTTTCTGAGAAAAGTCAAAACTGCTTTTCTTGGTAATTCTTCTCTTCATGTATCACCTACATCGATTTGGCTTTTTGCAAAATGAAATCAGAGTGCCAACAGAGACAAGGCAAAAGCAAAGGCAGCCAAATTCCAGTCCATGCTCACACTATTCTGAAATTTCAGCGCCAGCAAAGCAATCACAGTTATCACAAACTGACCCAAGAATATTCAGCTTGATTCTTCTAATTTCTTTAACAATAAAAATCAGTGTTCAGAACTCTAAAATGTAGAAGAAACCTAGTAAGATGGACAGAATAGCTACATGGGTAGAATTATAGGAGCCAAGAAGGTGGATCAACAACAGCAGAATGAGGCATATTTGTTACCACACTCAGTTAACACCAGCCCCTAGAAGGAATGCTGGTTATCTTTTTAAACATTTTTTCATAAGATTTAGGCAGTATCATCAGCATCTTCAGACCACGTCTCCATTTTATCATGAATTATGTGTCTTAGTTGTTTCTCATTCTTAAACAAAGCATTAGTTTTCCAGCAGACCTTACCTGCACCAAAATGGAATTTAACAAGGCTTTTTTTTGCTTTCTTACTAGAACAGCTTGATTTGCTGTTTTAATAGTGCACTTAGAGAACATTCATAGTAGCAATCAATAAACAAACTCAGTATTGCATATTTCATTACAGGAAAGCTTTCTCAATTGATCTGAAGAAAGAAATTTAGACCTCGTAACTTCATGAGCCTCACAGAAAATGACAGCAGAACACCTCCAAGGCACTGGTCCTCCTATTGTGGTTGTAGTCATATTTAGCAACAGAACAGGCATCCATGACTGACAGCTTTCTGTGACAGAAAAAGCCAGTCAATATTTACATTCCTCAGGAACATACAAAAGAGCATCAGGGTACTTGAGAAATTAGCCCTTGATTGCCACTTGGAAGGCATCATCAGAAAGTCAAATCACTTCAGCACCTCCAACAACAGAACTGCTTTCATTCTTGAGACTCAAGATCTCTCACAGATGTGTCAAGGTCTTTTGCCTGGGAGCGGGAGATGTCTGAAGGGCATAATGGGTGCTGCAAAAGCATGCTATGAGGTTTGATTATTTAAAATGTCAAAGGATAAAGACAGCATTCGGTCAACGCTTGCTCTCTTTCTTGCTGAAGTAGCAGACAGAAACCGGATAGTCCTACATGGCCATTCCCAGGCTCCTGAGCCAGCTGCAGGGAATACTGGTAAGATTGTTCACTGCAGAATAGCAAGGGCTCCACTGTGATATTGTGATCACTGAAGTTGGGGGACGCAGAAGCAGTGGTTCAGTTCAGCTCTCAAGTTCCCAAAATGTCACCACATAGAACAGCCCTAAATCTTGGCTTAGAAGTCACAAAACATCAAGTGCCTTTCCAAGTGAGATCTCAGCTCCTCTCATTTCCTGCATACAATAGCATTATTCAGCCACTGAAGTTTCCACTTAGCTTGCATTTATGCCAAGTACTTTTAATTGCAAAGGAAAAGGATGTTAAGCTCTCCCATTTGTTTCTTTCTAATTCCTAAGAGAGACAGCAGTGGTTGGTAAAACTTGGAGGTTAAGGGTTGTTCTTCCCCCATTTCAGTCATTATTAAGGGACTTGCATCATTCTGCTGCCTCGCAAAGGGAGTTTACCTACACTGGAAGGGTATGAAACTTTATGTTGTCATTTGTAAAATACTTAAAATTCAAGTCCTTGTAAACTTAATAGTAAATAAGCATCAGGGAAGTCTGAATGGTCTCCCAACCCTCCAAGGCATCCGTTGTTAACTGGAGTTGCCTTGACCAGCAGAGGTATCATGCAAGGATGGATACACCAGTATTCACCCCATACAAGTACAGCAATTCAGACAGCATCCAACCCAGAGAACTCACCAGAACAAACAGAAAGTTGCAACTATGACTGAAGCAAAATGCTCTACAGCAAGGAGTGAAGTAACTGGCAAAACAGATGCTTTATTTCTACTTGGTTTTGGCAGCCTTGTTCCTATGTTATCTGTTAGACGAGGGGAAAAAGCTACTGAATGCTGCTTAGTAAATAATACACGAATCAATCACAGCCACATCTCTGGACCATCAGGGTGGCACTTAACACAGCCCTAGTGAAAGTTATTTTTCTTTTGATCAATCCATAGAAGGGTCTAAAGTAATGTTTCCATATAGGTTTTGTTTCTATAGTGAGCTACATTGTCTGAGACAGAGGGATTAAGTGAATCCATGTTTTGGCCTTGGTAGTGTTCTAAGAAGTATCTTCACCCCACCTCTTCAGCCTTGGGACAAGAGACTTATTAGAAAATTACTATGCAAATTAACTGAAATGTAAATTAAATGCTACATTCTAACATACCTTAATAGCCCCAAGAGCAAGAATTTAGTTAACTTTAACAGACTGTAATTCTATCCAAAAATATAGTTTATTAACAAGCACATACAATAAATTGCACCACTAACTTTAAATAAAGCATCTAGCAAGATCACCTTCACACTGAGTGACACTTGGTTAATACAGAGCAAAAAAGCAATACACAGACTCTTTCAACAGACACAAACTCAGCTGCAATCCAAGTTCAAGTTGTAAACCAAAGAAGGGCACATAAAAGCCAAAGCAATGAAGACTTCACGTGAACCTCTGCCATTTCTTTCCACCAGCCCTTTGGTCTCTTACAAAATAGGTCTGTCATACAAAAAGTAATAAAAACTCTGGATTCAATTTACTCGGCCTCTTCCATCACAAGTTGACTGTAACATTTTGCAACAACGTGAGTAGTATTAAAAGGGTGGTAAGAAGCAAAGGTAGTTGTGTCTTGGAATTAGGTAAATTCAGCTGCAGCTAGAGAGGCTGCCTAGCAGCAGGCAGGGACTTCAGTGCCATTGTCCCAGTTTTTGCAAGAAATACAAAGACGGCAAAACAAATTCTTCTTTCTCGTCAGTTAAAACTTGATCCATCCCCCCACTGACATCAAGGCAAAAGTTCTTCTGTTATCAGTGGTACTCTGATGGGGCCGCAGTGGCCTTCAAAAAGAAAGTCATCCTCTCTAGTGAAAGGTTTGTCACTCTCCACTCTTCAACTTAGCTGTGATGTCAGTAAAACCTGACACGCTGTTACCACACGGGTGTTAGAACAGTCTTGTCCTCCCTTCATGCCAGAAAAAGGGATTCAGCAGAATTCGATATATAAGAATTGAAGCCAACTTGGCAATAAACAGCCCTGCTCTCGTCAGTGCAAGTTCTTAACCTCACCACAATGAAGTAAATAGAAGGTTTGTAATGAACTTCAGTAAGAGCCCAAGAGAATCACCAGGCCAACACAGAAAAAGACGCACTTCTTGATATCAGACCTTGTTCTTTGCACAGGAAAGGACATTTGTGTTTCTGATCCTCTGGGGGAGCAACAGGAAGATTCCCGAGAGCAGTGCTCCCAATAGAACAGTGTCCACAGCAAAACTGCTCAAGCAGTTTTTAAATGAAGCCAGTGATTCCCCTGTTTTCTTTGGGGCAGAACAAAAAGTTTTCTCTATAAGCGGTAGCATCCCCATTTTATTAACACGGTGCCTGTTATCGTGGCCAACACAAATGATGCCTGTGCTCCCTAAGGGCATTAGGAGTCATCTTGACTCAGAAAAAGATTTCTAACAATACTGATGGGTTAAACTGTTACTTTCTTTTATTTCTTTCCTGCGCCTTCCTCTTTATAATGCCTAGGGAAAAAAAAAAAAAGAACCAAAACAAAAACCCTCAGAAACTTCCCCTGGTCCCATCCTAAGCAAAGAGCCATGATGTACTTTCCTGACCAAAAAACCTTGGAAACAAAATTTTTGCAGTACAAGCTAAAATTTATCTCTATGTGAACTAACCTGACGAAGAGCAAGCAATCAAAAATTACCTAGAAATAAACATATTATATCCAAGTATTGTGACACCTATTTCAAAAACAAGTTCTATAAGCAACAAGCTCCCTCTCCCCTCCGCAACTTGCATAGCTGGCTCTCGTGTTAGCTAGTTAGGAAATATTCTTACAGTAGAATAACTTCAGAAAAATTTGTACAAGGGAGAATGGAGTTATTTTCATCTAGAACAGTATCATCCAGATACAGATGAATACAAATACTGATAGCATAAGAAAAAAAAAAATTAAAAAAATGAGGGAAACATGAATTTAAGCTGTGTTTTCTGTCTATATATTGGCTTTCCTCTTCTTGCTTTACAAACACAGGGTATGACATTTCGGCTCCAATTGCGTGTTTAAGTCATTTATTCATTGCACATTCCATTCTTGAAATATCATCTATTAAAATGTTAGTTAAGATTCATCTTGCTTATAGAACAGACTAGAATTTCTTCTGAACTGCACTTGTAGACAATAATAAAGAGACTGATATGAACTCAATAAAACATAATTCAATTATAGGAAGAAAGAAAATAAAAAATAATTTAAAAAATAAAATCAAGCTGCACTCTTACTGACTCCTAATAAAACAAACACCAAGGCCTTGTAGCTAATCGAAGAGATTTAACTCCAAAATACTCTCTACAGACTGAATTCAGAGTTAAGCTGTGTTTTGAAGTCTGTAAGTTGGAATAAAAAGAGGAAAAATAAACTTCCAACTAAATATCTCCTTCAGAGGAAGCCACAGTAAAAAAAAATTACTGAAAATTCTTGGTCAGCGCATTGTATCAAAACTCAATATTTTTAACACTGCTGTAGTTCTTTACCATCCATTTTAAAAAATGGGTTCTATTCTTACCCTTTCACATTTCTGATATAGGTGCAATTGTACATAGGCAATTCACATCTCAGCTGTGTAGAACTGAAGGGAAGAAAAAAAGCTCAAGCCTCATTTTGCTGCTTCAGCGGTAAACCCCGCTGGGTGGGAAGGCCTGTTGGGGATACCAATAATTAGTGAAATGACAGAGTCAGAAATCCAATAGTACAGAGCCTGCTTGGACGTGGCTCTTTCCCCTACTGCAAAGCAGATTTAATAAATGGGATTTATTTTAGAAAGTTTCACAATTCTTAAACAGTAGATGATACTTGCATTCCTGAAGGATTAAGTTCTACATTTCTTAATGCTAATTCAACTCTCTAAAACCAACCCAATAAAACCAGCAAAGCTTTTACAAGTAACATGCACAACCTAAAAAATCCACCCTCAAAACTGCCTTTTTGGTACTCTTTTAAGCTCTTAAGATACTCTATTTATTGAAAAGATGCCAGGAAGCCTGCAGCGGGAACAAATGCTTCTTTGGCAAAAGGAAAACATTTTAATGCCTCCTCCCTTCGAAGTATGCACACCTCACCACAACATATGCTAATATACTACCAAATAAGTCTCTTTATCTTGCCATTTTTATAACAAACTGTTTCATTCATATCTATTTCAGCTTGTGACTACCTGCTGCACAGAGTAACACACTGTGCTAAATCAATAAGTAGTTTACACCTAAGAAACAGACAGTAAAGAAAACCCCAAAACATTCTATTAAGAAATAAATAAATTCTGTATTCCAAAACAAGTCAAGAGGGGCTAATTTTGCATAAACTGTTTCAGCGTAAAATTAAAACTTTAAGTCCAGCAGGCATTTTGGGCCTTTTTTTTTCCATCTTTTATTTAAAACAAACAAGATCTAACAAAAAAGGATTCCCACAAATCTGACAGGGAGTGGAAATATGCACTACATCTGTCAGCAGTACACAAAAACAAATGTTACAGCCCTTCTGTATGCATATACACCTATGCATGGGGCCACACATCCCTCCCCCCGATTCCTAGCCTTCTCTGAGGCACACACTCCACTGACACTTTCACAAATCACCCAAATGCTGAATCTAGAAAAAAGATGAAGACCAACTCCTTGCAGATCTACAGTCTGCAATTGTAAAAAATATAATAAATACAGACAAATATTTACTATTGAATTACTCTTTTTCTCAAGTGAAATTGATAGCTAAGGTCATCTTCTTCCTGACGATCTCAAAAGAAGCAAAAGGGGAAGTGGTTTTAAAAATAAAACAAATTCAAGCAACGAAAAATAAAGAACACACACCCTCAAACATGCCGGAGCAAGATAGAGCACTTCTTTTGTGGTGCAGGCATCAGTACCAGCCTTCTTTACTGAAACAGAACCTTTAGTCTCCAGACATATCTCAGTTACTCCAATTAAATCAGTGTGGCTTCTAATGATATCAGGAAGAAAGATCCACTTGCAATATGTTGATTTAAACACCACAGGTAACTGTCTAAGACTTGGTATACAATTGGGATAACTCTGCTGGGAAAATAGAGATGAGAAGGAGGAAATAAAGCTGTATTCTATGGGAAAGACACTGGGAACCACAAGAGATTTTTGTAGGTTGAGATCTATACACCTGAATCCTGCTGTAGGAGTGAAGAGGAAGGGGTGGTGGGGGGGGGTGTAAGTGAGAACTCATTTGTTATTACTGAATCTTTTTTTTTTTAATCTTTTAGAGGAATGAAAACGGCCTCAAACGATGCCATGGGCCAACCTGATGACAGGCACATTTGAAAAATACTGGAAATCCTGAAGTCAGAGCTTGTGAATTTGTTTGGTTTGTACGCTGTCTTGGTGGAGAGAGAAGTTAATACTTTTAAAAGCTTGGTATTTACACTTCCGAAAAGTTTCTGCAGTCCATCCAGATTTGATAGGGCAGGATTTAAGTGCCTCTTAGTGTTCCCGACTGGGCACTTCTGCTGCTTTGGCACACGTGCACACGCAGAGTATTCCAGTACCAATGGGATACGACGTCTAATGCAGCTTTCAACTGGCAGCACTCCTGAGTAGTTTTAAATGTTTATCAACTCAGTAGGTCAAAAGTCTGCAGACACTGGGTGGAGCAGCAGTATGCCACAAAACTAACAGTTGTCCTCCTAGAGAAAAAAAAAAAAAAAAAAAAAAGGAGGGGGGGAAACAGTTGTCAGTAAAGATTAAAGCTCCTGGCCCCATTCCACAGCAGACAATATGCTGGTTTGTAAAATACAGGATTAGCTGATCTCGACACTTCAGAAAAAAAAAAAAAACAAGGGTTCATTTGCTCTATAGGAGTGCCTGATACAAAGACAGGGAAACACTTCAGGGGTTCTCCAAAACCTTCCTGGTATCTTATGTATTCTGTTTAAAGAAGCAGCATGTGGTTTTTCTTTCTGTGGAGGGTGTGGCTGAGTGTTACAGCCAGTAGGTTTAACAGCTAGAAGGAAAAGAGCTGGGTAATTCTTCACTTTAGCTTTGCTCATGTGTTTCTTAAATTACTGCTTGTAGGTGTGAAATAGCTGAAGTCCAGTGTCCTCCTTTGGTTCAGCCGAGTGAACAAACTGGGCCCAGATCTTCAGAAAGGAAGGCTGACAGTCAGTGCTGTCACGTTGTGCCAGGTACTACAGCAGGGGTGGCAACATCAAAGAGTGTTACTAGCCTTACTGCGTTCACCGTGACCCTCCTCTTGCCCCCCTCCTGGCAGGGACCTAGATATCCACTTAAAAAACGTTAAGAACTGCTTTTCGCTAACCCAGAAATCACGCGTTACCCAGTGCTCGTGTCATCTGTGCTTTTTCAGATACAGAAACCCAGTCCAACACTTAACTATCCTTTCCTGTAAGAGGATACAGAATGTGATACGGAAATCCAGACAGAAGTTACTGGCATGGATGTGGCATGTGCTAATCAGTGCTGTTCAGACGTTCAGGATCCCTACTCTGTGTGTTTTCATGGTCACTGTAAGCTCTTTAGAACAGAAGCCTTGTCCTTCAATCTTTCTAAACCAGCTATCACACCTCTACAATTCCACATAATCTTACCACGTCAAGTGTACGAGCTACAGAGATAAGGGTGACAGGCTACCCTGTTTAGATCTCATTTTCTGTGGATTTGCTTCAAATGTCAGCTACTTAAGACTGTATTCACTTAGCAGAACACAGTACATTCTTGTCTACGGGAGGCAACGATAACCACTTTTTAAACAAGTGAAAACCGTGCAGAAATAAGTATTTCCTATTACTATATTTTAGAATGTTCAGCACTGTTCTTCCAAACTATCCCTAAAGTATATTTTTGTTGAATCATAACCTAAAGGTGTCTATCATCTTTGTAAATTCTACAAAGAGCAATGCTTAGCAATTAAATGGCAAGCAGAGCTCTCTACTGGAGTCCAAACTCTCCCTTTGTTGGATTATTTCAGATAATATAAGGATTTAGTGACCAGCAAGTAATTTTCCATCACTTTCTTTAAAAAAATTATACCATTCAATGCTTGAAAGAAATTCTTTTTAGCATGATTATAACATCTTATGCCACTCTGAATATTAAGATTGTAATGTCAAAGCAATTCAACATGAAATCCATTGAATTTCAACAGTGTAACAGAAGGGCAAGCTGAAGTATGCAACCTCTGCAACCAAATCTTTCGAAGAAAGACAACTTTTCCAAAGTAGCGTTTATGCAGCCTTCTGGCTGCTGTCCAGATTTGGCATACAGAAGTTGATCTCATTTCATAAAGTTGAATTTGTTACAAATCAGATACCTCTTATGCCACAAACTCACAGCAAAAGAACCTGTAATACAGCTGGGCAAAATAGGTACCATCAACCTGAATCATCAATTAGTCTCTTCTTTTTTCTTAAATATCTCCCCATTGAGAAGCAATTTCTTATTTTTATGGCAGATAACTATCAGCTTTCAGCAGGACAAGAACTAAGTGGCATTCTTGTGCATTATATACTCCCACAAGTAATTTCAGAAGCACTCCTTTTTAAAGCACCTTTCTTTTCTGCTCCTCATCTTTAAGCATATGCTTTGTAACTAATGGTTTGACTTCAATTCTCTACAAAAAGCCTGAACATCACATTTGCTTGTTGAACTCCAAGTAACTTTTCTTTAAACTTTCTATATTAGTACTGTTCTTTAGTGCAAGTAGAACCAGTTGAAATTTCTCTGCTTTTCCATTGCACAAGTGGATTAGGTGATAGTATGGCTCATGGTAGGCTATAGTATCAACTCAGACTAAGAGGGGCTAGGGAAAGAATGACTGCAAAGCACTCACCTTGAAGATACTTCAAATCTTTACCTACATGAGGGCAATATTCCCTGAACCATATCCCAGTTTTGAGTCCCCACTATGCCTGTACTGTCCAGCAAGTGAGGAAGTCTATCCACTTGACTTGTGAATCCTGTGGACAAATTCACAAGTTCTACAATGATAAAAACTGAACATGTATTGCTATGAAATAGGTTACAATGCAGAATGCTTCCTCAGCATATCTCAAGTTAATTAGCGTGGAAAGAAAACCAAGAGTATTTTCCCACAGAACACTTGACTTATGTTCTGGCTTTCGAGCTTTTTTCCATCTTTAATCCTACAGCACTTACATTTGGAAGTGACATTCTCCTAAAGTCAGGGTTGAGACCATCAGGGGAAACATCAGTGTTCAGTAGCATTTCCTTCCCAAGGCACAGAAGTGCCATGCATGTGCTGCACTACCACAAACAAGTCAATCCCATCGTATCAAAAACCTTCACTATTTTACAGCAGCCTGGAACAGGGAAGTGTGGTAGCCCTCATTAAACAGTCTAACAGAAGTACTCTGATTGTCTTGCAAATAAAAGATTTGTCAACTTTCATGTGCAGAGGACAAGAGCTTTAGATCTGTAAGGCTGCCAAGTGAAAAAAAAAAAAAATTCCTTCAGAATATGTTTTGCTCCATAAGGTGTTTTTCCTCCTAAATGAGACCCCAGTGTAATTTCCCGTATAATTACCCTTGATGCAATCCTGCCATTGGAGTTTCCCTCAAGGGAAAGAGCTTTGGGTAGACAATGGTAAACATAGGCTGGCTGCAACGGTGGCAGTGTCCCAAGGGACAGTGCAGCAATTCCAAGAGACTTTTGGGTAGTGAGATTGGAGTCAGAAAGTTCAAATCTAGAGAAGAAAAGAAAAAAAAAGGCTTGTAACAAAACAATTGCATGATGAAGTCAAACACAACCAAAAAGATCCATGAGAAAGTCAGAAAATCAGCTGTCTCACATTCTTAAGACTTTGTGAAAAGAACAGAGTAACACAAATGACCACAGTTACGGTGAAGCACATGGTGCTCTCCACGGGTAAGTTCAAAAAGTTAAATGTGTAACTTAAGCATCTCTGGACATAAGAATAACTGGGCTCAAATAGCCAGGTGAAAATATTGTGGCTTAAGCAAATAATAAAACCTAGTAGTAATAATAACAACACACTTTTAGACACAAAGATAATCTAGACAGGTGCTTAGTAATTAGTAGCAATACAAAAGTCTGAGAAGGACACGAGTAGTATTTTACTAAAATATTTCAGCAACCAGTTCAACAGGATATCTAAGCTCACTAAAAAACCCACCCTCAATCATCATCCAAGAGATACAAAATATTTAGAATCACTTGAAATACAGCCAAGCCCAGCATTAATTCTCACAGGTCCAACCAAAGAGACCATCCCCAAAAGTTCAAGACATTCACAATCACTTAGTGTATCCCCCCAGTTTACAAGATGCCATTATTTTCACCACTCCAGGTCATTTCATGGCAAAAAGCAATCATCATCTCAGACTTGGCCCAAGCCACGTAGTGTTTAATAAATTAAACCCAACATGCTAATCTCCATCTAGAAACCAAGAGACAGCCAAGATAGGTGAATGAGTTTAGGTGCTTAGTAATCAAGACAAGATGCAGTACCTGATAAATGAGTTATGTGATATCACACTAGTTTCAGCTTTCAAACACTGTAAGCTTCAACCCCATACACAATGTACCACGACAGCCTCAGTCGAGCTGACAAGCATGACGAACAGCACATTTGCGTCAGAAAGAAAAGGTCACATTCTGCAGCCAAGCAAAGACTGAGGAAAAGTAGTCCAGTCGCTCCTGTCATACTTACCTAGCAGCTGCCAAGTATTTAACAGCACCCTTGAAACTGCAAATTTAGGCAGTGATAGATCAAATCTGCTACTTGAATCATATGTGCCACCTGCTTCCCCAGCACACACCATTATCTTACACCTGTCTGAACTATGCATTACTGCTGCCTGACTGCAGCCAGGGTGTGACCAGTGGTAATGCACACAGTCTTTAATAAAGTCTCTCAGAATAAGATATATCTGTGTACTTAAATATATATAAATGTATAAAAAGACTACGTAGTACATTGTTGCAGACTAGGCAGTTAAAAAAACCAAACACATTTCACCATCTTGTTCACATTCCACACCTCAGCTGCTACTAGATATAATCCTCACAGCCTTGTATAAACCAGCTACAAACCAATTCTTAAACTGGTTTTGCAACGTTGTCTTGTTATTCCCAAACCCAACTTCAGCAGCATCTTCAGGAACCACATTCACACTGAAGACATTGTTGTGCAAGTCACAGCTGCGTGAGAAAAGTTGTCACTAGTGATTTCAAAGGTCTTGTACCTCGTGTTCTCAAACTACTTTTCAAAGACTACAGTTCTGCAAATCACAGGGAAACCACATTAGTCACCGTGTCATTTTTGTGCAGCTGATATCCTGGCACTAAACAACTAAAAATCTTCCCTCTCCCCAGCATATGCAGAAAAATAAAAGCTACCCAACTGCAAACTGCTCGGTTTCTCTGTTCTCTCTGTCAGTAAATACACTATCCACAAAGCAGTGCTGCTTCCTGTGAACACAGGCTCGTATGGCTGGTTTTCTCACCCCTCACATGAAGCTTCTTCCTACAGCATATTTGCTGCAGGCCTTCTTGTACGTTCTTCCTGGCAAAGCAATAGGTGAGTAGTTACAACTCACTCCAGTGGCCATAGTATAAGTGACCCCTTATCATAAAGCTTCTAATCTTTCCATCAAAACTCTCAACCTTACTGCTTTCATCTACCAAAGCTGATGAATTGCCAAGATGCTGCGAACAGGGGGAGTCACAATACATCTAAACCTGACAAACGTGAAACTGCAGGTTATCAGCAGATACTGCAAACTCATGCGATTGCACGATGTATAACCAGATGAGCCAAGGGCCACTTCAGAGCAAAGAGTCTGAACTGGGGCAGAACTAAAACAGCTCAGCTGTCACACTGCACTGACATGGCCAAGGGCTGCTAGCATTTCTTTTGCCTTCTGTGTAACAAGTCTTCCAGTTTAGGAGTGTGCTGCCTGGCAAGAAGTTGCATTGTCGTCTGATGCATCTAATCTTGCCTCAGGAATTGTATTTCTCATCTCCTATGTCCATTAGAGAGCTTGTCCTGAAAAAAGCATCCTTCTTTATACTGTCCCCAAGAAAGAAACCATTTGTAAGTAGCACTCAACCACAGAAACAGTCTCTAGATCTCTGTTTCTTGATATTGAACATTTTTGTTCTAACGTGGCATTTAAAACATAATTTGATTGAATAATTACTTTTAAATATCAGTCCTTGCCCAGCTCTTTGAAAAGCTATTTGAAGTGCTCCTGTCACTTTCAGAAAAGCACTTTCACTCTTTCTGTAATGTGAAGAATGCAGAAATCTCATACCTTTTAATAACCTGTAATAGGTGTTATAGAGGGTCCTCATGGCCAGTTCTTGCAAAGGCAGCACATGGTCTGTTTCTGTCCCTATAGATTTCACCTCTGCCGGCAGGAACACAGTTAACTGGCCCGATGAAAAAGAGAGCAGTTTCACCTCTGAAACTTGAATTGGAGAACCACAACTGGAAGGACACAAGACATTTAGAAAGTGTTAGAAAAAATAAAAAGCAAAACAAACAAACAAAAAACTTCATGGGAACACCAGATGACCAGCCCAAAGTCTGCTCGATACGGTTCTGCAGTGCAGCATCCTTCAAGGATTCCTTGCAGAGTGCAGTATATCTTGGAGATGGACTAGATGCAGGTCCCTTCCAGCCCAAACTATTCTATGATTCTACATTGATACACATTTTCTACAGATTCCCACTTTCTGTGAAGTGCTAGTCACGGGACATCTGGAGGACTTCTCAAATAACATTCAAAAGCTGCAGAAGAATGTAATCCCAGGGAGGTGAACTAAATGCACTACATGTCCCTCACTTTGCCAATGCACTCATCTCTTTTCGCCCCTGAATGCCATTATTACTAAGTACTTTACAAAGAAGAGCAGTTTCATACCTACCAGTTTACTTCCTGTATCTTGGATCAATCAGTTGAGAATGGGAATGGATTTCTCAACTATACTATGTGAAGCAAACTATAACCAGCAAAAAATATCATTTAAGTGTCGCTAGGTGATTCTGTACTATACCTTTCCCCATCCACAGAGTTGCCTTGGTGAGTGAAGGAAAAATAAGGACAGCCTAAGCTGTGGTGAGAAGATACCCTACTAAGTCTACTAGTCTTGTCCTTCCCAAAACATGTAAGGAACAGGAAGGTTATTTGGATCCAAGGAGAGAAACTTAGCTTGTAGTAAAAATAATAACTCTTTACACGATCTCTGTTGCAAGCGATCATACCAAAGAGACACGCATAGGAAAATTCTACTAAGAGGTTGGGGAAGTCAACAGGGGAATCGGAATTGTTTATGACAACTCAAATTTGAAGCCAAGAGCAACTTGTTAGGGCCAGTCCTAACAAATGGAACAGAAACAGAAGTTTGTCAGCCTTCCCAGATACTGGGCCTAAAACTGAGGTAGCTTCATTCACTCGACTTTATCAGATGTGAGAGAAGTCTCAAAGTACTTCTCTTGACAACAAAGAATCTCATCTCTTCTGATTAAAGGGAAAACAGCCCAGAGAAACAAGCAAAAAAGAGCAGCATCAAAAAGCAAGTCAATAGGCCTCTTGTTAAATATTTCATATTTTTACACAAACCATTAATGGGGTTAAGATATAATCGGGAACTCAGAGATTCAATATTCCAACAATCCCTTCCACAGCAATCCATAGCTAATGAGTTAGCTATCACAACAAATAAATCTATAATGTTCCATTTTCAAGTTGATTAACCCCTTACCAACCTAGCTAGAAGACACACCCATAAACCCATGACAGTTACTGCATTTCAGAGTTGGGCCATTTGCTCTACTTTATGTAAAGGCTGAGGCTATTAATGCTGGACCACAAACACTGAGGAACAAAGTAAACAAGCAAAATAGACTGTCAAGAGTAACAACCTAAGAGATACACACCCTGAAATCAGGACAGATTAGGGAATCCTTCTCAATCTACAAGTAATACCGGGTGCAAGAAAAGAGACTTTAAAAAGCAAACAAACAAAACAAAAGACACAAAATCGACAAAGGTTAAAAAGTCAAATAGAGGATGGTCCAACTAGATAGAAAAAAAATGGAGCTGCTGAAAAACTGTGGTGAAAAAATAACTGGGGGAAAAAAGTTGCAACCATCTATTGGCTGCCTTCAACAAGACTGACAGATATCTAGCTGGAGACTATGAAACCCAATCTGCAAAAAATAAGATCAAAATTTATTTTAAGTGCTGAGATCACCACCTCTTATATAAAAGACTTGTTCAGTCAGTCTGACTGCAGGATTCCCAGACAGAGATTCATTCCTTACACAATGCAATTTATATTCTATTTTCAGAAATCCAGCTTTATGCTACTAACAGCACCATGACAGATTTTATCTTCCAGTGGATGGCCAGACTGAGCACTGAAGCCTGCATCTTCAACTCTCGTCTGACCCATGAAAACGTTACAGTGGTTACTACTGCTTTTCTGGAAAGAACACAGAAAGGCTTCAGATGATGATTATTGCACCATTTAACCACCACCCAACACATTATCAAATTAAACCTCTGGTTTCTTAATAACATATAGAAATGCTTTTTCTATGTTGAAAATTTTCCTTAAAAAATAATCTATGATGTTTCAAGATGGTTTCAAAACATGTAGACAAAGTCTGTTTGGTACACAAACAAGTATTATTTTGCTTACAAAAAAATATTTTTTTTATTATATATTATTAAAGAAAAAAGTTTTTTTTTATTCTACAAAAGCATTACAAGAATTAATTTCATTGGAACACTTGCAACTTTTTTTTTCTCTTCTATAGTAGATTTATAATGCTCTCCATCAGAGATACTAGCAGCTAGCCCAACAGTCATGTACATGTAATGACAGCAAATACAACTGGTAACACCGTCACAAAACGTCAGTGAAAAGATAAAATTATTTTGACTGAGTATAAAATAAGGACTTAAAAACATATAAAAAAATAAAAAGACATGGTTGTTTAAAATCACACAAAATAGGCAGCCCAGACGAAACTCGTTGGAACATTTGCTGCATTGTCACTGGTAATTTGATCACAATCAATACAGTTGGATAGGGTCAACATAGCCTAGGATATTTTCAAAATCCACATGTAAAAATACACCTGTCAGTCCATAATTCGTAAAAAAAGTTACTTATTTTAGTTAGTAGGTACTAAGACCTACAAGAAGCTGATACTGGAAGTAAAATGACTGAAGGAGCCATGTGTGACATACCTTTAGGGTCAATTTAATGTCCGGCTTACAATTTACAATCAGTTCTGAAAGAACAACAGCTAGCAATTATTTTCCCTGAAAAACAAAGTTAGTAAAAGCTTGGGACTGAGCACAGTTCAGCAGAATTACAGTCCAACTGCAAGTATTTAAATATCACACAACCAGCTGACATGAGAATATTAGAAAAACCTTAAAATGCCAAGACTCAGCATCTCACATATTGCAGTGGAGTGCAAGCTGGAGAGAGGGAATTTATATTTAATGCAAGATTTGCTGAGAGCAAGCATACCAGAAATTTATAATTAGATGGTAATGGGGACAATCCTCTTCTGATCAGTTTTACACCAGTAAGGCTCCATTCATCAGTGGTGCTGATCCTAATTTATGCTAGTGTCAGTGCAGAAAGAATTAAGCTAGTGTCCCAGACAGACCACTTTTTTTCCTCACATCCTGACCACAAACATGAGACAGCCTAGGATATTTTTAAAATCCACGTGTAAAAATATACCTGTCAATCCCTAATTCCTAAAAAAAGTTACTTATTTTAGTTAGTAGGTACCAAGACCTACAAGAAGCTGATACTGGAAGTAAAATGAGTGAAGGAGCCATATGTGACATTCCAAGATATGGTCCCTAACTTCCAGCAATGTGAGAACTTATGAACTAGACAGATGCTGCAACACATGAAAAAATATTTTGTTCCATCTTTAGTTCTGGAAGTTCTGTGAAGCCTACATTTTTGGCCAACCTTTAAATGCAGCTAGGATTCAGCTTCAGGCCTTACATTATCCCTACAAATTACTTCAGAATAACTGCACTGTCTGTTATGGCTTAATACTAAGTTATTGAAAGTCAGCAATTAACACAGAAGATTTATCACAAAAATAAAACAGAAGTGGGAGCTGAGGTAATCCCCTCAAAGTAACATCAGCTCCGAATCAATCACACACACATACAAAAACAGTCAGTTGTCTCCCAGAGGAAGACACTTGCAAGAAATTTTACAAGGAATAGGTATGCAAAACATCTGCATGAACTCAAACCTACCCACTGCAACCAATGACTTTATTATACAGGTAAGATGGGAGGCCTTTCAGATGAATGTTGTTATCCACATAAACATACTGTAGCTCTCGAGAACGACCTAAATCTGGGTTCAAAAAACAAAAAAAAAAGTCAGAGGGAGAAGGGAGGACAGTGACAACTATAAGCAAAGCAATTATCTTTAATTATAAATAAGCTAATCAGACCAAATTTAAGCAAACAAATTAGTAACCTCTCAGTTGTAAAATTTCAGCCAATGGTTTTATTGTGGATGAGCTGAAAAGCTGTTTAGAAAATAGGATTTAAAATAAAATCTCCTTTTCAGTAACTCTGAAAATCCAATTATAAATAATTAAATTTGAATATTGACAAAGTCCAAAGTCGGTTTGAAGAAGCAAAGGAACAATTGATTTCAGATCTACAGCGCATACTTCAAGTTCATAAGGTCAAACCTGCTTTCATTAGCTGGCCTCACGTCACTAAAATCACAGCTTCACTATCTTCAGTAAAGTGGTAAAGACATAAACAAGAACGTGGTCTGTCCCACTCTTCTCCAAGAAGATAGTTGCTTGATTACATGAGCCATAACCAAATACAACCAGTAATCATCCAGAAACAAGTCTGTGTGATGTGGTAAATTACAGAACACAAAGAATACACAAGCAGTAAACGGCAGAATATAATACAAAAAGTTGTGGCTACAAGTAAATGATCATTACATTTGAAGTTGTGCTTCTCACATAGTTTCTGTTAAAATATTTATGGCTGGCAGTCAAGTACGGCACATTTACGCAGCATCTTCATGACCCAGAAATAGATTAACATACCTCCAGACTGTAGCATATAGGTATGGAATGATTTTGTTTTGTTTAGAAAAATAAAATAGAGCAAAATTAAAAGGGAAAATTTAGGCTTCCAGGAAGAATTCTTAGAAGAATTTTGCTTATCAGCAAGATCCAGACAGTGGGAAAACTGTCTGCAATCAAAAGAAGTGAAAAACACGCTAACGTGAGGCATTTTAAAAGAAACAACAGAGTCAACTGAAAAAAATAGGCTGAAAGTGTTTAGAATGGGCAAGAAATCTGAAATGTAGGATCATCTGGGCAGCCCATTTCATCAGCAGCTCCTCTGTCGTTCAAGATACTGGGTTAGGCAAAGACATAGGCGCTTAATGCAGAGCATGAGCCAAGCGAACAGTGTCTGAAAGCCTCTCTGCCTGGGAGGGGATCACTGCAACCTAGACAAATTGCATTATGAAATATATATATATAAATAATTTCTATGCCTCTCAACCTAAAACTTTTATGAGTATGTTACAGAAACTAAGCAAGATAAACAAGCAATTGTCTGAATCAGCCATATTGCAAGACAATACTAATAGTGACTAATTCTGACTTCCCATCTTTATCAACTGTCAATCACCTTGGCATAAAGATAAGGATTATCAGAGAAATGAGCTTCTGTCCCTTTGGTATTTGTGGCCAAGAACAGAAAAGAAAAAAAAATAAAGAAATTTAAATTTCCATTATATTCCAAGTAAAATTTGTGATTTAGAAAGAAATATCTCATATCATTGCCTATGACAATAGGCAATACAATCCCTTCTTTCTTACTGAGTAGTTTTGTTGTGCCCAAGTCCTCTGGACACCACTTCATGCAGATAAAGCAAACAATATTTTGAGTGATCCTCCCCAAGCATTTGGCCATCTTAAAATATACTGAATGTCTTCAGCTGTCACCCACTTGAATGGCAGCTGTAAGCACCAGGAACCTTAATAGCCCACACTGAGGAGGAGCCTCAGAGGGTGTCACATTATCAAGTCTTTCATATAAAGAACAAGTGATGATACCAGCAGAAAATGAATAAATTCCTTTTCTGAAATAAAGATCTTAACACAGAAAAACTGAGTTTTGGGGTTTATATTTTCTTTTAATATAGGACCTTGCCCTGCAACATTCTAGAGAGGTTTTGAGGACCAAACCAGTCACTGGACATCAGGGGGACATGTTCAACCATCACATGCTCCTTTGACTGTGTCCCAAAGACATTCTAGTTCACAGAGCTATCTGCTGTGGCCAGCAACTGTCCTGCCCCAAGAAGCAAATACAAATAACTCTGCTGACTGATGGGCACTGCTGCAAGATGCTGCTGTGCATCGTTATGAGCTAACACCTCCAAAAGATGATTTATTTTGGCTCGGTATTGCAGGGCTGAAAATAGTTTAGTAAAGTTCTGGGATATTTTTAGATGAAACAAAAACATTGTTATCCTACAGTGAATAAAAATATCGCAATACAGAGGCATTATAACACCATCAAATATTGTAAGGCTGGAAAAGAACCAGCCAATAAAGTGTAAAGCAGGTCACACGTGCATGGCACACCTAACACCGAGACTATCGCCGCACGTTGCACGAGCCAGTCACACCAAGAAGAGCAGAAAACTATGGGTTGCTGGGGTAGTTTGAATGTACTACTGTTTAACTTATTAATTTAGAGAAGGGAAGAAAATTTTTAAAAGAGGCTCATCTTGCTCATTTCTACACAGATGTATGCAAATGGGCTGAGAATCAGGCAAGTCAAAAAAAAGCCCTAAAGCTGTTCTTTTCATATGCATTGAGGGGGGAGTTCGGCTGCATCTCATCTCTTCCCTCTGTCTTTATCTTATGCTATGTTTAGATTCTAAGTTCTGAGTTGACTGCATTTCCTAGGTAATTAAAGCAAATTTTTGGATGTTAGACAAAATATCTCAGTAGGAAAAATTCAATTCCCAAAGCCAAATAGCCTGTAACTATAAATGGTCCTTTGATATAGATTTTTTGCATTAAATAACCAAGCATCTTCCAGTCTCCAAAAGATTTTTTCTTCCAGTTTCAAACACTATCCAAAAAGTTTAAATTTAAATAAATCATCACTTTAAAAAACTCTTTGTATCCTATCCACATTAATTTTTATGTCTTATATCAGTCAACAAATATTGTTTAGAGTTCTCTAAAAAACATGCTTCTGAAGAACTTTGTAAAATAAGGAGGCTGTCCATCTATGAAAAGGCTATAGCTACAAAGAAGGTTTTCATGTGGCTTTTGCAAACACTGTACTGTGTCTAAAACATTTCCACTTTCCTCCTTCCAGGCTCTCAGATCAAAGATCTTTCTCCCAGAAATGACCAAATGCCATGAGTCCTGAACAAACCCCAATTCTATTTTTTTTTCTTTTCCTCCCTTTTTCTTTCTTTCCTTTTTTTTTTTCCCTTTTTTTTTTTTTTTTTTAACCTCAGGGCCCTGGCATATGCATTCCACATGGCTGAAGATGGAACAAAAGCTCTTGTGTGTCTGCACTGATGCTCTTTTAACCATACTGTGAGGGCAAGGACACAAAAGCAGCATATACTGAGGTAGAATAAGACCTTTGTTTACTGTGCACTGATAATTACTAGACCCATTTGCTAAACAAAGTGCATATAAACCCTCAATAAAGTGATATAACACTGAATATTTGCTGTCATAACATCCCCTGTACTGCCAGTACGCTTGAGAATTTATGGCCTATTTTAATTGTATTTGTACTTTATTGTAAAAATAAAAAAGATTTATGTAACGTCATCAGACTCACATTTCTGCTTGCAGTGGAATTTGCTTTTAGGAATTGGAGCATTTGCAAATGGTAAAAATTTCAAGTCAAATTTCTATCAAAGGCTAATTTATATTTTAAGTAGATTGATGTAAAATTACTTGTACTTCCTGAACAATTCCTAAGACCATTTACTAGGGTGACATGAAAGCTACCCTGACAATAACAGGGCTGTCCAGGATGCAGTTTCCAGTTCAACTTACACATACAATTTAATGTTTTGGGGTGGTTTTTGGGTTTTTTAAATAAATTTATTAGGAAGGTCCAAAGGCTCAGATCGACACAGACTTGTTTCTTTGAATAGAAACTAGAATATTCATCAGCTGAAAAAAAAAAAATTTAAAAAATACTGGCATTTCCAACAATTAAGTGTATTCTGCAGAACAAATGACTAATTCATTATTGTTTCCCCATCTGCTTGTTTATGTACCAGTTCTGAAAGTCAAGAGAGTGGCATCAGGTATTCTTAGTGTATTTTGTGAAACTAATAGTGTTAACACTTGTTTCCTTACGACGCATGTGCCCATAAACTTAAAAGAATGTACAGGGCAAAAAAAGACTACATTGTACCTCCCAGCAGTGCTGTGAAAGTACCATGCTTACTGCTGGAATAAATCTTACACCTATCAATCTAGGAACAGGAAAATGCAGATTTCCATTACACTTAACAAGAGGCTCTCCTGGCAGCTACAAGGGATGTACTTAGATGAGGAAGAATGGATTCTTTGGCATGCTACATGTCAACCACCATATGAAATAAATAACGTAAATTTCGCTTTAAAAAGCATTAAGCAATATGTTCCAAATGTATTTCTTCTAACATGGACATGTCTAATAAAAAAAAAAGAGAAAAGCAGCGACATTCTGTCAGGAGATAAATAAAATGTCTTCTTTTCAACTCAGCTCCCTAATTGAAAAAAATTGCTTGACAATTCATGCTTGAGTATCACTCATAGATATTTGTACAGTATCTTCCACTGTTAATTAACATCCTCACTCAGTCATGAACTAGTAAAGTGAAGTTGGATGTAGGAATGCACAGAAGAAAAACACTGGTCAACACGTGCAGCTAGCAGAAATAATGCTACAGTTATGCCTTAACTTCAGCAATACTCCAAGAAAAATATTTTCCCACACAGTCTTAAATAGATTAAATCTTTTTGCTTTTCAATTCACTAACTCTCTCTTCTATTTATTTCATCACATCTTGACCACTCTGAAGCTGTCTGATTCTTCAGAGGAAGGATTACACATTTACATTTATACTGTGCTGCTTTTCCTCTGAACTCTAGGATTTATGATTCAGTTTCATATCCACAGATAGCAAATTATCTCCAAATGTTCACCAGTGAGTCACTATTAAGAACTACTGAACAAGGTCAATTGACAGTCTTTGATGTTTTACGTTATTTTAAAAGTTCCTTTTGAATGTTTTGAATTTTGGGTCTAAAAATAAAGAAAAAAAAGAAGGTGTGTCATTATATTAGAGATTTATTTCCTCCTTTTGAACTTAAAACACTTCAGCAGGTCTGTGGCTCATCCAGGTCATCGCTCACTCACAGATAAGCTACTAGTGCAAAAGTAGCAGAAACTTTTACCCTTTAATATCTTACATATCATCTTATTGAACAGCATCTGATCTTTGCAAAATTAAAAAGATCCAACTGCCTGTCTCAGGAAATGGAGTTAGAAATATTTGCCAAAATAGGGGAAGTTATTTTGCTTGTTTTAGTACTGTGGAATCTGGATGATGCATCCTGGAACTCGTTTACTCATTTATATAATGACATATGTTGGAACATAACTAAAATACTGTGTCTGGAGATATTATTTGCACTTACTTTCCAGTAATATAAACTAAGGTGCTAAGATAATCAGAAAGATCATAAAATCCTTTCAAGACGAAATCACGAGTGCTGAAAAAAATTAAGTTAAACCTATACAATGTAATTAATTTAGAAATTATCTCATTTTTAGCCACCTCAATTTTCAGCTTCTTTTCAATGTGACTATCATAGCTTCATCTGCGCCTAATTAACACCAAACTCTGACTGTACTCTAAAAAAACCCCAAACTATTAATGGCTGTTCAAATGACATGACAGATCTACAGGTGTGTCTGTGCTTCAGCAGAGATTAGCCTGTGGCAGGGTGCAGGATTTGCTTTGCACTATCAGAATAGACAGTCTGCACTGACTGACAACACAACTGCTTCCCAAAACAAACCATCGCACGCTGACTGCACCTCCTACTCCTGGAGACCTGCCTTGACACTTCCAAACTTTGAAAGGGTTGAAAAAAAGGCAGGGCAGATAAATTCTTCCCTGGGCTACTGCCATGGAAGTTTTGATGGATGTTTATACATAACACAAGCTAAACCTCTGCTAGATTATGCCATAGTGACATTCTTAAAGATGAAAAATAATTTATGTGGAGTTACTGGGATTCCAGGGCATGCTTTAGACCCTAGCTGAAGAATCTTTGTTAAATCATCAGATCCAGCAAACAGAAACAGGTCATTACCCAAAGCGGTGGAACTCAGATTACATAGTACTATATTTAACACAACATCATTTAAACTTTTTCCCCCTCAGTTAGCTAAAAATAAAGCAAATTTGATAGCTGACCTATTGCTTCAAAACAGACGGGAAACCTTCATCTGCTTTTTTTGTTTATTAATATATTTTCCATCACGGTGACAACTCCATGGTCTGTAGAGACCACCAAAGAAAAAAAGAAAATCAGTTGCTTTTTTTTTTTCTCTTTCTTTTTGGCTGGAAAGTTTCTTTTCCGGTCTCTTCTCTTCCCCCCCCAGCCCAGTGCCAGTGGTGACTCACCAAGTGGTAAGAAGGCGAGGCGGTTTCCAGCCATGGAGAGCTCATTGAGGCTTGGGAGCTGGCATAGGTGGCGGGGAACATACCAGAGGTGGTTTCGGTCTGCAGTCAAGTACTGCAGAGAAAGGCACATGTGCAGCCTTTCTGGTAACGTGATCAAACGATTGGTGGAAATGTCCAGTGTCTGCAGCTCCCTCAGGTCTCCAACCTCTACAATCCAAACAGGAGACGTTGAGAATGATTAAATGTAACTATTCTTACAAACAAGACCACAAAAAACCCCAAAATGAAACCATCTCACACATATCAAAAGCAAGCTGTGCTGGTTTTTCCTCTTCAAATACTGTTCCATCAATCTGTGTTCAGAACTGCTACTAATCCTCTCCATCATTTTTGTATTTCAAATCTTTTTGCTGAGGAGCAGTTATCAGCATGGTTAAATATGAGAGATCTCAAGACAGAGCTTTTCTGAATTGTGACAATTACTACTGTCAAAAATATCAAGCAGTTTCCTGCTCCTAAATCAGAACTAGGAAAAAAAAACCCTAAACCAAAACACATTACATAGTTCATTGAGAGTGTTTTGAATGACCCAAACTCACACAAGTTGAAATTAAGAAAAAAAAAACAAGTATTTTTTTGAGGGCGCAGTGCTTATATCCACCTTATTTGAAGCTTTTTGCAAGGAGACTCACAAATATACACACAGCACTTGGTGCCTAGTGACAGCCTTTCACCAAGCATGCTTAGGAACACCAGCTCTGCCTTCAGAATGCAATTCAAAAGGCCTAGTTTAAATTAGAAAAGGAAATTCTTAATAACTTGTAAGTTATATTGTTATACTGTAGGAAGATATTGCAGTGTTCTCAGTGACAGTTGCAATAATTGCAGCTTCTAGAGATTTTTTTTTTTTTTTCTTAACACTGCAATAATTTTCAAGGTAAATTTTGTTTTTTAAATAGTATTGTATGTTTGGGGTTTTTTTTTAATGCAGGTAACAAAAAAAGTTTGCTACTTGTTAAAATCCAGAGCAATGTTCCCTGTGGGACCCGGATGCACTTCTCTAAGGACTGACTGACAAACATATTAATCAGTTCTGCAGGTTAGCTCATTGTTTATTTAGTTATTCTTTTACAGTTAAATATATGCTGTATATAGTGTATATATAATATATATTACATGTAATAATTCTAGAAATTATTTTCTGCAAACATGGAGACATGATAAACAGCTTTGCTTTGTTTTTAAGTACTTTACAACAATGGAACCAACTCATGAAGTGCTTGGTGCCCCTGATTCTTCCTGCAGTTCTCAGCATCTTGCAGAACCAACTGTACTTTGCTCCCGGCTGAAAGAAACCAGCTCTTGCATCCGATCGCTGCTAAACCAAGACGCACTAGAATTTTCTGCACTGAAAACACCAGACAATCTACACAATCCACAATCTGCACAATTTACAGCTCCATCACCCAGACTTTTAGAAAAAGATATAAATAGGGTAACACTGTTTAAGTTAAAGCTAAACAGAACCTGCTGTGCCCTTGAGCTCTCTGCAGCAGGAGCTAGAAAATTTGCTAGTCCCCCAGCTCTGAGGTAGCACCTTCTATACTACACCCAAAGAAGGAAACAAAACACTGGGTTAATTTTTATCTGTCTTCTACACAATGAGAAAAAGAAATGGCAAATCTGAAGTTGACTTTGTGTGTAACTGCTATAAATATTACTTTCAAGACTGAAAATGTGAAAAGGAAGAAAAGTTGTAATTCAGTACTGGAGATTTTCACAAAAGTACTTAGGAAACAAAATGTCTGTGCATATTTAAAAGGGGTTTCTGCCCACTATAACCTGTCCCAGCATTAACTGCAATAAAGAATCAACAGCATCCTTTTACAGAACATTACCGACAGCAGCAGCTGCGATACAGACAATCACAGTCCTCAAACCTCTCAGGTTTGGTGTCAACAGGAATCAGGAGCTTTAATTAAAAAGTGTTGGTTTTTTACTACAAGATTGAAAATGAATGGCAAAAGCAAAATAATGACTACTAAATAGCAGAAGACTACTGTGCAGAAGAACTGCAGTAGAACTCATTTTTAAAGAGTTTTATATTCACAAACAAAGCCATATGCTTGAAAACAGTGACAGGAAAAGAGCCACCTACACGCAGCCAAACCACTGACCACATGCAGTCAATAACAGGCCTAGCTATTTTCATGCACTAACCTTTTTCTCTGCCACTAAAAACAGTTTTCTAATTCAGTTTAGGTCCAAAATCCCATAAATGTTACAGTTGGCAAAGCTGGCAGAGTTTCAAAGGCATTGCTAGAATGATATGTTTCAAATCTAAGAGGAAATAAAAGTATTCTCACTTTATCCTTCATCCAAAAAACACATACTTGCCCAAAACTTCATCCTCTCTACCTTAATCTTCCAATGCATACCAGATGTAAACATCCACTTTCAACATACAGTGCCATATGTTACAGAAACACCCACCGACACATAATGAAGTTAAAAAGTAAACCAAACAACTTAAAGTGCCATCAAATTAAAGTCATAACCCCCAGATTCCCCACCATAGTGTTAAAAGCTCATTTTGAAGAACACGTTCAGACATTTACTAATGACACTAAATTGGTTCCAATCTCATTAAAGCAAAGGAAAACAATAAGGAGGATTAACACAAAATATAAACAGTCCATTAATAAGTTTTTCAAGATCTTAGTTACTAAATACTATTATTCATGTTTTAAAAACCTCACAACATGACTACTGAAGGATGCCTTGGCTAACACGCACAGGGAAAGACTCACAAATCTCTCTCTTGCTATCACCTCATCAAGCACTAAGCCATATGTGAGAGGTAGACTTTGGGAATTTCAGGCAGACCTAGAAAACAGCTAGTCCCAAAGAAAAAGAACTGACAAAGAAGGCACTTTTATTCCGAGATTTCCCCCTCATCCCAAGGATAAGAAAGAGACAAGCATTACACATCACCCTTCAACCACATCAGGGAGTTTCAATTACAGTTAAATGAAGTTCATAAATGTATCATTTAAAATTTGCATTAGCTCTAGGATTAACACCATCCAAACCAACATGGGAGAGCACTGAGCCCCATTCCGAGATCAGAAACCAGGGGGAAAAAACCCAACAAGTCCTCTGCAGCTTTGTTAAACCTGTAACTCGGAACGACCCGAGTCCAACCGTGAAGTTGCCGTGCAGGTTCGGGGAGCCGCGCGTTTCCGCCGTGTCCATCTGCAGAGTGCCTGCCTTCACACGCAGCTCGGCAGTTCTGTGCCTCGGCCATATGGTCCCAACGTGTTCGTGGCGTAGCGGGCACAAAGCTGCTGACAGGCTGTAAATCCACGCACTACCTTACCTCACAGACATTTAAACACGGGCTTATACCCAGAGTCCTGCCTACAGCCTTCCAAAGGTGGTTCAGTGACACAGATGGACACATAAATACTTCAGACCGTACGCTAAAACTGCCAGAGCTCAAGCAATTCGTTCATCTTTTTCATCCTCGATAATAGGAAGATTCACAAGTGACTACTGTGGCTCTGAAAAGCAGCCTTGGAATTCATGGGAACAGCTTCCCCAGCCACTTGGAGAAAGGGACATGTGAACTGTCATCATGTGTGTTTGCAAAAGAAAAACTGCCAAATGTGTTTGTCTCAACACAAAGGGAAAAGAAACATCAGCATACCTTTTTTTTTTTAAAAAACAAAGTGAAATCTGGAAAGAATTTCAGAAAATTTCCAAAAGTATTGACCTAACAAAACTGATTGCATTTGTATAAACATACCCAGCAGCAGGAAAAAAAGAAATCTATTTCTGATTCAGATGGTTTAAATGCCAGTTTTCAAAATTAATTCCCATGGTTTTACATGAAGGAAAAAACCAAACATCTGGAAGTAAGCAGCCTATACAACATATAATAATTGCCAAGGCAATACACACTTCCTTAACCTGCCGGGGGTACGGGCCTCAACAGCCGCGTAACTCAAAAATAACTAACAGTTTTCTTTACATTTCAAGAGCAATCCCACCTTTCCCCATCGGGCCATAACCCAAAATTTTATCCAAAGATATATGAAACACATACACAATTGGATTTGAGTGTATGGAAGGCATGGATTTACTTTAAATCAAACACTATCTGAGTCTTTCCATCCAAGTAAAGGAAAAAAGGGCACAGGAAAGGGCTACAGACCTACCTGCATGAGAATGCACCTCAAAGCAGGATATAAAGAGAAAGCAGAGAACCTACAAGGAATGGAAAAAGGGACTGATCAGCACAGAGAGCTGGCACTTAGAGGTCAGGCTGCAGAAGTCAAATGAAAACTGCCAGGGGGCCAGGAAAATGGGAACTCTCAGACAAACAAAAGGTTTCTCAACAAGAAATAAAGAGCAAGAAATTAAGGACTGGTGTCAACAAGGGGTAGAAATTAGGACAGACCAAATATTAAATCAGCTTTTTGCATCATTTTTTCCTGTAAGAATAATGCTGTGTATGAGGACAGAGACAGAATACCTCATGGGAACAAGGACAAAGCACTGAAAATTACCACGTCCATTACTAAAATGAAATGAGGCTGCTTAAATATTTCCATCCCAGAATACTGAAATATGGGTTATATATCAAAATTGCAAGCTCAGACATGAGGATTATCAATGAATAAGACATTTTCTGGGACAGCAGCCTGGGACTGGAGAAGAAATGTAGAACCTGCGTTCAGAAAAGCCCTTTTAACGTGAGCTCAGCACTCTTCAGTATCTTGTAACAACTGTTCCAAGGGGAAAGAGCAACCAAGAGTAACCAGTGCCTGGAACATAAATAGAACGCAGAATAAAAATGCAACCCAGATCTTTCCAAAAGGGAAACGTGTTACACCAGCTTATCTATCTTTGATGAAATTTCATGGTTAATGGTAACACACGAGAATCACACCTCATGGCAAATTACTGGGATGGAGAAAACATTACTAGTGCTGGCTTTCCTCAAGAGTCTACTTCGTTTAGAATTTCCATTTTCTACCTTGGTAAAAATAAATAAATAAATAAATAAAATCCTAGGCTTTGGTTTGCTATTGACATAAGCATTTAAAGTACTGCTAACACAACAGAGAATTGAATTATCATACAGTAAAAAGAGCAAGAACTTTTAGACTTAAGTGAGTGAAATGGAATGAAAAAGTTAACAGAAAATAAGCATGACAAGATGGTGCCGTGACCCGCCCCTGCTTGAAACCACAAAGGAAGAGAAGGACTGGCTATACTGGTTCACCACCTAAGAACAATAAGCCACCAGTGAAAAGAACTACTACAACTTCTACATGTAGCCAGCAGCATATTAGGAGCAAGGAAGTATGTTAATATACTTCTGTATTGAAGGCAATAACGATGATCTTGCTATTATCACAGGAACAGTTACATCTACCACTCTGCTACCCAAGGGCTGTGTAATACAGACACAGTTCCCTCTCCTGTCAAGCCAGCAGCACATCAGTGTTCCGTGGCTGCAGCACTCCGCATACCCTGGAATAAAGTTCTCCAGCTTGTGGCAGGCAGAGGGATATATTCTCACAAATCCCCGCGGAATCAAGCACTGTGATGGGGGAGCACTGGACTTCATGCACCCAGTGATCCTTCTCTACCTTGAGGACTACAAAGAAAGTTGTATGCTTCAGGAAAGAAGCTAAAGGTGCTAAGAGTGACTACCATACTTGACCCTTGAAATACTGTTTTAATCAACTTCCACAAACCTGAGTACCTGCAGCATTTTCCTATTAGACCTGGAAAGCCATGTAACAGTGAGTAGGTGTTGGAAGGCTTTCATACTTCAGCAGCTTGTTACCTGTCCCATTAGGAAAAACTACAAATCTGTATAAACACCTGTGAAGTTGAATTGTGATATTCTTACCAGTTTAAACCTGTAATGGTCAGGAAATAAGTTTAAATCACTAAGAGCCTGATGGAAAAGATCTTTAGATCTGCTCTGGGATGTCTCAGGAGAACTTAAACAGATTTTAAGATGGTTATAACAAATTAAATGGCCTATTATACATAACATTACATTTACTGTCCTACCATGCAGCTCACATTTCATAGCCTATAAAAATTAAATTTCCTAGCACAAATTGGCACTTACGATAGACCTGTGCCACCTTCAAACAAGGAAGTTTGACCATAACTGAAAACTGGTATCGTTAGATTTAAGGACAACGAAAGGGGAAGGCAAATTGAATCACATTTACATTTTGATGCTGCTGTATGCAGATCTGGCACTGTATCGTTAAGGAGAGAGCTTGAAAAACGTTATGTTTCTCAAGCCTAAAAGATCTGAAGATGATTTTTTTCCTTATATTTTTCCCATGTAGAATATTTGCTCAGTATTTTAAGGAAAAAAAAAAGAGGAACTGGAAAAGACGTTGTGATAGTGTAGCACCTATTTTATTAATAACCTGGTTTTGAATATGGTGCTAAATTGGAGTTCAAACCCATTAAAAAAAAATTAAAGAATATATGGAAAAAGCCTCTATCCCAACTGATCAAACTGGAATCTATTACTTCTAACCACACTTGCGGCCGCAGTTCACACACATATCCTGGCTGAAAACAACAGGGACAGAGACTTTCTGGGGCTGGACTGTCTTTGTGAATGAACGCAGTCATGTTGGTAACACAACAAAGATGTTCCCCATTCTCAGTTTCACCTACTTCAGCCATAAACTATATTGACTCTTCTCCAAATATTTATTCAGCAGACAAAACCCAAAACCAAGTGAAAAATACATACTTCTACTGAACATACGCAAATAGAACTTTTTTTCCCCTCAACCTTGCTAAATGTCACACACAAATTTAGTACCAAACCTTATTTATTTTGTACCATCCTTCACAAGCAAAGGTGAGAAAAGTGGCTTTCTAAAGCCCAATCTTGCTAAACAATAATTTTATTTCAGCTAAAAGCAACTGAAAATAGGCATGAGGGTCCCATTAAGTCTCCTAAAGGTCAGTGGTTCCCCATCTTTTACCATAATTAAGCTTAAATTAAGAAAAGTGGCAGGCTTCTGTATTTCATGGGTCCAGCACTCCGTGCTTTCCTCAGCAGTAGCACTCGAGCACCAGCCAGAGCACAGCCCTGGAGTGGTTATTAGGTTGGGCTCCGTATTTCCCCTCATTGCAGGTTTGAAGTTCCATTTCCTTCCCTAATTTGATGGTCTCAATGAGAAGAGTTAAACCAGAAGAGGTGGGTGAAAGGGCAAGAGGGACAGGGAGGGAAAAAAATTGTTTATGCACAAAGGTAACAACAAGGCCATGAAATGATCACGTATGCTGGGGTTTTTTTTGTTTAGTTTGGTTTTGGGGGGGGGGGGGTTTTTTTGGTTGTTTTGTTTTTTAGTATACAACCTATCCTTTCATTTTGTTCTAGCATACTCTGCCTAATACCTAACTGCCCCACAGCAAGGAACTATTGCTACACAAACAAGTAATAGGTGTCAAATTAATATATTACTATATTACTATTATTCTACAGTTTTATTAAATGACATCCCAAATTTTGGGCAGAGCTGCCAAAATGAAGTGACAGACCAGTGCTTTGTCAAGTGTATCGCATGAAAAATTTTGCTAGCACCTTAGTGAAAAGTCTGTTAATTAGGAGGTGATGTATTTTTGCTGTTGTCTTTCCTGTGAGGAGCAGCTGTTTTCCTTTTTCTCGATTTTCCTGGGTGTTATGAACATAAACAAACCTGAATGAATAAAGCATGAGATCTGTTACAATTCTCTTGTTTTGTTTGTATCTTACCACCTTTATTGCTGTACATCATGTACAATTCACCGTGGACTAATATCACTACATGGAAAGGGGGGGAAAGCCTTCCCAAAAATCCTTTCTGCGTAAAATAAAGAGCTAACAATTTGAACTCAAGACAGCAGCAAGCTAGAGATGGCTACTTATGCACCCTGCTTTGACTAAGTACAATAAACCAGTAATTGCTTAAAATTAAGGAAACAAAATGAGCATCTTAAGGAGAGATTAGGGATAGCTCAGGAGGCCACAGAGACAGGGCCAGTCCTGGCTATAAATTCTAGGACAGCTTTTTCCTTTCTTCTGCTTCTTCAAAGGAAAATCTTCAGATGAACACAACGGACTGGTCTCTCTGACAAATCCGTTACTACACCAGTGTCTAAATAATCCAAGCAAAGACCTATCTGTTGTGACTGTTGCTATCAACTGTTTCTAACCAACTGGAAACAGACACATCTTTCTTACTGTTCTTGAGGTTGGTGGCTTGGGGCTTTTTCTTCCCATTGCAGAAGTAAGTAAAGGCATAACAAAAGCAATAGGTCCACGTTACATTTTCATCTTTCAGTTGGCAAAGTATTATACTATATCAAGCCAAGTTATGCTCACTTATCTTCCTACTGGGAGATACCGAATAACCTTCTTCCCTGAAAGTAAACTCTGTCTCCATAACAAAAAATGTAACTACAAATTTGAGTGGGGTGAAGGAAAGGAATCCAAGGAAGTTCTTTAGTTTGGAACCACACTTATGGCAGTGGAGTCACCATATTTGTTTTTCAAAGGAATGCTAATGGTTGGGATTGTCCTAACTGAAGTCCTATGAAAATAAGAGTTCTTTTAGGCCACTGGAAGTCACTACAAATTGCAACAGTAATTACAAGGGAGGGACTGGCTGAACATTCACAGGAAATATTCCCACTGTAACAGAGGTGCATCTTTCTCAAATGTCAACTATGGCTACAGATTCCCTTTACTAGCAGCAGTAACAGGAGCTTCTGTTGCTCCTCCTCACTTGCCCAGCTCGTTTGTGCTGACCAGTGTGTGCGGCCACCCAGACTGGCTAATTCACTGGTTGAGAAGGGCAGGCAGCAGCTACTATAATGATGTGGTTACAGCTCAGCAAATGGCATGGACCAACTACTAACAGTTTCTAACTACAATTATCACTAAAAAAAGAAGACATCTAACTTCAAACAACACTAGCTGTGTCCTGATTTTCAAAACACTGAGAGCACTGCAAGTCTTATCTTAATCAGTGAAGATACTGTTGTTTAGTGTTTCAAATCAGCACAAAGTAGACAAGGAAGGCTTGCAATTATACTCCAAACCCCCATTCAGTCATTACAAATTGCATTCCTTTAGCTACACGAATAAATAGTCCATAAAGCTCTCAAAACATGAAATAATTACCAACTGGAGTATACTTGGAGTGACTCTGTATCAAAGCTTTCCATAAAGAATGACAATTTAACGCAGATTTGGACAGTGCCAAGTTAAACACGGGTCTTTATTTTAAATGCCACTGCAATAAAATGAAGATAACTGAAATACAGGTATCACACTCTGTGTGTGTGACATGAGCCACAGGAAAGTTAATCTCACATAATACCTCCAAGTCTACATGTTCACTTTAAAGCTGTTTTCCATTTAGATTTAGTGTCAGTAAATGATGCATTTTATTTTGCTTCAACAGACCAGCTGAGTAAAAACAAGGATGTTGATAACAAGTAGTATTTTAAGTCTCTCACAATGGTATGTGTACAAGAGAATTATATTTGGCCAGCAAGGTCAGAATGGAAATCGATACGTTCGAAAATTCTTCTCTTGCACAGCACTAACAATTTGTGTTTGTTCACTTTCAAAGACTGAATGACTTTGCTCTCCATGCTTCCCTGAGCACTCGAGTCCTGCTAGTAAATTGCATTTGCTTAATGCACAAGCAAAATCAACTACACGGTAATGTAGCTAATCGTGTAAGGAAAGAGAACAACACCAAGGGAAAGGAAGAGACAAAAGCACATTCACAGGTAACTTCATAAATAAAGACTTAGCAATTTTAGGGGAAAACAAGTTAATATTTAACACACAACCCTAAAATTCAGAAAACTAATCTTTGAGGACTACTTTTTCTTGTCATAAATGTTATTTTGGTGCAACAAAAAAGAATCTCAAAAATTTAAAATTAGTAAGGGGTTTTACAGCAAAAATGAGTAGCAAATCATTTGCATTTAGTTAACAAGTAGTTTTCTTTTGAAAACTAAAGAAAACATTTTGAAAACTTTTTGAAAACACAGGCTCTATGAACTAACAACTACTGAGTTTCTTTGCACTCTGTAGCAGCTACACACAGTTTAACGTTTACCAACCTTGTTATGGTGGCAAGGGATACAATGAGCTGCCATTTTCAGCATTCACTTTAAAACCATGTCAGTACAGGCAGTAATCATGGACATAATCCTCCTGAAAAGCTGACTTTGCTTGTATGGATTACTTGGTCTTTGCTTAGAGACCTCCTGAAAGAAGTCCGTGCAGCAAAGCAAAGTGAGAGCCCTTTGGCAGCACAGCATACTAAAGTAAGGCGTTTCTGAAGTAAACCTGGAATTTGCAAAGCAGTTAGTACTACCATTTCCCTTTCACACATTTACAAACAGATGAAAAATTTCAGAGAAAAAAAGACCCGCAGTTTAATATCTGTTCAAAGCTGAGGTCCTTTGAAACCCTAAACGCTGCTGAATAGATTGTCTGTATCAAAGACATTTTCATACTACAGAAACACAAAACTCGTTTGGATATGAAACACATCTTTGTCAGCATACATACAGCTCTCCACCTTGAAGGTTTAGTCTCAGCCTTGTCAATACACATCTGTCTTCACCCATGTGAACAGCTATTGGCAACTATTTACGAGAGAGGCCCTGAGCATCTTAAAACTCTTTTTACGTTCAGTTTTGCTTTTGGGTAACAGTTCTAAAAAGAAAGACTTTTACAAGTATTTCAAAGAGCATCTATTCTGAAGTTTCAGAAGTGAACTTTATACGTATCACATGTGCCTTGAACCAGGCAACCAGTAAAGTCAGACCTTTACTATCAGAATCATCAGTAGAAGAATTCAGTGCTGGCAGGTGAGTTACCAAACAACCTTCTGAAATTCCTTTACTTAGGAAGCTGGTCTGACATTAGGTGCTACACCATCACTGAAGTTCAGTTTAATTTTTTTGGAATATGTTAAATCTCAATAATAAGTGACAATTTTTGTAAGAAGAAAGGGAGAAGACTTACTAGAAGGCCCATGTTCTTCCTCTCATAAAGACAGGCTAACACATGCATTGTGCAAGAAGGAGAATCCGCCTCATGACAGCCCCAAGCTATGTTGCTCAGAACATGACTGTTGCCAGTCATAACATGGAAAATCCCTTGTATCAAATTCCAAAGAGGCTTTGCTATGCTCTCAGTAGAGGATTCAGCATGCTAAGAGAACTTCCAAAAGGAGGGGAATGACACCTTAAGAAAAAGATGCAATAACTTATGTGAATTTTATTTTAATGTTTTTTTTCCCTTATCTAAGAATGAAGTTGAAAAATCCCAAAGATTCCTTTTTGGGTTAGTTGTTTGTTTTGTTTTTTAAAGTGCAAAAGCTAACAAACCCCTGCAATATCTCAACGTAGATCCAAGCATTCTATCATAATAAACGCAACAGTGACTGCATTCCTTTTCAACGTACTGAAGACAGTTGTTCAGCACATCAGCCAGACAAGCAATCACAGAATCCTACCCTCTCGGTTATACACATGATCAGAGCTGCCACCAAGAACCTGGGGAGCAGGAGGGGATTTGCTAGAGCTATGGAGTAACTATCAGTAGAGCTTTAGAGCCCACAGTAATAACAAGTAATACATGAAATGAATGCAACTAGGAATGTTAGTTTTTATAGTCTTTATTGATTTTCAGATACATTTATATAACTAACACCTTCAAACAGTCAGAGCAAAACTACAATACAGAATTATGTACCTACAAAAATGAATTCCGGGTAGTCTGTTTTTCTACATCTTAGATGCAACTCCACAGGAATAAGCCTGACCAAAAGCAACCAACGACCCTCTGCTTCTCCTTCCTCTCCTCTGCTGTGCAATCAATAAACTCACATAAAACAAACACCACAAATGGAATCCTGACTGAATTCAAACACAACTGTGGCCACTTCCAGAGTTATTTTTCTCTGTGGTATATAACTGTGTCACAAAAAGTCCTCTCTGTAAATCTCAAAACCAAGTTTTCAAACAATCAAAACAAAAGCCAAGTAATTCTACTTGACCTTCATTATTTAGGTCTGCGTGCCAGGTCTAATCAGTTCTCACAAGCACATTCCACTTTGTAAAAACAGACTGTAGAAATACATTTTTCAAACTAAAAGAACGAGAATGCATTGTTTTGATGCTACAGCCTGAAGCCCTTTATCTGAGTTTTATCAAAGTATACTCTATCACTGATCAAAGCAGCAATGACAACTTAATGTTCTTTAAAGTTATATATTGCTGCATAAACTTCCCACTTTTGTCTTGTGGCCTCCGGCTCAGCATGTCATTGGGAGTATATTCAAAGGTCAAGAGACTTTCTTTCAGAAGCCCTCCGTTCCCAAGTGGCAGCTCTAATGATTGCAGGAGTGGAGAGTAGAGCAGGGTAGATTAATTCCATCAGGGCTCTGTTCTCATATACCCTAGAAAATTCAGGTTGTAATTTTTTTTCTGTCAGCTGTCTGAAAAACTACTTTGTACAGTACTGTATGAACTATTTGTATGCAGTAGAAACATTTCTATGTTACTCCATTACTGATTTTATTCTTATCTGAAGACCTCTCCTCACTAAAACTGAGAAGTATTGAAACCAGTATTTCATTTTAAATTCCTTTCAATTTGGCGCTTTGCACAAGCCATGTGACTGGCTGATTTTTTAAAGCAAAGTTTGCAAGTTACTTGGACATGCATTTTTTACATCTGTATTTTAATAATTTACTGAGAAATCTCGAGTTTACTAGCGAAACATTATGCAATTTAATGAACTGTGGGGAAATGAGTTGTACTTAAGACCCCTTATTTAATAAAAAAGGGCATAAACATGCAACATAACTGCAGAAACATTGTAGTTACAATCTCTAATGTTTTCATATAGTTTTCAGCTTCAGATGAATGCTTGTCACAATTACTTAAAGCACTCCAAACATTTTCAGAATTCCTGTCCACCCCCAACAGACAAAAGGAAAAAAAACCTGGAGAAGCAAGGCTTACAGTGACTTGAGAAATCAAGGACTGCTGAACAGAAAGCACCAGGACTCCAGAGGCAGAACCAAATCTCTTAATAGAGAATCCAGTTAGATCTGCTCCCCTACTCTCAGGAATGCACAAATCATCCAAGTACCTCACGATGAAAAGCAGCACTCAAACACCTTTATCTCCTATCTAAAAGTCCTCGAGGGGTACAGCTACCAGGGGGAAAGCCCATGGCCCAGAGCTTAGAAAACATACGTGTTCCTGCAAAGCTTCTGATTTTCCCAAGTGGAGCACTGCAAAGCCAGAAGCACAACAGGCTTGAGAGCGCCACTGCTAATAATTAGGTTGGCTCTTCTCTGCTCCGTCCTGATTTCACCTACACCTCCCCAGGTTTCTTACTAACTCCTTTTCAGAGAAGGAAGGGTACAGTCAGGGGAAAAGCAATAATAAAAATAGTATGAGGCTGCTGGGGCCAGATTCTGCAAGTTTGATGCATGGGAGTTCACAAGGGTATCACATGGAATAATAGGGAACAAATGGCAACATTGAAACTGCTTTCTGAGAATGGGCTAAAGTACTAAAAATGGAGGTAGCTGAGATTTTGATGCTTCAGGTGAAATAAAAGTTGAAAATAAAAAAATTGGCAACAGTAGGTTACAGGTAGCCTTGCACTAACATATTCTTACTCTCTAAACCCATGTTCAGTCTACAATAAAGAACTCTTTTAGTCACTGGAAATCAGGTGGTGTCACTTTGAGAGAAGTCACTTTCCAGAGATGTGATTCCACCAAGATTTTGTTGCCAGTAAGAATTATCACATAATAAGGGAATCTTTAAAGGTCAATCTCTGCCCAAATCATACAAAGAATTCAAATGAAATGAATGTGGTCTGGGATGCTGATGTACAGCACCCTACTCTCAGACTCTCCTGGATCTATTCATGAGCTCGCCAATTACGTGAGCACACTGTTCATGTTTTAAAAACACTCAAACCTCAGCCACACAGAGACTTTTCAAATCAAAGCATCACCAAAACCAAAGTAGTGACCTAAGAAAGACTGCAATTGATCCAAAACCATTATCACCTTGCTGAAATATGTAAGGAAGGAAAAAAATTGAAACCAGTGAAGTTAGTTACCATTTTGAGCAACTTTTAAGTACTGTAAAAACACTTGGCCATTACACTTCTGCTTCAATAAGATTTTAGCCTTCAATTTATCAACATGAAACCTCACAGGCATTTCAATTTGTCCCTGATTAGTTTTCCAGATACATAATGACCACAGAAGTTGTTTCAAGATCTGTGTTTTATACAATAGCACACACTTGGAACTACGATGCATTGAGCCGTATCATAGTTTATTTTTTTAACCAAAACCATGGTCATTGCAATAGCTTAATTTCCAAATACTTTTTCCAGTGATTGCGCTAAGTCAGAAGAGCAAATTTTAAGATGGAATTTTCTATCCCAGTAAGCCTAGTACACAAAGCAATATCTGAATATGTAATTTAAATGTTACAATGAAAGACATTGATGGCTTTTTCCAACTGTTTCCTATTAGTTTTCAGATTAACGAATTACAACACATCCATACTTAGCACATGCATTTTTGAGAACCTGCTGTGCAGCATCATAATGAGGAGTACCGCAGGCCATTGTTGAGAGATAGTTTTGTTGGGGTTTGTTTCTTAACGTCATTTCTGCCAGTTACAGGAAATGTTTCAGTTCAGTATACCCAATAGAAGCCTATCTGGAAGAAGTACTGGAAAAAAAGCATACATTAGAACAGCATTTTAAGCTTAAAATATAGTCAGAAAAATTCTAGAGCTATGTGTTTATACTACTATTTTTGCTACCTACTAGTGACATTATGAACATTCTGTGGCATACTAAAAAACGGTGTAGGATGCTAACAAAGAGGCCTTTAAAAGCCCCTCAGTTGGGGGGGAAGTGGAAAAAACCAAACCATAAGAAGGGGCAGGCGGACAGAGAATAGTGAGCAGCTCTGCATACACAGATGACTCATTCTGACACACTACACAGGTGAGGGTACACAGGAAAATCTTCAGTTAATGAAAATTTCCAGGAATTTTTTTCATGGAATTTTTTTGTTCTCTGTCTTCACTTCCCTCCCCATAAATTTAAAGCACTCAGAAGTACTAGCAGTCCTCCAGAGAATTTAACCCAAACCAAATGTTTGAGCAAGGCAGACTCTGTTACAAAATCTCACACAACCAACATCCTTTAATTAAATGGGTACCACTGTGTTTGGCCGTGCATGAAAGCGAATCTGTAAGGAATGCACACCACTCCTACAGTGTACTACCCTGTGCTTTGGTCACCTCTATTTAGGTCACAAAGTCCACTGACAATCAGTAACCATCCGCATTGCCAGTTTGGTCCCAACTCTGCAGAGATGAGACTCTGCTGTAATTTCATAGGGATATTATTTTTTTTTCATTAAAAATTTCAGTCCTTGCAGGCTGTCAGGACAGGGCTATATTGGAGTTTATAAAAGATAAAACATGTAAAAATCTCTTCCTCCTAGAAATCTGAAGAATGTCTTAAATATCCTACCAGGTACCTTTATTGTGCTTCTACATTAATACAGAGTAATTACTGAAGCCTTGCTAATCCTGAAGTGAAAAAAACAATACAGTAACAGGCAAGTGTGGGTAAGTTTAGCATTGGTTTAGGCAAGAAAAAAAGTGATAATTGTTGTTGAACCGAAGACCTAATGTAAACATCAGCACACTGACTTTTGATTTTATACAGTAAACTGAATCTAGAAATGAATTACTACAGAGCGTATGTTTTACAGAACTGTGCAAAGAAAAACTTATCTGTAAGAATTAGGCATCAACGTACTTCAAGGAAAACAATGTATTATGATAATAATGAAAAGATCTTTATTTAGGAGTCCATGCTCCTTTAAATAGTCTCATACTTCTAGAGTGCAAAGCTCATGTAACTTAATCTATGTTTTCCTCAAATCCCCACAAGTCCATTTACTTAAAAACACCACACTCCTGGATGGGTGCCTGGCGTACCAAACCTGTCCCGTCGCGCATATTTTTATAGATGTTACTAAATTAGGAAAGCAGAGTGGACTAAGGTTATGCCAACTTGGAAAAAAAGAACAGGGGCTGCATCAGTTTGTGCCTTTGCTTTTAAAGTCACAACATTATAAGAAAAAAATATTTGACCTTTATTAAGTATGAGAGACAGTAATAAAAGCAGAAGGGAAATGGAGGGGGGGCAAGAGCAGACACATTTATTCCCCCTCATTTAGAGGGCTCTAAATCAAAATATGGAAAACAAGTTTACAAAATGAGTTAAGACTACATATTTGAATGCCAGGGTCTAGAACAAGAATAGAATTATTGGCATGCTGTACCCACAATCAGTGGAAATCTACTGTGAAAGAGAGGTAGGGAAGAAGTTGTCTTTATATGCCTTTAATTCAGGCTTGCTGAAATACCTTATATTGAGCTCTGTTCAGAATTATTAGGTTGGGTATTCAAGAAGTCTTTACTGGTGAAATACTGGTATGAATAGTAAATACAGATATTGTACTTTATAGCAACTTAAAAAAAAATGAGAGAAATGAATATGCAGTTTTCATGTCTCAAAGTTTCTCTTGCCCCCAGTTAGCAAAGCAAATTCCTAAGCAAAACAGACCTAGCAATAATCAATTAACATTCTCAGGGTTACTTTATAAATAGACAAAGCAGTAATCAGCAATTATAGTTTGATTTATAATTTTAATAACAACTGAACCCTTCTTGTCATTACTACTGAAATTACCTATGCAAGAGAAGTGATCCACTGTTTCACTCTAAGTTATATTTTTCAAAATTCACCTTCATGAGCTCTTCCAGCCTTCTAGAAGCACAAGTTGTTTCAGTTACACAAACTCACTGATCTTACCGCTATTAATTTGCTATTAACTTAAGAGGGTTATTAATTATGGAGAGATAATTATAAATTTCCTAGTAACGGGTAGAACGACTCAATCCTCCCCAATATTAAATAAGATCAACCTCAAAAAGGTGTGGTCTTAACAAACAGAATGGGAACACCCAAGTTCTATTTCTGGCTAACACTGACTCCTGCTGTGGCCTGAAGCAAATCGCTTCTGTTAAAAACACTTTTTTTCCATTCTATAAAATGAGGATAACACTGCCTTATCAGCTTCGCAGGATCTTTCTCAAATGCTTTGAAGATGAAGTTTTATAAGCCTACAAATGTATTTTAATGAGGCTTAAACCAACTATATTTCTAAAATATTTTGCCTTAAACAGGAAAAGGATTTGAACAGAACTGAAATGAAGAGCCTATGTGCTCTTAACCTCCCCTAAATATCGCTGCAGTTCGCCCTTTTAACATCACCAAAGGTAGATGAATGCATTTCCCTTCAGACTCTACCTAAGCGAAGCAGAATGGCAACAAGTGGATGCAATATGCAGAAGTCTTCAGAGACAACATGAAAATGTCAGTTGGAAATGGAAGCCACGCTCTTCCTCACATGGAGAAGAAAGAGCATCTGCTAAACCTGCCTCTGACTCTCTCAGTATCCCCCCTCCAGCAACAGCAACTGCTGGTGCTCCCCACTCACCTGCACTTTACGAGTAAAGAAAGAGCATCACACAGCTCACAGGAAGTTTGGGATTATCTGACTGCCTCTTTTCTTTTTTTTCCTGATCAATGCATTCAGCTCTTGGGTTTTAAGAGTTCCCTGACAACAAACACAAAGGGAAATGGTCTAGCCTGTTTAAAGACAACTGCCGATACTATTTTTTTCCTCCTTCTTAAAGGGAACTTTGCCAAAAGATGGGCTGGGATCATAAACCATACCCTATTCTTTGTTTAATTACTTAGCTTTTGCTCTTGACTTGGCAAAACATTAAGCTTTTCATTTTAGTAAATCTATAATTAACTCCAACATGTGCTGAGTAAACATAACCTCATTTTTAATTAAATCCTAGAACAAGATGCTACAACTTGCCATTTCTAAGAAGTATCTCTCAAGTAACATGAACTACAAAAAAAAATAAAATCCAATCCTTGTCAAATATGAAACTTCAGTCCAACTTTGAGTATAACCAACCCTCTTTTAAGTCATCTGTTGTCTAAACGTGCATTTACTAACTACAAAACCAAAATGTAAACCTGAAGAGCCACCATTTCACATCAAAAGTTTCCAAGCCTAAAGTCAAATCGAATCTAAATGGTAATGCAGCAGAACTGAGAGATAACCTTGTCTGTGGGACTCCAGAACAGAAGAATAATTTTTTCAAGTACATCTCACTGGATTTTTTTTTTAAATGATGAAATAATTCCTAAACAGAAAATAAATACAATTTCTCAAGAATGGAGAGCTGAAGTTATCATATGCATTATAAACATCAGAAACAAAGAGGAACTTTCTGATTCGTTATTCTTAAGTGGGAAGATTCAGGAAATTTCCTTCTGAGAGCACATTCAGAATTCTAAATTGAAGTGACAAATCAACTCTCTGAATAAAGATAAATCTCAAAAAAAATAGTTAAGCTGCTATGAAAACATAACACCAGCCCTACGTCAAGCATAATACATGAACTAATGTAAAAATATTAATGTATAGCCATCATGTGTTTATACTGTAACTCTTCAGATTTTTTCTAACAAGATCTCCGGCATCACATTATTTGCAAATGACCCTCAGGAATTTAGATTATTTAAGAGATACAGTTAAATAGTAGAAATACTACACAAAACTTTACTTCACATTCAAGAATTACATGTACCATAGCCATATAAAAGAACCAAGAAATGAAGACAGAAGCTGTAAGATACGCCATTTGCAGAACAAAAGAAATGCTGTACATTTCAATGAAAAAAAGCTCAAGAGATCTTTGTAATATTAAATCTCGTCTTCTTCCTGATCTGCAACTCTTTTAATCAGCTCTCCTCTCAAAGAGAGTCTCTCAGTTACTGATTCTGATTACCACAGAATCTAGACACTGATGACTCTGCATTAGGCAGAATCTGGTCCCCTTATTAACCTTATCCAAAGCATATTCAAAATATGACTTCAAGAGAATTTCACACAGCATTTTCTTCCAGCCATTTTATGTTTCTATTTCAACACACTTATTCTGGTCAAAATTTTCCCTTTACTTCTCATCAAGTAGAGTTAGCCATCTTTTCAACAATTCTCACAACAACGATGCCTGCTGGAAGCCCCATTGTTTCAGTGGTAGTGCACAATTAAACAAAGTCCCTGGTGGCCGAAGTACATGATCTTATTCACGGGTGACAAAGAGTTGGTAGTGTTTAATACGCACAAAAGCAGGATTATCGTTGACACTACCAGAATGCCACAGCATAGAAAGCGCTTTCTAATCCCCAAGGAACACAACTTCCATAGTTCACCTAATACCCTTTTTCCCCCCCGAACAGTCCTGTATTGACCAATTTCTTCACAAAACTAAGGCTTATGTCTTCATGCTGTCTGCGTGTGTTTTTGTCATGCTCCCCCAGCACCTCTCTTAAAGTAACTTTTTAAAACTAGTTGGACAATCACAAGTAAACCTGAGAAGAGAGGTCTTCACTATTAAATTCTCACAAGTTTTATGAAAACAGGTACTTGGAAACTAAAATGTTGCCCATCACATTGAAGATAAACTGCAGCATAAGTTCAACTAAGTGTGAAGAATGCCTACAGACTGAAAACACAAATATTTACCCTCACTACATACTATTTCAATTGTTTCAAGATTAGAGTTACACTAGATTTCTGTAAGGCAGATCTTAAGTACTAAAAATGAATGCGAAGAGCACAACTGTGGAACAAAAACATTACAAATGGATAATGAATCAACATATGCTATTAATGCACTGTTCAGTTCTTAATCACAATTAAGGGAGACACAACAGAGAATCATTCTTAAAATATAAAATGGAATAGAAAAGTGTGGGTGTTCAGCCACTTAATGGCAAACATTTACAATCCAACTGTTCTGCAGTTGTAATGAAGATATCTTTTAGCACTTGATTAAGGATGCTACTAATAGTATCCTCACAGATATCCACGGAGTTTCAACAAAGACCAAGGGTTACTTACAACACCAGACACTGGGAAGGGAGAGACAAGAGGAATGACAGGGCAATGACTCCAAAGTAAGCTTTTTATGTAATGACATCATTATGCTGCAAGTTGGCCTATCAGGTTACACAAGGTGAATACTGATCAGCTTTTCTTAACTGGATCCTCTGCTGTGACAAACAGTTGACTGCCATTTGTGTGGTATGTGAGGGATGAAAGAAAACGATGGTCATCAGCTTTGAAAATTTACGTACTTAAATGACTGTCACCTATACCTCAAAGCTGCTTTTTAATGCAGATCTTTACATTTTGCACAAGCTGCACTAGTAGAAGCTAGATTATATCTTATTATGTGTAACTTATATAGATAATATATAATTATTTACATCTAAGAGCTATATTATAAATTAAGAGCTGTCCTTCCCTAACAATGCAGTATCGACATTCCAGTAAGAAAAGCTTAAAGAAAGCTGTTAACACAGTAAAATGATGCACTGCAATGAAACCACATCTCATCCTAGATTTTGTTTTTATTAACTTTGGTAGCTTTCCTGACAGAAAGCTATTTAACACTATCATGAAGATTCATGCTACCAATTTAATTAAGGATAAAATAATTCATCAAAACTTACTATTTTATTCTATTTTTTTCTTTAATTGCTGAACATAAATGTTATTTTCAAACTTGAAGATTTTGTTATCTAAATCATCTTTAAAATCTTCGTAATTTTTCAAAGAAAAAAACTCCGAAAATATGTTTGGAAGCTCTCCTCAGGAAGTGTTATGTTGAGGAAACACTCAATGCAGCAGATTAACTCTCCAGTGGGCAAACTCTCCAGTGTAAGTAAAAGATTAATCTTGCTGGGACTGATAACGCTCAAACTGTCTGCCATCCAGTCATGTTGATTGTGACAGCACCTGAACAGACAGGATTAGTAACGATAGCAGTAATGGCACATGTACAAACGAATGATACACTGCCAGCAAAACCAGAAAGACCAGACACCACCGGATCCTGTGATTCAGAAGCAGGCAAGAGTAGTATTATTTCTAAGCAAGCAAAATTTTCACACACACTTGGGACAGTGCTCACATTCTGTAAACTTCAGGAGAAATTAAATGCAGTGCGTCTACGCAGCCGATAGCAGTTCCTAATCAAATGTGGTAGACTTGAAATCAACTCTTCAGTAATGTAAATTATCCTTTTGAAAGTCTTTTTTGGAACCTTTTTAAGTTAATGTGTGAAGTTTTGCAGAAAATGTGTCACTTTTTCTTTGAACAAGTCTTTCTTTCATGGTACAGCACCATAAGGTAAATTATCTTGGAGGAACATAAAGCACACTCAAGGCACCCCTTTCTTTTGAATGTAGGACATCTGAAAATTGATGGAAATTTTATTGGCCTTGGGTCATAATGTTTAACAGGTTTATCTAATTTCATTCCAGAGCATTTACATAGTCAGATTTTTTTTTTTCCCTTTCTAATCATAATAAGAACAAGTCAAAGGATGATTAAGCTTATTATGCCTAGACTAATACATGGAAAGGACAGCTAGATTTCTGCACCCAAAACTTCAAGGAGCAATTGTAATATATTTCTTGAGGACAAGCAATGTGAACTTAAAAACTAATGAAGGTCACATTGAGAAGTTAGTTAAAATTAGAGCCAAAAGCTAATCCTGTTAGATTAAGTTAGACCAGTTTTTCTGAAATGCTGGCCTTAGACTTTTATCATCCCTGCTGATCAGAAAATGCAAATACACCAGAGAAAGATTAAAAAAAAATATATTCTACAACCTTCATCATCTTATCTGCAAAGATATAAGGGCAGTGGAAGAAGAGTAAGAAGTTATGTCTGCTTATCAAAGTATTTAAAGGGAAAAAAATAATAATTCAAAATGTGCCTATGGCCAACTTTTTCTGACTTTGTGTCACATTTACTTGGAATAAATTTTGCTTTTTTATTATAAACTAGCAAGACAAACTTCTGTTATTTACTGTCATAGTGAGGTAGAACTGCCACAGGCAAACCTACTAGACGTATGTCTTTTTAGAAAACACAAGAATGGGGCTCTTGGGCAAAAGGGCCTGAAATTCTTTATATTCCGGAAAATTGGAAGAAACATCATTTTATCACAATGACAGTTGTCCTTGGGATTTTGTGTCTTCAGAAGGAAGTTCAATATTTACTTGATACAATGGCAAAGACAAATAGATACATTTTTTTTCCCCCACTTCAAAAGAATGTACATACAGCGTGACTTTTTTCTTACAAGAGTATATTTAGCACAATACATACAATGGCAATTCCTGCCTAGTCTTTAAAAGCAAGTTGTACAGTGCTTCAACTGTAAGATACAAATAAACCTAAAGCAGATCACTGTGCACATTAAGTTCAAAGGGAATTTGTCACTGCTCTAATCCCTCACGCATTTGTACTTACCTGCAGGTAAATACTTCAGCTGGTTGTTAGCCAAGCGAAGATGACGTAAAGATCTCAGGCGGCCAATCTCTGGACACACAATTTCGAGGGCATTATCACTTAGGTCCAGAAACTGCAGTTTAACGAGGGAGCCAATGGCTTGTGAGAGAACAGATTAAAACATGAATGTGACCCAACAGTAATGTTAAAAATCTTAATAGGACTATGAGAGGATAAAAAGCCACAGTACCCAACACCTACGTCCGAGCACATTTTGGTATATTAAAGCTGGTCTCGCAACTGAATGACATGATTTGTGGAAGTGCTTATCTATCTAAGAAACAGTACTGCTGGCAGGGGGACAGGGAAGGAAAAAAAACCCCAAACAAATAAACAGTGATGTACAGAGCACTCCCATTTCTAAATTCCCCTCAGACAATTCCGCTCCGAAATCACTTTTTCCATTCCTTTGCTCTGAGTCTGATTTATATATTCAGAAAGAGTTTAAAGTACTTTCCTGAGGTTGGGCACAAAACTCTACATTTAAGACAAAGAAAAAAAACTAGTACAAGTTCTTGATACTTCAAATCTGTCAGAACATAAAGCAGCAGAGTACTCTGTAGAAGACACTCTGGCTTTTTGTTCCCATAGATAAGTGCCATTTTGACTTTTCGCTTTCTGCAATTAGGACTGAAGCAAACAGCATTTAGGTGCATTTGAGAACTCATTAAAAGAATTTAACATAGCATAAACAAGGATATTATCGACTAAGAGCTACACTGCTATATTTTGTATGAAAATCTTTAATGTTTTATGGGAAAATAAAGGAAAAATGGGCCTCTTCAGAGAAGAAAAATTAATATTTTATGATTCCTGCCACTTATTATGAGCTGGTAGATTACTTACCTTCAGGTACAACAACTATGTTATTTGAATGAAGGTACCTGGGGGGAGGAGAAAAAAGCAGAGGACACCACCTGTTACCCTCAAGGACTTCTGCTACATAATCAGTTTGCAAAATATCCCATTTCAGACTGAAAGAGCACCCTCAAAGCCATTCCTCTATGCCCACAAAAGCTGTGGAAACTGTGTAAACTGGCAAGGTATAGGTACTTAAATTTCACTAAGACTACTAAATGATTAACATAAAACCAAAAGAGAATACGTACAATTACATACTTACAATTATTTTAAACAAAACATTCACAGTTAAAATAATAATGGGCTTTAGTTTTGAGAGTCATAAGAGGAAAACAAAAAGGAAAACAAATAAAGAAGACAGAATAACCAGAATGAAAGATATTTGATCACCCTGTTATTCCACACTAAATGCTGGGCAAGAAAAGAAAAAGACGCCCAAACCCACGCAAGTTATACAATCATAAACATTTCGCCCTGCACATAAACTCCCATATCTTCACTGACTGAAAAAACAAGCACATGATCTACTCACTGCAAGTGGGTTTTTCAAACCTAGAGCACATTTTCCGACAGAAAACTCCAAGCTAACACAGTGGTGTAGGTAGCTCCTGAGGGTAGCCAGATCTCTCCTAAGAGCATTCAGCACCCCCTGCTGCAGCACTCCCAGTACTACCAGTAACATCACAGTTTAGTTTTCCAGCGACCTTGCCGCAAACGAACAAATGAGTCTTGTAGAATGGTAACAAAATTTTCCAAGTATTGATATCTAACTGTAAAGGAATAGCGAGTACTTAATGTCCAACTGCTTCAGCACACATGGAAATTATTTGTACAGTGTGTTTTTTCCATTCTATTCAAACAGCATTTCCTAAATTTGGAGCCCGTCTTTTCAGGAAAGGAGGAAAAAAGACATATACTAACATTTCAACTGCATGGAGCAGCTGAGCCTTCTCTTTTTCTGTAAAAACTGCAGTTACAGATTGATAAAAATGTAACAAACGTTAAGGATAGCAGATATGTTTGTAGAAAACCTTCTACAGAACCTCAGGATGAGAATTCTCCAACTTACTTCAGCTGCAGTTCCTGAAAATACTTGTGAAATATTTCATTCAAGACAAATTAAAAAGTCTATTATGAGAATCTACACCTAGTATCACGCATGAGGGACACAATACACAAAGAAACAAAGACAACAGTGGAGTTTTTACAACTACATAGTAAATAGTTAAGGATGTAACTTTCAGGAAAATAAAAATCAGTCAAGTTTGCCTTTCAAAACTTAAAGCTACGGTAACAAATTATTCCTTAAATAAATCCTTATTTTGTGGTCTCTTATTTGTCAACAAAACATCTTATTATTGTCTGATGAAAAATTGACTTGTACTATTAAAGCTACACAAACCACGAGCCCACTGTAGTTCTCTCTAGACCAGCAGAATGTGTGGGATAATGGTGGTACAACTCACTGAACTTCAAATAATTAGGTTTGACTCCTACAATTCAGTGTTTGGAAGATATTGTTTTAAGCTGTAATTTATACAGGTTTTCCTAAAGGCACCACCAGATAACATGGAGATTTCCTGATGCCCCACGGCAAATCATTAAATACTAAGTACCTCAAATACAAAAATATTTATTGTACTGCTTCAGAGCATAAACATTCTCTCAAGACATGAGCATGATGAGACAAGACTGTCTCTTAAGCAAGTTGGAGACTGCAGTGACCTACAAAACAGTACAATTATACTGTGGTCGCATGTACCAGAAAGGTGTGGTTTCAAGGGCCAAATTAAGATGACAAGATCAGACAGATGAACGCATCAGACTCCTTAGATACACACCTCCTGTTTGGAGCCTTCCATTAGCTAAACAGAATCAATGGTCCATCAGTTGCTTAACTCAAGGTGAGCCAAATAAGTGAAAAGGGGGAAAGAGGATGACCCTTTTAACACTCCCACTGCCAATCCTACCATATAATGAAATCATAACCTTACAAGAAAAGGGAAGAAAACATTGACTCAGGGGCTTACAGTTTAAAATTAATTGCCAAAATAATACAGTTCACATGACGTCCATTTTTGGACAAGCGTGGATAAACTACTCTGCCTACAGCAGTCATCATGACATAGTTAGTACTCCCTGCTTCTATTGGACAATCAGTGACTTACCTCAGAAAAAACCCACTTACTACCACAGTCAGCAAGACTGAGACAATAGTAACTCTGGTAACTGGGGTAGAAAAGGCAGCTAGGGATGGGCTGGAGGCAGTAACCTGTTTCTCTGGCTCCGTCACAACCATCTAACCATTGCATTTGGAGGCTCCAGTGCTTTATCACAAGGACAAGAGTCTGCACAGGAGTTGGGGCGTAAGTATTTTTTCCCTTAGGAGTTTAGACATTTGTATAACAGTTCTTGTTACACAATAAACAAGAAATTATAGAAAAAAAAAAATTTATGTGGGACTGAATATATCTGTGAGCATACCTTCTTTAAGAAACACAAAAAAACCCCAAAACTAACAAAGAATGACCCTTTCTTGCCCTCCAAGAAAACCCTTCACACTTAAGAGGTAGATTATGTGCAAGCAATACATTCTAGCAGTATTTTAAGGTAAGATGGATCAGGATAATAAAAGTATATTAGAACTCCTACATAAACTCACAATTCCACGAGGTTTGGAAGCTTCTGTGCAAGGTTTTCTGGCTGAAAAAGAGTTAGAGATTTTTTTTTAGGTTTCAAAAGAAAAAACCCCGGACACACACATATTGTGTACCCAGCTCATTTTAATAACCATACTAAGACACATCAGCAGCTAGTCACAGCAGAAACAGCAACAAGGAGCTCATATACAATCCCTTCTTTCCACATCCCCAGATTGCATGTTGTCCATCAGTGCAATCTGGGATATATCAAGGGTGAGCAATTTGCTATTGAAACAGAACTACAGCCTAGAGGTGACATTAATCTGTCCTTAACCAAATAAATGGCAGCCAGACTTCTGAGGCAGAAAAGATGGATTATCAAAATCCCACTTTACAAAATATATTCAAACGTATTTCAGGTAGTTGAAGGCAAGAGACTGCTGAGAAGCTTGCAGCCTTTACAGACTTCACAGCAGAACAAGAACCATACAAGATGTCTAACTGTAATGTATTTTATTTTGTAATTCTGCTGAACTGGGAAATGACCTACAAACTTTATGAGGATTAATCAATTACCACCAAGATAGAAGTGCTGAATCCATCAAACTAGATTTCCATATTTCCATATTAAGATGCATATAATTTCCTAACTGCTAACTGGTCCCTAGCTGCAGTTCTGGTTTTCTGATGGCATTTATAGCCATGAACGTGTACTACAAAATTGTCTTCACAAGTTTCAGAAGTCATGTTGGTAACCATACTCAAAATCATTCAAGGTTAAGACAGTGTTATTGCTTAAGATATCTACCTGAACCAGAAATATTTTATCAAAAAAAGTTTTTACAATACATTTATTTGGAGAAACCAATGAATTCTAAAAGCAGCTTGATCACATGATGAATTTCCTGTTAAAAAAAGTCTAGCAATGTTCAGTGCTACATAAATTTAAGGTATATTATCTAAAATGCTTAACTTTGTGCTCATAAATGTATTATGAAGGAATATGATAACCTGAAAATTAATGTCATAATGTCCTTATGCTGCAAACATGGCACATCCTAGATCTAAGTAGAAAAAATAGGGGTTTTTTAACTACGGAGCAGCAAATAATGTCTCAATAAATAAATCCCTTGAGGTCAGGAGCCAAGAAACAAGATGTAGCTAATGCGTTGTTGCCACCTGCTGGAAGGTTTACTACAGTACAGTTATCTTCTTGGCACAGAATTTTATTTATTTTACTTGATCAAAAAGAAATGCTTAAACGGGGAAAAATATGCAAAGGCTGCAACATGCCCAAGTACAAAAAACCCTTCAAGCTTTAATTTAACAAAGAGGGAATGCGAGGGGAAAAAACCAAAAGCAAACATCTCACTGTCATCCCACACCCTTCATTAGAACAAGGACACTAACCTGAATCACAAACTGTTTTCACATTACACATGAAGGTTATACTCTTATTTTTGCTTTATCTACTTCATGCTGTAAGAAAGCTGAAGCCAGGAGACACACCTTTACAGTTTAGCATGTCTGTAATAGACATTCTGTGTGTCACAGAATCATAGAAAGGCAGGAGTTGGAAGGGATCTCAAGATCATCTCATCCCACCCCCCGGCTAAAGCAGGTTCACCCAGAGCAGGCTGCATCTTCTTGAGCACCAACCACAATAACAACAGGTCTGTGTCAAAATTGTTCAACACAACATCCTATACTGAAATGAAGATTAAAAAGGACCTATTCGTGACCTATCAACTGAGAGGTAAAAGTCTGGTCTCTGTTGGTGACATGACATAAACACTGATGATAAATGAATCGTTGATTGTACCACCAATTTCATGAAGTTTGCCTTGCCCTCACACCCCCTGGAGACTTTTGAAAAAAGCAGGCTGTTCTCTTTGCCCTAAACATTGCATACTCTGAGTTAGTCAATTAAGAACAACTGTTCTTTGGTATGGCTAGCTCATGCTTCCGACAGTGCCATCAAGGCAAACGTGTGTTTCATTTTAATAGGTGGGGAAATAGGATTATTGAAAGGCTAATGTTAACAGTCAAGTATTAAACGAGGAGACACTGCAAGCAAGACTTGATGCTGGGATACAGGTGTGCTGTGTAGCTTCTTGATCCATTCACTATGTCAGAGCCCTCGAGCATTTCTGTCTTGTCAATGAAGATAAAAACGAAATTATTCTTAGACAGGGGATGTGTAAATTCTGTCAGTGTAACTATTCCAGACTTACATAGATCTGTCAAGGACTAGGGTCATTTTAGAAGAGCAAAGAACAAGACCTGATTTAATCAACATTTTTCCCAACTCTGAAGGAATAAATCAGTAGGACGAAAGCATCACCTTGCTTTAAGGAAATACAGTGCAGGTTTAGTTTTCATAATTGCTAATAATGCATATGCAATTTCAAGTATTTATTGATGAGCTAATACACATTATCTTGAATAGAATCAAAGGAGCACAGGACTGAAAGAGACATGAAAACTGCCCTTCTCAGACAGTATCACCTCTCAAAGAAATTAGATACATTTCCTCTCTCAAAAAGTCTCAGTGAAAGGACTACAGCTTCCTTCAGTCGCCTATTTGTTTTCAGCTACCCTCAGATGACATTCCCACCCCTGCACTCCCCATCTCGTAACTAACTTACTACTACTTTAATGAAATTGAGAGTATTGTTTGTCCTACCAGCAAAAGACATTTGTCATGAAAATACTGCTTTTGTAAAAACACCAATTACTGCCGTTTTCCCCCACTCCTACCACTCTATTTTCTCTTCTGTCCTCGCTTTTGCAAGCAGAATTAACCTACATCTCTTGACTGTCTCTCCTAGGGCATGCTCTCTCAAAATCCCTTGCTGCTGCTTTCTAGGTTCTTGCCAGTTTACCTAGATTGTTCGTAAGTATGAAACCCACCCCAGACTCAAGTCTTTGCTCCAGCTTGTGCTTTTAACAGTATCCAATAATTATTCCCTTCTGCTTTTAATGGAGATTGTTAAACTTCCTATGCTCCAAAAAAGACATCTGCCTTTTCTGTAACATGCTTCTGACTTGATGTGTTTTGCTCCACTACAACTTTCCACACCTATTCCGCTGAAGAGACACTCAGTGAATTGGACCCAATTTTGTTTGCCTAGATTCTAGCTATAGCAGATGAGATTCCACCAACTCCTATTATGAGAAAGTTACCCTGATCATTTTGAATCCCAGTGTTCTACTTCATGTTGTTTGCAAGTAATTTTGCCTAGGTAAGATTTACATTTAAAGTATCGTTTCAGTTCCTTTATCCCAGGTCTCAATTACAATAGCAAACAGTACTGGACAAGAGCTGCCTCCCTTCTTTGATACATCTTCTGTTGACAGTAACCATGGTTAATTAGTCTTATGTCATTGTACACACCTATTGGCCAGTAGCATTGACAGCTATCGAGAAGAAAACAGAACTGAACTGTTACCTGCAACACTTTCGTTTGGTTTCTATTTTATAATTGCTTTGGGAAAAAGAAAACCAGGCTCTAACATGTATATCAGAAAAGTGACATGGAAAACTCTCCTTACTGTTGTTTCACCTTTTGAGCAGCACAAACTTCATGAACATTACACCACTAAACAGCCGCTGAATTTCGCAAAGCAGAACTGTTTACAGCCTTCAGTTAATATTTAAAACAGCTTTAATTTGTAGTCATGAATCCTATCCTCCCATTACATTATTAGGCAAAGGACTTGCCTAAAACTAAACAGTGCCAAAATAATTCTCTGCAGTATATACAAACTTCAGTGACACGTTCAAGGTGAAAAAGAAGGCACAAAATCTTGATAACTCTTTCAGCTTTTGTCACAAGAAGTAATTACTTTTATTGAGGAATTCTAATGTATCAATGTCAAAGCTTTAAACACTATTCGTTAAACTGGAGTGCTGGACTTTTTCTAGGAAGCAATGAAAAATATACCATTGTAGTGAATTTTAAGTAGTCAGGCCCTCCAGCTTCTCTGCCCTGGCTATTATTTTACCTGTCATACCATGGAAGACCCACTCACCCCAGGAAAAAAAAAAAACCCAAACAAACCTGAATTACTTGGAGACCTGACCCTATTGACAGGGTCATGGTTTGACTATAGTGTCTCAGGAGTTTAGAATAAATCAGTCATTTAACTAGCCCACAATGAATTCTAAGGGCACAACATTCATTCAGGGTAAGAATTTGTTCAGGGAAAAACAATGACAACAAAAAAACCTACAACAGAAAATGCTGCAACCCTGAAATTACCTATTCTCCTATCAACCGCAGCCCATAGACACAAGTTTTCACTGGCACCTTAACAGCAAGCTTTGAATTAGACCCTGGGATGGACCATGCCTTTAAAATAATGCACACACCAAGGTAAAATTGTTTGGCCTAATGAAGGGAAGTAGACTACACCTACACACTATCAGCTAATGACAGAAAGGCCTGACCACTGACATGACCAAAATTTAGAGCAGTTTAAAAAAAAACCAAACAACAAACCTCAAAAGCAGCTCTTCACAGAGTTTCAAAAGGGTAACCATAAAACATCACAAACTTTCATTTATTATACTCTACATTACCTGTGCAAGTTCCAACATAACACAACCAAATATTCATATTTAGTAATGGATATCATTCAGGATCAGATTTGCTCTAAGATACTTCCTTTTTTTAACATTTTCTTGGTTTTTCTGTTCCAAAATTAGAATTCCTAAACATACAGACAGAGAACATTACAATAAAGAGGTTGTCGTACCAATGTGGTCAGGGAATTTCTTTTCATATAAAGTCTCTCCAAGTACTGCAGCCCCTCATCTTTCAGTAACTCCAAAGGAAAGTGATGGAGATTTCGGTAATTCAAGAACAAGTTCTTGTGCCTTTCCAGCTTTGCCTCAGAGATTGTTTTACATAGTTCTGATGCCATGACTAATGCTGTTCCCAGCACCACATCTAGTGCGCTGCATCTTCTGAAAGCAGACCCATTTCTAAGAGACAAAAAGAGAAAAAAAAACCCAAAACAGTTATCAAGGTGTATGCCATGAGCTCTTTTACCAAAAAAGTTAGTTACTACATATTTGCTGAAAATTTATCTAAACACACTTGTTATAATCATTCCATAAAGTACCTAGAACATCCACACCATAAGATATGTTAGAAGCAAGTGTTTGACTATTTTCTGGACAAAGTTTCAGCGTGTTTTTGGACTGGCAATAACAAGATCTTAAGGTATATGTAATGCTTTGTTTCATCCTTTTCCCATGGAGCTTTCAGGTAATTTTGTCAAAGTTGCCACAACAAGAAAAAGAAAACAAAATCCGACCTCTCTCTACTGACCATTATTGATGTCCTACATCTATTCTGTGCAGTCTGCTACAAGAAGAACCCACAGATCCCAAGAAAAATGCACAATTTATTAGAGGATTTGTTATCTTCAGATGACTGAAATACTTTCATGTAGCTTTTAATCCAGAATGACAAAAGGCAATGAAAGTTTGTTAAACTTTCCCATGTAAAAGCATCAGAAGAATTTGTCAGTTGGAAGAGATATTGGGGATGGACAGCCAGTTAGCACATCTTAAAATAATAATCTGAAATCTGAAATTTACAATAAGAAAATTTATAGAGAGCTACATGTGAGAGCAGATTTTCATCTCTCTTTCCTAAAAAGAAAGACAAGAAGGACTAAATACCAAGCTTTAACTGACAACTTCAAACCCAGAAAACCAAAGCATGAAGACAAATTAAAAATTAACTCGTACCTGGAACCAGACTTGATATAGCTTGTTTTTCTGGTATAAACAAAATTCTAGTCGTTATTATGTTGTCTAGATTTAGATAACAACAGCAATGCCACATCCTTTCAATTGTCTCAGAAGTCAGGAGAACATAGTAAATCCAGACTATTGAAATTTCAAGTTACCAGTTTGCTACAGACTCCTGTGTAGAAATTATTTTCCATTAACGAAAGGCAAGGAATCGCCACGGCTTTCTACCAATAACATTTTCTGGTTTAATTCATTCCTTTACTGAAGGATAAATTTCTAATCACAACATATATTGAAAGTGAAGGAACCGAGTTACAAACAAGAATCCTATATGATTATATGGTAGCCTTTGCAAACAAATCTTTTTGCCCTGCTAACGACTGACAACTGGACCATACATGTAAATCAAACTACTTTATCAGTTTCAATAAGTCCCTTGATTCGCAGATAAACAGTGTTTACCAGTGAACTGTGTCCTTTGGAAGAATACAGCATTTATTTTTTACTGTCCCATAAGCACTTCTAATCACACCTTAGGTGTAATACCCTGCACACCTTTTCTAGAATTGAGTTATCACCAATTCAAGCCATGCTAATACCAGTTCTGCAAGCAAATGATTACCCTGTTGAGAATGCTATATGAAATTAGTAAATATGAGTCCAGCTTTGGTTAAGCAGTATTTGTATGAGAACAACCATCGCCAAAACAGTTGCCTTCATTAGCTACCCTAAGGAGACAAGGTATGCACATTGCTGGCCCTCGGCACTAGCAACATTAAAGCTCCCTTAGTTCAGCAGATAAAGGAAATTAAGCCACTACAATTCCAAACTCTGTATCTGTGATCAGCATTAAATAAGACAAAGAAAAGCATCTGAATCTTTAACACACCTTGTGTGAGAGTATTTGACCACTAACTGCTACAACCTAAGTAACAGCATTGAAAAGCCACGAAGACATAGAGCACCTAAACATCGGATACCCTGCCAATTTATACAGGGATGCTGTTTAAGGTGTTCTGCACTTGGGGACTTCTCTTTAGAGTTCTGACTCCACACTGGCCCACGTTTAGCCATAGCACATGTGTAGACACAGACACACATGCCCAGAAGTGCAAAGTCCAGTCATAACCTACTCTATTTTGACTCTTCCTTCAAAGGATAGCCCTCCTACTCCCTTCCACCACCAGACAAACTTTTTCTCTCTAAATACAATTTTTTTCCAAAGATGAGACACAGCACTGCCAAAAAGGTACAGACACAATCACATCCTTTAAGAAAAGGAAGGATGAGGACTGATAACAAACACCCCGTAAGCCTGCGAGACGTCAGGGTACGAGGGCAGGAACCCGCCGTTTCACAGAGGCTGGGGAAGACAGAAATAAGCCCGCGCTGTGCACAGGACAGGCAGCAGAGGCTGTGGGAAGGGGTGTGACGGGCTGACTGACACGGGGAGGCTCCGGAGACCCCCAGAGCTTGCAGGACTGGTGTGAGGGGGAGAGAGAGCACTGAAAACTTGTCGGAGCCGCAGGGCACGAGAGAAAGAGGCTACGAGGTGGGGCTGCAGGAAGCCGCGCCGCTCGGTGCCCTTCGGGGGCCGGTCTGTCACGGGGGTGCGGGGGAACCGGCCTGTCCCGGCCGTGCGGGTGGGAGTAGGAGGGGTCGCCACTGCCGGAGGCCTGTGAGGGCTGAGGAGGTGGCGGGAAGCCGCTCCCACGGCTGAAGGGAGGCAAAAGACGGGCAAGGAAGCCGGGGCCTCAGCCCGGGAAAGGCTCACACCGCCTCCCGGAGCAGGCGCCGTGCCCCGCTGGGCAGGTAGCGGGGAGCGGAGCGGCCGGAGGGACCCACACGCTGCCGCAGCACCCAATCCGCCCTTTCCCGTCCCTCCAGCCAGGAGGAGAGTCACTCACCGGCCGCGGTGCCGTCGGCGCGGGGATGGGCCCGGCCCAACGCGACCCTACTCTTCGCCGCCGCCAGCCCCAGCACCCGGAGGCGGAGCGGAGCGGGCCGCAGCCGCGCGAGACCCCGGCCGCCACACCACTCTCGCGAGAATCCTCGCGCCCCTCCACAAACACCACCCCCGCACCGCCCTCACCCGCCACTCACCCAATCAAAGGGCGGCTCACCGCCCGACATCCAATCACGAGTTGCCCCTTCGCTCCCGTCGGCCAATGGGAGGGCGCCCCACCTCAGCGCCTCGCCCGCCTCCTGCTGCGGCCGAGGGCCGGGTGTGAGGGGAGCGGGTGTGAGGGGAGCGGGTGTGAGGGCCCCGGGTTGTGAGGGCCGGCGTGGCGGTGGCGATCCGGACAGAGACCCGGAGCTTCCTTCTCTCCCGGTGGGTCTCCTTGGACAGCATGTGGGCTCAGCTTGCCCTCCCCGGTGCTTAGGCGGTTCCCGGAGTTAACAGCACCTGTCCCGCTGATCAGCGTTTGAAGGGGAATGGCACTGCCAGGTAAAAGTTGTGTTGGCCGCAGACTATCGTGCCAGCCAAGCCTCGGTGCAGCCAGCGCTGCCTTTTATCCCTCTGCTAACAGCAAACTGCAAAGCCTTAGGCAGTCCTGCCCCTGCTGCAGCCTGCCCCTCACTGCCGGCTTTATCCCTGATAGTTGTTGGCCTGTTGAAACATGTAACAAAATCAGAGAATACCACGTTGGAAGGGACCTCACGGATCATCTAGTCCAACCTTTTGTGATAAACTATATATATATATATATATATGTATATATATATATAGTTTAAATGAGACAGCCAAACACCGTGTCAGGCTGATTCTTGAAACTGCCCAGTGTGGGGGAATCCACCACTTCCCTGGGGATATTATTCCAGTGTCTAATTATTCTCATGGTGAAAAGTTCTCCTCTGGAGTCCAATTGGAGTGTCCTCGAGAGTAACTTGTATCCATTACCCCTTGTCTTTTCCATGTGACTCCTTGTAAAAAGGGAGTCTCCATCTTCTTAGTAGCCACAGAATGATGGAAACTCAAATATAGCTACGTGCTGTTCACCTGATTTTGATTTGAGGTGTATTCATACACTCTGAGATGACCCAATACATAAATACATAAATCCTATCCTAGGGAATGTCTTCTTAGTGTTATGTCAGTACCCTCATGATAACAAATTCCCTCATACACGGAAAATTTGACATTACTGGATATTAAAAGTTCTTTGCTGAAGATTAGCCCTGCCAGCTGCCTAAACAGGAATCCTGGCTGCAGAAATCCACTTTCTAGTTCCCACAGACTAATTAACATAAACTTGTCTTAACAAGATGCACAGAGCAGGTCTGCAGGGGAATCAAGAAGCTGAATGCAGAAGATTAATACCTTGCAGAAGGCATTTTTTTCTCTCCTATATATTCACAGAACTTTGACTTGAAGCAAAGAAACATGCAGAAAAAAAGATTTTTTTCTTGCAGACTCATTCCTCTTTTTCAGTTCTAAATAAAGAACATCAATCCTTAATTGCTCATTTGTCATTTTCCTACGCTTGAAAGACAATAATTGATTTTGAGAAGTACACTTGCTCAGTCTTATGTGCCACTTGCAGGCTTTTTGAAGTCGTTTTTTTTTCTTCAGATAAATTGATTGAATTTTGATGAAGTAATTTGAGATTAAATAATCTACCCTTCCAAATTCAACATCCTCCATATTTATTGTATCATACTGCAGACAGTATTCTTGCTGTGGCTGATAGTACTTGCCTGTTTTTCTCAGCTAGATGTTAAATTCCAGGAAGTGGCCTGCTTGTATACCACCATGGTTTTAAAACCAGCAATTACATCACACTTCTTAATGCTGCTTTGGTCCCACGTTGTAAATATCTGAGAAATTAGAAGTTAAGCATACTTCAGACCAAAGCAGAAGCTGAGTATGAGCACAGTTAGCAACACATTTCTCAGAGAGAATTCAATGATGTGTCAAACCAAATGTTTTCCAAGATACTAAGTCATTGATCAGGACAGAAACTGTGTTCCTGCCTTCTTCCACTAATGTGCAGACAGGAATGATGAATTTTTTTTCTTGGGAGACCTGCTCTTAATGGAGCCAGGACACTTAATGTGTTTCTTTACACATAGGCTGTCAATTTTTTTGGTTGGGAATTTTTTTAGGCAGTAACTACACTCTGATATTTTTGAGAGCAAACTTTTGTCTGTTTCTTCTCACACCAGCAAAAGCACTAGAGACGTGAGAGCAATGCTAAAATGTCTTTGGTTCTGCTCTGTCATGAAAAATAATCAACCCTCAGAGTGTACCTTCAGTGATTATAAAACATACCATACACGTGGATTCAGCATGAAGTGCAGGAGCAGGTTAGCATCACTGAAACAATTAGAGATGTTAATATATATAAAGTACTGGGACTGTCAGTGTTTTAAAACTGGGGATTTGAAAGAGTATTTTTTAAATCTCTCTTTTGTTTTCTGAGTTGAGAGGGTTCTTACTACCAGTATTTAAAATGTCTTCTCCCTACTGATAATAATTTATAGGATTTTTTCCAGACTGCTTTGCAATTGGCTGAAGAGCCTGTAGAACAAGGTGAGCTGTTCTTTGTCAAGACAAACAAACATCCTCACCCACCTCAACTGTATTACATTTTTCTTGCTTGTTCTGGAGCTGTATCAGGTTCATACCAGCTATATAGAGATAAGTGGCAGTCAACTTACAGCTTTATGATATCCACCAGAATCTATAATGTGATTTGAGTATTCACACATCACTTTATATTGTGTCTTTCCTCCTGAGGCTGTCACTCAGGCTACTTTATTGTCTTGCGTAGCCTGCAATCATCACACTCATTCAGTCTCAGGCTGATTAATTTGTTTTTTTTCTTGACCGATGCCATCACGATCTCCCAGGCTTGTATCATCAAATCCTACGCAGTGCTTCTAAAAAGTGCTGCTGTCTCAGATCTGAAAGCTGATCTCTGCAGCTCTGATCCTGCCCAGCACAGGTGTGCAGTCTTGCCTGTGTAGTCACAAGGCTAAAAATGATGAGCAGAGTAGGGGGCATTGGAATCTCATCCTCCATTTAGGAAAGCACTAGCCCTGTGTTTGCCAACTCATTTCCATCTAAGAAGTGAGACGAGTGGGACACCCTTTAAGTAGATTTCTTTACCCTAGTTTAATTCTTAATTTTGTACTTGTGAGCACAAGAAACAGAGGGGCTTGACATTTACATCTTGCACAGAAGGATGACTGGTCTTATCTGTGCCTACATAAAGACACTAATAACACTTGTTTTAAAGTGTGATTCCAAAGAACTAGATTTACATGATTTGTGGTTGCTACTGCAGTTGCAATGGTTTGAAGTTTGAAGAGCCACCTTCATCAGTTGTTTTACTGGGACAAATCCAGTAACTGGAGCAAATGGGCACAGCTCCACTGGTGATCCCTTGTTTGTGCCAAACTTATACAAGCCAGATGAATGTTTGATGAATAAAAAGAGATGATGATACGTTATCTGATTTATTACATGAGGTAGCTTTGGGAAGATGCAACTGGAAATAATCTTTGTATAGTAACGCTTTATGCAGCCATTTTATTTTGCTTTGCAAAGTGAAACATGAAGAAATCATTTTTATTGAAGATTTTATGACAAGATTCATAGGTCTCAATTTCAAAGATCTGGAAGATCCAAAATGTCTTACTGAGCTTTCACACTTGAGTTCTGAGGTTCAGCCTCCCTGATAACCCTGGGTAAGTCTTTTTCACCCAGTCCTGTGGATACCACTTGTATTGAATCATGTGCATTAAATTAGACTTAGTAAATTTGGATTATGATCAAAATATCCACTGAGCAATTAAAGGTCAGTTATTAGCAGCAGCAAACTTTAATGTGACTGATGTGTGCCAGGAAAAGTGTGTTTCTCCTTTAAGGTTAGATAACCTGCAAGTATTTTTAACCATATCTCTTCAGTGTGTCAACTGGCAGTGCAAGATGGGCTTTTGTGGATGTCACAGTATTCTGAGAATTACAGTGAAGCAGAGATGCACCACTAAATGTTGCTGTTTATACCGGGAGTGAAGAGATGCAGCAACGCAAAATCAGTAAAGAGAGAGCCAGGAGAGGAAGAAGAGGAAGACCCTTTATTAATTTCTAACCCTGTTTTATATCTCCTAGTTCCACAGGGCGACTGGTCAGTGATCACGCATCTCCTAGGGTGATTGGCTAAAGTCCTACAACACCTATTTCAAAATATTTTTACAATGTATCATAAACAGAACTTGGCAAAACACCAGGTATTGGTCCAGCCTACAAAAAACATCCTACTGTTTTTCATAACACTGGTGAGAAAGGCAGGATTCTCACCAAATACTGTGAGACCCTGAGAAAATCCCTCTGCTAGCAGCTTTTCAGCATCCACAACTAAACACTAAGCTCATGCAGTTATATCTGGTACAGAGAGGTCCTGTGGATTGGAGGAATCTTCTAGGTACAAGGAATCAACAGACCATCCAGCAGTCCACAGATGCCTTTCAGCTTTAGGTTCTCCTTGTGGAAGGGTTGATGTGTATTACAGTGTTAGCCTACAGTGCGCAGAAGTGTGGAAAGCTCTGGCAACCCAGGGGACTGTCCAGTAGATCTGCCAGGTCTCACAGCCAGTGAACTTCTTTTCCATGGTCAGACAGGGAAGAATCTGCTTAACACATACTTAGGATGTTGGGAATGGTCTAGGAAAATGGCAGAGCTCCTCCTTACATGGCAGAATTCCAGTATGGGGGCTCAATGGTTTGTGCTCTGCTTTTGTCTTCTGCTTATCCCTAGAAAATGTATGTTGCCTAGAATTTTGAAGGGTCTCATGCAGCTGATTATGCAATTTCTTTTTTCTTCTAGAATTTCAAATACACTAATTCTACTTACCCTTGTTTTCACTTTACAATGTCTTACATAATGCTTTTTCAGTGTATACAGCTTTCATATACACAGTGATACAAGAATCTGGGTTTAAATTTTGAGAATTTTGGATCTGTTCTTTCCATAGGCGGGTTTGTTGCACGACACTTATACTCTGATTTGTCTCTCATACCAGGAAGAATTAGACCTACTAAAATGTTCTAGTTTTACTGATGGAGAAAGAATCCATTCTACGGGAAGTCCCGGCTCTTCTTAGGAGGTCTTTCCTCACTTCCAGTTAGTAATGTTGGTGTAGTGACAAAGCTGTCTAATTTGAGTGGGATAAAGTCACAGTGACTCATCACAGAACTGCTGACTTCGATTTCAGAAGCCTTTTACTTGAAACTCTGGCTTCTGCAGCAGTACCGAAAACTGGAAGGCAGATGGAGCTCCTGCTTGCCAAGTGCCAACATGACAGTATTTAATGTTCAGACATCATCCACCTCTGGCTTAAGTCTTTTTACTTTCAGTTTGTAATTGTATTTGTTCAACTTTAACCAACTCCTTTTCAATGGCACAGTAATGCTAATAAAAAAGATAATTTGAACAAAAAAAGGTTACTTGTACTGCCTGGTATGGTTCAAATCAGCATTGCTCAAATTAGAAGGTTTAAAGACAGTTGATAGCTAATTTGGGCTGAACTCATTTTTTGAGGGAAATTTCCTGGTAATCACATTGATTATGTTGTGGAATAGATTTCCTAAGAAATAACGGAAAGTACCAGTAATTTGGGCAAACTGCAGTTTAAATGGAACAACCCTAACACAGAATAAGCGAGCAGTGGGTTTTGGCCCTGATCATGCAGTTTCTGCTCATTCTAAATTCCCACTGATCTAATTAATCTCAACTGGAAAAAGAACAATGCCTCCCTGACTGCCCCAGAAATCAAATTCCTCTGTTTATGCGCTAAGCAAATGTAATAATATGCAGAATCAACATTTCTGCCTCTGCTCCATTGGGAAATCTCAATACGCAATAACCACAAAGGTAACAAATCAGCCAGTTCTCCATCATTTACGCAGTTGTTAGTCCATCCGTAATGACTGTTAAAGGTGCATGTAGCTGATATGCAGATATTTTGTGTTACCTCTTGCTGACAGGATAATCAAGGCTTTAAAAGCAATTTCAATAAACCAAGTATTGTTTTTTGGCTTATCAACATTACTGTATGGCATGAGTGCATTAATGAGTAAAATTTTATTTCTCTTTTGGAATCCATGTTATGAAACTCCTTAAACTTGACTGATTTGGTTCAGTTAAAGCCACTTAGAATTTTATCTCCAGTTTTGCTTCACTTTAAACCAGAGAAATAGTAAAACTTAAATAGAAAATTTAGGCAGCACATGGGTGTTTATTAGTTTCAGGCAGCAAGTGGCAGGAAATGTTCTTTGGTCTATTTTTATATGACCTCAATAATACTATTTTTTACCACCGCCTTCGGCTGTCATTGAGATTGTATGATGGTTATTTCTCCATCTTTCTGCCTGGCCCAAGATCTGCTTTTTCTTCATCTTCACTGCACTTTCCCTCAGTTCAACCCGCAGATTTGCTGAGTTTGCAGTAACTGTCCAAAGACTCTCCTGAGTATTTCTAGTGATTCATCGGATCTAATCAGTCCCAAAGTTGTTCACTGAAAATGGTGTTTTTAAGCTTATTCTGAAGCTGTTCTTGCTTTCAGATACCAAACCTCCTCCAGTTCTTTAATCTGACATGACTATTGCTGCCTAATATAATTTTCTTTCTCCTCTCTTATAGCCATTTATTGTCCTGAGGGAGAAGTCCCATGCTCTTCTGTGTGTGGGAACAAAGTCCTGTTTCGTAGAGAGGATCCACATGGTGAGTAAAGCTCCATTGTTCTTATAAATTTACTTTCAAACTTTGATAAAATATTAATGCTCTTGTCCATACAGTTCTATAATTTTAGTACACGTCAGCTTGAAATGGAAGTGACATTTGTTTTTTAGTGAGAATACACATACTTGAAATAATGTATTTTCATATATTTATGAGATGTTTGTATTTCTTATGGAAAAGTTCCAAGTGAGGTGCCAAAAACCTTGGTTGTGTAAGAGTGACCATTTTTGTAATTTTATACTGCCATTCATATCAGAAGGGTGTTAATTCTGTGGCCCGTTACATTATGATAGAAATGAGGCAGGTGGTGAGCTATATTTCATTCTGAGTGAACATAAATAGTGAAGGGGGGAAGCATGGTGTATACACAGCTCTTTGATTTATGCAAGCATATTGTGGAACCTGTTACAGTGAAGTCAGATATAGAAATCTTCTGTTCCTGAGACCAGTGGGAGATTTGCTTTTAGAGAGCTTACAGCATTTCGACTTTTCCCATAAACCATCCGTCTGGTTACAGCTGAGGTCTGACCTTTCTTTTTATTGAGCACATGAGGAACAGCTTCATATATGCCATGGGTTAGGAAGACAATACACTCCTTCCTGTTAAATGCAGAATGTTTTGTTTTCAAGAGCAAACCAGAAAAGTCAAAGATAATTGTTTCTTGTGCTTGCTGTATTCTCTCAGGAATTTTTATTGTGAATTCCTGAGCACTTCATTACTGAGAATTTTAACAGTCCAAATTTGAGCTAAAACAGGTAAAAAGAGTGAAGACATAATTGGGCTTAAGGAGGATAAGGACCTTTGATAAGGACCTTTCCAGATTTTAAAATCATGGCATAATACTAGCTCCCCCTCCCATTTTCCTCGATGTAAGGAGCATTTTGGACAATATGGCATTGTGTCTGACACCAGCTCTGCTCCCAGGGAACTATTCCAGACCATATGTCTGTAGCAAGTTAACATGTTCTGTCTGACAAAGGGAGCTAATTTAGCCTCCACTGAAAATCAGAAATGGAGACTCAGAGTAACTTCACACTGACTCTAACTAGACTCTGACACTGAAACTATTTTTCATTATTTTACCAATGACACAGGAAAAAGAGTCATGTGCCTTTCACTCTCTTCCAGGGATTAATACCCCATTTTTCTAGGACAGTGAAATGATTAGGTCTATTAAATCCTTTTAGTGACCTAGTGCTTTTAGCACTGAAGTCCTGAGTTCAGTCAATTCAAGTTTCTTAAATACATATTGATATGATAGATACACCTAGAACTGCTGTCCTCTGGTGAGTGATTGCACCTTTATAATGGGAATCCATAGATACACAGAGCTACAAATTAGCAGTAGCCCTACCAATACAGGTTACCAACAAAGCACAGCTGCAACTTTATTATAATCCTTACATTAATACTTGTTTCATTTTAGAAAATAGAAGCCAGCAACCAACGGTGTACAAAGCAAAAAAATTGGCTGGAGGAGAATATATCCCTGCCAGTGTACCAATACTGCAGTTCTTTGTACAACTGAAAAGAAATTTTCATAGATGGCCTTTTGTTTCTGTTGCATTTTATTCTGCCTTGAACTGGCGGATGAGTAAAACAGTGTCTCCTCAAGAGAATTACTGAGGATCTCTTAGAACAATAGGAAAAAAAACATTTAAAGTATGCTTTGAACCACCCTTTTGTTATTTTGCTGCAAGAATATAATGTTTCTAATTTAATCTGGGCTACGATCTGTAAAGTCAAAAGCAGTTTTCTCTTCTGTTTCACTGGAGAAAAAAAAGAAACTAAATAAGGATCTGAGTTTACCAATATGTTTGTGAAATATTTTAGAGCATATACTGAATGTATGTGTTTCTATTATCATTATTAAATGTGTGGTAAAAATCTTTACAAGTTTTTAGTTCTTGCATTAATCAAATAACCTTTTTTGTACTCAGTACCTCAAACACATGGGCAGTGAATCATTTTGTATTATGCCCCCCACTAAAGACTAACTACAATAGTAAATGTTTCAAAGAATTGAGATGCAAGTATGTAAATGTTGTAGAACAGACTGAATTCTCACTTGAGGGGTTTGCTATTTGTCAGCTTCAGGTGACACATACACACCACAGCAGAGACTATTTTAACCCAAAACTTGGAACAACACATAAAAATGCTTCTGTTAATCTCTCCATAGAAGCTGCAATAAAAGACTTGTGTATCTTGGAATATATTTACCTGTTGGTCACTTTCTTACAGTTCCTTAAACTGGTAAGATACCAGTGAATCTTGAAACTGCTACAGCTTCATTCATAACTTTGGCACTGTTGAAGATCTGTTCATTTCATGTTTCCCCCTCTAGTGTTCTTTTGGGATACAAAACTTCCAAGGTGATGTCATTACTCTTTTGTCTTCTTTTTAAGTACCATTACTACTACATGGCTTGAACGCTCTATTTAACAAAGGGAGTATCCATTTAATCATTTACTCTTTTGGCAGGTTCCAATTACTTTATGGAAACAAAAATAGAAAACTACTTTATTTATTTTCTCTTTGCTTATGTAAAGATCAGCTGACCAAGTCCCGCAGTCTAACATAACCTAGGAATAGAAAGCAAAAATCAGGAAAAGCAGGAGTATGTGGTTAAACATGGGCTTGCCCTAGATTTGTCAGTTCTCTCGCTGCTCTCTTAGAGTTGCTGAACACTTTGATAAAGCCACTAAATAGCCATCTGACAGGAATTCTATTTCTTAGCTATAAACATAGGACTTTTCTGAGAAGTAGTTCATTAAAATAGACAATCTCCACCCCTCTGCTTATATTTTAGAGAGGATTTATAAATAAGGGGAATTAGGATAGTGAGAAACCTGACCTAACATTGAAATTAGTTCTGCTTTGAGTAGAAGGAATGGGCCCATTGGCCTCCTGAGTTCCCTTGTGGGGATAGTGCTTTTGCTGCTTTTATAACTAATGTGGTCATTGCTATAGCATTAATCAATCCTTGTTAAAGACTCAGAAAAACAGCTTTGCACTGAGTAGATTTGGCATTTTAAAAAGCCTTTCAGGCTTTGCTGCTCTGGTCTTTCAGCCTGGGTGAGGTCCTTGCCTTGGTTAAAACATCAAATGGGTACCCCAGGCAAAATGTTTTCTTCCAGTCCCGTGACTGTGTGGGTCTCTGGGTAGACAGCCTTAGCACATTGCTATCAGGAAACAAAACCAAACACATTAATATTTTACATGTAATTTTATTTGGATCGTGAACAACATCTAAGACCAAAAGGAGAAATTTATACCAGAACCTGTTTTGTGTTTTATATTTTTGAAAACTGGGCATTCTCTGTGTACATCCTGTCCTTAGAGAATACTAATAAATAATGTTACTCATGACTTTTCCAGATTTTACTCTGGAATACACCATGTCAGGTGTTTTAACATGTGCAACTTTAACGATGTACAGCAAAATATAGGGAAAGATGGAAGAACTAGAAAATGAAGTATGATAATGTAGCCTTCTCCTGAGTATACCCATAAATGAGATTGGAAATTAGATAACATGATAGTAATGTTTTCCCTTATGTCATAGTTTTGGCCTGTGTAATTACTACTGCCATTGTCCTAGTGAAAGACCCGTCGGTCAGGGTGCTACAGTCACTAAGAGAGTAATTGTAGCTATTGCACATGCTAAAGAGAGCAGCTCGGGTAGTATGTGGGTAATACCTCGTCCAGTATCAGCTCAGAGAGACAGTGCTCCCTATTTCACATGGGCAGTTTCTTTGCTTCATCTTTTCCCGTGCAGACAGTTGAGTTTGAGTGAAAGCAATTCCAGATCCCCTGCGTCTCTCTCCATGGCTGTGCTACCACTAGCAATATCAAGTGACTGCTTTTGCCCGGTGGAGACTTCTTAGATAAAGCTCAGTACCTTTTTAAAAGCAGATTGCCAACGCATTGCTTACACTGACAGAAGTGTAAAAAATGCATATAGTTTAGATGAAACCTGCTTCGGTTTGGATTCTGTTGTTTAACCTATATCCATTATATCCAAACAGCTATGACTTGTTTGTTTTTGAAACAATTCCCTTATTCTAGCTTGAGATAGCCAGTGTGGTGTGAAATAGATCAGTCTGGACTTGGAAAACAGGTGGATAAATGCACCGCAGCTTGGTCTCTATGTTTTAAAAAAATCAGTCCAAATAGTCTTAATACACCCTTCAGTAAGTGGTGAAAGAGAGGAAACCACTAACATGTTGTGATATTGTGAAACGGAGAAGCACACTTCCATGGAAGATTTATGTGGTACAGTATGCCATCATTCAACAGCATATGTCAGGTTTGTACGGGTTGATGACAGGGTAGTTTTCATTTTGCTGAAGAGGGGGCTCAGCTCTCAATGGCTTGGCCATTCCTGGTGCAGAGGAAACTGTGTGGGTGAAGCAAGTAATTTTTTCCAACTTCCATTTGCAGGTGTTCCCTCCCTGACCTTTCACCATACATAATTTTCAAAGCAGTACAGGGTGAATAACAACTCCTTTGTGTTTGAAAAATAGCCAATCCTTTTGCTGTGGTTCCTTAGGGGAAGGACTGTACTGAAACAACACAAAACCGCTCCTAAAGATACTTATCCTTGCTGAAAGACGAAGCCAAGGATCAATGCACAACAGCAATACCAAAAGATAAGGGCAAAAAGGGAAAGGAGCAAAGTTAAGTAGATAAAAGCATCACAACACAAGTGCTTAGATGAGTCTCAGTGTTCTGACCTCTGCTGCTGTCAAAGTGTTCGAGTTTGTTCAAAACCTGATAGAAAAAGAGTCTAAAGCCCACAGAAGGTGTAGTATGTAAAGGGGGATTTCCTTGTTCAGTAAGGATGGATGCTATGCCATGATAGACAGCCCTATTCAGAAAGAAGTACCACCTTTCAGAGAACTAGCACTGAGCATTTGTTGTAAGGTGCCGTTAAATTTAGTACTGTGGCTCCATGTTAAGACACGCGAGTACATTCCTCCTCCTCCTCCAAGTTTTATTTTTCATTCTTTGTTGTAAATTGCAAGGCAATGAGATAAAGGATGTTAGTATGCATGGAACATCGCATTTATAAAGTTTGATTCCCTTATAAAATATATTCTCACTACTGAATTATTTTTTTTATCCCCCAGAAGGCAATCATCTTTGTGTCATTAAGTCAAATATTTGGACTATTTTAATTTCTTAATTCATTTTACATGGCACTTTTGATGGAAGATTGTTTTTTCTCAGGGTATCTTGGCAGTTTTCTGTACTGTGTATTACTCTGGGCCCTCTCTGTCTAATCCATGCCTTTTATGAGCAGTATCTGAGTTACCAGATGGAGCTATAGAGAGACTTGAAGTAACATGAACAGCTACTTTGTAACTGGTCATAAAATAATGATAAGGTTTAGCTTTGTGTAACATCAAACTAACCATAAGCTTGAGTAAATTGCTGGACAGCTTTGCTGCAGCTGAAAAACACTGATCTCAGGGGCAGCACCATCAATTTTTCCCATACTAACTAATGTCTCCTTAGGATTCTTCCAGAAATAACATGTTGTCCTGTTTGATTTTTTTATTATTATTATTTTCCTTAGGATTTTTCAGTTTTATCTTTCCAGCTTAAATTCTGTCTGTGGCACGGAAGTCACCAATATGCAAATACTGCAAGAAAAACATTTCAACACTACTCAAGAGCTAATGGTATTTCTCTGTGCTTTTATTTATACAAAGCTAGAATAAGGGAGGATCTTATTGCAAAAAAAGACACTACTCAGGAAAACTGAAATTGAAAGATAAGCGCTGAGAACTCTGCAGTTTGCTTCATAATATTGCATTCCACATTACAGCTCCAACTGCAGTAGTACCAAACATCCAGGGGGTTGTACAGACTCTCATGTCTGGAAGTTCCCTGAGAGCAAACTCCAGTGAATGTTAGAGGTAGAAACTACACCTATTTACTAGGAATTGGTCTCAAGGAGAAACCAAGGTGAGACAGGGATTTTGCAGAACCAAGTAAATTATTTTATAATATTTCTAATACATTTGCTGCAGACAGAGGGTTACTCGAGGACAAAGATAGGCCCATATCCTTTAACCTTCCTACATGCACTAGCTATCCAGTTCAAGCAGATCAGGTAAATGCAGTGTGTGGGGAGAAAATGGTATTTCCACAGAACGATTTATGCTATTTCATTGGCTTATAAAAGTGCTGCTAGCAAAGTACTTTCATGCATATTTTAAAAGGCTATTTCAGGTGACCAGAGATGGGAAGGCCATGAAAGATTTGTGGATGGCAAGTTTATAAAAGGAAAATAAATGGAAGGGAAATGAAAACCCTTTTCAGCAGTATTTGACTTTCCAAACCCATGTGATGGACATAAGCAAACTTCTAGAATTTTATTCGTAACACTTAGCCATGTTCCCCACTATGTTCAAATCCCTTGGACTTTTCTTCTTACCCATCCCTCAATGAAGAGATAAAATATATTCAAAAGGTTTAATATTAAGTCCAATTAAATTAAAGAAGCAGAATTATGTACTAATCAGAAAAGCAAACTTAGTACCATATCTAAGTTTACATTAATCCTGCCAGTATTTCAGCCAACAAACCATTTTATTTTCCTTTTGCTTTTCAGTGTATTTGCCTTCTTATTTTGACTTAGCCTTTAGATTATTAGGAGATTTGCTTTCTTGCTTCAAGAATGTTAGAAGAAACACAGAAACATCTTCTAAACAACAAAAAAACCCCTCAATATTTGCTGAGCACTGTGGCAGAGAAAAGAGCTTTGGTTATGTCAGGATGCTAGAGGCTTGATTCAGCCCCAGGCTCATGGTAAATGGCACAGCAATATCTTTGTCCCCATTTTTCACACCTAACCTTCATTTACAGACTAGAGCTTTTCTCTTATTTTTTTTCCTTTATTTAAACTGAGGCTATCCCCTCATCAGATAACACCGTACCCCTTCATTTTCAGTTCCATTCCAAATTTGCAGTTTTGGACATACGCACCATGGGTTCTATCTGCATTACATTCCAAAGACAGCTCTAGCTGATGGCTCTGTGTAGCTCTAGCTCTTGGCATCCACAAAAGCCTCAGGTATAGGGCTTGGGTACAAGTTGTCTTCATGTCTAATGCTTCCTGCAGAGGCAGGAAGGAATCCACATACAGCCAGTGCAGTGATCAGAGTTTGGTCTCCAGGCTGACCTATCAACACAGCTGAACCCTGGGTCAGCACTGTAGCACTGCTGGGGCTGTAGAGCGGCACTGAATCTCCAGTGGGGGAATGGTGATAAGCATTTTTAAATGGCACACAATCCAAAGTCAAATTCAGCAGTGCAGCTGGTAAGGTTAACAATATTTGATGGCTATAATACTATAGAAATTCTAGCTACAGAATACTAGTTAGCTCTTCTCCCAGCAAACTGCAACTGTACGTGTAAATTGTCCACTTGAGATTTTTAAGTGGTTTAATTTCCTGGAGCTATTTACCAGAGAGAACTTCCTTAAAAAGGTAAGAAAAGCCACTGCTCTTACTGCAGCCAGTAAAGTTTCTACAGCCAATTTGTCCTTCTGCTGTTAGGGTGATTGAAGAAAGTTGTCCAAAAAACAAAAATCACTAATGTTTTGGCCTATGTCCTGAAGCACAGAAGTCCCGTGAACAACCATTCCCAGAGATGAGAACTTTCTGCAAAGACAGGAAGTCTATTCCAAAGGACAGTCAGTTGCAGATGATATTAAAAGAAATGTCCTGACTTTGTTAATTAATATTGCTGATGAGAGGGGATCACACAGGTAAAGCAGCTCTCAGAACATTGAGGGCTTATGAAAATGTAATTGAATTGCACCAAAAGCAAAGTGATAGTGCATATTCAGGTGGATTATGTTAGCAACTTCACCTATCCTAGATTTCAGTTCATTTCAAAAGGAGTTTCAATGCTTGTGTATGCTTGTGGTGACGGCCTGGTCTGTCTGCAAGAAGGGCACAGATGGCTATTCTGAGGTCACTTATGAAGGTTCTCAGGTTAGCACTAGGACTATTTTCATTAAAACTTCCTAATACTCCAAAGACATACAGACCACAAATTATCATCCTCCCTAAGCCTTTAGAATACAAGTACATTTTCTCCCAGTTACAAGTTTTACATGTACTGGGTAACTACTCACACTGGCTTAGAGGACTGTGGAAACAGCTATATCAAACAAATGTTGGTCTCCTTTTTTAATTTTGTTTTTCATACAACTCTTTGGGATGCACAATTGATTTGGGGAGGGGAAGTCAATGGATTATAGTCTTGTATTTATTTTCTGCTAAGATGGCCTGCAAAGTGATGATAACCTGAGGTGGACTTGCCTGACCAGGGTGGCCAGTGTCAGCTGGGGTCAGACTTCTGTAATAACACTTCTCCCCAGTTCTGAAAAGCATTCAAGCCATTTGCCTTTTGTTTATAGCTCTTTCCATAAATGATATTAATGTGAAGTAGCTTGCGAGGCAAAGAGTACTTCAGTGTAAACCTTCAAAGGGTGATATCAGAAACAGAGCTGCACACAGGCAGCCTTGTTTGGAATTGTTTCCCTCTTTGCTTTTCAATGCTTGAGCCCCTTCCAGGCTGTGCTCTTTAAAGAGCATTTGAATGCAGAGTCTGCACAACACAGCAGGCAGCAGGCAGGGAGATGTTTCTTTAACTCTGCTGTTCATCCCCAGGTTGCAGTTGTCACATTTTGGGACAAGGTCAATTGTACTGAATTTCAATAGCAGACTTGGGCCTCGTTCACAGTTACTTTGGAATCAGTTTTATTTGCTGTAAACTTTCCCAATTTGTATTTAATGCTTATATATGTCATCCCTTATGCTGTGCAAAATGCATTAGTACTTCCCTTACAAATTATTATGTAAATCATGGTATTACAATTTTATGGCACCTTTTATATGATGATGTAAAAATGTTTCATAAACGCCACTATGCCTCATTAAGCTATTGGGTTTCTTTCAACTCATTTCAGATACTGGGATTCACAATACTCAAGTCATTTTGCCAAAAATGCTCTGAAAAACTAAGCAAGGATTTGAGAATAGAACCCAAATTCTTGTTCACACTTCAGTCCCAAAATGTCATTGTATAATACCAGACTGGGGCAAGGATCAGAGGTTTAACACGGATTACGTTCCATGCCGTTGGTTTTCAACATTCAACCTCTAATATCCAAAGTTATGTATGAAAACTATGAATTCTTTTTCATGAGAGAAGTAGCTATAATGAATTACTTGCTTGTCACTCAATAAAATGTATAGATATGTATTTAAATCAATGAGAGTATAGTGTTTTCAGAGGAAGTGCTTTTATCATCTCCAAATCAAAACAGCTCAGTGGTTTAAACACTATGGGGGCTTCACTTGCAGTGTATATATCTTGCACGTTCACATAATAAAACATTATCCCAGTCTTCCAGTCTGATATTTGCATTCACAATTTAATTATATGGCCATTTTGTCGGAAAAAAAAAAAAAAGAAAAGATGTAGATGTACTTTTTTTTTTCATTACTGAAGAGCTAATAATGCCATTTTAGCACAGACCAACTGTCTATCACTAGGATTTTAGTTCAGAGATGTTCAATGTCCAAATCAATCAAACTGAATTTAATTTAGACGTCTAACTCCCTCAGGCCTGGTTGGAAAATGTCAGACTAAAATAGCATGTGCTTGAGTACAACAAACTAGAAAGGCACTTCTGATGTATATATTTGTATGGACAAACAAATGTCACAGAGTATGTTGGACTAACAACTAACCCCTTCATGGAGCTGAATTGCCAGGCACAGAATTAAGACAGCTTGCAGGAGTAATGCTTCCTTCCATGTGCACAGTGCCTGAATAAAAAGAAAGAGCGAGCTCCTTAACTTCACCAGGTAGTGACCAGTGATCATAGGAACGATGAAAATAGCTACCACTGAGGTACCAGTTACAGACTGGCCCAAATGCCAAGGGCTTAGAAAGTGAGCTAATGCTCTAAACGAGATTATATATATTGGGTAGCTTCTGAGTCAAGAACAGACTTTAATGCTACTCGGGAACAGAGCGAGCAGTAACAGTTCAATTATTTGCTTTTGAACTGGACCAAGTGAAATGTTTCTTACCTTTATTTTCAGGTAGAAAACTGGGGTATCAGATGTATGTGCACAAATAATTACAAACAGATTTTTGTATGTAATTCAGAAAACAAAGTTACACAGACCTCTTTCAAAGTGTACAAGATCAGTCATTACCTATCTGCTGCCCTAAGCCTTCCCTGGAAGCAAGTGAAAAGTTGTTTAAGTGTGCTGATAGGTAAATAAAGCATTTAACATGTCAGAGAAAACATCCTGTCTTCTCTGAGCACCAGTTCTTAAATGCTTTGGTCATGGTTTCTCTCACAAAAAGCAATTGTGCTGCTGAAAGAAGGGCCAGGAAGGAGAATGGCTACATACAGGGATCTTAGCCCAGAAGGAACCAAGACAGAGAGGTGCCTGGAAGAGACAGAATGGGTAAAAGGGCACTCAGCTACAGCACACATGAAACCTAAGCAGGTACAACCATTAGCTCAAGAGCTGGCAACGTTATAAAGATGCTTTTCAGATACTCAATTTATACCCTGGCAGGTCTTGTTCTGGCTGACTCTTTGTAATGAACCAGGCTTCTTCATCCGAGTAACAGGAACTTGGCTCATCCAAATCATCCACAGAACCAGGGAAGTGCAAAAGCAAGCAGAGAAGAGAAATCCCATATTTGTAGTTGCTGCTGGCTGATTCTGCTGGGGAATCTGACGCTGGCATCTGCACTCAGTAACTCATGGAAAAAGTTACGCTTTTCATCTCTGCCATCTGACAGTAACCTGTATCTAACTTACTCTGTCAGCACTTCTGAAAACTTTGCCATGGTAGGAGGCAGGTTCTCTACTCCATTAGGGACACTGGACATTATCATGAACTCTGCTCACTTCCCTGCTTTTCCCTGCTGTGAATCATAACACTGTGGCAACAAGCGGGCATCAGTTAGGACACCCGTGTACAGGACTGCAAGAGACACCCGGGTTTCTGCCGGAGCAGTATAGAAGGCTGTTCATCTGCTCAGATCCAGAACTCATAGCCAGCTATATGTTTTAAATAGAAATTTAACCATTACCTATTTCAGTCTTAACTGGCACTGACGCTCCTGTCTGAACTGTAGGAGCTGAAGGAATTGCACATGTCCCCTTCTGTTGTCCTTGATAAAGCACCAGCTAATTGTTGGCAGGTAACTGGGGGTAAAAATCTCCTCAAGTGACAGAGCCCATCTGCCAGACTCCTCCTGTACTCTTGGGAATTTGGCTGGTGGTTCCCAGGCACTGACAATGGGAGTTTCCTCCCCTCTGCTCTTGCCGGCAGGAAGTGTTTTTTTTATGATATCACAAAATAGTTGCTCTGCTTCAAAACAAGAGTTGTTGCTGCTTGCTTCCCAAAAATAATCTTTTCAATCTTAATCCTCTGAAAACAAGTCCTAAAAGGGAGTCGCTAGTTTACATCGCTATGGGTTTGATCATCTCTTGCATGAAGTTAATGTCCCGCTGACTATTTAACTATGTGGGAGCAGGGCCCAACTGTCAACCATTCTTTGCAGGCCATACCGTATTCAAATAACTGCTAAGAAACATGCTTTTTCTTCTCCCCTGAGCTCCCCCAAGCTGAAAGGTATTTGTGCCGGGATGAGAGAGGGATGAGTAAGCCATCAATGTATTGCATGGCCTGCCAGCAACTAGTTTACATGAAACAATTTTACTTTAATTTAGCAACTCAGTGAATTGATTTTAATAATGAACATGTCTTTTGTAAGCTTCCAGAAAAGGGAAAACTAACAGACTTATTACAGAACACTATGTTTTGCTTTTGAGAGACGATTATATTGACTTCGGAATGCTACCACAAATTTTACTTCTCTTTTTATTTTTCCCTAGTGTTAATGTACACTTAAAGCAAATTCCCATGCTTCAAATGAAGTGAATCTATTTTCAGCTACAAGTAAGCAAAACCTTATTTGGTGTCACACAAAATAAACAGCAGATCTCCAATGCAGATTTTACAACATCAATTTAATCTACTGCTATGCTGTTTACTCTTAATTGAACCATCATGCAAAATAAGATGCACGGTTATTGAAGGAAGATTGGGCAGTATTACATTCCCCTTTAAGGAATTAAAATAATGATTTATATTTTGTTTATTTTCTTTCTTTAAAAGACAGCAAGAAATTAGCCTGAGAGTCCTCCCCTCTTTGGTAAATTCAGCATTCAAAGTAGCAATCACTTGTTACAAACATTTCCCAGAAAAAAAGTTATCATAGCTTGTTGGATTTTTTGAGATAAAGTAAAAGACTGCACTTTCCTAAGCATCTATAGCAGTTTAAGAGACATCATGACTCACTTTATTTTTTAAACACTATAGTAATTTCCCCACACACACACACATTACATTGCTGAGGAGCTGATCTCCTCCTCCTGATGGAAAATTCTACCACTCTACACAGTAACGTGCTGCTACTGGTCTAATTGGAAGAAATTTATTAAACTTAACCAATTTTTAGAGAAAGATTTTTCAATGAGAACTGTGCAAACTGTTCCTTTGTAATTACTGATCCAATACCAAGGAGCAACAGCTAACAAAAAGACAAAACTTGCAAAGCTGAATCCAAGCACCAAAAGCTGCCCGAGTCAGGATTCGCAAAGCGAGGCCAGTGGTCTCGCAGCATAGGCTGCTTTTGTGGGCTATTTAAACTGTCCATCCTGCATTATAACAGCAGCTGCAGTTGTTTCCAGCATAGCTGTTTAGAAACCATTTCAAGAGAAGTTTTCCAGATGTAGGCTCGAGTGTGCCAAACGGTCTGGCTCTTCAGTATCAAAAGCCAAGTGGAAGTTGAGGCTGTGGTGCTTTAGCTGTAAGCAGCTTTAATCAACGCTCAGCTCAAAGAACCTGCCTGCTTGGAAAAAGTGTAATGGTTCCACAGGGCTTAATTTGGAAAGTGATATAAAAATGCGTCAGAGCCTTCTTTCCCCCTCCCCTGCCAAGTTTTCCTTGTTTCATTCCAGTAATACAAACTGATACTCTAGATAAAAGTTAGAAGGATTTCTATTGTGGCTTCAAAAATTGGATTTTACACCCATATTACATTAAAAAATGCCCACTAATGCTGTATATATAAAATTACTCTCTGACACCAGCAGAGACTAGATTACCAGATATCCAATGAGGCAAATTATTTACCATGTAGTGAGCTGAGATCTTATGGAACAAATTCTGCAAAGGTACAACTTGCCTATCTGCAAAGCATCTTCATAACATTGCTAGTTCTTAGGCCGTAGGAATTCTAAACTTAAAACTACCCACCCCACCCCCCCTTCAAAGAAACACTGTTTAGCAAAGATGGATGTCCACGCATTACCTTACACATATCTCAAGTTGTGTTGAGTATAGTCTACCACTGTAGATTATTTTATTACTTTATACCTACTGTAAAGTACCTGAGCTGTGTTTTGTGTACCACTTCCTACTCCTGAATTAGAGGAGTATCTTAAAATAATGACTTGAAAAAATGACAGCTTTTCAATTTGCTCATCTAATCTGGGATTCAAGCTATTTTATTAGAGGAGGATTCACAGGGAGGGGTATATGTGTATTCTCTGGTGTTCTGTAATGTATTTTTACACTACCAGTTTCTGGGCATTTTTCTTGCATAAAATTGCCGTGATAAATGAGGGAAAAGGAAAGCATCTGCTTATAGGTTCAAAGGAAAAAAAAAACCAAACCAAAACATGGTAGTAAGTAATACTGAAGTAATATTGTAACTTAGTAATTTTCAGTAACATACTAATCCTCAGGGTGTTCTTTCCTGGCTTTGGTTGATAACCTAAGGATTTTAGACTCATTTCTTTTAAAAAATCCTAATGTGGTTTTCTAGGGTTGTGCTGTAAGAGCCATTCCCTTCACCTGGAACAAAATCTGTAAGCCTTTGACCCTGCTCTCATCAGCCCCCCTTGCTGAACAGAACCTGGTCTGCACTATCATTGCTAGCTAAGGAACAACCAGTATTTTTATATAAATGCCCCCCACTGTATAGTCACAGCTATCAACAATACATATACTTCCCAGTAATGTGATAGTAGACACAGAGTTATCTCAATCACACTCCTCTCTGAATACCCAGCTCCAGAGGCAATGGCTTTATCAAAGATGAGAGGTTTCATGAAATTAACCATGTCCTTATTTAGTTTGACCTGGACTACTCAGAGTTACACTATGTCTCAATAAATCTCTATGTACCAGTGGAAAATAGACTGTACTTTCATCTCCAGTAAGAGTCCAAGGAATGTATATTGTTGGATTATATGTTGTACTACCTTCACTTACAAATCTTATTTGGCACCCACAATAAAAAAAAAGATTGATGGCAATTCAAGAAACTGCTGACACATTCAGAGTAAGTTTTTAATTAGATCTCTTTTTGGCTGAGCATCTTTTTGCATCTTATTGGAATCTACATTCCTTTGCACTTCTCAGAGCTACTTAGGCACAAGAGTCACAAAAAATGCCTGCTGGAAAAGACAGATGAGTCAAACTGTTGGAAAGTTCCCAGGGCAGCAGTTCAGATTGCTAGGTCTTCAGACTTTCCTCCACTAAATGTCAGATGTGTCACCGATTTAATGGCCATTGCCTGAAGAGATTTAATTATGTGCCACTATCACCCCTCTTGATTAATCAAAGCAGCAAGTTAAAAACAAGAAAAAAGTATGTTCACCTTCAATTTAATTCCTAACTGATAGGAAGTAAATCATTAATCCTCTTGGTTAACTCCTCTGCTAATAGTGACAGAGGTGGTCATCCAGCAGAACATTGTTTTCACAGGATGATGCGATGACATCAAGTGGAAGTCAAGCCAAAATTATGAGAAAAATAAGCCAACAGAAAGCAGCAGTTTCCAATTACGCAGAGAATTTGCCTTTTTATAGAGTTGCATGAAAGGGCTGAGCATCTTGCAGACATACACTCTCTGCAACACAAAATTAAACCGGCAAACAACGCTGATCTGATAATAAACTACCATCTGTATCTCCCTGCCTGTTTTTCGGGGCCACAAAAACACTGACAAAACAAAGATCAAATAAGATAGACCAACACACTGAAACACCAACCCACCAGGAGTCTCCTTCCAAATATTGTCCCAACATTACTACCAGGAAACAAGGCCACTATGACAGGCTTTTCATTCTTAAAGATGAATCAATTTGTTCCATTTTCCCTAGCCATCATGAACGCAGAGTGGGCCTTCTTTGTGTGAAAGACTGAAAAAAACAAAATGTAAAAAATTTCCTTGAAGACAGATTAGTTATATAGATGAGTACAAGAAAAAAAAAATACAGATGAGCATATTTCTTACACTCTGTCTTTTCAGACTATTAGTCACTGTCTTTTTATATCCTTTAATAAAAAAACCTCACTGAAATTCAGTACAAAAGACAAAGTTCAGGCAGCCAGATCTGCTTGTGGATTATAAATCAACGTATTAATTTCTTGTATACATCTAGACTGTGGTTTTGTAGTCTATTCAAGGTAACTTTTTTCCTGTAGAATGAATCACTAAAGTAAAAGGAAAGTAGAATTTTTAGCCTGTCAGAGGCATTTTGGTTAAAATATATTGGTATTCCTATCAGTTCTGGAAAACCTGGAGCAAATCCTACTTGGTATTAGTATCAAAGTCTACTTAGTATTAGTTCAGCATCTCTTAACTTCCTCACCTGGAAAAAAGGGGGTCTGTAGTTGAACACAGTAGGCTTGATACTACCTGTAAATTCCTGCCACACCGACTTCACGTTGTCATTTGGAAATGAAAACCAAAACCAGTACTAGTGGTTTGTGATCACCAAATAACTGGAGATAATATTTCAAAATCCAGTTTTCCTTAGCTGAAGAAAAGCTTTTCCTTGTTCACTGGGCACATTACTTGTTATTTCACTCAGATTTGGTTGCAGAGATATACGAGGAAAAAAGTTTTACCTTTGAAGCTATCTAAATTTGGAATATGAATGAGAACACTTTTTTTCCCCATTTAAGTTTAAGCACTCCTTTTTAGAATTTGACATTAAGAGCCCCCCATTCTTAAACTGCATCTTTAAAATGTTATCACAACAAGTATGCCAAACCCAGGAAACTGAAATCTTAACAGTGCATGAAACACCAACCCGCTATGAGTCCCATTCCTTACTATTCAGAGACACGCTTCAAATTTCAGAGAAACCAGATCTTCACCACTGACAATTTAAACAGCAATACTACTTAGTGGACAAGGACTGAAAATCATTCTCTGACAGAGGCAGTTCAGTAGAAACTATTTTGCGGATCATTTAACCATTGTCAGAATATGCTGTGATTTAGTGAGTAGATTCAGATGAAGAAATGAAGAACTATGGGTTTTTTCTTAGTATATTAAAAGTGGATGATCTCTTTAGAAAGTCTCAATCTTTCATACAAAAAACAAACCTCATTATGACCCATTTCTTTCATCAAGAGAAAATTGCATTAAAGGTGTATTTTCTTAATTTCAAATACATGTGGTTAAAGAGAAAAATAAACTTCACAGCATAGAGAGAGAGATCGTTAAAAAAAAAAAACAAACCAACCCAAACACACCAACCAAAAAACCCCACCCAACATCCTTTTCCATGAAAGGTCTATATGTGTATAGAAAGGTTTTATTTGCTAGAAAAGGGTGAAGGTTAACACTTACCTTGGTCAAATCTCAGGATCCAAGGCAGACTATGATGCTGGGAAACTCCAGGAGTTCCATGTTCTGTGTTTTATACTCGGCCTCTCCCACTACCTGCTGTTGAATCCAAGAACCACTGCTTGTCCACCCACGCTGCATGTTGTTGCAATAAAAAATGTGGTGTGTTTTGCCATCATTTCTACTAATCAAAGTGAAACAGGTATGCCTTTGCTGGAATAAAAAAATATGTTTCTTCTTTGAACTAAAATTATCTCATCAGTCTGAGAGGCCTCAGAGCAAGGGATTTATAAGCACAAAGTCTTTTTTTTTTTTGACATCATCAGACAGGAAGAAAGAGAAACATCTGCATTGATTTTGATTGTTTAATACTCAAGAGTGAAAAAGTGTAAAATCACAAAGCTTGTACCACCACAAAAACGCAGTTTCATTGCAAATGACCAAAACACAAGCTGCCTGCAAAGTTTCACACAGCTGACATCAACAAAAACCCAGTTTCAACATTCTTACCGTCTCTTTAAACACCTGCTATTCACAAACATCCATCGATACACAGTTCTAGGTCTCACACATCTTTCTTTATATTCTACGCTATATTTGCTTTCTAGACCAGTGGTTTACACATTTGGAAAACAGTGCCCCACTTCTGATCTGTATCAGCATATTAATACATAGTTTTTACCCCCTAAATTACTAATTATGTTTTTAAAGCATTTTGTTTAATCCAAACTCAGCAGCAAAGTTCTTATTTGTATTTAATGAAAAGCACAACTTTAAATGAGTAAGCTTCAGAAGTTCATGCTGACCGAGGCTGCATCACCAAGCCTTTCAGCTGCAAGTTATATAATCCTTATGCAGAAAGTGCTAATATAGGGTGAGTTAGTACACCAGGCAGTAGGTTACACTTGCTCTTATTAGCAATGCATGTACACAAGGCCCTGATTCTGCAGATGCAACCACCAGGCCTGCAGGATGCAACTGTCCACCTCACTACATTTTGTTGCCTGAAGGTAATGAAAGCTTTTGGGTAATACTGTGTCAAAACATCTCAGGTTAATGAGAACTAGATGGAAAATCGGCTGCTTACGTAAACATTTTTAAAACTGAAGCCCTTTTTAACACCAGGCATCTTTGTTTTCACAGCCTCAAAGCATTCATGCAAAAGAACTGTGCATACCTTGAAATGTTATGCTAATGCACATTTCCAGTTCCCTACAATAAACTAATTTTCCAACAGTTCATGAATATCCTGATCTTAAATAGAATTAAAGAAAGTACACAATTTTTTCCCTTCAGGCAATCAAAATAGAAATGTATCTTGGTATAACCTACTACCTCTGACAGTGATGTCTAAAGGCATTTTTAAAGAACTGTTGTTGCCTCAGTGGAAACAATACTGATTTTTAACTTTTTTTCTCCTTCAATGTTAAGGCCATCTACATTTTATGATTCACTTACTTGCTCCTTACTAGCTGATTCCTTCACCTGACATTACAATCCTCTGAGCAGGTGAAGATAAACCTAAACAGTGTTGGTATAGCTGTTCCTAAGGAGCTGTCGAAGATTCCACAAAGTATCGATAAATGGATTTGACCTTTTGTTGGATACAAACCACATTTTCTGCAGATACTCATTCTCTGTTTTACAGAGAATGTTTAAGCTTCAGCTCAGAATAAAACTTAAGAGAAAAAATATGATTCCCCCCGTTGTAAGTTCTGTTGCTTATTACAGACCTGATTTCTTCCTTTATGCAGTTATTTAATACTTGAAGAACAAAATCTTATTGCTTGCAGTTAGGGATCTAGCTGGAAAATTCTGGCTTACGCACAATTATTAAACAGAGGTGTTACCATCTTTAAAATCATTGGGTCAGTTCAGGAAACAAATGTATAGAAGTATTACAATTAATAACACTATTTATAAACAGAAGCACAAGATCTTTTCTGAGCACATATGAATAATTTTGAAAAAAATATTATCCCTTACACAGTGAACAGTATAAATAAGCTTAGCAAACATATCTTTAGTGCTTCTACACAATTTGGTGTCCTATAAATTTTCCAGCTGTTGGTTACACTTCCAATTTCAACCAATGATTTCTTAGTACATGACTGAAAAACATGCAATCCCGAGTACACCAGTACTCACACTTCGACAAAATGAGAAAAATATACAGAAAATCTTGCAGTGCAGACAAACCTCATGAGTTAATCTTTGGAACATGAATAGCTTTGTACAGTTTCAAACTTGGTTACTAAGGCACACAACCATTAAACTGTCCCACGTTCGAAACAGTGTGATATGTCAGTCAGCACGGAGCTTCTCTTCAGCTTTGCATTTACATTCGTATCATAAAGCAGCAGTCACTTCTGAAACAAAATCTACATTCTGTTAATAGTAAGGAATCTGAAAAGTGACGAGCCATGCCAGACTAAGATAGTTTAACTCGATTCTATTGTGGATTAGCACACGCAAAGCTACGCTTGCATAACCCCAGGAAAAACATCCCGCGGCAGCGCCCACCGGCCTGGCCCAAGGACAGCCACCCGGACAGAGGTGTGTTACCCTGCAGAGGAGGTGTGAGCGAGTGAGTCAGTGAGTGAATCTGCGTGTGTGTGCCTGTAAAAATAGCAGCTTCTCATTTCTCTATCTTAGTTCTCGTGTGTGGCCACTATGGCATCTTCTTACCCTAGAGACAGAAAGATTCTGGCTGCTATTTTTGCTTCTGCTAGCACTGCACAGTTTAGTACAGTTCGTGGTGCCGGCTTCTCATCTGGACTTTGAAGTCACTGAATTAGAATTATAAAATGAAATTCTGTCCTTAATTTAACCCATGTGCAATCCAAGTGCAATTAGCTTATTTTCAAATTATTTAAGTAGAAACCATCTTTGGCCTGAGGCTAATGTTATAATCTGAAAAAAAAAAAAAAAAAAAAGAAAAAAAAGAAAAAAAAAAGGAAATCTAAAATCTCAGGTTAGGTTTCCAGGGTTAGTAACTGAAAAGGGCATCTTCTCATTTGTAAACAAAGAAAGGATTATCTGGATGTGACACACAATCATCCAAAGTGTCATCAATGCCATTTTTACAAGTTTTCTTCAGAACAAAACACATATTAGCTAATTTCACTGTGTTAAGAAGTTACGCATTCTGTAATAAGGTCTGGCACTTCACACTTACCTTTAGCAATACCTAGTATCAAGGTAACCCATATGCTGCAAAGTAAGTCGATGCTATTACTGCACATATTATCCATTATTAGCATAGCCACTGAAGCTGTAGAGCTTCCAGCCTATTTTTTTAATTGCTTTTCTTTTTAAAGATATTAAATGTACTGCTGTCTAACCATAAAAATCACTCTCATTAGGAATACTGTGAGGAACTCCTGCTTCAGTGTTACCTCTTTCTTTTTGCACTGCACTCTAGTTATACAAATAATGTTATTTTTGTCAATTCTCGATATGCTAAGTTTGATCCTACAGAATTGTATTCATTTTTATAGCTGTAATAACTGTAACTTAAAATGTTTTCATTAGGTATTGCATATAAGTACACAGAAGTAGAACTGAAAATCAGCTACCTACCACCCTCATTAGTCTTATAGTCTGTTATTTTTGTGGTTAGTAGCTTGAGATTTAAATACAATTACTGAATATTTTAGTAACCAAGTACAATACAGTATTTTGTAAAAAAAAAAAATTGGAAAAGTCCTATTCAAGCACACACCTATTAATTGACCTGTTATAAACCAAACAAAAATATAATCCTTTGAATTCCCCAGTAGCAAATTCCCATCTCTATGAGTGGAAAAATGTGGAATTATTGCACACAGGTCTCTGAGGAAAGCATACTAATGCATGATTTCTCCCAAAAACTCACACTTCCAATAAAGTAAAAAGTGTGCTGAATAGGGAAAGGCTTAGATTCAGTAATTCTCAGTCCACTATTAATAATCTAAATAGTTTGAGTGTTTCCTCATCCCTTTTTTCTCTTAAAAAAAAAAAGGATAATCAAAAATATGTATAAACAAATTACTAAGTAGACTTCATTAGAGAGTCCTTTCAGAACCAGTGTCCATTATTATCATCATCATCTTCCTCCTCATGGTCCAGATAGAGAAGAGCGACTTTCTTTTCATCAGAAATGACTGACCTTTGGTCTACCATTCTTTGCAATTGTACAGTTTTATCAAAAAAAGATTTTTCCACTACCTTTTCACCATGATCTTGAGAAACACTGGAGAGAACGTAGCCGCCTCTTTTATTTTGGTTTTCTACAATGTGATCGCTTTCAACTACAATCTGTGGCCGACTAACAGAAGGGTCTTGCTCATTGGATACGAGCACTCTTGCCTGATCTTCTCCGCTTTTTACTGTAGATATTCCACCCCTACTGGAAACATCCATTTGAAAAGTAAAAGATGCTTCCTTGGATCCTACTTTAACATGCTTTACAGATCTACTGTTGTCAGATGATTCTTCTGTTTGTGAAAGATCTTCCAGCGTTTCAGAAGTAGGTCTTGTAAAGATTATCTGCTCAGTGTGAGTTTCTACAGGAGTTATTTTAACCTGCCTGAAAGATCTGTTGATATCTGAGCTTCCTTCAGTCTCTGAAAGATGTCCTTTGTTAATGAGCTCTGGAGTTTCAGAAACAGAGCCCTGATATATGATTTGTTCAGTGGTTTTAACTCCCACTTGACCTAGCCTAACACGCTTTAGTGAGCCTTCTGAAAGAGTCTGGTCTTCTAGTTCACTGATTTCTGTATGCTTAGAGATGGGTCCGTGGTAGATTATTTTTTCAGCTGTCGTAAACTCTTGGGGACCCAACCGAATGTGTCTGACTGAACTTCCTGTCTGTGAGAAGTCTCTAGTGTCACTGACCTCCACTTTACCAGAAATTGGTCCTTCAAAGATAACATGCTCAGTGTGAATCTCTTTTGGACCTAACCTGAAGTGTCTTACTGATCTGCTGACATCCACAGACCCTTCTGTCTGAGAAAGGTTACCTGAACTATTGAGCTCCAGAGAGTCTGAAACAGGCCCTTCAAAGGAGACTTCTTCAGTTATTTGCCTTGATCCTACTGTGACACGTCTTGTGGACCTATTGAAGTCTGTTGAAAACTGGGAAACATTTCCAGAATCAATCTCTTCCACAGTTGTAGTAATAGGGCCTGTATAAATTACTTCTTCTGTGGTTCGGATTTCTTTAGGACCCAGTTTAAAATGCTTCACAGATCGGCTAAACTCTGATGATCCTTCTTTTTGGACAAGATCTTCTGTAGCACTGAGCTCCATCATTTCAGAACCAGGCCCTTCATATACAGTCTGCTCAAATCTCTGGACTTCTGCTGGACCAACCTTAATATGCCTTATGGATTTGGTTTCATCAGTTGATTGTGCTGAGTGAGAGACTTCTCCAAAATCTGCAGTTTCCAAACCAGAACCGTCATAAATAATTTTTTCAGTGGTGTGATACCCTGTGCCACCACTCCTCCTCACTGTGGATGAGTTATAGATTTCTTCATCAGCCAAAGAAACGTATTTATCACGGTGGGAAGAAACATCTACTTCTATATTGCTTCCATCATTGGCAACTCTTTCAGAGCTTGCTTTTTTCAGGGACTGCAATGTTGCCTTCTCCTTCTCACTTGTAATTACTTCACCAAGCTGAGCTACATCAAATTCATCAGTATTAAGGGTCTGTGACAGATTGACTTCCGCAACAATTGTCACCAAGCCACCCTCCTCCTTTTGATCAACTTTTTTGATATCAAATGCTAAGCTACTAGCATCAGCTTGATTTTCTTTTGTTAATGCAGACAGCTCCTCTTTTACGCTGTCTGGGAGACTGCCCTCCAACTGTTCCAAAGCCTCCTTCAACTGATGTTTAGGGTCCTTTGTTTCCTTTGATAAAAGCCCTTTTATCGAAGTCTGAAATTCCTGGGGAATTTTAATTTCTTTTTCAATAACCACGGATTCAACATGGGATGTTTCAGCTTCAGGATGCTCTTTTAAAATATGGGCACTTGATTCCTCCCCTACCACTTGGTATGTTTCTTCTGGAGAGCTTACACCTTCATCTCTCTTACTTTGCGTGCCTTGCAAAAACTCATCTTGCCAAGAATATTTAATAGTTGATTCTTCTTCTATATGTATTTGCCCATATACTGAGTCATCGTCTTTTTCATTAACAACGGGATGATCATCAGGAACAGACACAAAATATTTTTGTTCAATAGGTGAGTCATCTTCCTCAGTTACTTCTTCCACATGAGTGAAGCCCTCATGCCGTTGTTTCTTCTTTTTAACATCTTCATACGTGAACGTTATGTGTTCCTCCTCCTCACCGTATCGCCTCTCTCTCTCGGGAAATGTATCTTCCACTTCCTCTACTTCAAAAGGTGTTGAAAAATCAGTCCTTTCATCAGTGCCATAATCTAATAGCTCCTCTACAATCTCAACATTAACAGAGACGTTCTTTCCACCCTCATTTCCTTTCAGGCCATGATGTACTATATCTTCTATCTCCTCTTTGGAAGGAGTTCCCTCAACACTCTCCCGAACCACTTTTCTAACGTCCTGGCTTGACAGACCTGCATCAGCTTCATCTGAAATATCTATGTTTTCTTGAACTTGAGATTGCACTGTGATCTCAGTCTTTATTTTTCCGTCATCTGGTTGTTCTTTCTTATTAAAATAAGTCACTTTTGTGTCTGTGGATATTTGTGAACTAGATGACTGCGTAAAGCTTTTAAGAATGTCAGCAACAATATTCTCTGCTATATTTTCAGTTGACGGAGTTCCCATTTTATGACTTCTGACGCTAATTTGCTCTTTATCTTTCAGACCGGACTCTGCTTCTGAAATACGCACTTTGTGAATGTCAGCAGGTTTAGTTACATGGTCATCTGTTTCTCTTCCTATGGAAGTTACAGAAGCTCGTACCCTTACTTCTTTATTACTCCGAGATTCTTTGTCAGGAGCAGGCTTTTCAAGAGTGATAGGTATCTCAATGGCTTCTTTGCTTCTGGAGTCCGAAGATACATTGTTATCTTTTCTGTTTGATTCACTACTCCAAGTTCTTGCATTAGAAATACCACTCCCTGATAGCTTCTGGTTAATGACTTCTTCATGGATATATTTTTTCTGCTCAGTCCTCCTTCCAAAACCAGCACTTCTTTCTTCTATAAGAGGCTTTTCATCTGTTTTCTTTTTCTCCTCCTTTGTTTGTTTCTCTAGCGTATCTTTTTCTTTCAGCAGAGATTTTTTCTCTTCAGTTGGTTTGCTGACTCCTCTTTTTAGTGTGGTCTGAGTTTCAGTTATGGTTTCTTCATATTTAGATGGTTTCAAATTGGTATTCAGCTCATAAGTTGGAAATCTAGTGAAGCTTGGTTTTGTTCTTGTATTTTCAGAAATCCCTGGCTTTGTGTCAGGCTTGTGGTCCTTGTCCGATCTTTCAGCTGATTCTTTTGAAAAAGATACTGTGGATGAAGCTGTAACTTCAGTTTTCTTTCTTTCTGGAATTGTCTTGTGCTGGATTTCAGTGTTTTTCCAACTACTGTAGGCTGGAGTAAATGTTCTTATTTCTTTGTGGTCTGTTGCAATCCTTTCATTCTTTGTAACAGTTGTTGAAGGGCGATACACAGAACCAAGTACATCTCTTCCAGAAGCTATTCCACTAGCTGTTTTCTGTGATCCAGCCTGAACTGAATAATGTGCAGAGCTGCTAGTATTTGTCACTGGCATTCTACGCCTGGTATCAGTGACCCTGATAGCTGGTGAAGCTTTGTTTCTATTTCTTTCTTGATAAGTAGAGTAAGTATCAGTGTAGTTATAGGAAGTGTTTATAATATCTGCAGAAAAAAAAGCACAGGTAACCAAACATTACACTAATGGCTTGTATCTAAAATAATATAAGGGCATGAACTAAGAAATTTTATACTAAATTCTTGAAAGAAATAACGGCTCCATTTTCAGTAGAGCTTTGTAAAGGCATTCCTGTAGGCTTTGCATTTTAATTAAGTCTAAGCATAAATTATATTAAAACTGAAAAGAAAGCTTTTTACTAAGTTGCAAGTTCTTGCTAATTTTACCTGTTGTGAGCTACTGGGTATTGTGTCATTTTCTTAAGAATTACACATTTCATGTTTATATTAACGTTTATTTACATTTACTACTACTTATTAAATAATGTATGACAATATCCTAGGTTTGATTTTTGCTTCATTAGTCAAAGTGGCCTGAAGTTCTTCAGTTCCTATTGAGGATTAACAGCATATCTGCCACTACACACTGGAAATTGAAAACACAAATACAAACCTTCATAGCCACAAGATAAAACAAGGGAGAGAAATGAAGAACCTTTTAGGCTATATTTATACAATTTAATGAAATGTACCAGGAATCACCATCTGGCTCTAAAAACAATCAGCACTGCACAACTCAAATCTCCTACTCCTAAGAAGCCAGCCACATCTCCTCTGGCTTTGGGTAGTGTTTCCTGGTCTGTGGTAAGCACTGAGTACACCTGAGCATTGTCTGCACAAGCACTGGCTAGTCCAGATCGGAACTGTGGCAGGCACAGGGCTAACAGTTTAACAGCATAGGCAATTCTGTGTGAGCCTTCCAACCTAGTCTGTTTAATTTACTGCTACAGACACAGCCTTCAGATCTCTTCTGGGACTCCTGCCTATCATAGTCTGATGACTTGAAGACCACACATTGTTAAGCTCAGGAGTATTATGGAGAATAATTCTGTTATTAATAACAATGGCCAAAGCAGTCAGTTTGAAGGTCCACCTTATCTAGCATCCTGTTTACAGTGACCAACAGTAGATACATAGGGAATAGTCTGAAAACAGGGCAAGTAAATAGTGATACTTCCCTGGTATACTCTCACAGCCTCCAGAGATTTGCAGCTCCTAAGATAGAAATGGTATCTTTATGTTTAATAGGTCTTTGATTTTTTCTTTCATTACTTGCTAAAATTTCTCTTTAAACCCATGTCAACTTTTTAACACTCACAACGCCTCATGATTCCATGGTTTCTACTACATGTTTTGTTAAACACCTCTTGCTTTATACTTCAAAACTTTCTTAAGATCTACGGGCATCCAAAAGTTCTTGCACTATTAGAGCTATGAAACATCACTCCCTACTTACCTTATCCACTTGAGGCATGATTTTATAAATTACCTCCTATAGAACAGCACTATGTTGATTTAAAATATTAACACTCAAAACCAATTCAATATTCTCTTTGCCATACACTTGTACAAAGCATTATTCAGGAATATTAAAACATAATAGTTTCCAGTTTTATTTAATTTCATTCAATATTCATTTTTTTAATATGCAGTTTTTACCTCGAGGCAATTTCCCTTTATACTGATCTCTCCATGTAATAATCCACTGGTTGCTCTCCCCTTCTAACAAAGCTCTGCAAAACATAAAAAAAGGCATTCCGTTAAAATACTGGGAATAATAATAATAATAATATTTAACATTTATGTGTCTTAGAAACAGAAACAATTATCCTGGAGTTGGGTCAGATCCAGAGTGGGTTTCACCCCTCCATGCTTTTAATACTGCAAATGAGAAACCCTTAGCGTCTTCCAGACTCTTAGTCTGCAGAATCCAGTTTGTAAGAACAATGCAATAACCTTAAAGAGGTGACAGCAGCAGACACAGCACAATTTTAGAGCTTATCTAAATATACTGCTTCCTGACATGGACAAGATCCCCTGATTTCCACTATGGGATCATACATGCTAGCAAATTTTTCCAGAATGATGATCTTATAACAGAGCCATGAGAAAACAAAGTCACACAAACCTTAACACATATTGAAGTTAAGCTTTCTCAGAGATGTTTTACGAACAAAAGACAAAAATGAAAAAAATGTATTTACAGGCAAATAATCAACAGGTTTCCTGCTGGTAACAGTACTAAAGCTGGTGTTCAGTGTGATACAGGAACTGTTACAGATAGGATCTGCAAGTTCTGTCCTTTTCAACTGAAAACTGAAGGAAAGTATTAGTTCTACTGTTAAACACTGGCTAGTGCTGGAGGAAACAACTTACAGTATTAACCTAACTTTGCTCCTATTCCATTGGGAATCAACACAACACATTTTGCAACAAAGGACTAGGAAAGTTCTTTGTGACAGAAACCTCTTGGTTTCCTTTAATGCCATCTCTGTTTGTCCCCTCTGTTCCTCAGCCCTCCATTCATTCTGTTTTGCAGTGACTCTCTAATAGCAGTGGTGGAAAACACTCCAGAGGTACATTTCCCACAGAGATTAGCACAATGGAGGGGTGTCACATTTTCAGGAGTAATTGCTCTGCTTTAAAAAAATTCTCATAGACACACAGCATACTTTTGTCCTCTCAGGGGAGGGAGGGGAAGAGACTAAGTGCATTCTTTAGAATTACCCAAGTGCTCTAAAAAAATAAACCATAACTGCTGGCTTCTTCCATATACCAAATATGACAAGTAAACATCAGGGTGATCTTCCTCACTCATAGAGGTTTTAGATACAGTTATCCAGTACGACAGGGTCTCAGAATTCCAGATACATTCTCTGGAAATCTTTGTGTCTATGTATCCTGCTGTCTATATATTTGTACTATCTGACGTAAAATAGACTAACCACTTTCCAAAAAGTAAAATAAAAATAAATAAATAAAGCAGTTTGTCCCTTTTCTGTTTTTGCAGGGCCACGAGTTATGGTGTCCCCAAAACCATGCTCAACTGCAGCATTCTGCTGCAACAGCCTAGAAATTCTATGGCAGGTTCTTTCAACGTGCAACAGAAAGCTACAATCAGTACGTTAACCTTGTTGAGTTTATATTCACTTCTGCTAGCCAGATACCTATTTCATCCTTTCCACTTCTGGAAATACCAGATGTTTTGCACTGATAACATCCAGCTGCAACGTGAAAGTTGTCAAGAGTAAGGCTGGAGGATGATGATAGCCCAGGCTTCTTACTCCCTCGGGGAGGAGCTGAATGCAATTTAGGATTGGGGTATAAACACATTTGTTGGCATTTCTGTCAAAATTAACAAAGCAAATCTTTTAAATGCAACCTGTAGATTTCACATGCCTGATCACTTTCAGTATTTTATACTTCTTTTGGTTTCTGACTGCCTCTGAATTCAATAGGACAATGCTACATCAGCAAAATATCATTAGTAAAGTGTTCTTTGCAATCATGGATTTGCCTAGATTCAGAAGGAAAGTCAGGTTAGAACTACCTAACGTATTTACAGGTCACTATCCCCCTTAAAACAGGCTCAAGTGGACACCTTTACTTCTATTTTGTTACTCAAAGAAAACAAAATCAAAGCAATTTCTATTCTTCTATGTTAAGAGAGGCTTTATAGGAATTAGATGACTTCAACGCATACAGAGAATGTTCCCCAGACCAAACATAGGATCTGACGAAGCTGGTGAGTGCAAACTGCTTCGATAGACATAAAGTAGAGAAGCTGGTGGTGACACTGCAGAAACATATCAAGGAGCTGGCAACGAAAGTGTTAACCATGACGGAGGAAACTAGGAATGTGGGTAGTTTAACTAAGGATTCCTGGCTGCTGTTAAAACAACAGTTGTTCAGTTGCTGCAGCAACCTATGAAGTCACTAAAAATAAGTTCCAAGAGGTAACTGTATATGGCAAAGGGCAACGGCACACAGAAAAGCTCTATCTGAAATATTACTACTGAAAATATGTTGGATTTGAAAATGAAAGGCAAAGCTTCAGGAAACCTTTATGAAACTGGACAGAGAATCAGTGTTTTACAATACACACAGTTCATAGTGTGTATGTCCTCAAGCTTATCAGATAAAAAAGAAAATGATAAATTGTCTTTGGCTTAACAAACTAGCATGAGAAACTGTAGGGTAAGACACTGAGCAGTGGGTTTGAAGCCAGTAAACTCAGGTTATGTTCCTCAGCTTAACCACAGGTTCAGTTTATGCAAGTCATTTGCTTCTCTGTTCTTCTGCATCCTTTCCTAATACTAATCATTTCAACTATAATCTTTTTGCGGTGAGAACTGCTTTAAAACTTAAACTATTTGAAGAATAGAGTGCTAATGTCAACTGTATGAACTCTTAGGTATACAGAGTAATAACAAAAACATTCCTCTAAGCAGTGTTCTTCTGAAAAATAACCATGCCAGCTACTTCCTGGAAGTCAGATCCCAAATGCCATATACACACGTTGTGTTAATACTTAAAGTGTTGCCAGAAAATACTCCAACTGCACCTTTAACTCATTTCATTATTAATGTCATTTATCTAAAGTTAGCAGTGACATACTAGTCAGCCTGAAGCCCTGCAGTGTGCCGGATGACAACAGAAATAACTACTCCATGAAAGCAGGTGGATGAGATAAACTGGTTGGGGTGGGGAGAGAGAAGTTACCCAAACCAAAAGGATGCAGTGCTAATGTTATCATGGTCATTCACAACAGCAATGCCTTTGCTCCAACTACAGAAACCCAAAACCTCAGATGGGGGCAGCTGGCCAGCAGGCCATAAAAATTCATCCTCTCTTTCCTGGGCAAAAACCCCCACAACCTCTCCAGGAAGTGGAATGGAGGAAGCACTTTTAGGGGAAAAGGCCACTCCACAGCTTTCTTCCATGACATGACGGGAGGACAATGATTGTGTGAAGAACAGAAGGTAACCAACTGCGTGTTAAATTTCTGGGGTGTAGAAAACTCAGAATGTTCTTAAAATAAAACTAATACAGAAACAGGACATATTGGATGTTACAAACTGTAAACAGGAAATAATGAAACTGACTGAAAAAGATGTAGTGAGTAACTGAGGAGGCCTTAATGCTGGTGATGATTTCTTGAGAAGAAGGCACGGAAAGAGGTCAGAAATGTTGATGGAGGAAACCAGCAGAGGAGAGATTGGAAACTATGCCTGACAAGTGTATTAAGAGATCCTAACAATGACCATGCCAAGAAGAGAAGGAGAGAGAGAAGAGAGAAGGAGAGAGAGAAGAGAGAAGGA
>JANVCC010000036.1:8672607-8735157 GCA_025345505.1 Todiramphus chloris collaris
AAGGAGAGAGAGAAGAGAGAAGGAGAGAGAGAAGAGAGAAGGAGAGAAAAGGAGAAAAAGTTGGTAACCTATAACAGAACATTTGCATGACACTAGGATTTCAAAATAAAATCTTTTCAACAACGTATTTTAGAGAGAGCAGAAAAATGACAACCTATGGCAGAGGCTTTGGGCACCCACTGCTATTTGAAAAGCAGCAGCTTCTGATAGCTGAGGAGAAGGGCTTGATGGTAATTCTGATCCTAGGCAGATTTTCTATCTCCTTTTAAAATTAAGAGTCTTACATAGTGAATAATTCACCACTTCTCTCTGGAAATAAAACTTAACTGTAGTCTAAGTAGTTGTGCTATTTTGTGGGGTTCCAAGAACAGAGAACAAAACTTCAAGACACTTGATAAATATTTACTTCAACACTGGTGACTAAGGATTGGGAATGAGGATTCCCATGAGGTGTAAGTTCAAAAAACCACATAAGACATGTATTTCACTTCCTGAGTGAGCCTCAGCTTCCAGAGCAGGAAGGGTGAACAGAATCAGAGCGGAAGTGCACTTGGTCCTTGGGGAAGGGTGTTGCTTGCAACTGTGATCCTTCTTGCCAGTCCAGGAGCAATGTTGACTAACGGAAAGAACTGGCTTTAAAACAGGACCTATATGAGTTTAAAACAAAGAGAAAATACAGGGTGGGGAGTACAAAGAGGGCTCCAAGAAGCAGACCAGATACCACACCCTTAACCTATCATGCCAGGAGGAGAGGAGGTGGCAAGGCCCTCACAGAAGCTTCTTGGTGGAAAGCTCAGGGTGTTGAACTGTGAATAGCTGCCTTTCATTTCTAATATAAAAAAGCAAAGGTATATGGTGGCATCCTTCATGAAGACACACTGAAGCTGCCTCCACCTGCCCTGGTTATCAGAGAGAAAAAGGCCTGGGAGAGGAACAGGGTTTGAAAAAGTACATAGATAAGCAGTCCAGAACTCTCTTACTTGACAGGCTACTAACTGGATCCATACTGATGCCCTCCCACAGCAGCGCTGACAAAGGGACACAGTGAGGAACACATTATTTTCTTAAGTGAAGGGAGAATAAGAAGAAAAGAGGAAAAGGTGTAACTGCCGAAATGTAAAACATGCAAATCAAAACTATCACTTTTCAGCTTCTGGTATGTTAAAGGAATTTTGTTTTGCAGGCACTAAATAGCATGTTTTCTGATCTGCAGCAAGGCCCATTTCTCTGTTTCCATCTGTAGATCTTTTTCAGGAGGTAGATGCTCCTTTGTCTGCTGAAGTCTACCTTGCCATGTTGCATTCACTACAGTCAGCTGAAGAAACCCTCCAGGTTAAGGAGCTTCTTCACTGGACAACAAGCACATGCTGCAAATGATGCTGAACAGTTCTCTTTTCATTAATGAGAGGAGGGAATCCTTAGACAAACCAATAATGCTCAGATAATCAGTGATATGAACTCTGGAGAAGTTCCAGAATTTAATGGGCTTACAAGGTTTTGCAGAGCAGAAGCACTGATGGTTCTCTTATTACCTAAGAACGTGTCCAAACAACTCAATATCTGGGCATTATCATTCCTAGCTCTGGATGAATACTAATCATCAAAACAATTCTGGTAATTCTGTTATTGTGAAAGTGCTAATCCCATTTTGCAGATGAATAAACCAAGGGAGAAAGTTTAAGCGACAACAGTGAAAGTCAACATCAGAGCTAGGATTAAGTTTAGAAGAATCACATGTTTTAGCAGAGTTAACAGCATTAACATACGCAGATAAGGATGACAACTGGCTACCGTTTCCATAGTAATGCAACAGAAATTACTGCCTTTCCAAGGACCCCAGACAGGGGTCCCAGTCCACCGACAAATGTCCAGGTACTGTTGCTCACCCATTGCCTGCAAAATACTTGTCCCACACACTGCCTGTGATTTGATCTCGTGCAGAAGCCAGCCTTGGTCTGTATCTCATAGCACACAACACCTGAGGTGCCTTGAACAGACTTTTCTTGCTCTTTGATGGACTACAGACATCCTTTGCTTGCTAGTCTGTTACCAAGATACTCAGAAGTTACTCTTTCAAGCTTCTCATTTTCAGTTACACATTAAATTTCGTATTGATCAAGTGGATTGCTTTACTCTACACACTTCACCCATAGTTCAGCTGGCACCATCTTTATCCAGACTTACTTGCTTATTGGTTCATAGCAAGTTACACACTTAGAAGATGGCATTAATGCTTTGGTGTCACTGTTTATACTGGGAGCGGAGAGATGCAGCAACACACTAATTCAGCAAGAGCAGGCAAAAGAAGCAACTTTATTAATTTCTAACCCCATTTTCTATACCCTGGCCCCATAGGACAATTGGTCAGGGATCACCCATCTCCTAGGGTGATTGGCTAAAGTCCTACAGCACCCATTGCAAAATATTTTTCCAGTGTACCATAAACAGAACTTAGCAAAACACCAGGTGTTGGTCCAGCTTACAAAAAACCATCCTACTGTTTTTCATAACACTGGTGAGAAAGGCAGGATTCTCACCAAATATTGTGAGACCCTGAGAAAATCCCTCTGCTAGCAGCTTTTCAGCAGCCACACTTTGGGATACCAAAGCAAATACCATATATAACTGGTACACTGTTTATGCAGGTGGAATACGTATAAAGCAAACAATCTAGACAAACTAATGCCTGAGGCACAGTCCTTAAAGAGAACATGAAAGGAGGCTGACAAACTTCTTGCAAATTATTACTTCACTCAGTAAGAATTGCACTTCTCTGTGTTTGAAGATCAGTATCTCAATGAAATTAAAATATTTTGCTAGTTGTAGAGAAAAAACATGATGCTCACAATAAGACAGTACCTGCCTCCAGTTCATGGGGTTTGGTTTGTTTTGCTTCATTCTGAATCACTTTTATGCAACGTGCCAACTGATGCATCATGGTTCTCCAGACAGGAGAATTACTCTGGCTTTTCAACCCCACAGCTACTAAGTGGCTAGAGAGATATACAGTCCTGAGGAGTCATTAGCAGAGACATTGTTTGCTGGTATCTCATGTTTGATCCAAACATGTTTAACAAACCAAGGATGACGATAGCCAGGATTTAATCAAAAAGACTTCTCTTTTATCTTTCCACTATCCTGTAACTGAACAAGAATGGGGAACTCGCTACTTATATTGATGCTGTGGGTGGACACTGACCAACGGATTTAAACAAAGAAAGGTGCCATCTGAGTTGACAGATGGCAACTATACTACCTCATGTTTTATTGATTGCAATTTAGGGATACTGGCTCCTTAGCTTGTAATCAAATATTGCCTCAACAATTTACATCAATTCTGTATCAATTTGACCAGGACTAAGAAGGTTTCTTACGTGTCACTACATTTGTACAAAGTTAATAGGGTTTCTATGGATTATATTGGCTTCTCTAACATGTTGTTCTGGGGACGGAGGAAAAGAATGAATTATTACCAGAGGGAGTTTTGCTCAAGTGATCAAATTCCAGTGAACTCTGCCCACTGTTAATTCTTATCACTGATGAATAATGGTATTTTATTATCCTTAGAGTCTTCCCCAAGATCTCAGACAACTCCACATGCACTAGCAGCCTTCTGAAGGGGTGTTATCTTCCTTTCACAGAGAGCACAGCCAAGCACAGACTGGCGTAGTGACCCACGTCACAGAACAAGCCAGCAGCAAACTAAAAAAACTGATATTAGGGGTCCCTATTAGGGGGCCCCGTGTCTATAAAAAGGGATTTTAATTATCATCTGATTAAACAACAGAGAGTGACCACAGTTCTTACCTGTATGTTTCAATTTCAAGGATGAGGCCGGCTTTCACCTGCAGTAGTTCTTGGTAGTCCTTCAGGTAATCTGTGATTGACACGGTCAGGAACTGCTTTTCTTCTTCTAGGGCGTCGATTATCCTCTAAACAGAAATACTAATTTTTAGTTCCAAATGAACATAAAAATCTGTACACTTGAATGCCTAATAACTTAAATTTCAAATTAAAAAACTAATCTGAGAGAACAATAAATCGATAGGTTCCATCACTTCAAAACCAGCCCTCCAATCTCCCCATATACAAGCTGAAATTCATTGTTGCTGAAGCAGAGTTTCATGCTAAAATTTCATTTTATGCTTTACTAATCTAGTTAAATATTTCAGTAAAAAGCCATTCAGATGGCCTGTACAAAAGTTATCAAGTATACATAGCAAGGAAAATACACTCCTTTATAAATGTGACTTCAGTGTGACTCATTTTGTCATTTTAAAAGCATAGATGTACATGCTTAAATCATACTTGAGATCAGGAATTTTGGTGATTGCTTTGCCATGAGAACCTGGCCTGTTTCTCTTTATCAGTACTATCAATTCCATAGACATGTGGGTCCAAATCAGTTTTTGGATTTTAGCATCTGGAGCTATTCAGAGTGCCTAGAAGGTGAAGGATGAATCTCCAATGGTTCCTTCAAGCGAAATTTTCTGCAATATTTGGACACTGGCTTCAAAGTTCACCCCACTTGGTCCTAACTACTACTCAGAAGATATATAAGGGATAGCTCATTTTCATCTTGATAACTGAGTATAACTTTGAACATTCATTTGGGGGCCTGTGTGTATGGGCAGTGTGTAGTTTACATGACAACTACAAATGACTTGAGAGCAGCAGCATGGATGAGATAGCAGGCAATGCCTGCCCACCTTTCTTTAGTAACTGTTGCAAATGGAGAAAGGGAGCAGGAAAATACTGAAGTCCAAAATGATCTATATTTGAACATACTCTGAAATACTAGATGGAAGATTAAATACTGAGTAACTGTACATGACAGAAAAAGCAATGAAGACTTAGCAACAGAACATTAAGTTTTGATTTAGACCAAGACAACCAACTCTCAAGCTTTTAAAAAGAACATTGCAGAAAACAAGTGCTTTAATCAGTGGTGTTACCTCTCACATGGAGGGCCAATTGCCATCTTCCAGAAAACAAGCCCTCCCTTGATAACTGAGAGGAGCTTGTTCAGTACAGACTCAGAACTGAAAGTATCAGAGTGGTTCTGAATGGTTTCCTCAATGTGGATAGAATCTACTAACCCAGACCAATCCTCCTCAGCCAGCAAACTGATGCTAGCCAAAATGCTATAGATTACACTGTGTTCTGGGATCTGGGAAGACAGAAATTACACCTCAGCAAAGGTCTGATTCTGTTTCGCTTGCATCGCTCTGCACTATGCAAGGACAGCAAACCGTCATTTACAGAGCAAAATCTCATACATGTGCCCAACACCGAACAGGAATTCACGACAGCGTGTTTTACACGGCACCCTAGCAAATGCTTTGCAATACAGGCTGGAAAAGCAAGATGCTGATAGTCTAGTTTTAAAAAATTCAAAATATATCATTTATATGCAGCAAGTGTTCAGGTATCACAGTATGAGCAGCAGCATAAAAATTCAGCTACTGCAGGGGACTGCCCAGGTTGGTTAATGCCAGTACGATACACTAGCCAGAAGTAAGGTTTAAGAACTAACAAAATAAAGCGCTGGCATTTCAAACATAAAAAAGAAACAACAAACAAAAAATCCCACAACCAACAACAAACAAACAAACAAAACCAAAACAAAAAGCAAAGAAAACCAAAAATGACAACACACAAGTAAAAAGAAAGCTTTATGAAGGAAGCTGCCTGTATCTTGTATGTGAAATACATATCTCTCTATGTAACATGTTAGTCTATGTCTTCGTTTTCAGCTTTGTTAAATGATTACACTGACATTTTCTTCGACATGACAAACCTTGCCTACAGTCTTCAGTGTACCTAAAAGTCTCTTTTTATGGTAGAAGCCAAATCCTGTCCAACCATCCAACAGACTCATCCAGCCTGCAGCAGAAGTGACATCCTGTATGGTCATGCACAGCAGCAAGCAGAACTGCTGACATTTAGCGGCTCTGAGGCAACAATTCTGTTCTGGCACAGTGGAAAAATCCCAAGATGAGAAGGGAAGTGCCAGGCCCTGTTTTTAAAAGGAAAAGGCTATCAAGCAAAAAAGAGCAGGGCATTGACAGAAGTAGGAGTCAGCAAAAGAAGCAAAAGACAAGAAGGACTGGATCTTTGTAGGACCAACCCCTAAAAGTGGCAAGAGCTCTGATATAAAACATTAAGTGATTCAGGTGTTTGTCACCTCCCCAGTTAAATATAAAGACTAACCTATACATGTGCATGTGTATGTTAAAAGAGCTTCACAATGCACAGGCCTTGCTGCAGTCCCAGAACCATCTATGCAGGAAATGTGTACGCTGGACTACAGACTGTGTGGAGCTCTGAAAGACTGGGGATATTCACACCTATCTAAAGGCACCAGAACTTCAGTCCCTCACCCTCAAGTTCTTCAGCCTGGGTGTGAAAAGCCACCTAGATTCTACCCATCAGATGTGGAGAGTGCTCAGCATTCAAATGTTTGAGTTAACGACTACCATAAGGGGCCACATAACTCAGCCAGCTGCGTAATAGTTCCGAAGGAATTCATTCCAACAGGAGCAGACACTGCATAGACTGGACGGCAGTCGCTCCTCTAGCCTTCCAGTCACTGATGCTTAAACATCATCACACAGAGGACAATTGATCTTAAGTCTTGGTTCCAAGCACGCCAAAAAATACATAAACCACTTTGGCAAAGTTCAGGAGATTGCATGCCAACAAACTTCCATTTTGCAAAAGGTAACCTGTAGCATTACAGCTCTTTGCTTCAAACCAGACTGTCTTGGAAAGATTTGTTTCTTGACCACATCAATCCTATGCCCCCCCAAATGCCAGCGATGTCCTGCTAGAGCTAAGTAACTGAATAGAGGTGATTTTCTCACCTCTCAGATGTTCCTTTCCAGGCAGCAGTGAGAAATTTTAGAAGGGCAGCAGGGGGAAAAGAATTTATTTGGGCTGTGCAAGCTGCACCTACTCAGGGAATAAAGAGAGGATACCAGGCTCCAGCCCTTTCCATCTGGTACTATTTACCACTCCCATGCTCATTTGGTGGCTCAGCAGGGGAGGAACTGACACTCCACACTTAGCTGGCTGGAAACTGGTGCACAAAAAATTGCACATGAGATACTGATATTATATGTTCATTTGACAAAATGTTTTCTTTTTCCCTGGAGCTCACAACACTGACACGGGAACTGACCCTGAGCCCACCATATTAGTGAAAAATACCTGCTTTGTTTCGGAGCAGCAGGATGAGCCATGGCCATTCTTACATCAAAAAAAACCCCTGAGCTCTCCCAAATCACCGAGCATTTTTGCATAAGTACTGTCACAGCACACAGCTAAAATGGAAGTAAGAGACCTACTCAGCTCATCCCTTTAGCACCCTGGATCAGTGAAAAATTTCCAAACATTTGTTTGGAAAAGCGGAATTATAACTCCAAATACTTATTTCTGTTTGGCATTCCTGAAAGCTTTAGTGAGGATAAGGACTGTGCAGGAGACAAAGATGGACATATAAGGCGACTGGAAGATATATGGAAAATATGAATAAACCTAATTGCCATTGCAGCTGCAATGGACAAGAATCACTTGACTTAGATCTGCACATACAAATAATTTTTACATGACATGTTAAAATAAATAAGCATGGGATAGATGCTCTTTAGAGAGTAGTTTAAAATCCATGTGGAACGTACTTTAACCAATAAAAGAAAAACCAAGGAAAACAAAAAAGCTTTGATCACAAGAAAAAAACTAACACGTTAAGCAGCTACTTCTACACATTCTGTAATTTTTCTTCTTGGGTATGAGCAAAAGATATTTTCTTAGGTACAGTAGACTGGCCACTGGGAAAGGCCTTTCTCATTAGAAACCAAACATTTTAAATAAGAAACCATTCAGAGATTATAAACCTTATGATATTTTCACCAGAATTTGAGTATTATCTAAATATATACTCCAAGACAGCTCACATGTTTTCAGGTTGGCTATAAAAGCACTTTTCCCTTCTTCTTGTATTACTAAGATTTGAAGATACTCCTCTAAAATCCAAGGCACACCAAATGCTTGTGCACGTAAACCAGAAGTCTGTGATGTTGGTACCAAAATAACAGTCCATTTTTGAGTACTGGATCAGGACAATTCAAGGGCATGCATTGATTTTGATCAACTGAATTCTATGATGGGTTGCTCTGTCTCCACTTGCTTTTCTGAATAAAATTCTTTTAAAATACAAATACAGAGACACCACGTTGGTTTAAAAACACCTTGCTGAGTAAAAAGAATCAGTATGTGAACACGCCCATTCTAACTGGCTTTACGAGAAAAACATGTAGCATGCAGAGTGAGCTCTACAAAATGCTCTTACTAAAATAACACCATGTTTAAAGGTTACCAATTTGAGCAATGGTGATGGGAGATGAATGAAATTTTCACTGCAATTCCCTAATAACAAAGACAGCAAGGAGGACATAATTTGAAAATCAAAGTAACTTCAAATATTAGTAATGTACAAATATTTTGTACACTTATATAAACTTCTACACCTTTAAAAACAGGGAAAAAATAAGGAGGGTTTTTTTCTTTACATTTTCACTTGACTTGGACTGATGGAGAGACTCAGTTAATGACAGATTTATATATAACATCATCTTCTAAAGCTTTGGAAACATTTACATACATGTTTGGAAAATGAACTGTCCTGTCAAAATGAAAATATTTATTTAAAAGTTAAAAGCCTTTCTGATTACTTCTTACATACCTAATCTGCCTCAGTTCACAGCATCTGCAAACTATGCAACTTGCAAACAATCTAGCAAGGTACAAAAGCCAGACACACACACACACACACACACACAGCAACAGGTCCCAGTCCTTTCCCAACTGCCAGCATCTCCGTAATCTACCACGGCTGCTGGACACAATGCCATCATTAGCACACGGGGTTCAGACAAACACCGAGCTCCAGCAGAGTGTTAATAAAAGGTCTAACAATGAACAAAAGAAATGTTGCCCTCGGGAAATCGATCGATGCTCGGGATGATCTAATATGTGCTCTCCACTCTGAATGTGATGAACTGATATTTTGCTGTTCCGGCAGCTGCCGATCTGTTCACACGCACGGGGCAATTATACATCGTTAGACCAAACGTTATTCTGACAGCAAGCAAATTCTCAGCTACAGATGCTATAACCCTCTGTCTAACAACACCAAACATCTGCCTCGACCAGATACCAGCCATCTACATCGTTAAAAGTTTGAGTTAAGAAAATCCCCACTGTGCTCACTGCCTGCGGCACAGCGACTCTTCCTGCCTTTAGACAACTCAGTTTCCTTAACTCACTGAGGCTCACAAGCTTTTCTCTAGGCTCAGGGTGCACAGGAGCACGTGTAAAGCAGGAAGAAAATTCAGATCGTTTCTCTGATCGCAACAGGTCAACCTCGAGTCTCAGGCTAGAGGGGAAGCTTCATGTCCCACCGCATGGGGACTCGATTCATCTGCTCCCAGGGACTGCTCCATGTGCTCATGCCAGCCCGAGCAGGAGCCCTGGCAAGCCACATGCCAGCTCCACGCTCTTGGGTACTTGGGGAACGGACCACCTGTCACCAGGAAGATGTCCTCAGGGCCACCATCTCCTTTTAGATGCCCACCCTTCGCAGCCAGCTCTCCCCAAACAGAACAGGGACTCGCTGCTCCACCCAGAGAAGGGCTCAGCAGCAACAAGCTCTTGCTGGGCCACCTGCTCTTCCAGCCCGGGGAAACCCTACTGCGGGGAACCGAAGTGAGGCAAGGAATCCCCGACCCACGCCGAGTCAGAGGGAGCCTTCGGAGGGGTTTAGGCACTTCCCGCAGCAGAAGAAGCTGACGGGAGTTCGTCTGCGGGAACAGAGTGCCGGGGTCATGGGAAACAGCGCTCACATCCCACGATGGAGCAGAACTGAAGGGAAAAAGCGAGTGGGAAGGCGGAAGGAGACTCAGCGGAGCTCCAAAACGAGCACTGGTGTGTGGGAAGCCAGCGACGCCGCTGGAGGGTCCCGGCGGAAAGGGCCGGGAGAGGCCCGGGACCAGCGGGACACCGGCCGGGGCCGGCCCCGCCACGCACCTGGTACTCCTCCAGCTCGGCGCCGTGGCGGTCCTGCAAGGCGAGCAGCTCCTGCTCCAGCCGCTCCCGAAGCCCGCACAGCTCCCGGCCCTGGCGCTGGAGGTCCTCCAGGTGCTGGCGGCACTGCCGGCTCTCCTCCCGCAGGAGCTCCAGGTTCTCCCGGCTCCGCTGCGCCTCCTGCTCCTGCAGCATCTGGAGCTGCTCCTGGTAGCGCAGCAGGGTCTCCCGGCAGCTCTCGCTGAGCAGCATCTCGTAGGTCTCCTCCAGCTCCTCCAGGCTCAGCCCGGCCAAGGGGGGCGGCAAGGAGGCCAGGTCCATCCGCAGCTCCCGAATCTCCACCGCCTCCCGCCGCTGCCGCTCCGCCAGGTGCCCGTGCTCGGCCCGCAGCTGCAGCAGCAGGTCCTCCAGAGCGGCACACTCTCCCCGCAGCCGCTCCAGCAGATCCCGCTGCCCGGCCAGCTCGGGCTCCAGCCGGCGCCGCATCGCCAGCACCTCGGCGCCCAGCAGTTGCAGCTGTTCCAGCTCTCGGCGGAGCCCGTCCCGCTCCAGCTCCGCTTCCAGCTTCGCCCGACTCAGCTCCTCCAGCTGCATCCGCAGCCAGGCCAGCTCTTGCTCGGGCACCCGCAGCCCGATCAGCTCTTGCTCCCGCAGCTCCGCCAGCTCCCGCGCCAGAAAGCGGTTCTCCTCCTCCAGCTCCCGCACGCGGGACACGAAGCCCCGCAGGCGGGAGTTGAGCTCCTGCAACTCCCTCTTCTCGTCCCATCCCGCTTCCCAGCGCCGCCACATCTTGCCCGGGACGGCAGGGTCGGGGCCGCCGCAAGCCCCCGGCTACCAGCGCTGCACAGCTACCGCCCGAACGCGGGACTCCCCGCGCCGCCGCCGGCCCGGCCCCGACAGGCCCCGCCCCGCCCCGCCCCGACAGGCCCCGCCCCGCCCCGACAGGCCCCGCCCCCGCCACGCGCCGCTGCCCTGAGGCGCCCCCTGCCGGGCTCTTGGTGCCTCCCGCCAAGCGGCCTGGAGGGGGCAGCCAGGGCCCCGCTCAGGGAGCGCAGCCCCGACCAGGGAGCGGAGCCCCGCTCAGGCGGCAGAGCCCCGCTCAGGGAGCACAGCCCCACTCAGGCGGCAGAGCCCCGCTCAGGGAGCAGAGCCCCGCTCAGGCAGCGGAGCCCCGCTCAGAATCACAGAACTACAGACCATCTCAAGCCGGAAGGGACCCAGGAGGATGATCGAAACCACCACCCAAAAAACCCAGGGAGAAAACCGTGACCTGATAGTGGATTATTTGAGACATACTGTGCTATATGCCACAGACTTACAGGTAAACAAGAAGCCGCATCAATTTTGCACGTGCAGGGTGACGTGGCCGTATTTTGACTTCTGAGTACTTGCCCCAGGCTTTCTGGGTTTTCATTTGCTGCCTTGAGAGATGCACCCACAGGTTCCCCACCGAGACAACTGCGATGTGCTGTGCCTGAGTGTTCCGAGCACGGGAACAAAGAGCTGTGAGCGTTGTGAGGCCCATCTCGGCCCTTCTGAAACAGGTGTCAAAACCTCTGCCAGCACCGCTCTCCCGACGCCCCTTCTGCGGCGTCCTCACCCTCCCCTCCCGCATGCGGGGCCGTGCCCGCCCAGGCTCGGCCTGCTGCTCCATCCCTGTGCCCGGGGAGCCCAGTTCCCCGGGAGGTATTTATTCAGTTTCTGATCCATCGGTTGCTGTTACTGTACCGTGGCTGGGCTTAAGTTAATATAAAGTGTCAAATGCCATTTTAGAACGCCACTTTGAAGCTGAGGACGCCACTGAAATGCCTCCAATTTTGAGCTTGTGTCACAACTCATCACATCTTTGCACGACAGAAAAGCAGCCCTCCCGGGCTTAGCGCGAGGCTGAAGCGCCTGCAGCCAGCGCGTCCCTGTGCCTGCTTCTCCTCTGCCTTATTTTGCACCATATATGGGCTGGATCCAGAGAAGTCCTTTCATTGACTGCACTGAAACTGGCTCTGCATGAGCTGCTCAGCAAGGAGGCAGTGAAGCATCACACCCTGTATTATCTACCAAATTAGACAAAAAGATGAGGAGTGACTCATGTCAACCTTTTTCATCTCCCCAGGCATTCTTTCTCTGCCTCTCTTTCACTCACACACATTTAAATTTCACCCAGTGCTGCAACATCGGGAGTTTTGCAGAGATTTGCTGCTTCATGGAAGGCAGCACAGCTCCCGCCTCTGCATTTACTCCTCAGGACCACTCCCAACCAAAAGTCACACAGGGAAAAGGCTGGAATTTGGCACAAGCCCTGCAAGGCTGGGCACAGCTCTACTGCACCAACCTGCTCCAGGCACTGCACCCCCTTTCCTGCTCTGTCCCAAAGCCTTCCACCTCAGCACCACATCTCCCTGCTGTCAGAAAGGCCAAATTTGGGCTGCTGCTTTGCTCTCTGCTAAGTAAATTTCCCTCTAGTCTCAATACAGCCTCCAGGATTCGAGCCCAACCAACACAGATAAATCATTGGCTTTGACCTAAGTCAGCCAATTTAGCCTTGGCAGATTTGCTCCATCAGAGGTCACTGAGAAGCTGAGATTTACTAAAGACACTTGCTTTTTCTTGGCTTTTGTGGTCAAAATCAAGTCCCTCAGTGACACTCTTAACACCTGCTGTTCTTTTATGAGGCAAACCACTATGCTTCTGGGAAGAGGTAAGTTCCTGTGGTTTATGAGGCTTTTTCTACCTCTGATGTCACTGTTATCCTAAAAACCCCAAGTAAAGAGCGCACTGACAACCAGCGGTCTGCACAGAGCTGCATCGGCAGGAGCAGGGCGGCTGCTTCAAACAAGCTTTCTGGGCTCTGCTCTGGATGTCCTGCCAAATGCCCAGCTAGCAGTTGCTTGTCTTTTCTTACTGACAATTTGACTAATTTTTTGCTGCAACTGTATTCATAAATTTTTATGACTTCATTGTTGAAAACACAATAGATACAGAACTTCTGCTTTTATCTCTCTTGACAAAACACCATAAACCTCTCTCTAGATGCTGGATGGCTTTCCAGGCTGGGGGATCTAGTTGTCTGTCAAAGTTGTATATGCTGATGTCTGCTAAACAGTCTGTAGTTAATTCTTGGGCCTAGACCTGCAACGGGGCAAGGAATTTTTTTGGTCTGGGAGAGGGAATGCCAGAAAAGGGCAAAGTCTAGGCAAGCCATTTCTGAAACTGATCTTGAAGTTTTGTTAACTGGGTTCCAACACTCAGGTGTCCAGTGAGAATCACTTGACCAATGCAGTTATGTGGCACTCGGAAATGCAAATGAGACATTGGAATCCTTCTCCCTGAAGACTTTAGTGAATGAATTTGCACCTGCAGAAAAAGGGAAAGAAAACTGATGCACTCCACCAACGATGGGCAAATGAAAACCATCCAGAGGCTCCTGATACTATGGTTATTTTTTTCTCTTTGTAGGAAGAAGTCTGATAGAGCCACAAGTTTGTGCCATCACTGACATTGAAGACAGCTGCAGGTGAGCCAGACAGAAGTGAAGCAGCAGACCTTCAGCACAACTGAGACAAGCAATGGTGTGGAGCATCCTTCTTCCCAAGGTAAATCCCTGATGCCAGGGGCCTCAGCCTGCCCCTTGGAAGTCAGCTGTAACACACAGGCAATAGTAGCAGAGATCCAGAGAGGGAGAGAGCAGGGGGAATTTCAATCTTCATTGACACTTCAGTGATAGCAGAGGCAAACTGGGTCTCTGTGGTCTCTTCAGCTCCAGTGAAAGGTCTTGTGCTTTTGAGAGGCTCATTGTCAGCATCCTACAAACTGCAGAGTGTCACCCTGGTAACTCTTAATCCTGCTTCAGCACGGATTGTTCTACATGCTCTCCCATTTGCAGAGTTTAAAGGCTGTAGCTGTCACTAAGGAAATGTTCTGGTTCTGACACTTCTGAGATAAATTGACAAAAAAACCCCACAGTTTATTAAAACGGAGCAGGATGTTGTGATTCCTATTTACATGGGAGTTTCAAAACACATTTGCTTACAGACAGTTCCTGCAGCTAGATCAATGTAGGAATATTGCCCTGTGCTGGTGGGGAAGGAGCATGAAGTGCAGTTTTTCCCACCTTTGCCTTTTGGTTTTCATGGCTACCCTGCATTTATAATAGAGATAATAAAGCAAACAACAGACACTTACTAGTTTAAAGCATATCAAATACTTCCCCAATATGGGGGAAAGCTGAACTTCAGCTCTCTGCATCCCCTTTGCTGGGCTCTACAAAACTTGGAAACCCTCAAAAACTGTCTCAAGTGTCACCAGGGGAGGGAATGTCTCTCCATAGGCTGGACCTGAGGATCCTGTCTTTGCTTCTGAGCACTGAGCAGGGGGGATGCTTTGCCACTCCCACAATCCCTGCAGTGTTTTCACTGTCCTCCCTCACTTCAGCGGGAGTTTCACTGCTTGTGAATTTCTTCTCCAAGAGGTAGCTAGGAAGATCAATTTGCTATATGCCATCCTGTTGTGTTTGCAGCCCTTTGGATAAATCCTTGCAGATATAAAACCTGAAAGCAAGAGAGTATCTGCAGCGGCATTTGTGCTGTCCATACAGGCCACAGCCCCCAAGAATGAGCACCTTCCTTCTCTGACCTTTGGACCTTAGAAGCATGAGCAGTAACCTAGTTTCCTTTTCAAAAAGCCTTTGAAACCAAGAGCCTTATTTGACTTGGTACAGAAACGCCTTTTATTACAAACTCCCTCAGAAATATTTATATCAAAGAATTCAAGGATTCCGATTAAGGGATTTTTGTTGCCTCTATCAAGGTGAGTTTTCTTCTTTTCTGTGAGTGGTTTAATTGCTGCTGTTTGAAGGGGTTTTTTTGATGAGCACTTGCAGAAATGGTGTCCACCTCTAGATGGTGCGTTTTACTCAGGAGAACCTAATGCCCGGGCCTTTACATAACTTTTACTCTCTTGTCTGAGGTTACAAACATTCTCCAACCAAACCACACATATTTTAGTATTTCCTTGTTTACTTAACATGAGAATCCAGCTGCAGTGTAATGCAAAAATGATAAAAATATATTACTTAGATGCTTCAAAAAGGTGTATTTTATAGCACACTTGGTTGAACATGTGAGTATCTACCATGTACTGTGATAGCATTGCATGTCTTGGGGTTCATTCCTGTGCTAACTGAATTAAAACAGAATCTTAATTTTATCTAATACAATGCCTCTGCTCTTGTACTTGAATGTAAAGAAAGAGGGAAGGAACAAAGATGGGTAATACACAGGGCTAAAATGGTGGTGGTGTTGCAGTAACTAACTTTTCTCTGGACAGCATGGGATGGAGCTATGAAGTGTTGGAGGAAAAAAAAAAATCAGCAAGTATGTAACATTCCCACAAACTTCTGAAGCATTTTGAGAGCTGTAGGTTGCTTGGGGAGGTGATTCCTGTTTTAAGATGGTTCTCTTTAACCTTAATTAAGATTTAACACCTTTCTGTGAGGCAGATTAAGTGACACTGACATGGTCCTCATGTCCCAAGTCCCTTTCAGGACATCACAGCTGCTCTAAATACATGGCCTGACAATTCAGGACAGACAATAAAGGAGATGACTATCAGATCTACGTCAGGACCATCACAACTGCCCACAGTCTGAATTTGCATTTTAGCAGGCACAACTCTTACCGTGAGGGTATGAGGATGGCAGGTAGAGGTTTGCTTTGCTGTGGTGTGTGCAGTAACTAGGAAGATATGTGTGTGTAGGGCTGTGCTGACCTTGTAGTATCGCTCGGTGGAAATGTCTTGGAAGAATCAAACTCAGATCTATCGTGGGACTTGTGATTTTATTTTTTACCTGTTTTTTTGACAGTCTGGTGGAAAAGCGTACAGATGTCTGAGAAGAATGAGCAGAAGAACAGCTTATGTTATTCTTCTTTAAGTCTCTAATATTTAATTCTCTAATACCCTTGAATACCCAGGAGTGTAAGTGAGTGATATACCCCACTTAACCAAATAGCCAAGATACAGTTTGTGACTCACTCAAAATAGAGAGTGTTTTCCTTCTGAATGTCACCATTTCCTTGCTTGAGGGAACAGCATAAGATAATTTAACCCCCCAGTCTTGGTCACTTTAGAGAAGCAATGAGGAGGACATAGAGAATTGATATCACTAGTTCGGGGATGGGGATAAGGGCCATTTGGTTTTGCTGCCTTTTGGTTTGGTGTTCTTTTGTTTGGTTGGGTTTTTTTAAGAGATTAAAAGAGCATGTAGTCGTTTTCACTGTTCTTGGGCATAGGAATGGTGCAGTTAACTAGGAACAGAAAAGAAAAAAAAAACCCTGCTTGTGCCATCCAACTGGAAGATACAGAAAGCAATCAAATTGCATAAATGATAAAGAGAAATTACATTAAAAAATCTACTGGGCTTTCATAAGCTAAATCGTTCTTCATAACACAGGTAAGGAAATTGCTCATGCCAGCTTCAACGGGTCCAAGATTTTCTCCATGATTTCTAACCTGAAATTGCTGCTTTTAGAAGTTAAAAAAAAAGGCCTTGTATGGAATCAACTTTTCTAGTGCATTATGAGTAATATCTACTGCTTTTATTTTACATCTCAGCTCAGCAATAGAACTTCCTTGTAAATAAGGGTTATTTCCACTAAAAGGCTATTACAAAGTTATCTTTGATGCTGAGGCTACAGTCTTGGTTCCCAAGTGTAAAAGAACACTTTAGGATATAAACAGCTTGGTTACGTCTGCTTAAATACCTTGTTTTCTCCAGAAGCAGCCTAGGGAGGAGTGAGGGACCTGGGCTGCTTCGCTGCAGCATGAGACATTCCACGCTCCTCTGGCAGGTCCCTGACAAAAGGCCACCAGACAGGAGTTAGGCTTTCATGTGGTTATTGCAGGGTGTTGCTAGAGGCTTTCATTTACCTTTTTACTAGGAGCTTTTTCCTTCCAATTGCTGAGAGACCCATAAATGCCACCAGAAATACCTCTCCTGTCGAGCTCCTCTCTGTTTTTGCTTCATGTGACCAGGCCTGAGCAGCCACGCGGTTATTACTGGGTCCTGAGTTAACGCAATGTTCTCTTTCACTGCTTTCAGATGCTGGAGGTGGGTGTTGAGATTCATTCTTCCATGGTTTGGGTTTTTTCTTTTTTTATTTTTTCTGATTTATATCCCCCAGTTTTAGTGTGGATGATGGACATTCCTTGCTGCAATGCAGGAGCTGTGTGGAAAAGACAGCACTCAGAGCCTTCTCTGTCCACCTCCCCCTTCTTCTTCTTGGCTTCCTGCTCTTCTTCAGACTCCCACCCCTTCCAGCCTCCCCCTCTTTTGGGCCTCCTGTTCACCTTCTTTGGGACCCCAGTCCCTCCTGGCCTCCAGCTCTTTTGAAACCCCACTTGACTACAGGCCTCAGATTAATTTTTGGCTTCCCACCCCTTTTTGTCTTCCTGTCCCACCCCCCCTTTTCTGTCCTCTCACCCCACTATTCAGCCTCCCACCTACAACCCGCCTCCAAACCCTTTTCTGCCTCCCAACCCCTCCTAAACTACCATCTCCTTTTTCAGCCTGCCACCCCCTTTTCTTGGCTGGCCACCCCTCACCCAGCCTCTCGTCTCTTTTCATACTCCCACCCCTTTTTGAACCTCCCATCCTTTTTGGCCTCCTTGTTTTCAATCTGACACTTTTTTTTCCCCTGTACCCCTGTTTTCAGCCTGGAACCCTTAGTTCAGCCTCTCACCCCTTTTTAGCCTTCTACACTTCCTTGGCCTCTAACCTCCTCCTGGCCTCTCACCTCTGTTCTGGCTGCCCCTGTTCGGGATGTCACGAAGGGCAGCAGCGTAGCTGGGCTAGTTTAGATTCTGGGAAACACACCTGAGAGGCTGTTGATCACATTCTTTAACAGCGGGCTGTTTGCAAGGAAACTGCTGAGAGCGTTTGCACTCGGAATTTAATCAGATCCAAAATATTCAGAAAAGCCTCAGCAACAGTGCTCTTCTCGTCTGTCAGCCACGTGTCTGTGCAGGAGAATGAGGGGGGAAGTAGTAGATCTGCTCAGGTAGATACAGCACCTCTGACATTAGCCTTATCAACTTGCTTTCCTGGGTCTCTGCAATCTTTTGGCCACAGCTTAGCATCAGCTGTAATTGTTTTTTGAGATGAAAAGCCCCTCTGCTCTTGGGAGAGCATTGTCCCTCCCACATTGGTGGTCCTACCTCACCTGGAGAGGTGGCACAGGGCAAGGAGAGACTTGTGTTAAACCTTCAAAATGGATGTTTTCAGCCCACAAGTTGATGCGACATCTTCTCCTTCAGATTTTCCACTCTCCATTCAGCCTTCGTATTATCCTGGGTGGGAAAACATTGGCCATTTTCACATAGAAGACATGTTTTAAGTTTCTTCGTGCACAAAAAAATGAATTTTCCAAGCCATGAAATTGTTGTCAGCTTTCTAAAAAGCGGTGGTGGGATGGGCCATCCCAAATCCACCCCAGTTTGATCTCAAATTTCTATAAAGTTCAAGCAATTAGATTTGTAGGACAAATCTTAACGTTCCTCCTCCAACAGCCTTGCCTATTTTGACTGTCAGCTAAGGGAGGTGACTTTGTTATTCCAGCAATACTGACCATTAACCTTGGATCCTCATTTAGGACAATATTTAATCACAACCTTAAAAAGCCTTGCAAGGAGTCATTTTTACAAATGATCTGAGCCATTTTTCCCACTCCAGGCCCTGAGAGTTAACAACAGGATCATCTGCAGACAGTTATTGTGGTGATCAATTCCAAACTACAAACAACTCAACAATTTGTACTAGACCCCCACCATGAAATGGTACTGTGCTGTTTTTGTTGTTCTTAGTGATTATGATGTGTGATAATCTCTCTAATCATCTGTTTGGCCTTTTCATTTACTTACTGGTGCTCATCAGATTTAGCTCCAGTTTGGTACTGGGAAGCCCATGAAGCAGGCTGGATCTACCTTTTTAATTATTATTACGATTTTCTGGATGAAACAAATCTGAATTAAGAACTAACATTGAGCCACATCAGAGCGATGAATTCTTGTTGTTCAGAGGAAGCAGAGGACCATGCAATTATTTTGTCTTTTTAGGTTTCAGAGTCCCAGTCCAAATTTTAGTTTTTGCCCTGGAACCATTTTCTCCCATATTAAGTCTGTCACAGAGAGAAAAGTCACCTGGCCCTTACCTCACCTTTGTTAGCAACACTTGGAGCACAGTTACACCTGGTTTCTGCTCAGGGATCTTCTATAACACCAGAGTTCTCAACATACCTCTTCCCTGGAGACCAGGCTCAGCTTTGCAGGTGAAGGCTGCAGTGTTAGGGCTGAAGGGTGCAGAACTGGAAACCTAGAAACTCAGCCCTGCTTGCAGCGGACGTGAGGACAAGCAGAGCAGTTGGCTCTGGACAGGCTGCTGGAAAGGGGAGAGGCATGAAGATATTGTGATTTTTGGGTGTAGATGCAGTTGCCTCCGCAGCCTGAGGGCATCTGCATCCTTAGTCATGCAGCCAAGGTGGCTTGTGGAGGGAATTTGGTTGCTGTATTTCCCTGTGTTGGGGTTCCTGTCAGGTTTTCCTTGCTAGACAATGTCAAAACGAGACAGGCGTGGGGTGAAAGTCCTCAGAGAACATGCGAGGCGGTGCCAGAGGTTTCGCGGGTGACACGTTCTCTGCGCGGAGCGGAGGTGGTGTGGGGAAGGGCGCTGTGCTCGGCTGTCTCGGGTGACTTGAGAAAACAAGGTCATTAGGGATGCCGCGTGGCTGGTGCTAGAGCAGAGCTGTGTGCAGTGCAGCACAAGGAAGGATTTAAAGCTCAGCTGCAAGCACAGCTCCTCAGCCTCGCCTGGACTTTCTGGTTCTTACAAATTAAGAATCTTCATGCAGACTGTCATTTCTCAGAGGAGTCAGACCAAGTGCTTGTTCAGAAGGATTCAGTGGTTTGGTGTTGAGACATCTTTGAGCGGAAAGGGAGGGTTATACTAATGCGCTCCTCACCAGAAAGGTCTTTTCCTAGCCAGGCTTCCTCATGCCCTCCCCAGTTTCCATCTCCCACCAGGCAAGCACTGTGCTCCCGCTCCGCTGGCATTTCGGAGGGGTGGGCTGAACCCCGCCGCTGTTAGCAGAGAGGGCTGCGCTTCAGTCCCCATGGAAACAATTTGGAGAGGTTTTTGAGCTTGTGTAGCGTTGCCGTGCTGTGTGTCGCCTTCCTTTTCTGTCAGGAGCACTGCAAAGCTTTAATTCATTAATGTTTGAAAAGCACTTTGAGGTCCTTGAAGAAGGTGCTACAGAGGAGCAAAGTGTTATTACCTCAGATTAACTGTTTCCGTTTTGCCCTGGAGTCACAGCTGTGAGTGTTCGCTGTGCCTGGTGGAAGCCAGAATAAGGGAGCAAGGTCTTCTTGTAATGATGGCCTCCTGGAGAGCTCTTCTGCCAGCTTGTCCATGCTGCAGAAAGTCACCTCGACACCAACAGAAAGTCTCAGGGAAACTTCTGTGATGGCAGTCAGACAGGGAATACAAGCTGGAAAGCTCAACAGTCTGATTTACACGGCCAAAATGAAGGGAATTCCTAAGAAGGAATGGCACCTCACTGTTCTGTGCTCTGGTGCATAGACATAGCAGTCAGCAGGACAGAGTGGGTGAGCTCACAGCACTCAGCACAGCAGGGGCACTGGGGGATCCGCCTCTGCCTTGGATGTGAGGGTCGCCCCCCAAAAGCTCTGTTAGAAGATGTTATTTACTGCTATTAAAATATCCATCAACTCCAGCGGTGTGCATCCACTTAATCCAGTCGCAAGTAGGAGGCCAGCATCTGCTGCTGGCTTCAGTGGTGTGAATGCAGAGCTCTCTGGTAGAGCTTGGAGCAGATTGCACCCCGATGCTGGGCTGCAGCAATCCCACATACTTGTCTGTAATTCAGGAATGTAACGTGCTATGGCCTAAGGGATTTTACATTTCTATTCCCAACCAAGTGTCTCATCTCAGCACCTTTCAGATACCTGCTGCTCTCCAGCCCCACCTATAAACTCCTTTAAACCCATTTGCACTTGGAAATCACTGCACAGCTCTGGGTGCTTCTGCATCTAGGGACTGGGCTCCAGTTTTGCAAACCCTCACTCCTCTGTCTGCTCTCCTGTATTGGGACACACTATAGGGTAGGTCCCCTGCAAAATCCTCTCCAGGTTCTAGACACATTGACCTCGCTGAATCTGGAAGAAAAGCCTGCAGCTAGTTACTAGGATGTTGCCTGGGATGTCTTTTTCCTTCCCTCCTTCATTACTGGTTTTTTTTTTGGGGGGGGGGGGTGGAGTGTTTGGGGTTTTTCAAATGAAATTTTTCTTTTCTCTTTAAGTAATTGTGGGATTGTTTTGGTTTTTTTTTTTCATAAAGTTACAAATAGTAAACACAAGCTGAATCTGCACTACCTGCCTTGTTATGGGTACAGTAAGCTGGCATCACATGCCCCATCTCTGCTCTTAATTCCAGCAGCAATTACAAAAGCCAGTTTTAAACTGTTCTTTTTGTTGTTTTGTTTGTTGGGTTTTTTTTTAATATTTTAAACAAATCTTTTTCCATATACATTTTCTCCAGTTCGGTGTGATCAGCTGAAAGCTAAGATGAAAAAAAAAGATGAAGGGATCAATGCCTATCTCGGTCAGGTCCTTACCCAAGGCTGCCCAGACCTTGGGCAAGGCAGAGGCAATGGGACGTGGCAGGGTGAGAGCTGCCAGGAGGGACTCTTTCTGTCACAGCAGTCTTAGGTCAGCTTGAGTCACCTGCGAGCACACCCTCACTCCATCCTCCTCTTGTCTGGAGATGCCCCGTCCCCTTCCAGTCTCTCCCCTTGCTCCTCAACGGCAGGCACTGGGATGTGCCTTCTGTCCGTCTTGTCCTAGGCTCCCCTTGCCCCTTCTCTGCATCCTCTCACTGCTGTTGTGATTCATTAATGCTCCAGAGATACCAGTGAATGGAAAAAACCTAACCAAACATCAGGTTGTGCTGCTCCGTACGCTTTCTATAGTGGCTCACAAGTCTGACCAGATAACTCCCCTCTCAGTCACTCTCTCCCTCCAAGATAGGTTTGTCTGACTCCTTGCTTCACTCCCAGCTTATTATTACTCTGTTTTCTTTGCAGTTCCCTTTCCAGCCTGTGCTCTATGGCAGAGCTTCAGGATGCAAAGTTCTCTCTTGTTGACCCATCACACACAATGAAGAGCAAAGGAAAATACTGACTGCAGCAACTTTGCTTATGGAGAAACCATAAAGCAGAACTGCACTCCCCCCTCCCGCCCCCTGCCTTTCTCCGCTTGGGCTACGCACAAATTACTTTGTCATTGTGGCGAAACAAATAAGGCTTCATTATCATTACCATCCTGATGGGAGTAAACAAGTTTATTTACACTTGAGCACTGCTGAAGAATAAAGTCATAGAGAAAAGTTCAGGGTAGGTGGCCTGTCTTTGTCATTAGGGACAGCTTACACAAAATCACTGCCCGCTCCGCCAGACAGGCTGCTATTCAGGCAGGCCCGGGTTAATGAAAGTACGGTGTGTGCTTGTTAAAAGGAGGACTACAACACTTGTAATCCTGGGTGGTCACATTTTTATTTAATGATACGTATCTTTCCTTTCTCCAGAGTTTGCTCGTAACCCTTTGCCTTCCACTCTCCAGTCCTTATGCAATGACTTATTATGACTCGCCAAGGAAAATCTGACACCAGGTCCACAACGACCTAAACCCACTTAGCAAGTGATGTTTATTTAAAAAAAATCTTTTTATGAACAGCCCTGAGACTCTGACAAAGCAAAAAGTTCTCAAACCATGAAAAGCCCCACATATATAATGACTGGAGTTAGAATAACGATAAAAGGACAACTGCAAACAAACTTGTCGGAAGAAAGTGTTGCAAAACAGAACTGCTTCCTTTCTTTCAAGGCCTTCGTGTGCTCCCAGTGATAAATCTGTTGGGACAAGGATACTTCAAAGCCAGAGGTCGAACTCTGCTCTTGCTTGTGCAAGTCTCACAACTCCTGTCAATGGAATTTCACTCGGGTGGGAGGTTCAGACCTGTTCTTCTCTCACAAATGCAATGAAAGCCAAAGCCAGCCACGATGGGGAAAAATATCTATTTATCTATGACATGACCTTGCTGAAAGTGCTGGGTACAATCACGCTACACTAAAAAACCTCCCGGCATCTCCCAACTTTCCTGCTACTTCTTACAACTGACCAGTCTGAAGTGTTCACTCCTGGATCATGGCGAAGTTCATGCTCAAATGTATTTTTTTTTTGCATCTGCTGGGTGTGTTAAAGAGCCACAGGGAACGATGTGATTGCAAAAAAGGCAGAGTTCACCATCGCTCACCCAGTATTTTCACCCGCCTATTGCAGGCTGTAAGTTCTTTCTATGGTCACACACAGAGAAGTTTCTCTGCCTGACTACCAGCGCCCTTCTCTCCCTACAGACATTTTTTAACTTCGCAGTCACTTTTGGCAGAGGAGCAGAGGTGTGAAGACACTAAATTTCTCCAGGTTTTACAAAACCCAGCACTGTATGAAAAGCTGATGCTCCAGTACCTGAGAATTATCACCTGTCACTTCGGTATCTTATTCACAAACATTTTCTGATGGCATCTAGGAATGTAAAAACTCATATTAGAAGCAGTTTTGGGAGTGGGGAAGATTCCCTCCCCAGTTAGAATTTCCATCTGGTGGTCACCCCCATGAGTTTAGGACAGGGAGAACAAAAAACTTCAGGCAAAGCTTTATGCAATGACATGACGTTACTCAGCTGCAACCCACTTCTGGTTGGGGAAGACCTTCTCACGATGGCTCCTGCCCTGCTGTCACCTTGTGCTCCCCTCTCCCAGGAGGGGCCAAAAACATCTGTCCCCACATCCCCATCCAAAGCCTGGGGCAGCACTTGAGCAGGAAGAGCTGCTGCTGATACAGAGAGAGGAGCAATACAAATGTGTCACTGCCTGCCCCGGTGCTCCCAGCGCTCTCTGGCCTTATTTTAACCTCTCTTTCAAGGTATATTTATTATTCTGGAGGAAACAGCCCATTGGCTCCATGAGTTATGATAAGAGGGTGAAGGATGGACTTTCAAACTTGGGGCAGCCTGAACCTGTGCATATTTCAGGTTCATCAAGGAAAAGTCTGGTAGCTAAAGGTATAATTCAGTACTGTTGTCACAGGTCTATGGGAATTAACTTCAGGAAAGCTCCTGGGGGGAGACTGCACAGGAACCAAGCTGTGAGACTGTCGGGGAGCTTGGCGATAGCCACAGGGCAAGCTGCCCTCCTAGAGAAGTGACCAACAGCCTCCTTCCCTTCTGCAGCCCAAAACAGCAGATGGAAATGGCTTTTATATTCTTCTTGAAAGCTAAATACATTTTAAAAAGCACAGGAACGCTGGCAGCAATTAGCATCACTGAGGGGTTGTTGGAGACCCTGCCTTTGGCTCTAGAGCTCCAAGGTGGCAGGGAGGCTCGGTCAACCTGCCCAGGGTGCCTGCAGTACACACAGCAGCAGCTCTCCCCACACCTCACCCCCAGTCTGCACGTACAAACCTGGGGTGCAAAGGCACGTGCGTGCCACTCAGGGGGAAAATCTGTATAAATAAGGAGAGCAGGTGAAGCACAGCGGCAGGAGAGCGAACGGAAGCATTGCCGAGGCTGCAGGTGACAAACGGCGAAGCGTTGCCTCTGAAGTAGAGGATACAGACGTATTTATTAAATAAATATGCTAAGATAATAGGCAATGCTCAAATGATGTGCATAACTAATACTCCTTGCTTGAAAAATCATTAACCTCTCCAAGAGTTTTACACGTATGAGCAAGCAGCCCATGGAGCCCTGCTGCTCTTCCCTGTGGGAGGCAAACCCAGACACAGAGAGCGAAGGAACCCATTTCCAGATGATGTCCATGAATTTGGGAGCCCAGGATGAGCTCCTCTAAACTAAAAGGAATGCTTTAAAAAAAAAAAACGGATATGAAAATGAGGAGAGTTTTAATGTAGAGTGATGGGAACTGTGTCTCTGTACACACAGCAGGGATTAATTCAGGTGAAGAAAATTCAAAGTGAATACGTGAACCTCTCACCTTACTTGCTGCTTTCTGCTCAGAGGCAGAAATAAACCCAAGCAGGCATCCAGGAGCAGCCGAGGCCTCCCCTGAGCTCTGCAGTCACTAAAGACAGCTCTGGGTATTTTCCTTCACCTTTTCCTCTTTTGTTTTCTGTCCTTTTTCCTATCGCTTACAGAGGCAAAGAGGAGTCAGCGGTCGTGCAAGTGTTAACAAATGAAAGCTTGCACCTTGCTAGAGCGAGGCAAAAACTTATGAGTCTTCATGTTGTCACGAAGGTGTTGCTGAGCTTACGCTGCATGAAATATCCCAGAACTCCTGCAAACTGTGGGATTTAAATTCACAGGCTATAATTACAGAGTCTCCGGCACCCTCCCACACTTTGCAATGCCTCCACAAGTGAGAGCATCAAAAGCACCTGTCCCAGGCTCCTGTGGGCTTGTAGGCCCTTGCCCACAGTTGGGCAGGGCTCGTTCCCTGGCAGGCAGCCGGGCCGTGCGGGCTGACCCCTCCCAGCAAAGCCTCCTGCCTGACAAGGATTACGGGGTGGGAGCCTGAATTCTTCTGCCTGCATTTAGGAAACAGGCCCCAAGCAGAGTCAGAGTGGTCATGCTGACAAACAGGTGCTCGCAGCCAGGTTAATTCGATGCCGTTTTATAGTTCACCTGGCGACTGGCTTAAACTCGAGGCTGGGAGGACTTGGAGGAGCCAAGAACATGGAAAGGGTTTTCCTGGGATTGCTTCTGTCCACGTGATCCCAGAGGCCATTGCAGCCGTGAACTCTCAGCAATGCTCCTGATGAGTTTTGGGGTTCTCCAGATTGACATCAGCACAACAGACTCAGTACTATCCTAGTTCCCAGCGTGGGGAACCAGGCCTGACCTTGGTTGCTGCTGTGTAAATCAGGAGCAAGTAAAAGGGGCAGTTTCCTGTGGAGGTGAGGGAGTGGTTAAATTGATGTAAAATGCCCAGTTATCAAGAGGCCAATCCCAGGATGCTCTGAGCCTATGTTAGGCCAGTACTTATTAAGATGAAGCTTCTTTTTGTACCCATAGGAGCATCCTCTGTGCTCTGGCAGGGATTTAGGTGGCAGGAAAAGTCGTAGAGGCTCTGGGGAGAGAGCAGAGACCCTCTCAGCTTCCCTGGGGCCAGGTTGTCTCTGGTTTGCAGCTTGCCCCCACCGTGTCCAGGTGTGGGTTCCCTCTGTGATATACGGCAGTTTCCTCAGGCATGTTGTTTCGTAGCTGGTTGCTAGCTGATGTCATGAGAGGCTCTGCCCGGACTGGCACAGGCAGGCTTCTGCACAGACCTGGTTCTCTCTGCCTCCAAGGCACTTTCTGGAGAGCCCTTCCACAGCATCTTCCCCTCCCTGTCCCCACAGCCCAGCAGTAAGTTGAGGAGAAGATCTTCCTTCTTCCTTCTGCTCTTCAAGTTGAGGCAATGCTAATGCCAAAGCCAGCAGAGATGGCTGATGGGTGAGAAACTCCCCAGGACCTTTCTGGGCAGCATTTGGTTCACCTGGGGGAAGGGAGAGCTCACAGCCTGCACTCAAGGCCACCTTGGGAACACAGCTACAGCACCTACCCAACAAATCCCCCATGCCAAATACAGTAAATGTAGAGGCTGGAGTTGTCGAGGGTACCCACAGCCACCAGCCAAAATGCAGCAGCACTGGGACATGGTGATGCCTCGGGTTGCCTGGGGACAATACTACCTGCATCGCGTAGGGTAAGTGCATTCATGCTGAGAGAGCCCTTCTGTTCCTTCTCTCTCTGTCCTTAATGCACTTCATCTTCTTTTTTAATCCTGTGCTGACATTTATCTTGCCCCATGGTGATATGGGAGGGTATTTCTCATCATAACAAGGGTTGAGAGTGAATATTGGGTCCTCTGGTTTGTGGAAGAAGGTGTATTTAGTGCAGCCTTGCAGCTACACCCACCCCTGAATGCATGTGTTTGCCTTCTCCCCTGCTGCAGCCCATCCCATCAGGGCCCCCATACTTGAAATGAGCCTGTTTGCTCCTCAACCTTCAGCCCATCTCCCCTCTTGTGCCCACAGCCATCTGCTTTCCTACCTGTTGACTGCTTTAACAAGGAGTCTTGGAGCTGCAAGGACCCTCCAGTATTGGTCTACACTAACATCCTCTGCATCCCAGTGGAGCAGAGAGAACTTGGAGCCTCCTCAGCAGGAGCAAGGGCCCTCTCTGGCCTCTGCTCCAGGCTATCCTGGTGGCACACGTGCTGGGTCATCAGTGTGACTGTAACCCCTGAGCAGCTCCTGTTTGGCCTGTGCTGGCATGACCCTGCCTGACCTTTCCCTTGCTTGTTTGTCTGACTCCACTCTGCCTGGATTTTGGCTGCCATGCAACACCTCAAACACAACTCTCATTTACTGCTACCCATTATCGTTGTAGCTGTTACTTTATTAGCCCTTAACAGTTGGTTCTCTGCTGTTTCTCTCTGAGGTGACTAATGCTGAATCTGATAAAGTGCACCTGATATTACTGTGAATAGCTGATGTAAACTTAGCAGGCAGTCGTATGACACATCATGTGGGCAAATTAATAGACCCCCCCCCAATAAATTCATTGCATGTCCTGTAATCCCACTTCAAGGGCATCTCTTATGTCAACATCACTAAGTTAGCTACTGTGATCCCCTGGGAACACAGCACCAGAACTTTTCAGGTCAGAGGGAGTCCCTTCTTGCCACCGCAACCCTGGGGCAGCAGCTCAAAGCACTCGTGCTGAGCTGGAGATAAGATGTGTGTATGTAGCTTTTACAGGGGAGCTTCAGCTTGGAGAGGTCAGACACACTCCCCTGTCATAAACAGCTCATGCCCCCACATTCCTGTTGGGATCAACTCCTCAAATGAACTATTTCAGTGATTGTTGTGACCTTGCCCACATGAAAAAGGCAGCAAAGGGATATGTAAAAGGCAGAAATAGTGTTTCAGTTTTCAGAAACACCTGATTATCTGACTGAGGAACCAAAGCATTTAAAGAAGGACTGAAACCCATTCGTTTAGCTCTGCATTTCTCATGGAACCAAGACAACATTTCTCAAAATGCTGCAAACTGCTGTCACATCAACCACCGGCTTTACCAGAGAGCAGCACGACCGATGCAGCATCAGGGCAGGCAGAACCCGGCCTGAGCCCAGGGCCACCCACCGAGCCTCCGCCTGCGTCATGCTCGCTCCAGAGGGCTGAGCCCAGCCGTGGGTGTCCCGGCCGAGGTCCTTCAGGGGCAGCTCTGAGGTGCAAAGCTCTCTGCAAAGCACTGCTGGGGTGCCCTGCTCAGCCCTTGCATCCTCCTCTGTGCTCTGCAAGATCGCCCCTCATTTCCCTTTGCTCCCTGGGACCTCCTCCTGCCATGGCACAAACCCCTCGCGCTCCTTTGGTGCACGCTCTGTTTCTCCTCTGTGTTGTTGCCCCAGTGGGTATTTATTCGAAGGGTTTCATTAGATTATCACACCAGCATCAGTTGGTACACAACTACAAATTAATTTTGTCCGTTTGCATTTTAGCTGACCTAATATTCATTAGGTTCCAGTCAAGTGGATGTGTTTTCTATTTGATGGTTTCTTTCATGATAAGATACGTGGTCCAAAGTACTATACTTAGAAATAGAGGTAATATTTACAGACACTCCATGCAAATACTGCAATTACCTGGTTAATTATAGCCCTTACATTTGGTTCTGCAGATTACATTCTTATACCTCCTTTCTCCCCCCTCCCCCCCCCCCACCTTCCCTGTTGCCACGTTTGTATATAGTAGATAGGAATAGTCTATAGATCTATAAAATGAAGCAAACCTGGCTGGTTTTAAAGCCTAAACACTCCATGGTCACTCAGAGCCACCCCCTCCCCAGTGCAATGCTCTCCTGCACTGGTTTGTTGTGGCTGGGATGCATGGAGCGTTCCAGTGCTGCATTTCAATAACAATCTCAGTCCAGGAGACTGGAAATCAGAGTCTAAACATCATCCTGAAGGATGAAAAGGGAAGCCAAGAGGGACTTTGAAACAGTGTTAAACATGCAGGAGTGCTGTAACTGCGGTTCCCCTTAACCACAGAAAATAAGCAAGCTGCAGCCCATGCTCTGGGGATTGACAGACAGACAATTGTACAGGCGAATGTTACATTTATACAGTACTTTTCATCTTGGGATCAAAGAGCACTTAAAAACCTCTGTGCAAGTGAGCAAAATGCAGCCACTGAAGTCAGTCAAACCGCCCCTGAGGCAAGATGCAGCTGCTGGTTGCACCAGCCCAGCACTTGTTATCAGCTGGTTCCTCTGCCCATGTGTTGTTAGTTTTTAAAATGGAAGTTTAACTAGAGGGAAAGATTCAGGCATGAACATTTGGCTTCGTTCTTTTCTGACACTGTATTTGGCCCTTCTGTTGTCAGTGAGGTCATTCCTGGTTTATACCATTTGAGGGGGGCCTGGAGGTGGGTTTTGTTGCAACCCAAGAAATAGCTGAGCTGTGCCCTCTGGCTCAGGGTGGAGGATGGCACTAGCCCACCAGTGTCCTTCATGGGACAGGAGGGCAGCCTGGGGGCAGCAGGAGTTTGATCCCAGTGGAAGAAACCAAACCAGAGTGGTAGGAGAGGTCTGCTCTGAGCAGATGGCCATTGGTGTGACTTTTGGCACGTGACCACTCTAGCGAAATCATGTGTAGTTCTAGAGCTGTAACTGCTCTGATGAGGCAGCGTTCCCCACCCGCTTCTCCCAGATGCAAAGTACCACACTGGGTAGGATGGAAAAGAGCCATGCCCCCTGTTTGCCCGTGTTTCCAAAACTGCCCATATAGAGCCACAGCACTTCTGTCCTCTTAATGAAAACGATGTCTGTGATGGGAAGTGAAGCTGGATGCCTGGAAGCTGCTCCCAACTTGATGGCAATGGTGTGTGAGGGGATTTGTTTAGGAGAGCTCAGTATGAAAAAGCAAGCAACAGCAAGGTCGAACTGGCCCCGTCGCCCAGCTCATCCTTTTTGTCTTACTTGTGTAGGATTTGCTTTGTCCTCTTTCTGCCATTTCACCCTCCCCTCACCTGCCTGGCGCCTGTGCATCATCAGCCTCTGCTGCTTCTACCTGCTTGTAGGTACAACTCTTTCCTTCTACCTCTTCCCATAATCCCCGCCAAGTGCCATGCTTCCTGCCCCCTGCTAGGAGGTTTCCTACAGGCTTCTTTTGTGCTTAAGCACCTTGCAGTCAGGAATCCTACAGCAATGCAGTTTCATTATCTGCATGCCAAATCCATCAGCCAGCGGATCTCCAAGGTGAAATAAAAACATGCATTACAAATGAAATGCTCTATTGCTCTCCTTTGCCTCCTGCCATCACCAGAGATCTTTGTGGTTAGTGTGCAAGGCAGCTCTTCCCTGCTAATTAACATTTAAAAGTCTTCCTCTCTCACCCTGCCACCGTGACACAGGGGCTGCAATAGCCCAGGTTGTCCCTTGAAATAATTCATCACTTGAGAAACATCAGAAGGCTCACTGTAATTCCTCAGCGCTATCCTAAAACTAAACCTGTCCTCCTGCATCTGATGCAAGAGACTGACTCAGGATTTAACACATTTAATTCTTAGAAAACACCTTTCCAAAGAGTGTGTGTCTGATTTTACAAAAAGGATTTTGTTTTTCACATCAGTAAATACCCTGAGGAAAGAAAACCCTCTGGTGTGTGTGTCACCTGTGAAAAAAAATCTCTGAATATACCAGTGTTTCCAGTTTCCTGTTGAAATCCTATCCTTTCTTTGTACAGATCATAAGTAGCTGGAGAGAGATACTGTTCTTTACTTTGCATATTTGCAGTGTGCTTAGTAAAAGAGCCTAATTCCTTATAGATTTTCTTGTCCTGCAAAACTCATAAAATACAATCCACCTACATCTGCAGTTTCCCATACAGCAACTGAGTAATCTGAGGGACATAGTGACTTGCTGAGCTCTCATTTGTACAGGCTTGTGCTGCAGCTGCCATCTCACGGCCTGTGTTGCAAAAGTGGCCTCATGTTCCCCTGGGTATCGACATCAGGGGTACGCTCACCCGGTCCCCATCCTGGCATCAAACTTGCAAAATCAGGGAAAACCCATTAGATCCAACTCATCTTATGAATCCTCAGGGTCTCAAACCATGACGACAAGGATGCTCCTGTTCTTTCTCTCTATGGACTTTTGCAGCATCAGTGAACTCTAAGAGGTCTTAGCAGTTTTGGTCTCACCTCTTTCTTTTCCTTCAAGTGATATTTCCGCTGCCAGATGCGAAGGAGATTGGTTTTCGGTGTAACCCAACCGTTCATTACCCACCAAACACTTCTGAGCGAGCCTGGTTGTGCTCAGGCTTTCTGCAAACGCTTCTTAGGCTTTTGTTAGCAGTCACCTGTGGATTTTGTACTCAGACCTGTGTTTCACGTGGTCAGGGGAAAAAGCCAAAGAGTGGATCTGCTCAGCAGTGGTTCAACCTTGGAAGGGGCAGGAGAAGTACTGAACTAAGGACTGTTAACCTCTCTGGCCTAAACCAGCAGTTCCTAAAATCTTTTTGCCCAGGGACTACTGATATGATAGCAGCAGTGCTCTGGGGCTCACTGCAGCCAAACATCCCAGCTGATTTGCCACAGGACATGGCACAGGGCTTTGCAGGTGGGACCGTGTACTGCTCTGAAGGAGTGTTTGTGCCACAGCATGTGCCAAAGGTAGGGAACCATCTCCTCAGAAACAGGGTTGGACAGCAAGCCTCTCTTAGTCTTGTTTTGTTATTGTTTGGTCTGGTTATTGGTCCTGCAGTGCTGACCTACAGCAAGATCCCCCTTTTGGAAACGGTCTTACTGTAAACAGAGCACGAATGTCTGCTGGGAATGTCTGGCTGGCTCTGCTCAGGCACAGCAAGTCCCACGGGCACACTCACAGGATGCGTTGCTTGGACCAACAGCCTTTCTGAGAAGCGGGATGAATTACCCGTGGCAAAGCATGGCACAAGCCTGCTTATAGCTAGTCCTAATATCTCAGCCCAAGACTAAACTGTGCCTTGGAGATGGTCAGGGTTTTTTTTGTTACTCCACATACACCTGACAGCAGCAGATCACCACCCTGGAAGCTGAGCACCTACCAAATCCATGTTAAATCCCACTGGGATTATTGTGACCCCTTTTCATCCTGCTCCCTTTGTTCTCTCCCCCCATCTTTCACACACCAGTTTGAGTTTGCAAATGATGGTGGCAACTCTGGGGAACGCTGCCCTCTTTGCAGTTGTTTGGTACCCACGGGCTAATGGTGAAGATGAAGCTGCCCAGTCCTGGGGACACAGAACAGCACTGTGCTTGTCTGCCACGTGAATCTCCCCTGAATAAGGCCCAGGAAGCCAATGGCTGAGTCACTGCTGAGGCTGTTTTAAAAACTCTTCTCCACTTGGATGTTGTTGGCTGCGTGTTTGGCACTAGAGGGGTGGCAAGCCTGGTGTCCTGGGTTTTTTTTGCTAATGAGTAAAGACCTGGTTCTAACACCCTCTAAAGCAGCAAATACCAGACTGCTTTGTGGCATGAAGTACCAGGAGACACCAGAGGCAGGCACCAGCACTATCTGCTCTAATTAGCCTGGGGAGCAGGAGATGTGAGAACCAAGAGCTCCCTTAGCAGGAAGATGTCTTTGCTGGTTTATCATTTCAAAACTGCTATATAAGTGGTTTGGTTCCCGTTTATTTGTTTGTTTGTTTTTCAATATAGGCCACGTTCTCAAGCATTACAATGATGTGGGTTTGGTTCAGAGGAGTACAAAGGTATTTCAAAATGGCTCTTGCTTCTCCAGGGCATCTCTGTCGATGTGTAATGCTGGTGAGCTTTTCTCCCCAGTTTCACTAGCTGTCACTGCCATTTGTTAGTGGGCAATCATGGCTTGTCTCTAGACCCTGAACATTTCATTTAATACAAGTAACATTTATGCGTTCTTTAATCTTTTGTTAATTCAAGCAGCTCTGCAAATTCTCTGCCAGACAAATGTTTGGATGTGTAATGTAACATTTTCTACCTCTGCATGTTATGTCCTCTTTTATTTCGAGGTACTTCCTTCACCTAAAATACCTTTCTTATTTTACCTGCTGTACAAAGCCCTCAGGGGATGCTCACTGGTAAGAAAGAAGCCAGGATACAGTCCGAGTCACAATGTTCCTCCTACTTCTCTGTCTTGCCTGTCTATTAATTTCTTGAGTGCCCATCACTTTCACATCTACATGTGCTGTACAAGAGCAAAAATCTGAAATCTTCCACCAGGAGCTGCCTCTGGCTGCTGCTTAGCGCACCAGGGAGTCAGGTGTGATCCAAACTGGCTGCACCTGGAAATGTCCTGTTCATCATCTAAGATGTGAAGGGACAAGTCTTGGTCATTGCTTGTATCTCCAGCAATGCAAACTTTGGAGATAGAATCACAGTTTTGGGAGCAGACCATGACAGAATGGTAAATTACATAATCTCCTGTAAATGGAGCCCGTTCGTAGCCCAATTACCCGTCCCAGCAGCCCCATGCAGTTGATTGCAGGATTATATAAAGGGCTTTTCATTAGTCAGAGAGCCACAAAGGGAGTTCTTTTCAAGTCCTCCTTAGGATTACTTAACCATCACTCTGGACAAGATCATCAGAGCATTATTTGGATGTGTCAAAACAATATCCACCATCCTTTCCTCAAGCACGTGCGCTCCACTCAAGCATCTTCCCACAAAGGGAGGTGGGTGGTGTGTTTCCTGCACGAGACAGGGTTGCCCATGTGCTGTGCTCTGGGATGGAGGGAGGTCTGCTGTGCCTCTGCCAGGGCAAGACATCTCTGGGTTGGACCTCCTGGCTACCAAAGCCCTGAAGCACTGATGTGGGCTGAGAGAGGTCAGTGAAAACCTACTCTGCACACAAAAAAAGTCCCACAAGCATTAGTGAGCTGGTGGAGCGCCTGTACTGTCACAGCTAAACAACTGGAGCTGCAGCACACAGCAGATATCCATCTCCTCCTCCTGCAAGCTCGGGATGGACAGGCTTTTCCAATTTCCCCTGACCTGGTATATATAATAAAGACACAGAGCACTTGTGACAGCAGCACCGTAATCGCGATGTTGCCGCCACACTGGAGAATGTGGCCAAGGAAGCAGGTCCTAATCGGGTCCTTATCGCTGCCTGGTGATGTGACCTTAGAGAAGTTGCCTAATATAACTCGTTCACGTTTCCCTTCCTCCGTGGCAGAGATAATAACAGTTCATGGGTGTTGCAGAACTCCATTCATTCACATTTGTTTCTGGTATCTCAGCTTATCAAAGAGCAGTCAGGAGGAAGACTGGCAAAGAACAAGCTCCTATTCACTTGTCAGTTAGAAACAGTAACCTATTTTAGATTAAAAAAAAAAAAAGTCCCGAGAGTGGTTGTTCCTTGGTTTTTACCGCTGCTCATTTTAAAACCTCCCCCAGCCTCCACCCTGTGATCGCCTGGATGAAATGTTGACCATTTCACAGTGCACCAAATTGGTGTCTTCCCTCCCCTGGCAGGAATGACAATGCAAACAAAAATAGATAATGCATTTAAAAAATCTACAGTGGATCGTCATGGCAATAAATAATTGTAGCATGTTACCATGGTAACTCTAGCTGTAATAAAGAGAGGCCTATCTGAAGCTTAGCTAAATTTAGTTGTTCCAAACTATTAAAAATATTTTCAAATACTCTGCTAACTCTTTTTTAACATTTTCTAGGGTTGGAAAAAAGAGTTAATCTTCATTCATGCTTTTGTGTTGTCTCCATATTCCAAGTACACTTCATCACTAAAATAATCAATGCCATCCAATTAAAAGTCATTAAGCTGAGGAAATTGCTGAGGATTTTTCTGTTTCCCACCTAGTGGAGCCTGTTCACCTGGAAGTGTAAAATCTCCCATAGGAGATGTCCGTTCTTCCAGGAGGGGTGGGAATCCACCCCAGGGCTCAGGATCTGGCCCCCAGTATGCTCCAGGGGAGGTTGGGGGAAAGGATTTCTGTGTGGATTTTTCTTTTGTCAGGGAGGGATTTGACGGGCTGAGCTAGTAAGCATGGTTGGTGTGAGGGTACTGTGAAAAACATACGGGCTGTTTCCAGTTCCAAACTGGGCCCTGTGTAACTTTCCCGTTACCTGTCTGCCTTAAAACAAAGCCACATTGAATGAGATTTATATGGTGCTTAGATGTTTGAAATCCCCCCTCATCTCACTCCCTGTTTGAATGGGCAGCTACATCCTACCTGGAAATCTTCCCTCGGCCAAACGGGCTTTATGTTTCTGGAAGGAAGCCTTAACTGCCATGATTCTTGATTCTTTTCAGGTATTGGCATAAGATGGTCTCTTTTAGCTGCATCTCACTGGAAGGAGGAATGAAAACACGCCATGGGGAATATCAGTTCTATTCATTTTCCTGGTAGTGTTACCTCCAGAAAAAATCCAGAGTTACCCTCTTAGCCTCTGCGCCATGTGCCCTTAGCTAAGCATCAGCCCTTTGCTTCTGATCCTCCTCAGCGGAAAGCAGCTTCGTCATTTGTCTCTAGAGACAGAGCTTCCAGATTGCAAACTCTAACAGCACTTAACTGACTGTCTGATTTTGAAACCTTGGCTTCACGTTTCCAAGCTTATCTGGCTCTACAGAACTTCTGGAATATTGGGGATTTTCGTGGGAACACTCAATAACTGGCTCTATGGTTTTCCAAAAAGTAATCAGCAAAACCACAGGTTGCCCGAGAGCAGAGGCTGGAGGGACAGTGCCTTCTTCCCACCTCCCCTCCGGGGTCCTTCAGTGGAGTTTTTTGCACAGACCGGTTGCTGGAGTTTTCTGAGGTGTCTTCACTCCTGCGATGGAAAGGTGGTTTCCACCTGCAGTTACGTAGGTTTTTCCTTCAGAGCATGAATTTAAGCCTCATGCCTGACCTGTCTGCAGAGTAGCAAGAGAGTCTGTACCATGGCCTGGGCCCCATCCTGTGCGTGGGTTGGCAGCAGCAGATCTCCCTCATGATGGGACCTGCTGGGTCTCCCAGGAAACCTTTCTGTCCACACCGGCGAGAGGAGGATCAGCCCCTGTTGTCTTGCCTAAGTTTTCCAAGGCAGATGGGCTAAAGCACACACTCTTAACAAATTCAAGCTGCAAAATAATTTACTGAATGTTTTCTCGTAGGTATTTATTTCACTATCAGCCCGTGACACCGTCTTAATGGCACAATGAGTTATAGTTGCTGGAGGATGGGGTAACGTGTTAATAGCCTTCTTCCACAAGCAAAGCTGTGCTTCTAAAAGGCACTTTTTAGCTAGCATAATGTTCCGTGTCTGAAAAGAAACAAAAGCAAGTTGTTTTAATGTTTTCTCATTGAAACAAGAGGGCAGCTTACGGCTCACAAGCAACATGGCATAAAACCAGGACGTAAAGCTGTGTAGGCAGGAATATCTAAATAACCACATGGTTTAGGGAAAACAGTGTCTTCTTGCTCCAATGCAAAACCAGAGGAAAGCATTTGGAGTGCTCTTTAACACATTGGGGTCTGTAATTATGGAAGTTTTACTCTCTGTGTGCCCTAAAAATCTACTGAAGTCAAGGAGAGGGCAGGAAGTGCAGATCTAAGCTCAATGTAAGGAGAAGAGATGTGTGGTTATGGTGCTGTACGCAACCTTGGAGGTCTGCTCAACCTTTTCTTGGACTTTTAGTAGGACCTTGGGGAAAATCACCTGCAAACGTTCTGTTGCTGCTGCTTCCAAACGGCAAAACAAGACTAATGCATTTACCTCTCACCCTCTGATCAAACTGGGTAGCTTTTCTCAGCAAGGGACTGCGTTTTGCTGGTGCATTTGCTCAGCACCCAGCGCATTGCAGCTCGAACTTGAGCTGAGCCTTCAACACACTGGTGAGGTGCAATTAATGGTAACTTTGGGCCTGCTTTTCTTCAGCCAGACAGCAGCACTGCTCTCTGTGTTAGGTTCCTGCTTGCTTACAGCTTCAAATAGCCGCATGTTTTGGTGTAATCGATGGGGGTATGTTTCTAAGTGTTCGTTTGAAGGTTCCTGCTGACAAATAGCAAAATTTACTAGTGCACTAGACAGTCCCAGGCTCTGAGCCTTCACTTCTTGGCAGGTGTTGCCCATTCCCATGTGTCCCTGGCAGCAGAGGCTGCCTCCCTCCCAGTGTGAGCTCTGTGTTACCACTTTCCCCTGTTTTTCTTGCCGTGCCCGTATGTGATGGTGACGTCCCAGTGGGCGACGTCCCACCCTCACCGCGGCTCTGGCAGAAGGTGCCCAAGGGCTGGACTGCGAAACCCCTACACGGCTGCAAGGGAGTGGAAAGGGATGTGGTGCCTTTTCCTTGGGATGATTTCAAGTTTTAGAGACAAACCAGAACGTGGCACAAGGGTGTAAAGGCTCTGCTCTGGACAGGGCAGGAAAATCTGTTATCATGAGACTTGCTGGCAATGATACAATGAAAACCACCTGCAATGTGGGCAGGACAAAGGGTGGTGGGTCCCTCTCAGCCTCTGCTCAGCAGGGATCCCGACACCCTCATTTACATTCAAAACTATGAAGAGCACAATCCTGTCTCATTCATGGTCTGTTGTGAACTGATATTTTGGATACTGGGTTTAAATTAGGTTTTAAAAATAGAGCAACGATCTTTTTTTTTTTCTTGTTATAAACAGAAATTATTATCTCATGGAAACATTTAACCTCAAATGGAACCTTATCTAATTTTTGCTGTGTTTATTATAGCCTGTGAAATATGAATGAGCATCACTGATATAACTCTATATGATTACTGAGCTGTGATGGGCCAGCTGGAGAAGACTCAGTTGTTTGGGTAAAGAACCAAAAGTTCTGATATCGTGCTGATCTCTATCTGAGTGATCCCGACCTCCGAGGCAGATAATATTGGCTCAGAAAGCTCTGGGAATTGTCCTTTCTCATTGAATTTTATTGTTTCTGACCCTGGTCACAGCTGCAGTCAGGAAACACAGGAGTCAATGGGAAAAATGCATAGCAGATGGAAAAGTTACTTGCAAAAAGGAAAGTGAATTTAAATCCATTAGTTTTACTCTTTCAGTTGGTTTTTTTTTCAGATTATTAAAAAGATCTGTAATGCAGAACATTAGTGTTCATATTTCCCATTTTGATGCAAGCCTAAATATTTTCATATGATATATAATAAATATAATAAATAGAGTATATATAATATGTAACAAAAATACATATAATAAAACTGTGAAGGGAAAGAAATCAAACTGGTTCTAGAGAGAGGCATCATTCTGTTTTACTTTCATTTGAGCCAGTAGTTTTGCCATTACAAATTTCAAACCAAAATAGGAGCTTAAGCAAATCTTTTCAATCCTGCAAACAGTTCCTGAAAAACACTGTGATTTATTTAGGTTGGGGAATTCAAGGATTATCTTTTTGGCTCTGAGTCTGTACAGCTTCTGGGGCACTGGCATCACATTTCATAGCTGTTTTTTCCGGAGGTTATTCTAACGACCCTAACGACGGCTGGTAATGCCATGGAAGGACGCGCGCAGGTATCAGAAGGGAAGTTTTTAAAACTCCTCATGTGTACAACCCAATTTATACAATTAAAAGAAATAAAGTATGCTAAGAAAGCTGTACAGACTAAGTTTGCCACGTCTTCCTGTATTTTTTGAAGCCTAAGAGGCATACTCTTTGCCATAGGATCGACTTCTCCGGGGGTAGGGCAGACCCCTGCTGCCAGGAGAGCCACGGCCGCTCGTTAACAACTGGTATTTTGGTTACTGCTTGTAACACATGTTCAAAAGCACTCAGACTTTTTTTTTTTTTTTTTTATCATGGTGCTGGTTACTGGTTACCTGTCTGATGGATACAGGGGGCCAAAATTTGTTCTTTTTAAAACCTCTTTGCTGCCCGTGAATTGACTGGCATTGGCTGGCTTCAAAAAGAAGTAACTGGGGCCTCTTTTCTTGTAAATGAAAACCAGGGTGCAGAATAGGAATTAGAAGTCCTACCCCAGGCAATTATTTTACACATACTAAAATCTGAACAAGTTCTCAAAATGAATGTTTAAACTGTGTTAACCCCACAGCCTCCCCCTCAGCTGCCTCCCCAGCCAGTCCACACAGCACCAGGGTCAACGTCAGCAATCTCCCCACCACTACTGCGCAGGGTTAAAATGCATCAGGAGTGGAGGCTGGAAATTGAAAATCTGGAGGCTGAATGCAGGGAGAAGCTCTGGGCTTTAAAAATAAAAGGGTACAAGTTCAAGGGAGTTAAAGATTATCAGAGAAAATCAGTTTTGCAGGTTGGATTCCTGATAAGAATACAAGTACATTTCTAAAGCACCAACCCTCTAGCTTTCCTTTCAGAGATTTTACATAAATTCAACGCCACTGGGTGCAGCAAAGTTACACCTGATTTACTCTTGTAGTAGTACTGAGGTGGAAATCAGATCTGCCTCAAAGCAAAGCCTGACGCCCCTTTTCAGATAAATTCCGGTTACGCTCGATGGAAAACACACTTTGTGAACAGCCCAGGTATGGCACTGTTCTTCACAAAGCCTCTGCAGAACTCCACTGGAAACCGTAATAGGTTTAATTCCACTTACTGGCTATTGCCCTAAAAATCCAAAACTGGAAAAAAAACCCCATTCTTTTTCTAGAGGAAACAAAGAAAACACCAAAATATTCTGTTAGTCTGAAAAAAAGAAAAAAAAATTCTGTAAGTTCTCTGGTCAACTGACTGATGTATCATTTGTAAAACTAAGAATTGATGGTGGTCTAGAGAAGTTTTACATTAAATCTGTGCTTAAAAAACAATTTAATTTTTAAAAGAAAAGATTAAAGTAGTTGCTGAGGAGCTAGTTAGGATTAATGGCTCTTCATGATATGGACAGAGAAATATTTCTATTGAAAATGGTAAAATTCTAAAGCAAATGTTGCAAATAGATAGAGCAGTTCTACTGTTCTCTTTCCATTAGACTTTTCATACTTTTACGTATGATACTTTTGGGGTAGAAATAATGTTACTTAACTTCAGCAATGCAATAAAAACCATTTAATTTAATTTGTGGGCAAGGTGTTTTCATATAGAAAAAAATAAATCTGGAGTGGTAGATTTTTTTTTTGTTGCTGATTCGGTTCAGTTTGGTTTGGTTTTGGGGTTTTTTGGGGGGTTTGTTTTGTTTTGGGTTTTTCTGGTGTTGTTTTTTTTTTGTTTTCCCCTTCCCAGACAAGAAACTAACAGAGATGAATAATCAAAAGTGCCTCTAAGAGCTACACATGATGAAAACAGAGATAATTCTGTGGGACATCCTTATTAGTAGTTCTGTTATTTAATAATTTAATTACTTTTTTAGGAGTCCAGAGTTTAATTTTTGAGTGGTATGTTCTCTGCTTAGCTAAATTGAGATTAATTTATATTCTGCAATAAAACGGTATCTAGTATCTTGGGTTTTTTTATTGTCTATTCAAAACCACTCAGAAATGAGAAATCGTTCAGTGCCTCATGTTCATTTATTTTAAAAAGCATATCATTTAAAATATATGCAGGGGTTGAATTCTCTTTGTAGGTTCCCAAATATTCAATACTGATGATTATTTTGAAGTAATAAATTAAAAAAAACCCCAAATTGCTACAAAGCCATTTAGATGCCAGCATTTCCCTGTGAGCGAAATAAGTGAGTGCCCGTGGGGTATCGTGGGGAGGGGAGCAGCCTGTTGAGGTGACAACCACCCCTCATTTCTTGGAGTAGTTTCTGTTTACCTTTTCCTCCTGAGATCTTGAGGTTTCATCACAATATTCCCTATTGCCACATGAGAGGTGAAGGTTCCGTGCTGTCTCTGGAGAGAGGCCATCACTGAGGTATCAGGGCGTCAAGAAAAGCCTGTTGAGGAACAGGGCCGATCAGCCATGACTGGGGCATGTTGCTGATGCGTGGTCTGTAAAAATAGCCAAGTGTACAAGGGGAGAGAGAACCTGGGTGCAAGTTAGGAGGTCAGAGAGAGTTGCCAGGACCATGCTGGAAAGGACAAACTGCTCCCAGCGGTGTTTGGATTTGCTTTTTGAAAAGCTGAGACATGAGATCCCCATGGGGAAGGATGATGCTGGGCAGAGACCTGTCCCATGTGCTCTGGGCGCTCATGAGGGAGCAACTGTTCTGTGTCGGGCATGTGTTGGGAGTTTCCATCCCGGGTCCCTTGGACCATTGCCTGGGGTGCTGCGCAGCTTCGGCAGGATGAAGTCACTGTTGCCTCTCCAGTGAGGGGGGAAGAGCGTCACAGTTTTCGCCTACAGATATAAAAAAAAAGGATTAATGATGAGAAGTGCGTGTTTGACTTTTACTGTCCTCAGAGCTAAAAGAAAAAAAAAAGTTAAAAAAAAAGAGGTTTACAAGCTATTAAATGCTTCTTAGAGAAGCCAGACTCTTCTGGCTTAACCAGGGGGAAGGTGAGCGTGTTTTGAGAAAGATTGGAAGAACTAAATTTAAAGCACCCACATGGTGTGGAACTCGTCTGTGCTGTGTTAATAATATACAGCTGATTTTCTGAGCACTCCAGGCTGCGGACCTGAGTTATGTATTGAGGGGCAGAGTTGCGAGAGCGTGTTGGAGGCCGTAGAGCTGGTGGTCAGGAAAACCCCTTTCCACCCCAACTGACTTCCATTCACACCAGGAGACAGCCAGAGCAGCTTTTAACATGCAGTGCAGTTCCCAGGCTCTGGAAAGTTGCCAGCATTTGTCTTGATGTCAAAAAGCGTGAGTGCTTTGTCATAAAAATAATGTAGGAAGTGATGCAGCCCAAGTAAAATAGAAAAAGAGAGAATGGTTTTTAGATTTCCTTTTTTTTTTTTTTTTCTCATCAGCCTAATGCAGAAAACTGTAAGAAACAACCAAACTTCGCATCATCCTGAGAGATGGCTCCAGGTGAACAAGAAGAGACCTGAGCTGTAACGAAGTGTAAGTTCTGGCTGGTGGTATCTCCATGGCCGAGGTGAGAAGGAGCACGGGGAGGGAGCTGCTACTCTGCAGCAAGTGCAAGACAGTGTATTGCTGATCCAGACATTTAATTCGGGAGATTTCTTCTCTGCAGTCAGTGTCAGGCTCAGATGCAGAGGGAACCTGCTTTCCAGTAGTGTCAGTGCAATTATTCATAACACAGAGCTGATTGCCCAGTATTTAAGTGTTCCATTGATGGTCTTTTAATTAACCAGGAGAAGGTGGCTGGAGCCCGGCAGTGGAGGCTGGGCTGCCCCAGGCTTTGAGTCCTGGGCTCTCCCCTTGATTTGCCAAGCACTTAAGCATTTGCTGACTTGGGGTTAAGAAAGGTGGAGGCACCGAAAGAGCCTTATTGACTCATGATATTTTCCAGCCTGGCTTGTTTGTTTTCATTGTGCACACAAGTCCTGTTTACCTGGATCAAAGATGGCAAAATCAACAACAACACTATGCAGACAGGGACTTGCAAAATTCCTACCAAAGGCATGACTGTGCCCAGACCTGTAGCTCCTGCTCTTCCTCTCATCTTCTTTATTTCTGCCGTTGCACATCACCCTGCCTTGCCCAACCCGTACTGCACTCTGTCTGCCAGGGAGCACCCCCAGTCTCCAGCTGCTTGTCCCAGGATGGCAAAACGTAAGCCAAGTTCCCCTAACAGGACATGGGAGAACGGAGGCACACAGGCATCACAGCCTCCTCTTACCCTGTGCATAGTGTGGCTGCTCTACCTGCTCTTGTGCATCTCCCTGGACGCAGCAGCCACCATCTGATTTTCAGCCTTGCACTCATGCCTCCTTGTCATGACTTCTGGAAAGATGTGGCCACTTGAGTGTCTTCCTGAGTAATGGGCTTCCCTGGCAGAGAAGACAGATGTGCAGCCTGCATTCACTCTGCTCGGGTCTGCTCAGCTTTTGAGGGATAGGGAGGAGCAGAAAAACAATTAGGATGGTCCAGAAATTCTCTGAGCTTACAGCAAACCCCAAGTGAGTTTCTGCACAGCCCCAGAGCACAACCCCTTCTGCTCTGGTGGGAACACCACCACCAAGATTAAGATCTTCTGCCTTCTCCAGCCTCTGGAAACCTTCTGAGCGTGTACTCCTCAGAGGAGCCATTGCAGACATCGAGAGCGTGCCGTAACAACAGAATTACAACTGGGGAGTTATGCAAAACTCATCTGCAGTTTATGGGCATGATGCAACAGTCCGGCCTCAAGCAGCTCTTGCACAGGTTTTTGTAGTAGTTGCAATACCAAGGACCCAACCTTAAGCAACGTAAGTGGACCTCAGGCAGCCCTGTCAGCCCTCAGAAACAAGACACAAGGCATTAGAAATGGTGTTTTCTTTCAGAATCACTTTGCTCTCCGATTTTAATTTTTTAAATTGAAGAGGTGAACTAATCTTTTAGGTTTCTTCTGTCCAGCTGAAGCCTGCGGCAGCTTCTCCACTGCAGTTTGGTACAGGAAAGGTACTGAACAAAATTTTGCTCACGCTAAGGAAGACTTTGTCAACAGGATGCCTACCTGTGGCCTTGTCTCGAGACTTTGCAAATAACGTGAAGAAGCCACTGTTTTGGAGTGGTCCCCATTAACACCCTACACCTTTCATTTCCTTCTCCCTCAGCATCCCAGCTTGGAAGATTTTATCAGACAATAATTCCACATGTCAAAGCAAAACAAAGGAATCAAGGCAAAAGCCACTGGCATCAGCACAGGTAGCTGAGGCGGAGATAGCCCGCACCCGGAGAAATCTGCTTTGCAGTTCGGTGGTACGGTGCAGTAAATTGGTGTAAAATAAACAGCGTCTATTTATAGCGGAGCAGAGCCTGCCTGCAGGCATTGCAGCTGGCTTTTTTTTTTTTTCCCTTCCCTCTCTTTGCTCTGGATGAATGAGGGTTTTTCAATGAGGCTCCAGGTTTCCCAAGGCAAAGTCCACCCCACCTCTTCGCATGAACCCCCAGACAGTCCATATGTCATGAGCAAAGTATGCGGCATCCTAAAAACAGGAGTGGAGTCTCGCCCGGGCGGGATCGGGACCCGGAGGGAGACCCATGGGTGCTGGACACCAAGGGCAGCCCTAGGGCAAGGAGCTGGGGAAAGCCACCCGGGTGTTTCCCACCACCAACCCCCCTGGCACCCCATGGGGGCTGGGCAGCACTGGGCACCTCTCGGCACCCCCCCCCCCAAGCCATCCCCAACTGGCTGAGGACCAGATATGGGTTGGTGGCTTGGCCTTAGATTTTAGTGCCCCTAAATTGAGCATAGCTCTCGTAGCTCTGAGGTTACACTCTCAGACACACACACACGCAAGCAAAATGATTTCCATGCCTCCACGGCTCCCATCGGATGTGGGTGGTCCCGGCGAGAGGAATGCGAGCGATCGGATTCACGTATCATCTCGCTGCCACTCAGCACAGCACTGGAGACCTCCGGGGATTTTTCTGTAGGCGATTTGACCCGGGGAGCATCCAAGCTCCGGCACGTTTTCCACGCACCTCTGATCACAACCACAAAAAGAGAAATCGATTTCTCCTGGTGTAAACATCCCTAAAATGACAAAAGGGTTTTTTTTGCCACCTTCACATCAGGAAAAAAGGTGGAAAGAATAAAGTGTCGCTGAACCCCTCGGTGCCTCACCACGACACAGATTTACATCTCTGAGTCAGATCTTTGCAGCTCCCTGCATATGGTCCGCATGATACGCAGTTCCTGGCTAGTGACTCACTCAACACCAATATAAAGAAATCGTTTCAGACCGAGCAAGCAAACAACCCGAATTTTGCCATCCCAGGCTCCAAGGGACAAAGGACGCAGCCTGACCTGGCTGAGCCCGACTTGGCTCTCGCTGGCGTGAGTTGAGAGCATCTCCCCCAGAGTCCTCTCATATTTTTTAACAAGCTTCTTAAAATTGCCTTTCTGTCCGATTTTAGCTGTGGTCAAAAATAATGTCTAGGGTTACTAAAACTGAAAGAGACAAGAAGAATGGTTTTATCTCTTTCTTTCCAGGTTGTTTACTCGGTTCATTTGATATCACTTTGCGGACAGGGTATTTGGTTTCAGTGTTTCCACTGCACGGTCACTTAGGTAGTTTCCTTTTGTTCTTCATGTGGTTTGTTTTTTTTTTTCATAATGATGTAAAGAGAGCGAGAGGAAAACCCTTTTAAAATATGATAGTTAAAGCCACAAAAAATGGCAGGTGGGCTCACACATGTCAACTCACAGAAACCAAATCCAATCAGCTACTCATTACAATAAAAGAAGAACTTATTATGGAATTGATTAAATTTCCAGAGGACATTATGCTAGATGAGCTTACAGTCAGATCTATGGCGTCAAGTTTGCATGACATTTTGCTTGCAGCTTTATTGTTTTGAGTAGTTTGAAAATTTTTTAATCACTTTAAATATGTTAAGCAACGATTAAACTGCCATCATAGAGGAAAAAAACTCAAAGCAGGGAAAGTTGCTGAAATTACATAATGTAGAATTTTTCACAAAGATGGTTATCAGAAGGCCCATGGAAACATTGCTCTTGGTTCTGTGGGCTGAGCTGCTTCCCAGCACTTTTCTCTCTGTACATTCACAGTTCAGAACCTGGAAATCCTTCTCCTCTGTAACTGGGCAAACAGACTTAAACAAATTTCAGGAATCCTCAGTTTGATTCAAATAGTTATCTTTAACCTCACTTTATTTAAAATAGTGATATGAAATCCAAAGCCATTCAATTAATTGGAAATTGTTACACTGAAGCCTGTAGAAAAAAACGATCAGAAGGGATGCTACAGCCATTAAATAATCAGATAGCAGTACCATTAAGTAAGCAATTAGTATGTGAAATAAGTGGGTAGACTGTGTTAATGAGATCTCTCACATACTATAAGTCAGGTCTGATTCTTTGCAGAAAAGAATCTTGGAAAAAGATCTTGGGAAAGATCACCTAGTGTTGTTGATTCTCTGCTGAGGGATGAGAACACTTCCTTTCCTTTTCCAGGGTATCTTCTACATGCACAACATCTCCTATCCAGCATTTGAATTCTCAGCAGTCCTTTGCCTAGGAAAGACTTCCAGAAAGTTCATGGGAATTCTGACTAAGGAGAAAATTGGGATCCTTTTTCCCTTAGAGTATTCAGAGCTGAAGAACTACTGTATCCCCTGATAGTACAGCTGGAGGGCACCCGATAAAATTTTGTGTTCAAGTACCAAGCCATTGACTAGTACTGAAGAAGGATGCAGCTCAAAACACACTCACCTGATGGCTCTTCCATAGCTGTGTGTAGGAAAATCTGGAGGAATAATGTGTGCTGCCATAAGCAAGTGTGATAGGTTAAGTGAATAAAAGAACATAAAAAAGAGCCCAAAAGCACAGGCTTATTTTAACCATAGATAAGGTCTGTGGAAGAATCCATAGCAGTGTTGAGAGAAGGATGCTTCAAATGCAACCCAGATGACATGCTCCTGAAATGTCCTTAGATATGTTACTGTGTTCTTGTATTACCTGCTGTGTGCCTTGGCTCCTGTACAGATAAGTACACCTGTAAAGCCCCAGGACCAGGAAAATAAAAGAGTGTGAGCAAGGGCAGAAGTGTCTTGGCCAAGGTTGCCAGACAGGTCAAAAGTAAGCTTACCAGTAAAACCCAGGACCTATAAATCCTCCTCTGGAGAGGGTTTGCTGCTTTCCACATAAGCAACCCCACAGACAGAGGGTAACTGACAATCTTTCTTACCTGGACCCCTCAGTTATGCAGGCACAGCTGCTGCAGTATCAGCCAAAACAGCTTCCTTTCTGCTCACCAGTCAAAAAGCCCCCGGGAAAAGAGATTCAAAAGCAACCCAACACCATTTCCAAATGATTTCCTGATTCTGACTGCTTACAGTCTACCACCCCAGCTCTGGAAAAGTTAATCCAGGCTATGCACATTCCTGGGAGTGGATCCCACCAGACAATATAACACTCTAATTAGGTAGTACCAAGGCAACTGTTTACAAGTCTCTTCCAAATGCCTCCCTTGTGTTTGCACCCTCCTACTACAACAGCAATATTTAGTAGAAAAGTCCTAGGTATAATTCTCCTGGGGCTTATTCAAATGTCAGCCAGCTCAGCAGAAGTACACTGTGAAAATGGATGAAAACAAAAGAGGATGAGTTTCTGCCTTTCTTGGGAAGCAGCAGAGTGTTTGTCAGGAGAAGGTTTTGGATGCATTAGTGAATGGTCTCCAGTAGGGGCTGCCAGAAATAAAACATGAGCCCACTGTGTGAAGGGCTGCCCTGAAGCCCGTAGTTGATTGCCCAGGCCAGAATCACAGCAAAAATTCATCCGATAGCCTGTGGCTCTGGTGGGACAGAAGTCCCCACATCCCTGTGTCACCAGTCCATTCCAAAATGAAGAGCAGCTTCCCTATGGGGTACCTTGGCTGCTTAGTTGTAACAACAGTGTAAGAGAGGATGGGAAAACACAGCTATCCTCATTAATGTTTCCCCTGCAGCCACAATGTAGCAGTGTTTCTTGCTCTTCAAAATGGGTTCTGCTGAGCTGGGGTTGAAATGAAACAGAAGATGTGATGGCTGAGTTGCCTGTGGGACACTGCGAGTGCTCCTGTCACTGCACATCCTGGCAAGGAGGAGTTGGCTAATAATGGAGAAACATTAAACCTGAGCTATGGGAGGTTCAGGGTGTGGTAGACAAGGTTCTCCTGTGGCTGTCTGCAGTATTGTCCTTTTTACCCACCTCACACCATGTGCTCTTGGCAAAACAGCGATCATCCAAAGGAATCCCCTCCCTTCCATTGAAATGCAGCTGCGTTAGACTACTCACCTGTAATCAAGGACAGAGAAAGACTTGGTGCCTTTTAAGCTGTAAGGGGAACGTACAGAGAATTCCGTGTGAATTCACCTGGGCTGCAAGAATAGGCAAAATTTTCCCTTCAAAATCGTGAAGCAGAATTTGGTCCAGAAGCTCCTGTGGATGTCTGTGGCCACCAGAAGAAAAAAAACCACAGAAAGGTCATGGATATTTCTCAGCTGATATGACTAGGTCTGATTCAGACTAGTGGAAATTACAGGATATTGTCTTGGAGGACCCTTGTGAGTTAATAAAAAGTTTCCTGGAACAATTTACAAACGTGAATTGCACAGAGGAGTACAATGAAGAGAAATGGGGGAAACTCAAGTTACACAAAGCACTGCAGAGCATTTGCAAAAGTAATTTTCTAACAGGCATGAGTAAAGAGTGAAGGCCTGTGATTTTGTACACTGCTGAGTACTTATTTGCCTTATATCCAACATTTCACTCACTAAGATAAGAACTTTCACCTCCCTATTCTTATTTTTTTTAAAAAAGCTTTTTTAAGTGTGTTTTCTACTGAACTGTTTTGTGCTTCGTAGTCAGGTCAGCGTATCCTTTTCCAGGAGAAGAGGCTTGAATTAGACCTGCATGCTTGTCTTGAGATAAGTTGAAGGCTTGTTGGGGTAAGTCATGGGTGAGCTGAGGAGGTAGTTGAGGACTAGAAGAAAAGAAGCATTGGTATAATCTTTAAGGAACATCTGAATAACGATCCTAACATCTGAGTTGTAACTCTAATGAAAACAGCATAACAATAAAACCATGCTATTAAGTTTTTACAGTAGAATATCCAGGAAGATCCTCAGACAGGTGAGTTCAGTGGATCTCTGGAAGCTTATACCACGTGAGAATCTCCTTTTATTTGCAACCTAGGGAGGGGTTTATGAAGATAAGATGCAGGTGTTGATGATGTATAAAAAACCCAGTTAGAAGGAGGAGTGGTGGAAATAAGGGTACACACTGTGTAGTGCAGAGGATGTTCTTTGTTCATAGTGAGTGTGAGCAGCAGCAGGGGGTCCAGAGGAGATGTGGGTTGAGAAGGAAGGACTAGGATGTAACTGGTAGGACAGGGCTGGTATGTCATGTGAAGCTCTATCTTTCCCCCTGACATGTGTCTGCAGTTATTTTGTTTTCCTTCCCATGTAAAGCCCTGTAGCTTAGCTTGGGGCCTGACCCCTGGAAAGCTGCTGTTATGCTGCTACCAGTAAGGTTTTGTCAGGGATGAACTGGTCTTGTAGAGGTTCCTGTAAGTGAAAGGCCTGGAAAGCTCCTTCTACAGACCCTGTTTTTGGAAAGTATATGCCAGCCATGCACCAAATTCCTCCAGTAGAGTGGTATGTATTCCCCTTTTCTAATCACTCAAATTCAAATAATATTCAGATAATAGCTGTAAAATATTAACCTGTTACACAATGTGTTCTGTTCTGTGGAAGTAAGTCCCCGTATGAAGGCAATTTCTTCAGTGTTACATGCTGGTGAGAAATGACAGGCTTAAAATTAAAGGAAAAAAAAAAGACTGAAAGAATTAAGTGATGCAGCTGGATATTCTCCTTTATTTAGAAGCAGGCAGCTACTGTTGGACTATTCAGGATTCTGGCATTACTATAGAAAAGCCCTCATCAATATGCATGAAAGTTTTTTTTTCATGGATTTGTGGTGACAAATTTATATAAGTTTATCTGAAAGATTTCTAAAACTAATAGCATTTGTCGTATGAATATTATACAATTAATGTCTAGCTGAAATACCAGCAGTCTACTATTAATTTTAACATAAGAATGGGAACATTAACACTCTCTGAATTCCAATTACTGTGGGAAGGAGCAAAATACCACTAATGGGGAAAAAAGCTGTTCTTTACTATTCCATTCTGTCCTGTGCTCATTGCCCAGGTGCTGGGATGTGTTTGCTGCAGGAGAGTTGCTTTAAGGCATTGGGAACACAAAATGACAGAGATTTTCTGAGCAAGATGCTCTCAGTTTGAAAACGTGATGACATTGAGTGTATCACAGACTTAATTTGTGTTAGCCTTGCATATGTGGCAGTTTATTACCAGAGCCCACATTTCCTGCAGTGGCAATGCATTGTACAAACACTGCTACTGTCATTTTCCACTGCAGTTCACATACCTCTTCCTGATAGCAAATAAGGGATGCATTGCAGTCACAATGCTGCTTCTTGCTCAGCCATCCTTCCAAAAAAAGAGTCATTTCAAACCCATTTTTCAGCAGTACAGTAGTGCCCCGTAACACTCCATGAGTCAAGCTGAGCTTTATTCTGCCCTCCAATAGTGATCCCAGAAACTTTCTCCAGCACTTTTTTTGGGGGTTGGTGGGTTTTTTGGTTAGATTTTTTTTTTTTTTTGAGTCCTTCTACAGGCATCTTTATGTGGAATCTCAAGAACAATTTCAGGGCACACAAACCCGTGATCAGCTGCTAAAGCTTGTGTAGTGCCAGGAGGCTGCTCTAGGCATGATGGTCCTGTGAATCCTGCAGAGAGGCAGAGGAAAATAAATACCAAAGGCAAGGCAATTTTTTACCTTAATTTCCAGCTATTCTCAGAGTGTAGATGGGAAGATGGAGACCTGGTCTGTTCTCTGGACTGTCACAAAAATCCAGAGGCTGCAGAAATGCTGAATGCCAGGGCTGAGAGGAGCATCATCCCCACCTACTTTCAGTGGGGAAAGGGGCTGTTGGCTACACTGCAATGCAGCTCCAATCTTCTCTTGGTTATTCTCTGTGTGAACACAGACAAGTTGACTTCCAGGAGCGCTCTCACTGGGGCAGAAGGGGGTAAAAAGTGGTCAAAAATGTTGATTCTATCTGAGGGGTTGGGTACAATGCCCAAAGGCTCACTCACACTGTGGGGACGTGTTGGATCACACTGTGCAGCTGATGCTTCATGCCCTGACATGGGGTTAAAGTGAAGATGAGAGCTGGTTCTTGGAAAAAAAAAAAATCTTGGAGTGGTCCTATGAGCAAACAAAACTTATTCTGCTGTTGAAAACTTCTACTGCAATTTAGATAATCCCTAGGCAACAAAAAGCCAAATTCCCATCTTTGGTTACACCAGCAGTAGTCTGGAAAACTCTCCTTGGATCACAGGGAGACTTCTGCACTTCCAAGTAGTGTTGCCCAGCAGAAACCAAGCACATACACAGTAGAGAGGATAACATTTTTACTAGGGACTGGAAGTGCTGGAAATCACCCTCTGGTGTGCCAGAATTCAAGAGCAGCAGCACTGCTCATTATACAATATTAATAGCATGATTTGGAGAGGCCACTGCTGCATTTGGGCTCTGAAGTTATATGGCATTATAAGCTACTAAACACATAAAAACATATTACCCTTCAAGATCTTGATTGTCTTCCGTTTACTACGCCTACTCAAGGCTGTTACGCTTTACAAGGGACAATATTACAGTACATGTGATAAAACTACTGTGTTATCACTACAGCCAGAGTGGCTTCTGCTGTGCTCCATGGGGACATGGGCATGGGGGGAAGCCAGGAGGCTTCGATGTTCAAATGCCAGGATTAATGTATGGGATGCAGGAAAAAACAAAAAAGTGACTGGACAGGTCCACTCTTTTTATTCTTCAGGAGCAATGACACCCTCTGGAAAGCTAATATTCTTCAAAGCCTCTTTTTGTGGTACTTCAGACCTGGTAAAATCAGAAGATGCCTCTCAAAGTTGTTTATAAAGTATCTTTCTCCCTGTGCCAGGCACAAATATCTGTAGTGAGGAAAATCTTTGGCTTAGGCTGATATGGAATGGTGGTTATGATCACCAGCAGAAAGTTTGCAGAGAAATGGACTCCTTTATGGACCACATCTGCTAGTATTGCCTGTTCCACCTTTGATTTGGAAAACTTACAGCTTTTCTTTTTTCCTGGCCATTTCTTGATGTTTCTTCTGGCTTTGTCTAAGAAGCCAGTAGTTCTTTCATATATTTTAGCAATTAAATGGTCTATTTAAGGTGCCTGATGCACTGAGTGGCACTGCAGAAAGACACAGTCTTGCTGTCTGGCTCCTCATAGAAAGACTCCTTGGAGAAATCCTCTCCAAGGCAGTCAGTCCTCTGCCATGGTTTTCTCTCAACACATCAGACTGGGGTGTATCTTTTACTTCTTGATCCTTGAGGCCACAGGGGCTCTAAGGAGTCTACCTACAAAAGACAGGAATCTGGACTATTTAAGAGGAATTTTAAAGATCTTACAATTATGGCATCATTTTGTTTGATTTATAATAGTTGCCACTGGGAGTATTTGGAGTGGAGAAAAGGAGAAGTCACCCCCTAGAAAGAAAGACAGAAAACAGCCTGGCACCTCTGCCACACAGCTCACTTTCTTACCAGGAGAGCTCTCTGATGGAACTGCCCCTTCTGACTCCTCGGGAAAATTCCTGCAATTTTCTGCATGGGAAAGTGAAAATACCATTTCACAGACACACACGGGCAGATTTAAGCCAACTAGATGCTTTCAAGAGGGTTTTTCAGAGGCATATTTGACAGTGAATATGGTGCAACTAAATAATTTGGAGGGACATTTTGAGAACTTGACTTCAGCAGGTAACGACACGGCCTCGTCTCAGTTATTTCTATCTGGATCAAGAAGGTGAAGAAAGTAGCCAGATATCCTCCTATCTCACTCAGCAGTTCATCTTGAATTTACATAAACTAATCTATGCCAAACTCTTGTGAGAACGGCCTTCTCCGATAAGATCCTGCCCCTACGATGATGGACATCCCCCTGAAAAAACCAATCTGCTCTCACCGATTTTGCTGACGAATTGGAATCTCATGCCTTAACCCACACATAATTTTGCCTGGAGATTATAATGCTATTTTAATATTTCTACACTTACTGCAGCAAATACTACAAAATGCAAATCCTCTGGTATGAAGATACAGTTATGTAAGACCTCATTTAAAAGTGTCTTATTTAAGAGTGCACTTAAGCGTATGTTCAGTTTCAAGGACACATCCTGAAGAGTGAGGGTCTTAGTATTTTACTTAAATCCCTGAGAGGAAGGAAAACTCTCAGGTACGTTTTTATCTAACGCAACTGAGTGTTCTTGTCTGTAAGATGACTTAGGAGGAAGAGCATTTCTTCAGACAAAATCATGTTCCTTTTCAGGAGAGATTCTTTCTCCTTTTTTTTTTTTTTTTTTTTCAGTGATGCTTAAAAATCATTGCATAACAAACACTGTGCATTAAAAAAAAAAAGAAAGGAGACTAAATTAATTTTTCCTTTTAATCTTAAAAAAAGAAGTGATCTTGAAGAGTCTTTAAATGAGGGCAAGTGTGAGTTCATGAGAACTTTTCAGATATTCACACTGGGGTACAACGGCAAAAGCAGCTTTGCAAGACTAGCAGGTATTTTTTCTTTTCCCTGCAATCTCTTGAAAAGACAGACTGATTCCTTTCCTAGGGACAGCAGAGAAGTGTATTAAGCTTTGGTTCATTCCCTGCATTCAGTGAAGAGAGCTTTTGGGAAAGATGCCCAGATACTATGGACCAAGTTCAGCTCCAGCGTAAGCAGACAGAATTCCCACTGAAATCAATGGGAGTTGCACCTGCTGACTTTGGAGTTGAATATGGCCCAATATGTGGATACTATAAAGGTTCTGTTTCCAAAGTTTCTTCTGGCTTGTTTTATGGGAATGCAGACCTGGCGCCAGGAACGTCAGAAGACCAATAAATTCACTATGGGAACTTCCAGACAAATGACAACTCTCTTGCACAAAACAAATCCAGAAGCTCACACGATGCTGCAGGACAAATTCTCAGTGTTCCCCCAGTTCATTTGCATGAATACGAGTTTCAGAAATGCTCTGAGAGAAGCAAGTGGGGAGTGTGTGGCTGGGAGAGATACAAGGGGAAATGCTTTGATTGATTTGTCCAAATTATTGGGATAAATCTTTTCATGTTCCCAGATACTTGTTAACTTGCAGGAACAGTGGTCCTAAGTCACTAAGGAAGGTATGCTATATGTATACCTTGTATAAATGTATATCTAAAAATAGCAGTAGAAATAGGAAGGTATTTGATGGCTGGTCTCAAGAGCTGCTACGCTACATCTTCCCAATTTGGACTGAATTTTAGCTGTGACTGTCTCCAGGGGCAGAATAAAAGTACAGACAGGGCTAGGGGAGTCCATCCAGAAAAAAGAAGTAGCTTGAATGTATCCACGTGGCGTCGAACACAGAGGAGCTAACAAAAGCATTATGTAAAGGAGACAGTTTGTCTCTGTTGGGGTTATAATTGGCTGGTAACCGGGGTTTAAACAACTGAGATTCAAGGTCCATTTTCTTCGTAATTTCTCTATTATGGGATCAGTCTCCTTACATAGCATGTGTATTCTTGGCAAGTTCTCTGTAGGTAGTGGAAGTACAGAGAATGAAAATTAAGACTGCAATACAAGAACTAATCTTGGAGTTCCCACATTAAAAAAAGAAAGAAAAGACAGTTTAAATTCTTTTAAAATTCTACACAAATCCAGCATTAGATCTGTACCCTGTGTTCTTATTTGACCTAAAGTTTGTAAATATTTGAAGTTGGTATGTTTGGTTCGAGTTCATTCCACTAATACATAAGACGTCTATACCTTTGCCTTGTTTAAATGCAGTAGTTTTCTAAACCGCGTGCTGACGGGGACGTATTCACTTCCTAGCATGGGAGTCGTGCCCACGCTGAAGGTGTGCATGTGGTATAAAGAACGAGGGCAGAGGAATGGGGTGAAGGCAGTGAGTACCCAGGTGCTGATGGAAAGCCATCTTTCAAAGGCATATGGTAATGTCTTGTATTTGGTGTGCCCTGGAAAAGACTGTTTGGAAATTTCCTTTCCAAGCTGCTCATGATTAACAACCTTCTTTCCATGTCCTTCATCTCTAGACCAATATTCCTTCTGCCACTGAACCTATGTGAGTCATCCGTTTTAAAATACGTGGTGGTCACCCAGTACAGTAATGTGCACACAAACACACACACACACAGAGTAAATTAGGGGAAAATTGATGTCAAGACCTATCGAGTATGAAGGGCCTTTTAAAACCAACCTTCAGAATGTGCTAATATTTACACATTCCCAAACCACCCGGAAATATGTTCCAACGCCTTTAAAACATTTTCAGTGTCATTTAAATGTATATGCAGCCGTTCACAGTTGTACATTAATTTACACTAAAATCTAAGGATAATTTGATGTCTTTGAAAAAACACCTGGCCCAATCCTGGCTTTTATAGGTAGTGTAAAATCCTATTTCAACCAAGGAGGAGTCAGGGCTTTTTCTTCAACAATTTTTTGAAACATTTTTTGGGATTTTTTTTATTCTGGAGATCCAATTTATTACTTCTCAGGCTGTGCTTTTTCATAGACTTCTTGAATAAACAGTTTTTCTTTCTTCTTGCAAATGTGAGAGTTTGGATTTCAATAGGTTTGAAGGCGTTTTGATGCTAGCATGTCATAAAACTGAGGGAAATGTGAATAAATAAAAAGATAAATATTCTTGTATGTACCACGCATGTGTAATGTTTAGGTCTTTTTATTCTGTATAGAACTCTATCAAAGATTTGGCATAAATGAACACTCACAGTCCATAATTTAAGCCACTGTTGACTTCATTCTGGGTCCCATCTATCTGTTCTGTTGAATGGGAACAACTAATCATAATTTTCACATATCCGGCTCCATCTGGAGTCAACTGTAAATACAGAGAGAAACAACAAGGTTTATTTTAAACAAATGATTGTATACCCGAGGTTTAAAAAAAACAAACAACGAAACAACAACAACAACATAAAAAACCCCAACAAAAACCTAGAAGCATTTATGGTCCTTTTAAGTTTCCTGCAGGTAAAAGGGGTGAGCTTAAAGTCGCTAGAGTCAATCTGCACCCGTGCTTCTTTCTTCCCAGTAGCAATAATTATCCTCCTTATGAATGAACAGTGACATTTAATTGCCTATAAACACGCTTTAAGATCCAGGGATGGATGTTACTATTCAATTAGAAAATGCAGCAAGTTTCTTCCAGGTATTGATAGGACTCCAGTACGCTCTTCTCGCTGCCATGGGTCGGCATCAAGCCACCCCAAAGCACACCCGGCTGGGCCTGGTTTGTTCTTCGATAGGATTCATGGACAGCCCAAGTTTCAGAGGTGAAAACTCAGAGGGCTCAATGCAAAAATCTTATAGTAGGGACAGATCCTTTCTGCTGACTACATGGGGTAAAAGTCTGATCTGTCTCCCAGTTAGGTTGGTGGAATTCTTGCTGGTAAGATCAGGTATTAAAGTTAAAATATATGTTGCTTTGAAGGAGTTAATTCACGATTAATAGCTGTTATAACCACGCTGCAGACATCAGGAGTTTGTGTTATAAAATGTAATAAGCGCATCAACAGATGGTCTGGTAGATGCTTATAAGCCATGGTTACAAGCACGCGATTGACCTGTTGGACTCCTAACAATCTCCACAACTGACTAGCCATGTATTCAAACACCTCTCAGTCATTCATTAACTCTTTGTAAACTATTTACGCGCACGCCATTAATGTACGGCGTGATCGCACTGCCACTGTCTGCAACGGGAGCAGGATAGAGCCCTAATTACTCGCAACAGTTTATTAATTCAATCCATTAACGGCAGGCACGTTTTGACAGCCGCGGTGCCGGAGCGGGGAAGCCGACAGACGCTGCGAGCAAGCGGCAGCTGTTCCCCTGCACCTCTCGCTCGCTCGCACCGCCACACTCACCTTCGAGGTGCCTTGTTTGGACTCATTTGTCACCTTCGGAGACACGGAAGGGGAGACGAAGAGGAGAAGGCAGAGGTTTGGGAGGGAAGCGAAATCGCCGTCGGCGCGCCGCGAAGGCTGGGCGCGATCGCGGAGCGCACCGACAGCCTTTGGAAACGCTGTCAGAAAGGCACAAACATCAGCATAATTTATCGCTGGCTATTTTAGGCAGGTGCACGGGAACTCTAAATATATGGCGTTCACCGCTTGCCGCAGTTGCTATGGATATGATATCTCAGGCCTGTAACTAGGGTTGTAAATGCTGTTGTGTGCTTCTTATTGTTGTTGTTATGAAAACATAAATTTTATAGTTATTCCTGCTCAGCTGCTGCCCCTAAATCGGCCATGTAACTGCATGCTTCTTTGTTAGAAGGAGGGACAAGTCTGGGAAAGAAGTAATAAACAATCCCCTTTCTTCCCTTCTGCTTTTTATTTGCTCCAGAAGGGACCAATCTTGAGCCACTTTTTTCAGGAGTATTAGGGCCAGGAGAATTAGAAATCACTCAGAGACCAAGAAGTGTACTTCATTTTGGTCTATCTGATTAATACCCTGGTATTTAAGTCTTGCACACGCCAAACATATCCAATCTTTTTTTTCTCTCGCCTCCATTTGTCTTAAGAGGTTGGTCTCCTGTAGTGGCAGGGACTCTGCTCAGGCCTCGTGCTGTTACAGCGAGATGGTTCCTTCCACCCAAATCCTGCCCAGTGCTGCAGATCTGGAAGAGAAAAGACGGCTGGTGGATGGAGAAGCTCTACAGACACTTCAGCCACTGCAGAGGAGTTAACGGCAACCTGCTCACCCAGTGTCCACCCGAGTGTGTGCTGTGCTCCTGTCCCCTTGCCAAGAGAAGGCTGAGCATTTTCCTGCAGCCAGGAGCTTGTGAAGGTCAGTGGTGTATGATGAAATTCACGGCGGAGCAAAAAGTGGCAAACGTGGTAAAAGTGGGCAACCCTCTCTTTGCCTATCATCGACAGGATTGTTACAAGCCTGTAAAACACAGTTTATAAATGATGACTTCAGGAGAAAAGGAGCGATGTCTAAGGATCTGTATATGTCCTTCAGGCGTGCAAGTCACGCTCACCCAAGTTGCGTAAAAGATGTATCACTTGCCCAGACATAATTCCTACCCAGCACACTTACCGACCTACAACAGCAATGTTCAGCCCGAAACGGAGCCTGCACGAGGTGAGCTGGCAACAGTAGGAGCCCCTGCAAAAGAGGAGGTGGCTGTGGTGGGTGGTTTCTGCTGCTGGGAGCATGGCAAAGGCCACGCAAGGAGCTGCAGAGCGCTTTGAAGAAGCAGCACCTCAAGCAGACGCGGACAATGCCGCGTGACTGCTGACCTTCGTCCTGGGGAGCCGACACGGTTGGAGAAGGCAGGAGAATAAATTTCAACTACTCCCTTACGCTGGTGATACAAAATGTTCAGATGCTTAAAGGTTATGACAAGCTAGCGTCTGGTAAAGAGGTCAGCCTGCCCTGAAAGCGGTGCAGAAGCCAAAATAAAGTCTAGTCAAGCCTATGTGGAGTACGAGCACTGAGGCAGGGAAAATAGTGAGGCCTCTTTCTCCCCAGTGGTGGCCCCAGAAAGCAGCAGTAAAGCTGCTGTTAAAATTAAAATATGGCTGAGTATGAGGATATTTGCCTTGGGCAGATAGATGTTTTGAGAGACCGGGGTCAGCGGCTGTTTTAACCGCGTCGTTTCATCCCTATTGCCACACTTCCTGACTATTCCACTTAAGTGGCATTTTAACAGGACGTAGGTATGCTGGTGGCATTCGGCATCACACTCTAGAGGGTAAAATGTATGTGTGTGTGTCAATTCATGTGTGTGTTTCTGTCCATCTGCCTATCTCAAGGACCATAAACCAGCAGTGGAAAAAGGAGAGGCATGAAGCCCAGTGTGAACAGAAAGGAAGAGCGACTGTAGAACCAGTGGGACAGAGAAGAAAGTAATTTTCTACCATCAGGGAAAATTGAGTCATGACAAAATGATTTCTTATGTTAATGAAAATTATAGCTTAGACTTTATGTGCAAAAGGAAAGGAGGGGAAAACATTGCACAAATCTAGAAGCACAATATACATTGAACAGCGCGTACTTTATTTGTAAAAGATTTTGTTTATTATTGGTGGCCTCATATAGGAGACATTGCCAAGGATCGGGCCCCCAGTGGGTTGCTGGGTGATAACACAAGAACAGTGACTGCTACAGTTTATAGCTCAGTTGTTGGGCAAGGTGCAGGAGGTGGAAAAAGGGAGGTGAGGTCTAAATTGGGAGATTGACTGACAAAATAAACAGGTTAGGAAAAAAATGGAGGGATGGTTTCTCCAAATCTCAGCAAAGCTTGCAAATGGCCACAGCTTGGGAAGCCTTCTCCTAGCACAGCATGTATTCAGATGGACTTGGGGAGACTGTGATCTGTAGGAATTTTGCATTTTGACCACGTCATTTCATCTACTGACTGAAACGTTTCCCTTTTGGGCTCGGTATTTTTATATACAGTCAGATTTGTTTCTTTGTGATGAAGTTCCAGTAAAACATTTTTACTCATTTCTTGATTTAAAGCAAGGCTTAAGCTATTCAAGCTGCTTTTAGGATCTGAGTATTGTTCATACTGGAATAGGATACCAGATCTGGGCTCCCAAGAAATAAAAACTTCTCATTCATATCCACCTCCTTTTGCACAGGTCTGTAGACAAAAGCAGAGGCACACAGTGTTGACAAGGAAATAGGTTTTGTTGTGAAGCACCTTATTGTGAAAATTAACTTTAATTTGTTCAAATTGTAACTCTTTAATTTTGCCCGTGGTGCACGTAGTAGGTTGCTTGAAGTTTTCGTAGCCAAAGATATGACCACACTGTGGTTGTACACACTGAAAAGTCCCTGCTGAAATATTTCCACTGAAAATAAAGGATGACTCTTGGAGAAAAATGCCAAGATACAGGGGCTGAATATGATTCAAAGTGTGCACTGAAGCTGAGCGTGTGTGTGTGTGCGCATGGCTGGCACTAAAAGCTGCCGAACACGTGAAAGGGTAAGGAAAGCTGAACTCTGGACACAGCTCTGCTCTTAACCTCTGAAGAGTGCAGAGCTATGGCCACTTCAGCATTCACAGGGGAAGGCCTTCTTCCCATATGCCTCCGTAGCATGAAAGGTAAAGAAGTCCTGGCAGAATCCAGCCAAGTAATTCCAAATGACAAATTTCACACTGGCAGCTTGGGAGGATGAAGAGCACTGTGAACGCCTCCAGTTCAACACTGTGCTGTTATTAACTTTTTTTTTTTTTTTCCTTTTAAAAGAATCTGAGAAGTTCCAGAAACAAACTAGGTTATGACACCTACAGGACTGTGTCCATAATGGACTGTAAGCTCTTTGGGGCACAGCGCATCTTTTTGTCCTCTGCTTGGATGGCACCCAGCCCAACGTGCCCATCCATGACTTACCCTCTTCGTTAAAGCAATGAAAGAAAGGCTATTTTACAATAATAAAAGTTCTTTATGACAGCAGAATGATAAATGATAGACGCCCAGTTCCCACTTCAGCTCTGGTTTTACACAATACATTAATTTGTAAGTAATACATTACAATCTATGCTGCACCAGATACAATAATATGCACAGAAAGGACGCTTGTTCTGCTCAGTATCCGGCAGAAGCTTTAGGCACAGCTGTACACAGCAATAGGAAGAAACTACTGGACATGAAGATCTTTCTGGTCCAGTTTAACTGAGGCCTTGAAAGCCTGTGTGCAGTTGATACAGTCTAGCGTAAAGATGTGCATGGTGGTCCAGGACAGTTTCATAGGTAAATGACTGGTTCTCCGCTGACTCTTGAGAAGGTTGTGCTACCACCTAAAAGGATGTGCACTTCTGCTGTGACTTCTCGTTACTGAATTACTGACACAGTCCTGGCTACGTGTGCACGTATGGCAGCTCTGCCCCACGTACTCAGTGATGATCTCCCCCCTAACTTCCATGATGCTGAATAAATGAAGCTTTTTCATCTTTCCTAAGGGGTATGAGAGCTGGTGTGTAACTTAGACAACAGTACTGGACCATTCTGACAAGGCAATCAAGGTATTAAAATGGATGGAGAAACTACAGGAAGAGAAACACGCATAAGGTTGTGAAAAAACGATGTAGCAACGTAACTGAAGGCTGTTGTAATACAAAATGTTCAAGAATTTAGGTTTAAAACTAAAAACTTAGTTTTGACATTTGCATTGATATTGGCATTTGTCTATTTCTCACACAGCTAATGCTCACAGATGTCTGCTGTCTGGTACTCCAGCATCATTTTGACCTCTCCCCATGCCAAAATGCTCCAACAAATCTGCGGTTGCTCAGGACACCCATGTGCCGTGCAGCACGGCTACCAGCAGCTTTGCCCAAACAGTGGGTACGCGGCCCACCTTTTCTGATCCCCAAAAGCCCAAACCGTTTCTGGTTCAAACTAATCCCACCTCTCCTCAGTTGGGGCCTGGGCGCACAGCGTCAGCAGAGACCAGAGACTGGTGGGGAAACAGGCATGGAAAGGGCAACGCTGGAGCGTTCAGGGGGACGCGTCCCCCCGGTGAGCTGGGCCTTGCCGTTCCGTCCCTTGCCCCTGCCCGGGCTGCACCCCCGGGTCGGCCCTGAGCTGGGCTCTCTGGTGTTCCACCCAGAGGAGCTCCTGCCGCCCAACGCGGTAAATAAACAGACCACGTGGAATCAAAGCTCCATGGCTTTCTCTCGTCCTTGCTTTCTATGCGTGTGGGGTTCTGTTTATCTATTTACTGACGGGGATTGCTGAGGTGTTTCCTCTAGCGGGGGGCGCTCCCTGGCTCAGCGGCCGCGCTTTCCCTGAGCGCCCCGCAGGCTGCTGGGTGCAGCCATCAGGGCTCCGTCACCGCCTCCTTGTACCGTTTTTCCCCCGTTATCTCGGCCGCGAGAGCAGCGGCAGGAGCCGGAGGGGCGGGCCCGGCCCGGCTCGGCTCGGCCCGGCTGGGTCCGGCGGCAGCCACACGCCCAGACCAGCGCGGGCTCCCGCCGCTGCCGCCGCTGCAGCGACCGCTCCGCTCCACGCGCCGCCGCTCCGGCTTTTGCCTCGCGCCCCGCCGCCGCCTCCGCGCGCGCCGCTGCCGCCGCCGCCTGGGCGAGGGGAGCCCGAGGCGGGAGGAGGGGGGGGAGTGAGGGGAGGAAAGGGGGGGGGGCGATGTGAGCGCGCGCCTCTGTGTGAGAGAGAGCGCGTGCGCGCGCTCGAGAGAGGGAGAGGGAGGGGGCGGGCGCGAGCCCCGTCCCCGTGCGGCCGCAGAGAGGAGAGGCGGCGGCGGCGGCGGAGCGACGCCGAGGCTCTTGTTTACCAGCGTTCGCTCTCCGTCGTGCAAAGGGAGTCAGCGCGGAGGAGGAGGAGGAGGAGGTGGTGGAGGAGGAGGAGGAAAGGGGGGAGACGCGGCAGCAGAGCGCTGCAAACCCTGCTGCAAGCGAGCGGCGAATTAATTGGGAGGAGCAGCCGGCAGACCCTTCGCCACCCCTCCACCCGCCCCCCGTTCCCTCCCCGGAGGAATTACAGACCCTTCGCAACAAGCTCCTGGGCTTTGACCTTCAGCAAACCGGATCGCCTGCCTCGTCCCCCCGCCGCCCCCCCGGCTTACGCACACCACACACACACCTCTTCCCGGCTCCCCCTCCCCCTTCCTTGGGCTGGGCAGCGCGAGGGGAAGGTTTGCAGCGCGCGCACACCCAGAGGAGGAGGGAAAAAAAGAGGGAAGGAGAAAAG
>JANVCC010000036.1:8740157-8852822 GCA_025345505.1 Todiramphus chloris collaris
CGTTAGGGCGTTGTGTGTGAGGGCTTCCCCGCGTGTGCCTCCTCGCGAGGGGTTCCCTGTGTGCATGGCGGGTTATGCGAGGGGCCCCCGCTGCGGGTGGGTGTTTGGGGGGGCGGGGGGGAGCCGTATGTGAGGGGTTCCGTGCGCGCGAGGAGCTCCCCGTGTGTTCGGGGCTGGGTGCGCGAGGGGTTCCCCGTGTCTTCGAGGGGCTGCCGCGGCGCGCGCCGTTTCCCGCCGCGCCGCGCGGGTTGCGCCCCTGCCCGCGGGGATGCGCGTGTTTTCCTCCTGTTACGCGGCTGCTTCCCCAGCGCGTTGAACGACCCGGGGCTGCGTGTCGCCCTCCGCCCCAGCCCTGCCTCCCCCGCAGGTGTCTGGCCGGTCTGACACACGGCATCAGCCGCAGCCCCCGGCCCGGGGGGAGGGGGTCGGGGTGCCCACCCGTCCTCTCCTTTGTGTTTCCGGCACCTGACCCGCGCGCAGCTCCTGACCCCGCTCCGGAGCCCGCTGCGATGCTGAGAGCTCTGCGGCCAGGGCTGCGAGCTGCGTAGTAAACACTCGCCGGCTGGGAAGAACGGAGCTTTCTTTCCCCGCGTGGAAGGAGCTCGGTCTCTGTCAGTACCGAGAGGCGATATGCAGTAACCTGCCGTAGCGAGTGAAGAATTCCTGGAAACAAGCGCCTTGCCTTTTATTGCCGCTTTACTGCCGAGGAAGGGTTTTGCTCGCTCTGCTCAGGGTGCAGAATTACGGCGGCATCCCGCAATCTAAAGGTCACAGTCCGCCCTTAGTGTCTGTTTATTTATTTATTTTTTAAATAAGGAATTTCCAGGTCGATGCTCTCCGTTTGTGCGTAAACAGAACCGTGTGAGGGCCGGGCGGGCTGCACTGTTGAAGGTGATTTTCGGTGCTGGGAGCAGCTGCGCTGCATCCCGCAGGAAGGTTCGTGCAGCTGGCAGCGGGCGAGCGCTGCGCCGAGGAGCAGGGGGATCATTGTGCGAGGCCGCGCTGCAGCCGCCGGGTCCCCAGCGCACGGAGGCGCCCGGATCCCTCCTGCCCTTTACGGGTCGCAGTGTCCGGCCGGCCGGCCGCCTTGCCTGGCGGTTGCAAAAGCCCCGAGTCTTGTTTTCGTGCGTTTCAAAGCTGTGATGATCTTGCGGTGCCCGCCCCCTTCGGGCGCAGGGGAGAGCGAGGGGACAGGGATGGCTGGCGCTAGGATTGATTAGACTGCAATCAGCACCGTATCAATCCCGGTGCGGAGCGGTTTTCTTCTGGTGTGTCGGGCTCTCGCTGGGTTGGGGATCTCGCATGAAATGAGCTTTCTGGAGTGTCTGTGTAGACAGGGAGACGGTAAATGTGCCTTGGAGCCCAACCATTTTAAAAACTGCTCCCTCTCCTTCGGCGTCTGCAGAAACAGGGATGTTTCTTTACTGCATCTTCATGCTTCAGTTTCTTCCGCTCGGTGTTCTTCAGCATACTCCTTGAGCTGTTGTTGTGTGCCTCTTTCTTTCAAAAAGGTACACCTTGTTGGAGGGAAGGAATGGAGGGATCAATTTTCTCCATTTTAAATGTAAAGGGAAAGAACTGAAGAGCTGGAGGGCTCTCGTAGAAGTAGTAGTTTCAGGTTGAAAGGAAGGGGAAGTTCTTTGGATGCACCGACAGTGAGGCTAGCTACCAAAAAAAAAAAAAGCGAGCAAGAAGCGCTTAGATGGGAGTCTGTAATGCGTGTTGAATAATACTATGTTTCATTAGCCAGGGAATGCCAATTAACTCGTTGCAAATTAAGGCCCAACTTAGACTTCTGCGTTGCAGTGGCAGGGCCAGCTTGGGCTGGAGAGCCGCAGTCTTACTTTCATGAGTTGAACTTTGTGGCTAGAGCTGTTTTCAAGAGGGAAGATTAATCTCTGAGTTTAAAAACAAAACCCCAGTCCTTTTCTTTAGGGAAGGGTCGAGTAGTGTGGAGAAAGAGAACTGGAGAGGAGGAGGAGATCTGATGTCTCCTTAAATTGCTAGGATACATGTTTAGAATTTTTTTTTTTCTTGTCTTACCTGGTAGGCGACACCTTCAGATAAAAATGTTCACCCAGCTCTGGCAGTAAATTAACGCAGGAGCAATACGTTAGGATTTTAGGTTCCAGTCCTCTGAAGTGTTTGCTGTTGCCACTTAGCTAAAATGACCCAATGAAGAACCTCCCAAATGAAATACCTTCTTCTAAGATCTAGGCATTTAAATATGGGAAGATATGCTGAAAAACTTGTCTTAGCTGAATACTGCCTCTAATCGATCGTCTTTGTAGTTTACAGTTTAATAGCCTTTGTTTTCATGAGTTACTGCTGAAAGAATTTTGCTGTTAGGAGGAAAAATGATCTCCAGAGCAGATGTTTTGCATCTCTTCATATTCTTCTCTCTCCCCACAATAGTGGAAGGAAGATTAATCTTAATTTTTATTTGTTTTTCATATATACTGTGTCATAGCTAAAAGGCACTTCCATTTTCGGTCAAACAAGCAAGGCATTCCTAAATAGGAATACAAAGGAGTTACAACTGGAGGGGAGAGACCCATCCCTTTAATGCTAAATTATATAAAATCTGTTCATGGTTAGATGACGGAGACCTCTTTAAAATGCAGGTAGCTTCAGCGGAAAGCTTCCGATTCAGAAACAGTTGTTAAAAAATTCTAGGAATTTCCTGAGATGATTTTTTCTTTTTTTTTTTTTTAGAACGGCACAAAAATATAAATAAAAAGGCCCTTCATTAAGATAAAGTATGTGCTAGTGTAACACTGCATTTGATGTGTAAAGCTACAGCTGCTGTTGACTGTTTCGTCCTAGGGGTGGGTTGAAGATGAAGCATGAACATGGTGTTTTCCTCCTTATCTACCTTGAGCATGGTGGGGTTTTGATTTTCACCCTTGTCTACATTTACAGAGGGAATGGGTTAAACATTTAGAATGAAAAGAGTTCGTTTAGGTCTGGTGATACTTCAGCCTGCTAGGTATCTCGATGGATCTGTACATGTTAGCTCTGAGCTGTTGTTTATCTGTCCAGGCTATGTTGTGTGTTGCTGATGTTAATAAACAGTAGCTCATGCTGTATATTTAATCTCTCTCCCAGGTTGCTTAGTAAAAACCCTCATGACCTCCTGAGTGTCAGCGTTGCACACACCTAGCTTTCTCATCAGCTTTTTCATACACGCCTAGTGGTTAGTGAATGCTGTTAAATGGGAGTTGGATAATTCCTTCTCTAATTGAGGTTGTGAATAGAAAATGCCAGAGCGTTTAAGGAGTCTGTGTCAGCTGGGTTCACCAGGAAGAGGAGAGGAGGAGAAGTGTTCAGGGAGTGATGGTGGTGGAGTCCATGGGAAGGAGTGGTATTTTGCCTTTGATTGTCCTTTTTAAAGCATTTCTGTACCACAACTGGAGCAAAGGCTTGTGTGACTGAGAAGCTGAAAGGCTTAGGGAATGGGCAGCGACCTAGCTAATATCAGGCAAAATGTGTTGAGAACATGAGAAAGCGGAGGAATGGGTGTGGAAAGATGTGTGTTAGAAGTTTCAGTGGAACCAACATTTGAGAAATAGAAATGCTCTTCTTTCTGTAAAGTGAAGGAAATTTAACTTAGGTCTTAAGTGAGAAGTGTGGAAAGGAAGGGGCTGCAGAGAGCAAGAAAACAGCAATTGCTTCAGTACAACAGATTTATTTGGTTTAATAGGGAAATTGGTCAGATTTGGTAAACTGTTGTATTAGTTTTTGTGTCAGCTTTTCCCTGAGCAGTTAGTTGCTTCTTCAGACTAATTCTAGAGTATAGCTAAAGCACAGCTTCAGTGATGCTGAAATTGTTTTAATCTTGAAATAGATATACAAAATAACAGTTTGGAGGAATTTCCATGTGATGGTTTTTGAATCTGTCTTCATTGGTAAATAATTAATTTCTATAAATAGATGTTACCTTGGGAAAAGTTGTTTCAAATCCCGCTTAATTTTCTGCTAAACTGGTATTTGCAAAGAAAATCTTGGAGGAAAATGTCTTCAATGAGGAGGATTTTAATTTTTTTTTTTCTTTTTAAGCATCTAACATTTAGAATAGAAACACATTTCGGGGCTGAATCTGTTAAATTGAAACGGTTCTTTTTTTTTCCTTCCCCAGTACTTATTGCTTTTCTTTTTACTCTGAGGTGGATTTTACCAGTGATCACTAGAACTGTTAAATCAGTGAGACCAGAAGAGGCAGTTTTGTTAAATGATTAATTATATTGTGTGTATATTCCATCTGTGTGAATTGTCAGCTACCACAAGCTTCATGGTAGAGGAGTTTGTTTATGCTCCTGAACTTTGAGAAAGAGGAAATAATATATGCAGGAAACCTGTTTTTCTCACGCTGATGGTAGCTTTATGATCCCACACAGAAAACAGCTTATCAAGCTCATCATCTGTAATGGCTCTAAAGTTCATAACTTAGAAATGTACTGAATTAAAATATGTAAAAAAAAAAAAAAAAAAGTTAGACTATTTCTTCAGATTATCTGTAGTTAAATTAAACTTCATGAGGATTGCTTTACTTTTCTTTGAAAAAGCGATGACCGAGAAGCAACAGCAACTTTCTGAAATATTTAAAGAAGCTTTGGTTTGTGAAATGACATACATTCTTATTTGGATTTCAGCATAAAGCTTTCACATTTGGAAATGCTTAGTGATGTTATCAAGTAGCAGCTGTTTTTTATTTATATGTGTGAGTGCACACACAGGAATGGGTAAACTGCAGTTGATTATTGAAAACCATTGCGTAGCCTACATTTTTAAAAAAGCTGCAGTTTGAGTAATTGTCTCGAGAGCCTCGTAATTGAAGTTGTTGCTGGTTCCTTTCAGTTTATTTCAGATCTTTCAGAAAAAAGTTGAGCTTCTAAGGTTTCTGGGCTTAGGTGGTAAGGGAGCATGCGGCTTGTAAGAGTTCTGTGTTCAGAAAGGCTTCAGGAATGCAGTGATGTGTTTGAAAGGTAGAAATACTGTTTTAGTATTTTGATGTATTTGACATGTATAATTTTTCTATCACTGTAAATTGTATAGACAGCTTCTTTGTGTAGGTTAGTTGGATTAGTTTTTATGATTTATGAAAGCCACTTTAAAAAGGATAGTTTCAGCTTTTATTTTTTTTGTTGTACAAGAGCAGAACTCGACAAACAATAGCTGAAGAAAACAGGTTTGTGGTTGGTAGCCAGCCTACCTCGTGTGTGGTTTTTTCGGGTTGGTTTTATTCCCTCTTAGCCGAGTCATGACAGGTACAATCTGGACTGGTTTCTGTAGTGCTGTATTTGTCCTTTTTTGTGTCCAAAGCTGCCCGAGACAAACTCGGAGGACCGGCAAAGGATTAGCAACATACAGTGTCCATTCATATATTTCTGTGCTCTGCAAACAGAGCTGTACCAAGTTATCAAACTCAAAAGCAGTCTCTAGTTCTTTCAGGCAGGACTAGTTGTTTTTGCTAAATAAATTTGATAATACTTTGGCTTATTAATTAAGGAGCTACATTCTGTCAAAACTGGTGATGTATTGTGAAGGTTTAACTTGAATTTATCATTGAAAGTTCTTTGTTTTAACCTTTGCAAATGCTAAATATGAGCGGTTCCCTTAGGATATCTTTAAAGACACCAATTAACTTCTTCAGTGTTGATATACTCAAGAAGTTGCTGTTGTGGCACAAGATTATTTGAAATGTGCTGAAAAGCAAAACTGTTATTTCTTTATTTACATACTGATTTGCATATGACTTGTAAGCTTTAATGTCACGTAATTTTATTTATTTACTAATTTTGGAATATCCAGACATGTACATTTCCTATTCCTGTGTTCCTTTCTTGGCAAGCTTGATGGTATGAGCAGAAATTAGCATCTGTACCTTTCAGTGACTCCCCAGATAGGTTTTTGTTTTGAGTTGTTGTTTTGTTGTTGGTAGAACAGCAAATGTACACTTTAGTAGCAGCACAGAGTCATTTTGGTAATAACTTGGAGCAATAATTCATGTTCAGACTGTCACTGAAGAGAAGTGCTAGACAAGTTGTGATTCAAGAACTTCATGCTATGCTTATTAAAAAAAAAAGTATGCTAACAGGAAACTTTTAAAGCATGAAATTGGTGAACTGCACATGGATGTGCTTTGGTGTAATAGTATATAAAATAGGTGTGTGTCCTGTTTTTGTGGATACTTGGATTGTGGAAGATGCGTGTTGTGGGCAAGTCCAATGACCTAACGAGTTGGTTTGTGATACGGTGCCAGTGAGGTGCATGTTATTGAAATAGCTCTGCCACCAGTCAAGAGTGCGTGTTATCTGCAAACCTCTTATTGGTGCCATTACATGCTGTAAAGATAGCTCTGTTTGCTTGGAAGCATGGGCATCAACTCTGATCAAAACACTTTCTCTTCCGGGTGAGCTTTTGGAGGAGGTCTTTGCTGAACTTCCCTTCTCCCTGGGGTGGGGAGCAGTGTCAGAATGTGACAGCAGGCAAATGCAGAGGACATTAGAGTTCTTAGTGATGGAGGCAAGCTGCACATGTGGGATTTTTCCCGCTGTTGAATGGGTGGTGGGTCATTTTTACTGATTGTTCCTGGAAGCTTTATAGTTTTTCCTTCAATATCAACAGTGTGCAAATCAGTACACTACTCATTTAAGTTAGCTACTTACATAATACTGTTCAAATAGCAGAGGGTTTGATGGGAGTCAGGGAAGAATTTTTTGAAGTTGAGAATGCATGAAATGAATACATGCTGAAGTTGCCAAAGATCCCTTGTACTTTATCAGAGAGCAGCCTGCTTGAATGAAAGGTACTGTACCTGCTGTTAAGTTTATAAACTTGGTTTATACAGATTACTTTGTAAATTATTCATGATGCTACTTTACAAGTATATCTGACAGGTTTAAAATAAATGGCTTGATGGTAAGAGGGAGCATGCATAAATTAGAGCTGGGATAATGTGCTCTTTGAAGTATCTCTTCCATTTGTTACTACTGGAATACAGTAGGTAGCTGCAGCTGAATGTGTGATTCTCAAGTATGGAGTACATCATTATCTTCAAACTGTGTTATAGTGGCAGTTCTTACATAAGACAGATGAGATGAAGTGTCAGGGAGGACTGAGGTGCTTACTTTGTATTTAGTTACATACACATTTCTGCTGAAACGTGGAGAGTATTTATGGGATGAAATGTGTAAGCACAGCAGTTGAAAGAGCCTGCGAGTAGCTGTGTGTTGGTAAGGTTACGAGAGCATCACAGCGTTTTATTTACTCTTTTTTTTGTTGTTAGCATTGCTGTGGGTTTGTAAAAGGTGTTTTAGTAAGGCGGCAGGTTTTACCTTACACTTAGTGGTACGCTGTATCTGGTTAGATTATGGATCATGGTAGTCAGCTTGAAGTCTTCTTGATATGCGTGAACAGAACTTTACAAGAGCTGAACTATTGTGTTTCGAAAAGGTTGTTGTCGGGGAAAGAGCATTCAAGATCTCTTGGATGCAAAAACAGCTTCCCCAAACATAAACTGACACAGTGCTGGTTTTCCTGATTTTTGTAGATGGGCAGAAGCAAACTCCCAAAGTTGTTTATGGTGTGGAAAAAACCCAACCCTGAAGTTCTGTGTGATAGAACAGCCCTCAGAAATAATCTCAAGTTTTTCTGGAAGTGGAAGGTCGTCTTAGAGATGGACAGTTCAAATGTTAAGTCTTAACCAAACGAGTACAGTGTTTTGGAGAAAGGTCTGGTGACAGCTATTCCTAGAAACAGTCTATAACGAAACTTAAAAAATGTTAGAAGAGAATTGGCTTGGATTTTGGAAGGGCTTTATCCTTGGATCTCACTGGGGTGGTTTCCTCATTATTTGCACTGGCTTCAGTTTAGAATCCTATCCACGTTGTTTCCTTCTACAAATAGGACCTTTTGATTTCCTACCTCTCTCATCACATCCCCTTGGGTCCTTCTGGGTGACAGTAGTGTGTACCTTGAAAGGCTTCAAAGCACGTTGCAGACAGCTCACGGGAGGAGTCAGGGTACTGGCCCTGCACTGTAGGAACAAACGCGTGTTTGCACTGCTCAGCTGGTCTTAGAGTAACATTTGGCTGTAGTGTCGAAACTGCAATGGAAAGACCTTGTTTGTCCTATCCCCTGTGCCCTTTGCCAGTGAGGAAATTACTTTTATTGTGGTGTTTTTGTTGCTTTCACCCGAGGCTTTTGATGTGTAGCTAAATTGTTACCGTTGTCTTCTCTAGTCAAATTTCACGTATTCCACTGGGGATTTGGTTTGTTCTGCAAAATACTGATGGAGTTAAATAGCGTGGATTGTTCTTGTTAAGCTTTCGGGTGGCTCTACCTTTCTTTTAGCTGAGAACTAGTGTCAAGAGAAACACGTAACATGATGATGGCACAAACCTGTGTGAAGAGTTCACAGACCCCTGGCATGGACAGGGGAGCCCACTAAGAGTTATGATGGTGTCTGGCTGCAACAGTGCGATTTGTAGCTGTTGCTTCTCTCTGGCTGTTCTGTATCCCCAGCAGGTGGAAGCAGCTTGTGGTTCTGTGTTGATTGCAGTTAACATCTTCTTTCAGTTTATTGTGGCTGATGCTTTGGTGGGTTTTTGTTTGTTTTTTGTTTTGCGTGTGTGTTTTTTAGAGTTTGGTGTACATTTTATTGGTCCCTTGCAAATGCCGTGTCCTCTGGGAGGGACTGAACATCCAGCTGTGTTGAGATGCATGTAAGTTGCTGTTACTGTGTGTCCTTTGCTCTTCTTCCTTGGACCCGAGAGGTACTGAGACTGAGGGAAGGAAGGTTGCAAACCAGTAAGATGTCTGACCGTTTGTGTGTGCAGGAGGAGGAGGAGGCCAAAAGACTAAGCCCCTGTTAGTCTTGTTGCTTGTGCACCTTGGATAAGGAAGTTTAATATGTGATGTCGGCATCCCCTTGCAGCTCTTCCAGGTTTAGTCTTTGCAGTTGTCACTGTACAAAAAGGGCAGAAATGGGATTTCAGAAAAGCATGTTTGTTGTTCCGAACTTGAGACTTGGCTTGGTTTGAGGTTGTGACTTGAGCCTGACCGGCCCCTCTCTGGGAGTGACTGAAGGTTTCGATTGTTTGTTTGTCTGTTTCCTTTTTTGTGTGTGTGCTAATAAAATGTTTGTATTTTTGTCACATTCAAGTAGGCTGACTATGTGGACAAGAATTTTCACTGATACTGTGTCTCAGCAAGAGGCACATAATATGTCTTGAATACTTAAATTAGGCTATGAGAATCCCTTTTAAAATTGGGGCTTGTATATGCTTGGATGCACGGTGGCTGTAAAGCGGGGCCGGTGGTACCAGTGAATGAACAAAGATCCTTTCAAGTTGGCTGGGTTGGTGTCCTACAGACTGAGAAATGCGTCTGAGTGTGTGTGTGTTCGTGGTGGTGGTTCAGCAGGAACACATGTGAAGTGGACATCTGTTTTTTACATGGTTTGTGTTTCATGTAAGTCTTCTGGAAGTTTATTGTTTAAATAAACATGGTGCTGCATTAGAGCTAAGGCTTTAGTGCCAAATGCCCACTGATGAAATGTCTTAGGTTTTGTTGTTCCCAAGCCATACTGAGAAACAACAGCTTTACAATTCAACACATTTGAGGAAAATTACAAAAAGAATTTGGGATGGATTGTAGTCAGCAGTTCAAAAGCAATAGCTTTGGAGTAACTCCGCTGTAACACAGCTCAGCCCATGGAAAAACACCGTCATCTTAACAGATGCAGTGTTATTTTGGAGATTCCACTGTATAAATACACGGACTGTGGTTAAATTGTGATGGCAACAGATACAATCTCGGTTCTCGATTCTTTCATCTCTTTAATATTTAAAAATACCTCACAAAGTAAAAGAAAAAAACACCTACAACATCAAGGCTGAAAATATGCCTTCTGTAAATTGTTGGGGCTGCACCTTTTGGGCCTTGTTTCATTTCAGATACATCACTGCAGATTAGACTTGGGCAGAGTAAATGCTCATCTCTGTGAGGGAGTCTCTGTAAATGCTGCTACTCGTGGCTTATTGTACAATTTGCATATGAATGGAATTATTCAGCTATACTTAAGAAATGTCAGCAAGATTGAAGTCAGAGTTGGTTAACCTGGCAAAAAGATATTTTCAGTATTTTTCATGAAAGAAAATGATAGCTTGAAGGCAAGAATTACACATTCCACTGGCTAAGCCAGCGTTGTCAGAGGATTTTCTTGGTGCTTTTGTAGTTATCAGTGACTTTATTTTTAAATTTGTCTGCAATACACTGCAGTGTTTGAGAGCAAGGGGATTGGAATGTGGGAATCGGATGCTGTATCGTGATGCCACACAGTTGTGTTCACATTTGTTTTCCTTTCCAGAATGGTTTTGTTTAAATACTGCTTTGACAAGTACAAATTGAGAGTAAGGGTCTTTTACTTGCTCTTCGTAAAAACAAACCAAAACAAACAAGAAAAAAACCAACAAAACACAGCAAGATGTCGTTGCCAGTGCATTCACCTCTCTCCATCCGCTAGCTGGGTGGAAGAACCTGAATTAATACTGGAACTGGATTTTAAAAAAGGACCGGATAATTTCTGCGAGCAGCAGTACTGGTAGTCATGCATGCTAAACAGGGAGCGAGCACATCTCGTGCTTCAGAAGCTGTCAGCGTGCAAGGGTTGGGAAGAAATTGTATTCCTCCTCCAGGTGTTTGTGTTTCCCTCTCCCTTTGTGAAATACAGAGCAGTGCTGTCCTAGAGGGGCGGTTGAAGGGCTGTGTCTTCAGAACACTGGCATGACTTCAGGGCTTCCCGTGACTGCCATCCAGGTGAAGGCACTCACACTGGGTACTGTGCATTGGCAGGCATTTGAGGACTACTCTAGAGGTGTGAGGATGGGGGTGTTAGAATGAGCTGGTTCATAAGGAGATAGTATAATACACTAAAAATAAACCCCAGATCTTCGCAGGCGACTGTTAAGATTACCTAGTGCCACACGCAGGTAGAATGAAACGGAAGCTGAGGTGATTCGAGTGTGGCTTGGCCTCCCTGTGAGGATGTGCTCTAATGCTGTCCATTCATTCCATGGAACTTCTCCTCATTCTTCAGAAGCAACTGCTCCCAAAAGTGTGCAGCTCTTTGGTGTTTCTTGCCTGTGTGGTGCCAGGCCTCGTTTACTGTGATACCAAAATGCTGTTCTGACCTCAGGATGGCTGCTGGTGTTCAGCGTGTCTCAAGCCTTGAGTTCGTCTTGAACACCCTTGCAGCTTCCCCCACTCATGATGAGATGAGGAGATGTGAATCCCATTTAATAGGGGGAAGTGGATGGGGGAGAAGTAAAGAGCAGAGGGGCTGAGGATGTAATTGTCAGGCCCACTGATGTTCCACAGGGAGCGAGGAATGCTCCATTGAAGGTGACTACGTACCCTGGTTGAGTATGTCCCCCTCTGTCTTCCCTCTCCATCAATACTTGACCTCTTGATGGTCTCACATGGTCACTATCTGACTCCTTGATGTTTTGGTTGAAGAAGAGCATGACTGCAAGGCTGGCTTTGTTGGTGTTGAGCCTGGTGTTCAGAACCTGGTGAAGATAGTTTTAGGCTGTGCATCTGTGGGGTACTGTGCACAGTCCTCACTGCTGAGATCTTCAGAGGGTGGAAGAGTTTGTTTTTCTCTCATGAAATCCTGAGGGAATGGGATTGTGTGGTTGAGGATGTGGTGAGGGAGAAGCAAAACAAATGGTTGCTTCAGCAAGGTTCCATGGTGGGCAGCACTCTGTTTTTCATGTCTGTACCATGAAAGGTGGGTTTTGGTGACTTAGCCATGAATCACGCAGGACTCTGGAACTGGAAGGGGAAATACTTCCTCCGGGTTAGGGAGGAGTTGGTACATGGATGAACATCTCTCTGTGTTGGCTTTTTGAGGTACAGCATCACAGCCTACCCCGGATGGGCAAGGGGCTGCTGCCAGCAAGGCAGGAGCTTCTTATTGAAATGACAGCGAGTCTGTTGGTGTGTTACCACCATGCCATCTCCTCAAAGCAGCTGAGTATCTTCATTTTAATAGGGGGAGTTTGTTTAGCAAAGACATGCTTCAGCGAAAGCAGGAAGAGCTTGCTTTAACAATTCTGATCTCATTTTGCATATTTTTAGCTGGACTTTTTTTTTCTTGGCTGACAGCTGTTAGAACACCTTGATTCACAAATACAGCCTTTTTGGAAAGTACAGGCTTTTTTACCAATGAATAGCGTTTGCTGTTTCTACACGTTCATGTAAATAATTAGATGCCTTGGGTACATTTACTCAGATCCTTAATTTTCACATTTCCAAGTGACAAAATGGCAAACGATGTATTTTCTGGTAGATTACTCCTCATTCTTGTTATTTTCTTTTATTTGGATGGAAAGTGGTATTCTAATTGAAATGCAGGAGATCTGAATTTTGAGACTTAATTAAAACTTCAGGTATTGTGAACAGACATGATTTAGAAAAAAACAAACAACCAAACCAAAAAAAAAGTTAGTCATTGTTTCTGCAAAGTTCAGAGCTAATGGATCTTGCCCACTGACCGTGTTACAGGCTTCATGCAGGAGTCCTTCTTCATTTGGGATTAAGTGCTTGTTGAGCTGAACCATTTCAGTAAGCTGAAGCGAGCTACTTGCAGAAGTAGCTGTTGAGTGTAAAAAGTATTTTAGCATTTCAACAAAGGGTGGCTCCAAGAGAGCACTGCACAGTACATTCACCAGTCCAAACTTTTTTTTTGTGTAAATAATGTGCTTACTATTTCTTTTTAAATTACAGTAGGCATTTGCCCTAATATGCTGTTATAATTTCACGTTAGATTTGTAATTAAGTTTATTTTTAGAAGAATGTGTTTAAGTGGTTTGTATAAAAGCCTTTTTCTATTTTTGTAAATGAAATAATTGTTTTTTATTGACTTCTAATTTCATGCAAATGTGTTTTTTTGGCTTGGAGGTTATGTAAGCAGAAATTAATGATTTGAGAGGATTCTCGTAAAGAATGGAAGATTTGTTGTCACTAGCTAGGGGCACTGGTCGGCAGAGTTAACTCTTATTTGGACGTGCAAATTGAGTGTCGGATGTTACAGAATGCAGTACAATGGGTGTCTAATAAATTTTACTTACTGATTATTCTTCCTCCTTCAGCTGAGAAAGAGAAATTGTAACTGCATTTGGATTCTGTCAGGGAGATAAGAAAGATGGTTGAAATGTGGTGATATCTCAAGAATTCTGAATATGTCACAATCCATGGCAAAGCTGATGGACAAGTGAGTGTTAATTGTGTGCAAGCCAGATGTGCTATTTTTAATTTGGCCTCGCTGTCATATCTCTTGACAGATGAATTTGAAGGCTAAGGGGAGTTGAGTGATGAGTCATTATTGAGTTAGTAAAATCACAATTGATCTCCATTTCCTGTTGATTCCAAAATTACTGAAGTGTGAAAGCCAAGAGTGACTGATGACTTCTTGGAGGGGAGTTGGAGGGTGGAATGTGGAAGTGACTCTATCTGAAGTAATTTAATGCTGCCCTGGGTGTTAGTACAAAAACGTCTATAGAGAGACAGGTGTGTGTCTGAGAGGGGAGGCTTTGAAGAAAGTGTGGTGGTCTGGCCAGCTCAGTTACCCAGGAGTAATGATCATCTGGGCACCAAAACACGCTCTTGAGCAAGGTGGGGGCAAAAAGGCTTCTGAAGTGGCTACTGGTAGGAGCTCAAGATTGAACTTGTCATTAGTCTCTGCAGTATTGGAGGTCTCATCTGATTGACCTGTGTCTCTGTCTCTTAGCTCAGAAGATTACGTCTTGAAATCCCTTTGCTCCCAGGTACTATCTGCTGTGAAAGTCTCTTGCTCTCCTGCAGCGTGAGTGCAGAATGACTGTCAGGCTGCACAGTGACAGAGAAGGGGCTGCAGGGACAGCAGCTTTGTTAGATGCAGAAATCTTGTGCATTTCGGTTACTGCTTTTGATTATCCTTTGATGAATCCTTGATCTTGTCATTCTGTAGCTTTGTTCTTGTGATGAAATGGGATCAATGCTCTTTTGACAGATGTTAACTAGAAATTAGGCAAAATGTAGAATTTCTTTTTTTTTCCCCCTCCTAGAACTTACTGTTAGGAAAACTTTTTTGTTAGGAACTATTAAGTTACGTTACTAGACTCTGCCCACATTGCATGTATGACAGTAAATTCTGCTGAGAGGGAACTTGTTGGATGAAATGAAGATATATGCTAGTCTGATTTATATTTGGAAGCAAGCTATAAAGAAGCCTTGAAGTGTCACTTTAGGAAGAGAAAACTTAGTTTAGTTCCCTGGAGGAGTAAGAGGAGGTGTGAGGTAAGGCTGTCCTTTCTCCCTTGAAAAATTCTGATTTTTAAAGGATTTTTTCTCAAATGTTATTTTGGAAGGCGGAATAACAGTCAGTGTTCTGTGTCACAACTGACTATTCAGATGGTCCTTGAACTGCTGGAACTTGTCATGGATGTACCCTCTGATATGCTGTGTTAAAACAGAAAGAAAGAACTAGGAGAAGGAGAAACAGGCTTTTTCCTCAGAAAGCGTGTACACGCTTTTCCCAGTGTTGCCATTTTTAGGATCATAGAAAAATGAGGAGGGGGGAAAAAAGTGGTGGTTGGTCTTGCTGTGTGAGAACAGCTTGGTCTTCAGACTTACAAACAGGAAATCTTCCTGGCTTCTTGACAGGCTAGGTGTGTGGTTTTCACATTGAGAAAAGCTGATTCAGTTGGTCTGGCTGTTGCGAGAGAACAACTAGAGAAAGAAATTGGTCTGGGAGGGTGTAAAGGCCTTTTCTTTCCCCTAGAAATAGCTGAGCAAACATAGAGCACTGAGGTGCATGGCTGGAATCTGGTGAAGTGCGGTAAGGACACTACGGTGTTCCTTCAGGGTGTTGTGAATTCGGAACAAGGAGTTGTCATGCTTAAAAGACAGGGCTCAGTCTTAGCGAGGCTTACTGGGGCTGCAAGAGCACTTTGTTAGAGGGACTGTGGCAGCTCTCAAAGCTGTCGCTTGCAGAGGATCTTCAAGTAATGACAGCCACACCTTGATACCTTAGACCTGCTCTGGTTGATTTGTCCCAGTACAAAAGCACTTTGTTAAGCCAATTAAATGCGTAATATTTTCATTATACTTGTGTTTTGGAAAAATCAATATGAGCAGTTTCCCTTTGAAATGACAAGAAGACCGTTGTGCTGACGAAGTAGAATGCATTAGGAAGTGGTGCTTTGTATGCTCTCAAGAGTAATCTGCTCTTTTTTTTCTCTTCTTTATCAGCAGGATGTTCTCCTGTATGGCAGATGTCTTGGTTGTTTTTGTGATCTGTGTCGGAGAAGAGAGAGGGGAAGAAAAATGTCAGAGAAACAGAATAGGTGTGAATGCTTTGTAACAGCAGAAGGCCTGCAATCCCGTGTTCTTTGTTTTAATGAAAGCGGTAATTGCCACGTTAGCTTTGGACACTTTGTGTTTATGTTTGTGCGTTAAACAATAATTTAAAGAACAACTTGCCCTTCAGAAGAACATAATGTGTAGCCTGCTGAAATACTCTGAAGCATAAGGGATGTAATTAACCCTTTTCCCTTTAGCTTGGTTATGTTTCAGAAGGTAACACAAGATGCCTAAAACATTTGAAATTGCTTATTTACCAGTTCACTGAACTAAGGATTTTTCAAGTTGATAGTCTGAAAAGCAAACCTCTTCTTCCTCTCTCCATTGCCTTCTCCTCCTTCCCTGTTTCCTGATCTGCAGTTTCCAATCCTGTAATAGGTCTAGTAGTGATTGCCTTTTTTTTCTCTTTTTTTTTTTTTTAAACTTAAAAGAAGCCTTCGAGGAGAAAAGTTTATTTCCTGTCACTCTTGCTCAAGGCTATAGAGACTGGATCTTGGAAGCTTAGGCACTTGTTTGAGGCCTTTCAGAGGAATTTTTAAAAGATGCTTTGCTTTTGATGCTATGCAGGAAGGGCGATGACTTGAAAGGACTGACAGCACAACCAGGGTTTGGCTTACTGAATTAACAAAACATCTTGCTGAGGTCCTGAAGCATTTTGCTTTAGTGACCAGGTGCTCAAGTAACACAGTTTGGTTCTGAAATATTAAGATAGTTTTGGTACAATTCAGTGGAAATGGGCTGAAAGGAGACAGAACCTGAAATGCTTCCAGTTTTCCTTTCTCATCTTGACTGTCCTTGAAGAATGTGAATTAGTGTGAGAAAGTGTCTGTAGTTCCCACCGGGTCAAATAGAGGTTGAGATAAAAATACATATCTCTGTGTGTATTGTAATATTGATCGTCATGTGGTAAAAAACTCCTTGGCCACTGGATTACCAAGTCTGATGTTTTATGCTTCATTTGTAAGTTGTGTTGCAGTCTTGCTGCTGGCTCTGTGCTCAGGATTGCTTTTTGTTCTTTGATGGATATCTTCTTCAGTACTTCCTTTTGACCAGCCTTTCCTTTCAGATAAAATGTCATCCTTTGGATTGGTTTTTATGACTGGAGATTGCTTGATGTGTTAGTTCACCAACTACTCTCTTTTTGTTGTGATATTTTAGTTAACAAGTCCCCACAAAGATCTGTTGCTGTCTCTCACCTCCCCTGGCCATGGGTGTTGTACATACACCAAAACAAAGATTACTTTCGGATTTCCCTTTTTTAGTTTTTTTTTTAATTCTTTGTTTTTATCTATTCCATTTATAAAGTTCTCTAAGTAGAGTCTGTTCATGTGTTTTATTTTAAGCAAGAACAGAGACATGGATATGTTACTTTAGCTAAGATATTTTTCTTCTTTTTTTCCTCCCTTTCCTGCCCAAGTTTTCTTAGTTGGGATTTTTGGATTAATTTGATGAGGAATATCAAAATATGACTGGGGTTGGAAATGAGATGATTCAGTCTCTGTCAGAGTAACTGAAGCAACTCCACTTCAGCACTTAGAAGTTCTGTTCTGATTGATTTGTTCTTTTACTTTCCTCTTTGGTTTAAATCAATTCTGGGTATCTGAATGGAGATTAAAGCATGACTGTTACTCACCGAATGCTGTTTCCCTGTGGCCTCTGTACCAAATATAGCTTCAAATATGTCTGAAATATGTTGACTTTCTAGTTTGCAGCTTTGTCTCAACTGAGGTGACGAATAGGTATGGGCTTTTGCAAAGATGCTGTGTGGAACTGGCACAGTTGGGACACTGAGATGTTTCATCAGCCCTAATGCAGAGGTGCACAGAGCACTTCACGCTGTGGCTGCTGTTGGCTGTGTCAGGGTAAGCCAGTATCTTGGGCAAGTAGAGAGGAAAACCAGAGTGAGAAGGAAGGGCAGGTAGATGTCTTCTGGCAGTCTGAGTATGGAAAGGGAAGATGCTGATGGGGACAAGTCTGCTTTTGTTGTCCACAGAGGACACCAGTGATGACTGTGGTAGTGGTGCACCCAGCAGAGTTATTCCTGTGACTGGGGGGGGCTCTGCTTTTTTGGGTGGTTGCCTTGTCCAAATCAGACTGGAAAATCTTGCGTTAAAGACAGCATGTGACCTTTCACAGCTCTGGAGGCGGTTTGTGAGTTCAGGACTTTTCTCTTTGTGTCGTAAATTGCTGGTTAACTATGGAGGAAATGAGCCTGGTTTCTGAATCTGAAGTTGAATGAAGCTGGCATGTGGTAAAGCAAAGCACAGTCCGCTCAGATATGTTTTCTTAACATGGAACCAACTAGCCTTGCACAAATACCGTGGTTTTCTTTCACAACAGCAACGAGAGGCCAGTAGAGCTGTCAGACAAGTGAGGCGAGGCCAAGGACTGTCTATCAGCAGTGCTCTCCAGATGATTTTTGTCTTTGAGCTAGAAGCTGGAAGAGAGGGTTTTTCTGTGTCTTCCTGTACAGATCCTTTTTACCTATGGTCTTTTATTCTCTGTTCCATTAATTTATGTTTTTCTTTCTGAGATCAGGCTTAGCTTAAAGCTTTGCTGTATAGCCGTGCTTAACTGCCTGTGCGGCACCATTACCCAGTGTGGTTGTGCCATCAAACACCTCTCCTGTAGGTGCACTTTCTTGGCAGGAGCTGGCTGGCTGCTGTGACTGCACGCTCTGTGGGGAGCTAGATCATAACTACAGGCACAAGAACCATATTTTTTAGTTTTTTGGTTTTTTTTTTTGGGGCGGATGTAGTGGCACATCCTTTGCATCCTTTGGAGCTTACTTTTTTCCTTTACCTTACAGGATTGGCAGCTGGTTTTACTAGACGTTGGGGGTGTGCGTGTGAAGGGAAGGATGCGGGATGCTATAATTAGTTCTGGGATTTCAGAGCTTGGTGAAACCTTTCTCATGTCTGAAGGAAGTGGTCTTCCCAAAGCTTTGTTGAGTGTAAAGTAGTCGGAGTCCAGAGAGAGATTTTCTTTCTTGCAATCCTGTAGCCTGATTCTGAACTCGGGTGAGCAGCTTCTGCCCATACAACAGTTGCCTTCTTGTGAAGCCAAGTGCAGATTCATTTCTGCTGGTGGCCCCTCTGTTTTGGAGATGGTAGCTACTGAACATCAGATAAATTTTTTTTTTTTTTGGTGTCTGTCTTGCACATTACACAGTGTCTGTGTTGTTACTTGTGATAAAAGAGTGTCAGAATGCATTGAAACCAAAGAATATGGATTTCAGGTTTGTACACTGAGGAGTGTAGTACAGGGCTCACGTGGTCTCTCTTGCTTCCCTTTTTCTGTCTTGATGCTGCTCTTATTTGTTGCAGTGGTAAAGTTCATCGTTTAAAGTAATTCTTAATTTCTCTAAGGAAAGATTTATTATAGTAAGTATATTTATAAGTAATCTATAATTCATATATCAAGTAGTACACACTTTTTAACAAAGACAGAGCACTTTGCTGAAGTAAACCACTTGCTCAGCAGGCAAAAGTACCAAGTGATAAGGTTGGTTGTTTTTCTCCCCTTGATGTTATCCATCTCTTCTTTCTGCCTCAGATTTCTTCTGATTTCTTAGGTGTTCTTCTTTGTGACCAGAACAAGCAGTGAAATAATACCAGGGGATGAGCAAAACTTTTCTTAAGTGTACATTCTCCAACTGTCTTTAGCTAGGAGTGGCTTGTGTATGCAAGATATAGGGTAAAAGTAACGATGAAGGTGACAGAGATCTCCATCTCAGCCTTACCTTGATTTACCTTCTGGAGTGAGTGTGTGCAACTGCAGATCCCAGCAAAGGGAGGTTCCTGAAGTTGGGATTGTATCACGTATCCAGGTTCAATATGCTGTTTAGTTTGCTGCTAAATCCTGTCTCCTGTAACTCCTTTCCTTCCAACCCTCTTGCCCTTGTTTTGGTTCAGGAGGGGAGCAGGGTGGATAATACCTAATGATGAGCTGCTGAAGGAAACGTGCCATGGTTGTATTTCTCTCGCCAAGTTGGACCCAGTGCTTTTTCCTGGGTGGATGTGTTAGAAGTACATTAGGGCAACTTTCTGTATCCCAGGCTTTCCAGGAGTACCTGCCAAAGGATGAATAATAATTCTCCTGCTTGCTGTGCCATTCCAACCCTCTTCTAGTGAAAGTGAATATTGTGACAATAATTGCAGTTGCCAAGCAATGGAACTCAGTACAGCAGGCTGATTAAATTCCTGAACCATTTTGTTAACCAGAATTACAGCATTCTGCATCACCCACAGTGCTTACAGGCAGTGTTTAAAAACTGTATATAGGGTTGGAAATTCAGTGTCTTAGGCAGTGTAAAAATGTAAAATGGAGGGCATGGGCTGACATGTCACCTGGAATTAAAAAGACAAGTGTGGACAAGTAGCTGGGAATAAACCACGGTTGGCACTTTTTGCTAAGGAAGTGTATATTGCCTTTATTTTTCTTCTTGAAATTTTTTATTTCTATTTTCACTACTTTACAGTGAAGGTCAATCAGTTGCTGAACAGAAGATCTGCATAGATACATTGAAAATCTTATGCTTAGGATAGGAAGCTCTTCTTTATTTTCAGAGAAATGAATACTTGGAGTTTGGTAGTAGACTGTGCCTGAAAGGGTTCTAGTTTTCCATGCTTAACCCCATTGATCTGGTTGCTTCTTTCTGGTGTGCATTAAGGGTGCTTTGTTTGTGGCAAGACTCGCCTTGACTGGTATCACAGAGGTGGTTGGTTTTTGTCCTCCAGGTTATTGTGCTCTGATGCTTCTAAGACAATAAATCTACTGTGTGAATGCTGTTCTTCTAGTGTGAAGGACACTTCCCTTGGTTGGGCTCTGTTTGTGTTACTAAAACCAAGTTAGAAGCATCCAGTTGTCCAGAAGAGTTCCCATAAGAACTCCTATGGGTATAGCTATTTAGGTTTATATTTGCCTTAAATTGTGTTCTGGTGCAACTGTTTTGAGTTGATAAAACCTGAACTACTCGTTACCTTGTCTCTGGTGCAAGCCTGCGTGTTTTACCTTGTACTTCGAGAGGAAGGTTCTTTTTTCAATCTAGTTAGCTCATGACTGGAAAGCCCCACAGCACTTGCATACATGTAATTTAATATCCTTAAAGCCCTTTTTGGGGATTACAAGTTGGTCATACTTTGACTGCCTTGAGAGAGCAGGTTACAGCACGACCTATGTGATTTTTAAACTGTGAAGCTGCCGTGTGAAGGGTGGGGTGGGAGGGCTCCCTGTTCTGTTAAATGAAGTTTGATAGTGCTATCTCTTTCTTCTGGGCAATTACATTATTTCCTGCCCCCCTTATCTTAAATCTCCATTCAAGTGGAAATATGGGATTAAAGGAAGTCTTAATTCAGTTTGTTAAAACAGAAACACTACTATGAAAGGCCACAGAATGTAGGATTTCTGTGTTTCTTCTTGTAAGAGATGGTTAGCACAGGATAGTAGGGCCATGTGTTGCATGTTGTTAGGAGTAATTGCATCAGACGTCTAATTTTTCTGTGGATTCTAAGTATGACTTCCTGTTGACTCTATTAAATCCTTTCGCTGACCATTATGGTTGCAGTTATTGGCCATGGTACTGTGTTGTCAGTTTGCTTTTAATGAAGCCTAGGTGATCTGACCTGGTTGGCCAGTCGGTTTTATAAATAATAAAAAAAAAAAAAACAAAAAAAAAAAAAAAAAAAAAAGCTTTAAAGAGAAGAGGGTTTCCTAGATTACTGCAGGATGGCAACTCAGCAGGCAGCTGAAGGCACGGTAAAGTTTCCCTAAATGTGAGTTGCTGAGCCCAGCCACATGATGTATTTTCTTTCTGGAAGAATTGGCTGCTTCTCCCAGCTACCTCAGTGTATATCCCATAGGTTTCTGTCAGCCAGTTGCTGAGTCACTTGGATGTGCAGACAACTCTTTTAAAAATAAATAAATAAGTGTATGCACACAACTATTTTTTTTTAAAGGTAGAGAACAACAGTCCCCAGGAGAGACAATTTCTGTTAAGCTCTATTGTCATCACAGATTGTGAAACATAAATTCAGTGTTACAAACAGCTTGTAATTTCAGTCTGCCATTTTTGCTTTAGCAGGCATGAGACTGAAGCTACAGGATAGGGTTTTAAACATTATTATCACAGTTAAAAAAAATGTCTTGCTCTCATAGTTATTGATCATAACATGCCACCTACTCACTTCTATGTTACATATCTTGTATAGAATGGCATGCTCTTACTTTGTGGTGCTGTCAGAAAAGTGATAATGCAGGGTAAGAAACAGTGCAGAGGTTTGAAGTCTGTCCTACCTCCTGTGAGGATGGAGCTCATCTTTAGTGATATAGTTATTACCTGTTTTCTTCTGCAGTTCTTTTTTTTTGTTTGACTTTGTCAAAATTTTCTGACAGGCCTGGCATACTTGACCATACTGTGACTCTGAAGCGTTGCCGTGTTGTTGGTGAAATTGCTCTGGAGGTGTGTTCATCGGGCGCTTCAAGCAGTGTCCTGTCCTTGTAAATGAACAGCTTTCCCTTCCTTATAAATAAACAGAAGCGTCTTACCAGAGGTTTGAGTGTTCAGCTCCAACAATGGCTTTCAGCGTTTGACACATAAAGGGCATTAATGGGTGAGGAATTTGCTGTAGATTTATCTTTCTGTCAGCTTTTTATCTTTTCCTCTTTGGTTGAGTGACAAAATCTTGCAGGCTTTATCCAGAACCTGGGTGCCATAGATCAGAGTTAGAAGTTCAGTGCTACTTGTGTTAGCCAGGGGTTCAAGGGTGATCAAGCAGGCTCAGCCACATGGATGGCACTAGATCTGCAGTATCTGCCTCCGTTTTTGCCCTGGGTACCCACAGGGGTGAACAGAAAGCCATGCCAACTGAGCCACTCACTTTTGTTCCGCTGTTTCAGTAGCGGGAGATAACAGATGTGGCTTCAGAGGAACCCTGAGGGATGTGCTGGGTCAGTGTAGTCGTGGTGGGAGGGGATTAATTTGAGGATGGCTTTGTTATGAGGATGCTTTCATGTGAGCTAGGCTAAATCTAGACCCACTTCCTCTGGTGAGCTGAGAGAGAGGGCATCAATCAATATTACTAAAGGAATTCACTTCATTTTGTTGGCTCCATTTTTGCTGAACTGCTGTTCTTGTTGACATTCAAAGTAAAATGTTGGCAGAAGGAAAACAAGTGAGCTGAGGGACAGAAATGTGATGTATTCTGTGTTGTGTTTTTTGTTGTTGGTTTTTTTTTTCCCCAGTTATTTTCTGTTGTTGTTGTTGTTGTTTTGTTTGTTTTGTGTTTTCCTTTTTGTATAAACTTCTGGGGAAGTTGGAGGAAGTTCATGGAAAGCAGCAATGCCAGAGATATCTTTAGCCAATGACATCTGGATTGCAAGAGCAAAAAGGCAGAGCCAGTTTGAGTTTGTGATGTGGGTTTGTAGTCCTTCTGAGTGTTATTTTTGTGAGTGTTTTGTTCTGGTCAACTTGGTAACACAGTGACCCTTGGGTTTGGAATATATAGTTAGTAGAGTGGTAAAAGAGAAAATTGAAGTAGGATGTGTGTGTTTTTCTAAGGGTTTTGTGAGACAATGAGAACATGTGTGGAGAAGGGGAATCCAGTTGCTTTTTAAGGTGTGCCAAATTTGATTGGCCTCTTATGACACCACTTTTCCCTTACAAATCTGGGAAAGAATTCTGGAAAAGGTTGTTAGGAGTGATGAGTGACACAAGGTGAATCAACGAGACTGTATTTCTTAGAAATGACAAGCTACGTTGCAGTGTGATTTCCAGTCTCTTCCATGTTTAGGAGATCATAGTAGTCTGGCTTTGTCCTCCAAAGCTTGACTTTTAATTAAATGAAGAAAAACCCCAAGCCCTCTTTCTGTGCCTTAGATCCACAAACATGAATGTTCTCAAGCCTTACATTCAAACGGGAAGAGTTGTTTTTTGTTTGGGTTTGAGTGTTCCCCTTCATGTTTTGCAAGCCAAAGATGACAGCATTGTGCCAGTGCTAGAAATACAGAATGGGAAATTCTATTATGGACTGCCTTAGCAAAAGCTAAAATGGTTTAGGTTTTCTGGCTTGTGGGGTGCCTTTTATCTCTTCTCCTTCCTATGCAGAGAGATGTAGCTTCATAAAATCTTAGTAAATGTGAAGGGGTTTATGTAGCATATTTGATGAAGAGGAGTAGTTGGGTGGTTAGGGAGACAGTCTGAATCATGTGGTGTAGACTTAGTTCCTTCCTTGTTACCAGTTCTGACATCCCAAGAGGTAGTACAGAAGCTGGTTTCCTGGGAAAGAGATCTAGTGATTGATGTGACACATGCAGGATAGGTGAGCTTAGAGAGTACAGAAATTTTGTGGGAGGTTGTGTAAGTACATTAAAGACACTAAAATATATATTTCATTCATAGTGTCACTACGAAGGCAAAACCAAGAGCTCAGTGGGTGGTGGAATCCTGTGCTAATGTAAAGTGTCATAAGCAGTCTCTCCAACCACTGATTTCTGTTAACTCCACATTTAATTCCTTCTTTGCATAGTATGCAATTAAGGAATCCTTATAATTCTGTAGTGATTCTTTTTCCCCAGCATCTGCAGATGGTGCAACTATGCTGAAACTTTTCAAGAGCTCGAAGGGAGATTGTGGTTGCTAATCGGTTCCTTCTCAGCCTTTCTACCTCTGCCTTCCAAGTCTTGGAGGGAAACTACAGGAACAAACTGGGCTTAAGACCAGGCCAAGGGCCGCAGTACCTCTCTGTTCAGCAGTGACTGAATAAGAACACTTAGATTTTTCTTCAAGGCCGTATGACAGTCTTGATGGTTTTTTTAAAACAAGGATAATTGGCAATAAGAATGAAGGGGGAGGTTAAGGTCAAGTTTTAGTTTTCCCTGTTTATAATTTTTATGGGCATAGCATTTTCAGACTATTGCCTCTCTGTTTCCACTACTGCGTACTTCTCCTCCTCTTCCGAGCAATTGCAGCCGTGTAGAAAAGAGGTTCCTCTGAAATATGCGGAGGGGCTTTAGCATATGTTTAGTTCCTGCTTCCTAACTTGATTCAAACCAATTTTTCAGATAACGTGAAATCGGCCAAAGTTGTTCTTTAACCTTTGAGTGTCTACGTGGAATTTTTTTGAGCCATTACTTTTTTTTTCCCCCAGTGTGCCAGACAACCCTGCTATTGAGTTGATCCAGTATATAATAAACATGTCAATATGCAGCCCATTATACATTATGCAGATCTAAATCCACCCAACGCAATAAACATGCTCTTTGTTGTTAGGAGAGAGGAGTGATAACTCTGGAGATGCTTGCTTTAAAGAGGATGCTGCACGTTGTGGATCTGCTGGACTGCAGCCACATTCAGTAGCTGCTCTGGACCTTTTTTTTTATTAAGGATTTGCCATAGATTAAAAAACACATGATGAAAAGGAAGTGGCTCTGTTGGGAATAAATACCAGTGCTGTTCAGAAGATGTACTGATCTCCCAGAAAGATCCATGGCTCTGAGCTGACATTACTGCAGGGTGACGTGGTCAAGCCTCTTTCATTAGAGGAGTTTGGGAGAGAGCAGTGTTACTGTGTTCAGTAACATCAACTCTTAGCTGACTGGAGTGTAGCAGTAGCTGTCTGGGAAAGCAGACCTCTTACTGGAGTGGAGTGTGCTCAGAAAAAGCCGTTCATGGCGAAGTGAGATTTTTCTTGTGGTGGTGTGAGTAAGCTACTCTCTAAAAGTAGAACTAGCCACAATTGGTTTTTGTATTAAGCTTTGTAGTTCCTTCTTTGTGTAGGAAATCATCCAGCACTGATGGTAACATACTGTACTTGTTACTACTATATAGAATTTCAGGGTACATGAGAAGTTGAGCAACCTCATGCCCTCCCTTAAAAGAACCTTCTTGAACCTTGTGGATCACAGACTTTGTCCTCAGAATGAGTTTTTTAACCCCTGGGCAGGAAGATGATATGGAATTAGAGAGTTTTTGCACTTTCAGCACTTTGAGCAACCAGCCTAGGGGGATACTTGTTTTTAAACTGAAAAAGCTGAAGGTATCTAGGCTCCTCCTTTTTTAAAGATTAAGCTTTGCACCTCTACTCTGAAGTGAAGGAAACTATTTTCAGCCAAGAGAAATCCGAAGAGGGGAAAACAAAGGGAAATAATAACTTGCTTTGGTAACACGGCATGAGGATCCAAAGCAAGAGAAAGGTGAACAGGAGCTGATTCCAAGATTGCTGGTTAGGTGTGAATAGCGAGCAGTCTGTCCCGATTCTCATTTCACAAATGTAACTGACTGCACAGGCTGAACAAGTGCCTGTTGCCAGGGAAAGCCTGACCCAGCTGGAGCAGGCTTGGGTTGAAAAGGCCTTAGACTGGCAAAAAGGTTGTGCTGGATTGACTGACTCAGAGCTGCCTTGATGCTGCTTTGTCTAAGACTCGGGTGTTGAGAGGGCCAGATCATGATGGCTGCTGCATCTTTAACCTCTGGCTAATAGAGGGGATACCAAGGCCATTCAGGGTAGCACAATATTTTAACATTACCCAGAAAAGTCAAGGGCCAAAGGCAAGGCTTCAAATGTGAAGGTGTGTATTTTTTTTTTTCAAGAAAAACCCGACTACTTGTGTTTCTTCAGAACTTCTAAATGAAGTAACCAGGAGGAATACAAAATTTTGAAGTAAAAACTACAGCATGGTTAAAAGGCTTCTTACAGGAAAGGAGCTCTTACGAAAAACAGTGAATGTGTGAACTGTCAGTCCTGCCCTCTAACACCTTTGTATTGATAAAAAATTAGCTGCTATGAGTGTGTGCACAACTGGGAGCATTAGCAAGTCATAGGTAAGGTTGAGAAGAAACTACTGGATTGCTGTACTGTGAGCTCTTTGTGGTACAGTCAGCCCAGTGTGTGTGTACTCAGTAATGCCAGCTCACTACCCGCGTGCCATGCAGTGTGCGTGAGAGTTCACAGCCTGTCTTCTGCTCCCTTCTGCCCCAGCCTGGAGCAGCACTTCAAAAGGAGACTTGCCAGGAGATTCTGCCAGATCAAGGAATAGGCTGCAGGTCGCATTAATTACTTTCATCATGTGAACCTGTTATGTGCAATCATTTTTTCTGGTAGTTCATTGACCTCATCTTAGTTACATGATCAGGCTTGGATCCGTCCTCTACCTAGGAATGGGTTGCAGGTCCTCAGAAAGACTGCAGTTTAGAGTGGGTTTTTCTGTTACCTCTGGAAATGTGCATGCCCTGCACCTTGCCCCTGGGATGCTCCCAGAAAAAAGCACAAGTGGGCTTCTTGTTGGACGGTAGGTAAAGCTCAGGACTTTGGACTTCAGGACTAGGGGAGGCATTTGTGTTCATCTAGGTGGAGAATGCATTGCTTCTCTTTCATATTTAAATGTACTGGGGACTTGTCTCTTAAACAAATAAATATGTATTCCTTTAAATAACTGAATTCTCACTCAGAATTTAGGTGCTCAGTTGAGAATAAGTCTGAGAAATGACAGGCAGTCTGCAGAAAGCCTTGGAAATTTGTAAGCAGCTGAATGAAAACAGCATGAATCTGACTATTGTTAATTATCCTGGGTGTTTATAATCCACCCAAAACTATTGGGGCAGAGCAATAAACAAATGTTCCATTTTTATTTTCTGTTAGCGAGCAAAATAAATGCATACTAGTTAATTCCCAATTTTGAATTCAACATAAAACAAAGGTAAACTGTACTAGTCACATTAAAAAAGCTTCATGAGCTGCAATATCAAAACCTGTTAAATGGAATATAAATGCTTTAAAGAGCATTTTATGTGCACTTCATTGTGTCTGACAGACCAGTTTATATTGTAAGTCCATATACACTTTCTCTAAAACAGGATCCAAAGAAAACACAGCACAGCCAAATGGAAATTGTAGTTGACTTTGAGCTCTGATTAATTTGTTTTTCATACTGTCCTTTTCAGGGCAGCAAGAAAAACGTGAGAAAAAGGTGATGCATTGTGTTGTAATTAACTTTCATGAACAATGTGAACTTTAAAGAAATATATTTTTTTTTGTTTTTAAAGAATCTGATTTATTGGGAACTGTTTTTTTCCAAATGGCAGTATGGACCGAGATGCTTTTGCATTTCATGTTTGGGTCTCTGCAATTCTCATTATATGCATGAAGTTCTGCAAAACAGAGCTCACTAAATGAACTAATAATTCCTGAAATCAAACCCGTCACCAGCACGCTCATCTGTAATCAGTTTCTAGCAGTAGAGCCCACTGGACTTTATCCTTTCCCACGTTAAGGGGATGATGGTTCCTAATTGAGGCGAGTGAGTGCATACTTTTGCCATAAAGTTCTAGAAATCTCCTTGATTTATAAAAGCATTAAATATCTACAATTAAGTAACTTTCAAGCTGAAACAAACATAAAGCTAAAAGCAATATGACTTTTAAAGCCCATCCCCAGAATAGATGCATGAATAGATATATAATGCCGTAGTTAACGATTGCTGCCATTTCTCTTACAAATTGTTCTTTAGGGTATTGTAACTCAGCTGTTTTTAAACCCATCACTCTGGAACCTTGCCTGCAAAATGTCAGCGCAAGTGCAAATTTTATTTCTTTAACAAAATAAAGGGCTTGGAGCAGTTAGGCTTTCTAAAATTTTATGGCAGTAAAATAAATTCTGCTACTTTTGCTTCGCCATAACACAAACCATACTGTTCCTTGTGTCCTGCCAGCAGGTAGAGGCAGAAAACAAAACTGTTTAATTGGAAAAATGCTGTGTGTTCTAACTTGCCTTTTTTATAAAAGAGAAGCCCGATGTCAAAGTGTAAACATACTCGTGTTATTGGAGCAGAGGGCTCATGAGGTTGGGTGGAGAAATGGTCTCTTAGAAGAAAATTTTCCAGAAGTTGAAAGGAAGAGGTGGGTACCAGCTTATTGAAGGAGTTCAGTCTGGGTTGAGGTTGTCTTTCCTACAAATCCAGGAGAAAAGCCCACACTTCTGCTGCACATGACAGGTACATCTCTTATCAGATCTATTACCTTGGAGCTCTTTAGCTCTCTACCTCTCCCTTCTGGCTTCTAAAGCTGGGAATGCCAACCCATTTACCTTTAAGTGTTTTCCTGAAGCTAAAGCCTTGACGCACATTCCAGGCAGTTGTATGCAATTGTTCTGTAGTCACTATATACTAAAATGTGGATTTCTCATCTTGCTGGTCTTGATGGCCAAGTGTTATTGTTGGTACATTAGTCTGTGTGGTTTTGGATTTTTTAAAAGGTTTAGGGAATTAACTTTCTTGCACATAGCTGCTTCTGGTGCAAGTCACATTTTAATAGCCTCTGCTTTCAACTTGGATCTTCACAGACAGCAGATTAGGTAATAGTTTGTGTAGAAAACATCTGTTTCTTAACAAAGATCTTGCACTGTTGGGTTTGTTTTTTTTTTTTTTTACCTTGTCCCTCTAACAAGAAAGTCCCTCAGTCTTTTAGAGAGTTAAAAGACTTTAAGTCCTTGTTGGATATTAGAGTTGCTGTGGTTTTAGCATGCTCATGTTCTGGATCTTTTGTTAGCTTAAGTTATTAGCCTTAGATAAGTATTGTGGGATGGAAGGACTGCTTTTTATTGTCAGTGCAATTTCTGAATCTCTGGACAATTTGTCTGGGTTAGAATTTAAGTTCTTTTGGCTCCAGTGTTTGTTTAGACCTTTTCCATGTCTGGGGAAAAGATGTTAAAATAATTAAGCCTAGCATGCATAAAGAAGAGAACCTTTCAACAAACTTGAATTACTTGGGGTTTATTTAAACTTTGGGTTGCTCAAATAAATTGGCGTTTTAATTTGTTTGCTTACAAGCAACTTACTATCTAGTCTGGGGAATCCTTTTTTCCATGTTTTTCACAGAAGACCAGATTTGAGGGTTTATAAGAACAACAGCTCTCTACACTCTGTAATTCTTTGGTTTACATCAAAGTGCATTGTATGTGTCTAATTATTACATTATTAGTACACTTTTCTTTCAGACCCATTAAATTTTTAACTGTGATTTGTGTCTAATATGGAAAGATCTAATATATAGATTTATTAGGGAACAATCCTTTTGGCCATTGTTTTGTTAAGTACTTTGAGTTCAGCCTTCTGTTTTCAAGGGAAATTACTCACTGTGATGCTGTGTGTTCCTGTAAATAAATTTATCCTGTTTCTTAGAACTCCAGAAACTTTTTTTGTATCTTGGTGCCAAAATCAGTGACACTTGCTTCACTGGAATATGCAAACAGGAATTCAGTGCATTAGCTACAAGTCCAAGTGCTTTCTTTTCTTCCCAGTCGCAGTGCAGAAAGTGCTGACCAGCTTTGTGTGGCTTTTGTGGTGTTGCTGACCTATTGGATCTATTTGTATTACCTGGGGTGTCTGAAGCCGTGCGGCTGAACTTCTGGTCTGCTTTTGGTTTATCTTCACGTTCCTTAGTTGACTGTAGCTCTGTTCAACATGAATGATAAACCAACGTTTCCCTTTCTGCTGCGGATTACAGATAGCGCGCATCTCTGTGCTGCTCTGCGTAGTGTTTGCAGTGATAGGTTAAATGAGATGAATAGTCAGTGTAGGTGTGAATCAAGTACTCATTTCTTATTTTAACACTGCAACCTAATAAAGAAGTTAAAAAATTTTATGGCCATCAGAATGACGTTCCTATTTCAAAAGGCTTAAAAATGCCTTATTTACTAACTTTCCTTTCTCCTTTTACATTTTCAGTTTGCGGGCCAAACGTCGACATTCGCAATGACATCCATGAGCTGAAACGCCTGGAGAACTGTACGGTAATCGAGGGTTTCCTTCGGATTCTGCTCATCTCTAAAGCAGAGGATTACAGCAACTTCCGCTTCCCAAAGCTCACTGTCATAACTGACTATTTGCTGCTGTTCCGTGTAGCAGGCTTGGAAAGCCTCAGTGATCTCTTCCCCAACCTCACAGTCATTCGTGGGAGGAACCTCTTCTACAACTATGCCTTGGTTATCTTTGAGATGACAAATCTTAAAGAGATTGGGCTTCACAACTTGAGGAACATAACTCGCGGGGCCATACGGATTGAGAAGAACTCTGACCTGTGTTACCTCTCCACAGTGGACTGGTCTCTAATCCTAGATGCAGTGTCCAATAACTACATTGTTGGGAATAAACCTCCAAAGGAATGTGGGGACTTGTGTCCTGGAACAATGGAAGAGAAGCCATTGTGTGAGAAGACATCTATTAACAATGAGTACAACTACCGCTGCTGGACCACCAACCACTGCCAGAAAAGTAAGATTTTAGTAGATAGTGTGTTTTTGTTACCTCTTTTTGAATTAAAGCTTTATTTTTGTGCTTTTATAATAAGCTCTTCAGCAAACTGAACTTTTACTCTAGTTGTATGTAGTCCGCATAACGAATTACACAGTTACCACACGGATTCCTCCCCAACAGTAAAGGATCATGTCACTTGATTTTTATTTTTTTGAAAAAACCCAAAACAAACAAAACCCCGAAACACCACAAACCAAAACCACCATCACCAAAACAAAAACCCCACAAACTTTCTGGGTTACTTCCCCATGGAAAAGATGTAAAGTAAACGTAGAACAAAAGCCATTATAGCAAAGCTGGAATGAGTTTTACCTCCTTTGAGGACTTTGGCAGGTGGTGGCTGTCAGATGCCATCTCCTTCTTGCTGAAGTGACGTTACGTGTATACCAGAGTCATTCCCATACTGAAGCTGTTAACTGGACTTTGACTTGGTTCTTTGCTTCTTCAGAAGTTCCTGTAAGGGTAAATTCTGTACATGAGAGTGAAATGAGTTTGTACAGTATAGTCTGTAGCGTTAAAGAGTCAGTGGATATTGACTCGATGAAATTATCCTTGCCCATTTTGTTCTCATCTGGCACGATGGAGTTTGTCTTTCTGATAGCAAGTATTAGCAAAAACAAAACCTGATCTCTTCTCACTTTTTAAAAATAGAGTAAACAAATACATAGTTTTCTCAAATAACACGATTACATGGCAGGCTTTTTGAGTTCATCCTGTAACTTTACGAAAGCTGAGCCCTGAAGTATCAGTAGGGCTTATTTACAAGCAGTTGTCACTTGGAGGAGCAGTTCCGAAATTCCATTTGCAGTCTTGACGAAAGCTGCTATAATGGTAGGAAACACTGCAGTGGGAGGGCAAAGAGGCACGCTTACCTTCATATGGGGATGCTGTTTGGTGTTTTCTGAAGTGGCTCATCAGTTACTTGTGAAGCCCTCATGTTCAATTAGAACTGAAATTGAAGTTCCTTGTAGGGCAGTTTTAGTCAACACATGCCAAAATAATCTCTGAACAAAGGCATTTGTAGGGCTGTGCTTTTATCAATGCTTCTTCCAGGGAATAAAGTTTGGTTTGAAACAACGAAAAGAAAACCCCCTCTGCCTGTTAGCGGGAGACTTTGTGATTTGTCCAAGGTGAGGGTGGTGAGCTGAATTGCTTTCTTACCGTGTGTTACTATGAGTCGTGAGGCTTCCACAAGCCAAATTTATGTCCTCATTAAAAGAGCGTAATTCAGTTGTCTGCAGAGGGTGACCTGAGTGATTCCTGTGCAACCTCATTGCCTTTAGTGGTTGAATGCCTATAACTGAAGTGTATTTAATGAGATAAAACAACTTCCTTTCTCTTGTGTGCTCTGGCTATTTGGAGCAGACAAAAGTAATGTGCAAAAAAAGCTTGTTGACTTCTCAGGGAAAGTTAAAATAATTTGTATCTCAAAAGCATGTGAGAAGAGATCTGTTTAAATAAAATGAGGTCATAGTTATACTATGATGGCAGCACTTTTAAGGATATAGATAATGTGATTCCTTTCCTATATGCTTTCATCTTCCTTTTGTGGGAGATTGTGAAGAAGAAAGCAAGTATTCAGAGGGAGCCATGAAAGCCTTGTTCAGAGCATTACACTGTGGGAAAACAGTGTAGGTTTAGAGCATCTTAGGATGCAGAGCATACAGAGAAATGATCAAGTTCTCATCAGTAGAAGGACTGAGAAAGTTGGACCTGTTTAATCTGTTTGTTGTGATAAGCTGCTGACTTTGAGGAAGAAGACTTTAAATTTTCCAGCCATTCATCTAAAAAAAAAAAACCCAACCCCAAAGTACTCCCATTCTGAAGAAAAACAAGGGAGTATAAGTGTTCAAAAGGAAGCTTTTTGTCTCTCCTGATAGATTGCTTGGGTGCTTTGGCAATGAACTTCTGATCTGGAGAGAACTCTTGCAGTACATAATTACACAAGACAGGAAAAAAATAGAAGCAAGGACTCGTAAGTGACGAAGTGTTTCAATGTGCATTTTACTACCAGCAGAGATATGAGACCTATGTTATTTTCCAGGGAATACTTTTCTAGTGTAGCGTCTAATTTAACCCTGACATTCTCCTTGTGCGTCACTGCAATGTTAAACTGAACATGCCGTCTATCACTCAGGCTTCCTTTATGCCTTTTTATTTTTCTTTGCTCTATATCTGTAGAGGAGTGTGTATTAAATCTCTTTTGTCCTTGTTTAGGTTTTACGCTGAAAGATCTGAAGTCGGTGGGTAAATGTTGTGTGAGAACACTCAGTACTTGAAGTAGCCCAGTTTCTGTTTAGTTTTGCCGTTGAGTGGAAGTTGTTTTTTTCCTCCTTTTTTCTTGCTCACAAACAAAGGAAGAAGCCCTTGCTTCCTTGAATATAACTTGTTCAGGAACAGTGTTGAGGGAGGACAGAGGGAAGGATATGCTGTGTTTGACTTAAAAATGTCAATGGATTATTCTATACTAGGACAAACTACAAAGAAGCTGTAGCTTTTAAATTTTTTTTCCTAGAATTTTTCAAGGTTCAGCATAAAGCATCAGTGGCTTCTCTGCCAGTTTTGTTGCCCTGGTTTCTGTGTAGTACGCATTCCTTTACCTCCCAGTGCCCCAAGGCAGCAGCCTTACTAGTTCGCTTGCTTTGGAGCCACACATGCTGTGTTGCATTTGGTGTACTATCAGCTCTCTGACTTGCATCTGCTTTCCTTTTGGCATATCAAATGCTAGCTGTACTTCACTTAGGCTGCAGGTCCAAGTAGAAGAATCCCTCAAGATAAAAAGAGCGTCCTGAAGTTGTTTCTGTGAGTGGTTGTGCTTTGGGGCACAGGTAGAGATGGAAAAGATAAAAACTGAGTGTCCAGATAGGTTCCTGCCTTTGTGTCTCTTGGCAGTTGTGATTGCTGGAAACATTTGTGGAAGCTGCTGGTGCATCTTAGTCAGTGACTGATGTGAGAACCAGCAAACCTGTTCCTGCTGTACTGTTCCCCTTGAAAGACTAGTCTCTGATCACATGCTTGCTTTGTCTGTCCATTGGTCTACTGTCAAGAAAACTTAAGTTGTGTTGTATATTCTTTCTGCTGATGACTTAAGTTTTGAGCCCTGCTGCCTTAGTCACTAGGCCTTTATAACCCGCAGAAACCAAATGTAAATTACAACCTTGAAAGCCAGCCTGGAAGTTTAGGATCCGTTGTTTACCGTAACCTTTGTGTTGGTTTTGAACAAGTTCAGCTAATGCTTCCTAAGACACTGTTGTGTTTGCTGGAGCCGTAAGAAATCTAGGCCAGCTATTTATGTCGGAAAGTAATAGCAAAACTAGTAGTGATACATATATAAGATCTGTGGTGTATGGGTGGCTTGTTTTTCTTCTTTTTAGCTTCATCCTGATTCACCTGCTCTCCATCCATCCCCCAGTTAAGGTGGAGATGGTCTCTGTCAAGCATTATCTGAACCTTTCCTAGTCAGAAGAAAGACTAAGGGGAGATTAAGAAAGAGGAAGACTTATGGGGAGGACAGAGTGGTAATACCCCCTACAAAGGAGTTAATGACTTCAACTGCAGCTTCTCTGTGAGAAGACAAGAGCATGCTCTTGAAGTCTGGTCTCTCCCATTGTGAAAGAGCAAATTAGTGCTGCACAAAGGGGATGAATTAACCGAGCTTCCCACAGAAACAATGAAGGTGAGTATCTGAAGTGCAGGAGGGACCTTTACGATGAGATTTGCCACAGGCATTAAAAAAAGGAGGTTTAAATTGTCATTGTAGAGAGAGTGTGGATTAGGGCACTAAGCATTAAGTACTTGTTTCAAAAGAGGTGAATTTGACATGAAAAACAATAGTTCATGTAGACTGCGCTTCACAATACAGCAGAAGAAAACTTTCAGCTTCCGAATGTGTGAAACTAAAAACCATGGAAAAGGCATGTGAGGATTTGGAGGCTGATAAAGAAGCAGATGGCAGCTAAGCACAAAATGTTTTTAATGAAAATGTATCCTTATTCCTTTTTGAATTGGTTTGACAGTGGCCTGAAAAGATATGGTGTATGTGGGGAATGAGGAGCAGGAGGGAGAGAATGACAGTGAGTGGGAAGAGTGGTCCATATGTACCTTCTACTAAAATGTTTAAACATATGGAGACAGTAACATGATGTATTCTCACAAATATTCAGAATCTGCTCCTGTTTGTTTACATGGAGCTCGAAAGATAATGCAGTTGAGTGGTATCGTTTGACATAGCTTCATTGACTTGTGCAGTACTTACCAGTGTACACCATCTGGGAATCTGCTCCCTGTTGATTCAGCAGAGTAGTGGTGAAAACCATGTGGTGGGAATTTTTTTTAACTTCTCTCTTTGTTTTTCCCTCTCAGAGGAGCATTCACTGTATTCCTCTGTCCTTCAGAAATATTGAACATACATGAACTCTGTAGACATGAAGAGAGAGAGAAGTTGGGAGCCAGAGGTGCTGAATTAAATTGTGCTTACTTTGCTTTAAATTCCATCTGCATACTTTTTCTGTTTGCTGCTGTATTTCATTTCTTAAACCCTGAAATACAGTAGGTTGCATATATCAGCAGAGAACAACAAGCTTTAAAAGTCTTACTCTTTCAGCAAGCAAACTTGATGTCATGTAATGTTAAGCGAAGCTAGTCTGTGTAATGGCACTCCTACCTTTGTTGGGTTACTCTTTTTTATCATATAAACCTGAACGTGTTTTGAAATGCCCAGGTTGTTTGTCCATTTGGTTGGTAGGCAAATAAACATCTTCTGAAAGGAATAAACAGAAGGGTAGACAAAAAATTGTAAAAGGCACAGTTGGTGTCACCGACTTAGAAAAATCTGGAGCATGTTAAGATTTTGTGTTTTCTTTCTGAATGAAGTTTTTTTTTCCTGACTTTTGCTCCCCTCCTGAGAAGGCTGCTCTTCAGCCAGAGGTTTCCCAGAATTTTTATTATGGCTGTGAGAGCATATTTAATTAGTAAGCTGGAATGGCCGCAGAGCAGTTGAGGCCAATCTGCAGTTAATTACTGTAGCAGTGGTTTATATTCTGAGAAAAGGGCTAAAATTAAACAAATGTATACTTGCCTTTTTCATTTGTTCTGTTGCAAAATGCCATAACCTGGGAAGAATATCTTGAATCTTGCCGCCTGCACTACTGACCAAAAACTATGTGCTAATGAATCTTGGCTTCCTAGTTTCTTTTGGCACAAAGATGTGTAGTCTTTTAGAGAGGACTTAAGTTTTTGGAGTTTTGTTTTCCAGTATTAAAAGACTTGATGCAATCAATGACACTTTGCCATAGGTAATTATTTTTTTCTTTTTAAACCTTATAAAAATGTCCGACTTTTTGGAATAAAGAATTAAAAAAAAAAGGGGGGGGGGGAAGTCAGAAGTGTTCTTAAGGCTTTACAAAATACCTTGTGTCTCTTCTGCTCATTTACACATACGCACAAACTTTTCTCCTTACAAAAGGTGTTTTACGCTTTCTTTGTCGGTCCAGAGGTATGTTTATGTTCACCAGGTGATGTGTAGCATGGATGGTCTCAAGGATCTGGCTGCTGGAGAAATTTATTTCTATTGGTATTGTTTCTGCTAACAGGGAGGAGTGATCCATGTGTTGCAGAACGATGCAGTAAAAGTTGCTGTGATTTCAGTGCAAGTACAGTACCTTATAAATGATAATCAGGGTGGTTAAGTGTATACAGGCATTTATTCTGACTAGTATAAACTCTCTTTTGTGTAGAGACTATTCTGATATAAGAAAAACGGGGACTAGCAGTTGTAAAGCTCACCCCATGATAAACTTGCTCAAGCTAGGAAGTGGAGGCGCACTTTTTTTTGTGTTTTATGTATACTTGCAATTAAACAAGAATGTGCTGTGATTGAAACCTGGCTGGACAATACTTGCCACACTTCTGCTGTTCTTAGTGACTTGCTTTCATTCTAGAGGAGATGGAGGATGGTGCGTTGTTTAGAGAACTATTTTTGTTTCACCTTCTTGAGCAGCAGCACCATGGTAAATCTTTGAAATGAAATACGCATCTAAACTTGAACCAAGTCTTTGATTAACCTGCTGAACATGGACTTCCAGGCCCTGTTAATATATATAAGACAAACGTTTGTTAATAGAATAGGCAGTTGTATTGGTTACCTAATTACATCTAATGGAAGACTTTAATTTTATGATGAATTTGCAGAACAACTGGGAGCTGGGAATAGCTGTCAGCACTATAGGGAAAATGTCAGGAAAATGTCAAGTGTAAAACCAGAAGAAAGCTGTGTTTTTGCTGTGTTCCAGCAAATGTCGCGGGGACAAGGCAACCGCAGCCTGGCTTAGCATTTCCCGTGGCTCTCACCCGTGCAAGGAGTCTGGCTCGTAGCGGGGTTGCTGTACGGGTGTCTCATGAGGGGTGTACTTAAGCTTCAGTCTTTTTATCTTAGTGGGCACCCTAGAAAGATCTGTCCTCCACTCAGCTGTCAGTTTTCATGGAATGTCTGGAAATACATCTTTTGTGATGACTGACCCATCTGCAGTTTGGCTTGAAATGGGCTGAAGGAGGTCTGGGGGCGGGCACGTGAACAAACACACTGTACTTGCTGGCCTACCTTTCATAAGAAGTAAAGGTACAACTTAGTTTCAACCGTGAATAGGACTCATGCCTTCCAAAAACTTCGAACAGTAGGTGCCATTTTCCATCTTTTACTTTCCCAAACACACGTGAATGTAGGAATGAATCGTCCTTAAGCATTGTCATAAATTGTTTTTATGCGGCAAACAAGTTTTTCAGTGTTAAACAGTGATGAAACAGCCTTTGTTTAGCCTTCCTTCCCACTAATAGCGTGATTTCCTTCTCAAGTCTGTTTATGGCTCTGAGAATTAACTTGTAATAAAAAGATGCTTGAATAATGGTATGTTAATGCAGATTGTGGAGTTAACGTTGTTCTTCTGAGGTGAACTCGGCCTGGCTCAGTTGTCGACTGTCTCTTGCTCCCCCTCCCTGGCAAAGTTTTCAGTGTTTGGAATGGAATGTGCATGTACTATAAGCCTAGTGCTAAGAATGATTTAACAAGTAGTTTGTCCACCATAAAACGGTAAGAATTTGAGGTGCCCATAAGATTAGTTTTTAAAGCTAGAAGTGTATGCCTTCCTAACAACTGCTTGTTTGTTTATTGGTTCTTGCTGGGCAAAATAAACTTGTAGTTACCTGCCCAAAGCGTAGTCCAGTGTGCCCTGGCTAATTACTAAACGTATTTCTATAGCCCTTGACAAGGTAGGTGAGAATGAATTCTGCAAACGATCTGAGGATCCTTCCTGGAGAGGCTGGGTTGGTTGTTTTGCTTTTTGGAATGTGGTTGCTGATGTGCCTGTTCAGTGGGATTCAAGAGGCAGCTCAAAATTCTCTTGTTGCTAGTTGAAAGTTCAGCTTATGCTCCTAGGTGGATCAAACTTCTAGTTTGTATACCCGTGTGACCCTCCTCATGCCTGCTTTGGTTTTGTTTGGTTTTTTTTCCTTTCTTGTTGCAACATACTTGCTTTATAGGTGCTTAACTGTTCCCTTTGTGGTAAACAATGCCCTATAGCTCTGGAGACTCCTCTCTGCCCAGCTACTCCTTGTCCCTCCTTACCCGCTTCTCCAACTCCTTACCAGTGGAACTCAATCAAGGGGTCTTTTTCTCATAGCTCTTCCTTCACCCCCCCGTTGATGTGTGAGGGATATATATGGACAATTAAAGGCTATAGTTTAGGGAAATGATGCCATTTAGTAAGCACGTTTGAAGTGTTGAGCGTGCAGAGAAAGTCTTTTATATCAGTGCAGGCCTTGGGAGGAGGAGATGTTTTTCTATGTATAGAAACTTCCCATATAGGATGGCAAGAGAAGGTTGCAGGGGGATTGCCTGTCTCTTTAAGTGGGTTTATAATTGGCTAGGAATTTTTGTCAGCTTAGTCACTGCAGCATTCAGCAGATGAGGGGAAAAAAACCACAGGCCCCAACCGTTACGGGCCGTGGATAGGCTCTGTCATCCCAAAGGAATGCATGTGAACAAAACACTTTGTGCGGTGCAACCGTTGGCCTAAACAGTATTGCATTCTTAAAGCAGGCTCTGAGTCACATGGAGCAGATGGATTGTTTCACTAAAATGGAAGTTATGTATCACTGAGCACTCGGATCGAGCTTTTAAGTGTGGCTCGAATAGGTCACGATATGTGAGTGTGATGAAGGGGTGTAAAGGCTGAAAAAAAAAAAAAGGGAAAAAAAAAAAAATCCAGCTCCTTGTTCTGTGGTTGAAATAGTTTCTGTGCCACTAAAAAGGTAGGAAAGGCTTTTGCTTTGTTAATTACTAAGCTGGCACACCAATCTAAAGATTTCTCTCTGGATTTCAGGCAAGCATGGTCTTAACTCTGAGGCACTTTGTGTTAATCTGGGAAGCTTCATGCTACCCAAAGTCATCCAGAGAAACCCCTGTTTTGTAGGGGGAGCAAGGGGAGAAAACCCCACATCCAACCTCAAACCTATTGGCTCTTCTCACATCGAAATCAGCTTTTCTGTGCCCAGCCTTTTGCCCCAAAAATCTATCTTCAAGCTGTTCTCTCCAGGGTGCACAGTATATTGATTAGTGAGAGAGTAGTAGCTCTGTCTCTGTGGGTGGTGTTACCCTTTATTTGGCTTTATCTCTTGCCTTTAAGGGATTTGAAAGGATCTGACAGGAGCGTTGCCAGCCTCCATCCTTCAGAGCGTGCAGAGGAGGAGCTAAACAAATTTAGACTTCTGGCTTAAACAAATTCAGAGCTGTCAAGTGATAACTATTATTTCTTTCTTTCTTTCTTTTATATATATATATATATTTATATATATTGTTTCCCCTTCTGTTTTGTGGGGAATTCTCTTTAAAGATTGGTCTAGGATTTAAGGGAAAACCCAGCCTCCAGTTGGTCGATCTTGACAACTGCTGTCATTTGGCAGGCTGCTGCTGTTGGGTATGGAGCAAGTTTGGAGGTCTTAATCCGGTTATCACTAAGGCAGGTGTTTCAGAATTAGTGCCTCCCCATGTAGTATTAATTGAATTTTAAATCATTACAGCACAAAGGGGAAACATTGCCTGAATTCCCTTCCATCTCTGGAGCTCTCCTCATGAAAGCAGCACATGAATAGGAACTCTCTCTTGGAGAAGATGCTTTACTTTTTAAGTGCTTGATGAAGGCTGTTTGGCAGAATCAGAATTGACTGGTCCACGTGAAACACTACATGCAGAACTGAAATTGCAGTGAGTCACTGTCTGCTCTGTCTTCTGTGATCTGAGAGTCTGGGATAAAATACTGCAGTGGGTGTTACAGATAAAGCCCAGTATGCAAATCCTTGATTCGGAGATGAAGCATTCTTCCTCTTCCTCTCACTACAGTTGTTTGTGTGCATCCATTTCTCTTCTGTAGAAGAAAAAAGAATTAGTAATACCTTGCTGTAGAAAATGGAGAGTGGTGGCAGTGAAAATAAATAGCCCTTCCAGCAAACCAGCTGTAGAGTTTGTTAAATTCAGGGGCTGGTTTAGGATCAAATTGTTTACAGGAGAATAATTGGAGGAGAGCAATTGGAATATATCTTATGGATAGAAACTATAATATTCTTTCTAGGCAACATTTTTATCATTTTCTACTCTTAGGAAGCTTCTTGGTACTGTTAGAATTGTCTGCATGTGGCAGATGGTCTTTTTAGGAAAAATTGAAACACACAGGTAATGCAGTGAGAGGGCATTTGTACTGGGAGATGGAGCAGAACTCTTTCAGTATGGCAGTGCCTGGTAGAAGGGGTAGGCCACTGAAATGTGTGGTGATCCCAGCCTCTAGGTGCTTTGACTTGAGAACTGGGCTGAAAGGAACGTTTTACTCTGTGAACTGGCATTGCCGTAGTGTGCCACTGTTTTAATCATAGTTGGATCTGTGTGCTGTACTTGTGGTGTGCTGTTCGGGCTCTGGACCTCTGGGTACAGTGTCCATATGTTTCCCCATTAGGTAAATTCAACATCATAAATGTAGTACCTGAAAACTTCAAGCTGTGAAGCTCACCTGCTTTTCTTGTCTACTTAGTAAATATTTATTACAATGATAGCCAGTTTGGGATGAGGGAGGAGGAGGAATTACTATTGAACCAACACAGGGATTACCAGTAACCATAAATGGTGCAAAGCTCTGTGCAGATCCCCCAGGAGATAGACTTTGTTTATGTTTAAGCATGCTTAATAAACATTATCTATAAAAAGGTGACTTCAGTGGAATTGTATAGCGAGAAGCAAGAGCGGCTGCTTTTCTGCGTGGGCTGCATGATCTGACCTGTACGCGCGGGTGCTGTCTGCACAAAGAATGTCATGAGCAAGTGGACAGCTATTTTGCAATGTTATCCTACTCATTCTTTTAGTACCCAGGAGTCATTGGAATCGGTGCAAATAACTCTGTGCCATGCCTGGTAAACAAAATGCCTTAAAGCAGGAGTTAAAACCCCTCAAATGATGACATCCCCACTCCTAAATCTCACAAGTATAGGCTGAAGGAAAGGGAGAGTTTCCTCCGGGCTCGTGATCCCAGCAACAGCAGCAAGTGTGGCAGTAACTTGCCTGCCTTTTCACAAGCCATGCTCCTGTCTCCCTGTTAAGAGGTCTGCTTTGTCTGCCCTCCCCTTCCAGCTGAGAAGCTGTGAGCCTTTCCTTTGCCCGCCTGGTCCTTATCGCTGCTCTCTGCAGCAGCAGCAGCACAGAAATGATGTGCCTGTCTGTTCCGTTCTGCTGCTGCTCGGTACCCTAATGAGCAGAGGCACTGCAGCTGCCAGGAGGAATTCCTTTCCAGCAGTTTTGCGAGAAAAGTCAGCAGGATTAGGGCCTGGTTAAAACTTGATGCTTCAGCAAATCTGCTATGCAAACCATTTGGGTGAGGGAGAGAGCAACCAGAGTGGCAACCAACTTTGCTTGAGGCAGAAATGAGCTGTGGGAACGAGGAGGAGACTTGTCTTGTTCACTGTAAACCAGAGTGCTGCTCAGAGCTTGTTGGTGTGCTTGAGTACATACGTGTGTACAGATAGATACATGTCATGTTCTGCAACAACACCCGAAGCTGCTGTCTGTGTTGGCTTAGAGGAAACAATTATTTCAAAAGTCTTTCTTAATAGCTTTCTTAATAGCCTTTTGAGCCGCTCTGATGTTTTGCTGTTTGGATGTGCCTGCTCGTGCCAGATCGTGCACTGGATCTCGCTGTTCTGGAGCACCTACTTAGTTATCTATCTAGGTAGGGAGCACTGGGGCACCTCCCAAGTGTTTAAAAATAGAAAGAAACATCTCAGGCTGGCTCTTCCTTCCTTGATTAAATTTATAGGGTTTGTGTCGGGCTTGTTTTGGTTTGTGTGGGTGAGTGGGTGTGTCTTCTGGATGAAAAAGTAATTGCAGAGAGCCAGAGTCAAAGGAATATGCTTCTACGTTAGTTTGGAAGCCTTGAGCCCTTTGGTCATTTTACTTTCTTGGAGTCAGTTTACAGGAGGGTTCTGCTTTCTGTGCTTTTAAGCTCTGGATTTTTGTTTCCCAGTGATTGTGTAGAGAAATGCAGCTGCGGTGGGAGGTTGCAGTCACAGCAGTGAGAGGTGATCTCCCTGGTAGCTTGGGCCATTGCCATGAAGCAGTTGAAGTACCTGGAGAGACCTTGAACTGTATTACCCAGAGGAGTGGGTACAGGAGGTGGATCTTGTAATTTTACTGTTGGAGAGACAGCCTGCAAACAGTAGCTTTCTAGGATATGATAATTGAAGTGTTGTGATTGCAGTAACCAACAGAGGAAGAGTCTGCAGTTGTGATTATAATAATGCGTGTTTGAGTAAAATTAAGATGAAGCATGTATTGAACTCTCTTTTGATCTTCTTGTTAAGTGCTTTGTTGTTGTTCTAGTAACTTTTTTCCATTCTTGCCGAGCAGGTTTGGTTTAACCTACCTGTATGCTCCAGTAATGAACACTTAGACTGTTGTTTGTAATATATGGTAAATAAGATTAGCAGAAATAACAAAAACAAAGTGTTTGTGCTGCTGCAGATGTGAGAGCTAATGGGATACCCAGAGGCAAGTGATGAACCAGTTCAACAGGGACCAGGCACTCTGGTTTAGCAAGCCCTTCTATTCTGAACACAAACGATGTAGGCAAGTTAGGGGTTGCAAACTTGTTTGTTTGAGTTTGCCTCGGTGCTTCATGAGCTGAGCTGCCTTAGTTCTATGAAGGAACTGCTTCTGAAAAATGACTTCCAGATAAATAATTATCTGTACTTGAATGACTCTTGCATCTATAGCAGCCCTGTCTTCAAGGTGAAGAAAGTATTCCCGAGGGTCTCTTTTATACGCTTTTCTTTTGCAAGACTTCTGTTGACATTGTAGTTTGTGTTCTCACTACCTATTGTGTAGGACTAGGCAAGAAAATAGTAATTATAGAGAAAATTATTCTGGGCCAGATGGTCTGCTTTGCAGCATGCATTATAGAGAGCTGCTTGATTTGTCTTCAGCACTGTGTTTTGTGAATTGCAGCTGTAGAAAGTTGTAGAAAGCCTCTGGAGTAGAGTAATGGTTCCAAACTTCTGCATTCTATGGTGTTGGGTAACTTATAAATGATATATCACTCTGACAGACTGGTTGCTTCCTGTCAGAGCAAAGGACATGCTGATAGCCACTTGGCTGATGTGAAAGGCCCGTGCAGGTATTGATAGAACACAAAGAGTAGAAAGGTGGCCTCTGTGGACTACTGCCTGATGGGAAATGACAAAGCAGCAGCCTTTCGTGTTACCTATGCACGAGCCTTTTCTTACATCCCTGCCTGCTGCTATTTTGGGCTGTGTCTTGGGTGGACAGACTATTTGGTAACTTGAGTCACGTATCAGCAGCTTCAGGTAAAGCGTAGACTGAGATGAGTTTGTAGAGGTCTGTCCTCATCAAGGCAGCTTTCATTATTCACTCGTGCTCCTGTCATGTTCTTACTCTGGACATTCTGCCAAAACCAGTTTGCAAACCAGAGCTTCTAAATGAACACTAAGCCTTTCTCTGTGAATGCGTCTTGCTCCATCCTAGGACAGCAGTGATAAAATAACAGTGGTGAAATTTGGATTTTCAGTGAGATACCCTGATAGATTGTTTGATTTTATTTATCTTAAGAAGTATTCTAGTCCACAGATCTCTGATGGCTGGTGTGAGAGCTCAGATGTAAGGTGCCTTAAACCAGTAGTCTTGTTTCCAAATCTAGGCCAGAGGATTTTGCCAAGTGTAAACATTGTCTCATGGTGTGAAAAACAACCAAACAATTTTAGGTCATTAATATAATTTACTTGAAGACAGACAATGCACTTGACATGGCTGTTTATACCCAGGCTTTTATGCCAGTCGTATATCTGATTGATTTTTAATTGTTTGGTTTAGAGCAGGCCAACCAAAAGTGGATTATTTAATCTATAGTAGTAATTCCTACATTGTCGAATTACACTGGATTTATTTATTTAAGCAGGCATCTTAGAACTAATCTGCTAGTTGACTTCAGCAGGATTTTCGTGGTCCTTTCCCTTGCTTTTTTCCTTCTGTTTTTAAGCCTGGAAGGCATGGAACCTCTGATTATTGCAGCTATTTCTGCAGATAGCTGGAAAAGCTTAACAGTGGAATTGGGTCCCATTCAACCTCCGTGGGAGCCAGACAGAGGGTGTACACCATGATTTCACTGCATTTCACAGTGGAAGCTCAAAACCCAGCATCTGCATCTCCATCATCTGCCCTGAAAGTGGAGAGGGAAGGGAAAGATGCCACACTCGCATCCTAGCATGGAGCAATCTTGCCAAAAACGCTTGTTGCTCTGTTTCAAAGCCCACCTTTCCAGCGTTGCTTCCCCTCTAGCAGCCAGAATAATTTGGGTTTTTGGGGAAGGCAGTGACTGGGAATGTAGCTCGTACAGCCTTCCTATAACAGCCAGTGTCTCTTGTCAGTCTAAGCCACTGTAGAGCTCTTCCTCTCCCCTTGCTTTTCCTTTGACCTCCCACCTCTGCTGGGTTAGTCAGAACAGCACCTTGTGCTGTCTCTCACAAATACACGATGAAAATGGAGAGGAGAGTTGTTGCAGGCTCTCTTCCTATGGGGAAACTCCCCTCTAATTCTGTGGGCTTGAGAGCAACTTCAGCCTGTGTCACGGGTCATGAGGCTGTAACTGGTTTTATGGAATCTCCCCAGTCCTGTGCATTCCCCAGGGTTTGTTGTTGTCAGACCTCATTTTACCCCCCCACGCCCTTCATCCTCTTTTGTTAATCCATGAGTTTTGGGAACGTCTGAATAGTGTTTATTGCTTTTATTGTTTGGGTGGGAAAGTGGCCATGGAGCTTTGATTGTTTTATGGCAGGAGAAAGGCCTTGTGGAACCCCAGGCACTTCCCCCCCCCCCTCCTCCTTTTTAACCCCAACAAGGAGTGCAGAAAAGTAACCAGTAGTTTAATTTGAAGTGAAGAATCTCTTGCTGGTTATAGCCTAGGGACATGTTTTATTTGAGTCCAAAAATCAACCAGAATATAAATGTAATTACTTACTAATGTGTCTTGTGAAAGCATGGATCAGTTCTTGCTGCAAATGAGTTTTGGAAGTACCGGTGAGAGAGAATGTAGGCTTCAGTTTTGGTGGTGGGTTAAATGTTGGATGTCAGTGCTTTCTCTGATAACAATGTTGTTGGGAACTGCACTGACACCACAGATGCCCCTGCGAAGCTGTAGCTTACCCTGTTGGTTAAGTAGGGACTTGAGCTTGTTGTGTCACACCTCCTCTGGAAAGTCTGCATTTGGGAAGAAGGAAAATAATGCTGCCTGCTTTTAAGCATCTAAACCAGAAGTGCAGAAAGCTGGAGTGGCTAATCTTGAAGCTTGTGAAAGAAGCCTTATCTATTTTTGTTTGAAGAATAACTTAGTTTTATCTTGTTTTATCTTTCAAAAGCTCTATCTTTAGATCACTGGTGTCATTAAAATATCAAGAGACATAACTGATCAATGTCAAGTCTTGCCATGTTTATTTCTGTGTTGGGGTTTTTGTTTGTTTTTCTTTGGAACTACACCTTTCTGCGAGACAAAGGCCTGTCTCCCAGCACATCTGATGTGTGTTAAATGTATTAGTTTTAGAAAGATGCTGAGCGATGCTTCTCATGCTCTATATTTTTGCATTTTTTCTGTCGGTAAAGAAGAAAAAATATGTAATAATTTACTGTGTTCCCAACAGTTTAAAAATAAATGTTTGCAGACACTTTGTGTCTGTGTTAATTTATATTCTAAACACTGCTGATAATGTTTTGAACCATGTCAGCTTGTTTGATATTTAATGTTTTCTGTATACAGAAATTTACATAGTCACGCATTTAAAACTGTAATGACTGTACCTGGTGAGAGAAGCAAGGTAATTTATTGCTATTGTTCTCTACAGAAAATACTGTGCTTAATCCGCAAACTGATTTTTTGGTTCCCTTTTTCAGTATTTTAACATCTTAATTACATCACAGTATTGAGATTAATCAGCACTTGTTCTTGGGTGTCTGAATTTTGAAGGTGTCTGCGTATATTCTGTTTGATGGGCTGTATTTGTGTCTGCTCTGCGGTATGTTTCTGTATATGGGCAGCAGTTAAAATTGGTCTTGCACTTTAAGATGTTAGACTGGGCTCAGTGTAGTATCTCTGTCCTGTGCTTTGCTTTATGGGAAAGTCACTTAAGTTGCAGTGACCCATCTGTCCAATAAGGAGGATAATCTTGTTTAATGTGAGTATTGTGGTGCACCAATTAATGTTTGTGAGCGGTTGTAGGTACCTTTTAAATACAACCTAAAGAATTGATGAGCATCTTGCTTGAATATTTTGTTGTTAAATGCATTTTTGTTACTATATAATTCTATTTTCTTATGTTACACTGGACCAGTGATGTGCAGGACTATATTACAGCCATGCAGCTTGCTTCTGCAAAATAAATCTGTTTGGGTGGGTACGCTGGAGCTTTTTTTGGAATCACACTGAGAAAAAGAGACTTAGATTCATCACTTAAAGATCCAAGAGGACAGCTTACAGATTTTTCTTTCAGCTTCTTAAAGAGTTGAGGAAGGAAATATTTTTATTTTTAAAAAATGCATCTTGGCACCTGTTAGCAGCTCGAATGAAACACTGTACAAATCTAACTCTTCCAAAATGCTGAAAATAAGGGGACTGTCTTCTGTTATAATTTATTCATCAGCCAGCTCTATTAGGAAATTGTGTTTCACTTAAAGCTATCTGCATTAAAAATGAGACCCTTTTCTGATCTCCAAGGCCAGTCTAGTTAGGCATGTGAGCGATGTCAATCTAAACCGGAATGGTCAAGGTGACTGGGAAGGTGAAATCAATTAGCTGCGAAAACGTTGGTGCAGGTTTGCTTTTGGGAACGTGAACCACTGCTCTGATATCTGCTGAGAAGCCTGCAATGTGCATGCATCCTGATGACACTTCTTCCTCACTGTGAAGGGGAACAGACCCTTTAAAAACAACACCTGCCATGACTGCCAAAAAACCCCTCACCAGTGAACCTTCTTCTTTCTTGAATTTGTAGTTGCAATGTCGTCTTTGTGGAGTTTTATTAACAGTGGTGTAAAAGCTGCCTGACTGGCCATGAAGGAATCATGTATATTTGGCCTAGGAAAATAGGTCAGTTTTGTACTTAGTGTTTCTTGAAGTGGTGGTTGGTGGGTAGCCCGCAGAAAGGGAGTCTTGAGTTGTGGATGCTGAAAAGCTGCTAGCAGAGGAATTTTCCTAGGTTCTCACAATATTCTGTGAGAACCCTGCCTTTCTCACACGTGTTATGAGAAATAGTAGGACGGTTTTGTAAACTAGACTAGCACATGGTGTTTCGATAAGTTTTGTTTATGGTACATTGTAAAAATATTTTGAAATAGGTGCTGTAGGACTTTAACCAATCACCCTAGGAGATGTGTGATTGCTGACCAATCGCCCTATGGGGCTGGGGTATAAAAATGGGGTTGTAAATTAATAAAGTAGCTTCTTTTGCCTGCTCTTGCTGAACTTATATGTTGCTGCGTCTCTCCGCTCCCGGCATAAACAGCGACATTGAGCGACTTTTGTTGTCTCATGAACATGTCAGCCATGCCACAGTCCTGCAGTGTCGGACTTGCTGTCTGATCTGCCATCAGTCGTTAGGAGAGACTGCTCCAGAGAGCACAAAAAAGCATCCTTGGACATGAAATGACACGTTTGGTCAGATTGATTTGGTGCAGGTATCACACAGGAATATATTATGAATAAGGTTTTGGTGCTTATTTATTTTCACTTTACAGAAGCAAACCAAATCTGATACCTGGGGTGGTTTTCTAGTCAGATCCAGTCACCTGGTATCTGGGAGCATCCTTTTGTAGTCTTCTGTGAGCATGACTGTTCTTTGGGGTGTAGAAGAATTGGGAAAGGTTTTCCTCTAACAAAATAAGCCTTTAGCAAGCAAAAATTTTATTGAGAGGGGATTTTGTTTGTTTTAAATGGCACTGTTGCCCTCGGGAATAATTGGCTTGTGGGTAGCAAACAGAGAAATTTGAATGTTGTAGTAGGAAAATGTTGGAAAGACAGATGTCTGTGTACGTTTCTGAGAGTGAACACTACCAAAGTCCTTCCTGTAGGATCCCTTCTCAGAAAATATGGTATGGCTTGAAAAGGTAAAGGTGAAGTCAGCTAGAATGAGTGAGGCTTAGATCTACGCATCAGGGAAAACCTCCTGATTCTGAGGAGCATTTGACTGTGGGATATTGCCATTGGAGGGACAGGAAGAACTTTATGCTCATGTATGGGGAAAATGAGATACAGAGTGCTTAAGTGACTTGATCAGATTCACAAGCCTAAGACAGTAATAGCGAAAGAGAATCACGTGCTGCTTGTCTGGTAATCCATCTAGAAGGTTGTGCTTTGCCAGCTTAGTGCCAGTGACAAGGACATGGCTTCTGTGAGTTCTCTCCATGAACGTGCTATACCTATGGATTTCTAAACTCAAAAAAACTTTGCTGTGCGTCTCTTTTATGTGTAACTACAGTCTACAGACTCAACATGAGAAGGCAACGTGGGTTTGTTTTTCTTGCTCCTCTATTCACCTGCTAGAATTGGGGATGTACGGAAGTGTGAGTGGATAGTGAGCATTTCAGTTGATGCAACTAGAAGAAAGATGCAGTAAACACTAATTCTGAAGTAGCTGAAGTCTTTCAGATAAATCCTCCAGGGAGTTATCTCTGTGTACTGCATTGTCTGAGAAAGATTCACTTGGTCAGGTTACGTTTGGAGAAACGAACTTTTCCAAGACCCTGGTTATCATTCATACCGCTTTGTTTGTACAGGCTCTCTTCCCTGCGAGCTGGCTGGAGTAAGTGGTCTCTCCACTCTGTTTGGGTTCCCCGTAGCTGGGTTTGTACGGCTGGAAAGCACATGGCTTTTGTGTGGCTCATAATCCACTGTCTGAACATCATCCTTCAGTTTACTCACAAAGAAAGCCTACATTAGCTATGCAGCAGATGAGTTCAGCCGGCAACATTTTTATCAGTGCAATGAAAGTGAATCCAAACAAGTAGAGAAACAATAGGCTTTTTTTTTTTTCCTTTGTTTTTCTTTTTTTCAGCTCACAGGTGGCAAAGTGTTCTCTGTGCTGAGGCTGGCAGATGAGACATCGGGGTTGCTGTCTTGTGCTGTAGCTTTGGATTTTCTTCTTGTCTGACACACATGGACTAAGCTCTTTGGTCTAGCATGGCTGCTTGGCTGGAGTCTAGTGCTGGGCAGTGGTGAACTGTGACCTGCAAAAAGTTTATTTGGTGATCTTCCTGGCCCCTGTTTAACATGGAAGACTCTCCTGGAAATGCCTATGGAGAAACAACAAGGGCTGGAGGTGGCTGGTTGTTGGAAGCAGTTACATTTTAGTAAAACTGGGCCAATTTGAGAATTACTGGCACAGTTCTGTCAATTTATTCATTTAATTTGGCTTGTTTTGCTTTTTGGATGAGACTTGCATGAAGGGAAAACTGGATTGCGAGGAAGAAACTATTTTACTATTTTAGTAGTTGCTCCTCCTTCCGCTAAATCCAGTAGGATAGCGTTACCGTTTCCGTGCACCAGCAGCGCGAAGGCTGCAGTCTTCTGTAGGCAGTGCTTGCAGAACCATAGGCAAGACTACCGAGTTCCCCTCATCTTCCTGCCAAAAATAGCAAACCTTTGAAAAATCTGCAGAGCATTCCCCAGGTTGTGAGTGACAGCGTGGTTTGCATTTTCAGCGTGCCATTTTAGATGTGCTGGGGGCATACTTGTGTTCGTGTTCTGCAGGCCTGCCACCTTGGGCTGCTGCCTTCTCAGATCTTGTACGTGAAGGAGGGTCAGGTGTAGTCAGTACTGGAAGGGAGGGCTTCAAAGAAAGCGTCAGTCTTGGAAGAACTCAGCTGATTGAAGTTGCTATTGTGTTTTTAGTTACTGATGCCACGGTTTAGTACTGGAGGCATTGCTGTGTTCCAAATGGTGTATCTCTGACTGAGAGTTCAGTGGAGATCTCCACTGCTTCAATCAGCATTTACTGAAGGGACTTTTTCTCTAGAATTATACAGGCCTATGTAGTTTAGAGTATGCAACTATTGGATGTTTCCCTGGTTTTTTTCAATCCAATACTGTCAGCGTGGCTTTGTAGACGTAACCTGCGATCTGCGGCTATTCGCTTGCGGAGTGGCTGCTGCATTGCTCCCAAGAAGTGAATGAAAAACAGTGATAATGTTTGCAAAGCTTGTTGGAATATTTTGAAACATTATTTTAAGAAATATTATTTAGATCAGAGAATCTTCTCATTAAATATTTGAGCCCTGTGCTACAGGGTGATGTTCTGAGGCAAGAATTTAGAATGGTAGTTTTGCAGGGGTGGAAAAAGGCATTGTCCACATCACATAAACCCCAGCAGTTTAGTGGGGTTTAGTGCCTGAGGATCGTGTTAAAATTCTGCAAGAGATTACCTTTGCCTGTTGCCTAATCAGAAACTCTGAAATACTTCAAGGTTTTTTTATTTAAAAATACCATTGCAAATCAAGCAAGTAAAAAGAAAAAAATTAACCACGCTTATGTGCGTTTCAGCAGATGATGTGAAGTCTTTGGGTTTCAGATTTGCATGAAAACAATGCATTCTTTCAAACAGCTAAATACTGTACAAATTAGTTGAACTTAACCTGGTAATTTTTTGAAGTAACTGTAAAAGCATTTATCGAGCTAGAAGAGTCTTTTGTTGTTTCAACTGCAATCCAAGTTATTTCTTCCCATTCATCTCCCCATAGTTGCCTTTGAAACGTCTTGAACTTTGAAATGCACAGAGAAGTTTCATCCTTGTAGCTGGGAAGAATTTTACTTAAAAAGGAAAAAAAGGCGGTAAAGCATTGGGTAGGTTTTATTTGTTGGGGTTTTTTTTTTGGTGGTGGTGTTGGTGTGTTGGCTTTTTTTTTCCCTAACCTTGCCAGACCCACCACAAGATAGATTCCTTAGCGTTGTGCTGGGGTGCCGCACAATCCCAGGGAAGCTCCATCAGCTGCGTGCCTTCACTTGCTCCTTGTGACCACACCTGCCTATGTCTGTGTAGAACGGGAGGTTTTCGGGTTGTGTTGGAAGTAACAAAACTTCATCTGGCCATTATCTTCCCTACAAGTGCTGAAACAGAGAAAGCTGCAGACCTCTCTTGCCACCTGCAAAGCTGCTTTAGAAGCATCGCTGCAATGAGATACAAGATTAGAAATATTTAAGAAGTGAGACAGAGTGCTTCAAGTTTGTAAAAGATCTGTGTAGTGTTATGTCTCTATTTGAAGAATCATGATGTTCTTTAAAAGAATCAAATGAAGAAGGAAAAAAAGCTTTCCTTCTAAGTGCCACATCAGCACATGTGAAAAGATGACACTTCCTTTGGAATAAAACAATCTCTACAAAAAAGGCTGTTGGGTGTCACTCAGAGTTGGTTTAGGGTCTTACTGACCTATTTCTTTGAAACAGTAGTGAAAATATTTTAGGCCTGTGAGTACTTAAATTTGATATCAAAAAGGTGGCCATACTTACATCATTACTTCTTCATTGAAGTTGGTGTTCCTCCCCATAGCTGGGTAGGAGGACATGAGCGTGGGGCCAGGCTGGTTGCTCATCTGTTGTGCAGAGTGAGGCTGATGTCCCAGAAATCCTCTGGCTGTTAGCACTGTGAAGAAAACCTGCAAAAGAAAAGAGGCAGTGGGAAAACTAGAACCTGTGGAGTCAGAAATAGTCTTAATGTGTTGGTGGTTTGTGTTTTATTTTCACGTTGTTTGGATTTTTTTGTTTGTTTTGTGTTTTCCCCCCAGGCTCTCAATTGTAGTTCTAGGGATCTTGTTTTAAATGGAATCACAGTTTTTAATGGTCAGGGAAGAGGAGTAATGTTCAGAGGGGCGTAGGGTTGATGGAACGTCTGATGACTCTCTAGTAGCATCTGGGAAGATAAGAATTGTATGAGGGTCACCGCAGTGGTAATGAAGTTGATATTTCATAGGTATTAAAGGAAGATACCTTGAAGATGCCAGTCGTCAGTCCTGAGCAGAGCCATGCGAAACTTCTATGCTTTTTTTCATGTTTTAATTTTCCCTTTCTCAGTAACATGGCTGGGTTAAATGCTTCCTTGTCCCGTACCAGCATCTGCGCTGGTACAATTGTTTATGGGTTCGAGCAGCGACTGGGAGCAGAGAACTTCATCTGGGTTAAAAATAACTTGGTCCTAAAAAATAAACTGTATTTTTAACCTGGATCAGGTTTCCTGATCCAGAACACTGTGCAGCCCTGCAAACGCTTGTAGTGACACAGGAGTGAAGGTGCTGCAGGGTCCTCGGGTGCAGCTGAGGCAGGTTGAGGCTGGGTTTTATATTCTATCCCAAGTGCAGGAGGCTTGGCAAGCAGATATGAAAACTTTCTGCTGTTTCCCAAGCCTGCTTTGTGGGTGTTTAGGGCCTCTTTGAGTGCTAAGTATTCTGTTGGCATGTTTTTCATTGTCATGTAACCCATAAGGCATATTCTTCAGCAAGAATAATTGTAAAAAATTCCATCTCTTTTAATACTGAAATATTTTAGTGGAATGACGCGGGGAGCATCCAGTGTGCAATGGGAGAGAAATGGTAAAATATGGAGGCTTAGGAAGTGTCTGTGTGTTCTCTGGTACGTGATGGGTCTCTGCTGAAAAGGTAGGATGGTTTCTGAAGCCTATCAAGTGGGGACAGAATACCATACCTTTTAGAGATGTCCAAGGGCTGCCAGTGATCTGTATGTCACTCAGTGAAGACCTTTGGTGTAAGTACATGTCATGCACTTGATCGGATTGTCAGTTCATGAGTTGTCTGTCTACTGTCTCCTGTCACCCACCCTGCGTGGCCTCTTTTTCACTTGTCTTCCACTCCCTAGGAAAACATTGTATTGAGCCGTCTTCTAGCCCCAGCAGAAACAATCCAGGTCTGTTGGACTTGCTTTTAGCAGGTGAAAATCAGAATCTTTCTAAAGCAAAAAGGTCTCAGTTTTAATTATAGCAAAAAGAAAAGTCCTTCTTTCTTTAAAAAAAAAAAACAAAAAAAGAATGTGTAGTTGCTGAGGAGTGAGCTGCATCCTTCCTTTCACGTGTGAATTCTGCCAGAAGGTTTAGTCTGCTTCTGCATGGGGATCTTAATTTCATGCTTCTGTGTGGTGCCGGGTAAATGGGTATCCCATTTAGGTGTGGGGAGGAGGGTGGAGATGCACACCACAGACCTGTAGGATTTTGCACCCATAGTCTTGAAAATGCATCCCATTGAGGCAACTGAGTCTGCCTTGGGTCATCTTTTGCCCTCTGAAGACACTGCTTCTGTCTGAACGTGGAGAAGTTAGGGTCATCTTGCAACTTCCCCATCAGCATTTTAGAAACAATGGGTTCATTTACAAAGCAGGTTTCAGTTGGGGGTGGTGGTGGTAGAGAGGGTTGGTGTACTGGGGGAGGGTTTGGGGTTTGCTTGGGTTTTTTTGGTTGGTGTTGTTTTTGTGGTGTTTTTTTTTAAATGGAAGGTGAAGTTAAACCATTTTTGTGAAGTGCAAGGCAGGGAGAGAAAGAAACTTTTCTAACACGGTCAATCTCATTCCAGTTCAGTTGGGGATCTAGCAGTGGGATGTCTGGGTTCCTAATATGGGTGATACTACATCTGCTTCCGGTACGTTATCAGACCTGGGTTTAGGTCTGGGCTGTAATCTGCAAAGCTCTTGTTGAACCAGCCCTGGTTATTTTAGAGCCTGTTTCAGTCTGTGGTCTGGAATAACACAGTAATCAGGGACTCCAAGTGGATGGGGCTTGAAGTGATGTTATCTGGGGGTGCCGAGGAGCTTTCTTGGCAGCCCTTAGCCTTGAACTCTGTTTTGCATGGTATGAGCCCAGGCCTGGTTTTTACTGGTTTTAGGGTGAAACATGAGAAGGTTGCTTTTGCAGAAGGTTTATCTGTGCTGCTGACTAGTAGAGTGCCTCATGTGAGGGGCCTTTCTCAAGAGAGTTTCTTCTATGCCAATACTTGAATATAATCTGATTCTTCACGGCTTGAATTTTTTTTTAACATAATTACCGTATTTTTCTATATCTATTCCCCCCCCCCCAATCTGGTTAAGAAATATAGCTATCCCTATTTTGCTGTGGTCAGAAAGTGTCTGTTTCTTTGGCTATGGCATGGGCATAAGTTGAAGTAATCACTTCTAGGAAGTGCTGACTGTCTTCTAGCTTGGCTGATGTGTGGGATTTTCAGAGGTATCCTGATTTCACACCCACTCCTATTTTATAGGTGAGAATAAATACATTCCAATTCCTGAAAATTGTCATGTAAGAAATTCCAAACTCTTCATGCATGTCTGCTACTGAAAGAAAACATATGTTGAATATTAGACGCAAACTTTTGTCAGAAAACTTCAGAATTGCAACAGTGGAGGAGGTGGGGAGAATAATGTTTGTTTGAAGATCAGGGCACCCTGGAGAAGAAATTTGTTATGATAGTATCAGAATAAATAAAGGCCTTCTTTGGTGTAGTTTTGTTTGTGTCTTTCTGATTAGTATGGTTCCTTGGGGGCTAGTTTCTGCTGGAGTTTGAACTGCATGGGATTGTAATAAATGCTTATTTTCACTTAGGAGATGAATAAGCCAGAATCTGTGAACTTTTGGGATGTTTTAAGGGTATAGCTTGTTCAGAAATGTGTGTCGCTTCTTGTGCAGCAGAGCTTCTTTCACTTGATTGGCTGCAACTGCTGATCGTTGCCTTTCCTTGCCGTACATGAACCTTGTTATTTCCCCTGGAGTCACCCAGGACCCAGAAGCTGCTTTGGCTGTTGCCAAGGCAGACAACTAGTGCCCAAGGCTGCCAGACGATCTTTTGCACCCTTACTCCCACTTCCAGGCACAGGAGAGGTTGAACGCTGCTCCTGCGAGTAGGACGAGCTCCCTGCATGGCAAGCAGGGCCGGTGGGGGGCCACGGGCAGGGCTCTGTCTGCTGTGCTGCAGCGCTTGGCCCTGTCTGCCCCTGCCAGGTGAGAGTTACAGGGTTAGGCTGTGTGCCAGCGAAACTCATCTACTGACACGTTGTTATGCAGAATTGAACCAAATTGCTTTCCCACTTGTGCATTTACGGATAGAGGAGTTGTTTTTCATGTAATGCCATAAATTATTGATTACTCTGGGCTTCCTTTCCATCTCAAATCCTGCTGCTTTCATTGAATGCAAAGCTAGAGATGTCCCTGCTCTGTAGTGTCACTGAGATCTGTGTGGTAGGGAGGTGGGAGACTCCCAAGTTCAGCGTAGCTACCAGTGTAGCTAGCAGAAGCCCTGTTGGACATCAGCACAAATAATCATGTGATTAGCAGCAGATATGCAGTAACTCTGGGTCACTGATATTCTTTTACCTTGAAGAAGGCAGTGTGGTTGGAGAGCTGTGCAGCATCTGTGTGTGTATCCTCATGTCCCCATCCCCGTGGTGTCAGGCTAGAAGAGATTTAGATTGCGATAAGATACATTTTCTAAAGCTTCCAGTATTTCTCTTGTATTTTTGCTGATCGCAGAATGGTAGGCTTTGGAACACACCTCTGGAGATCTTGTCCAAGCCCTCTGCTCAAGCAGGTTTGCCTGGAGCAGGTTGCCCAAGATCACATTCAGGCGGATTTTGCAAGTGTCCAGAGAAGGAGACTCCCCAGCCTCTCTGGGCAGCCTGTTCCAGTGCTCCATCACACTCACAGGAAAGAAGTTTTTCCTGATGTTGAGGTGGAACTTCCCGTGTCCCAGTTTGTGCCCCTGTCCTGTTGCTGGGCATGACTGAAAAGAGACTGGCCCCATCCTCTTGACTCTTCGTGTATTTATAAATGTTGATAAGATCCCCTCTCAGCCTTCTCTTCTTCAGGCTAAACAGCTCCAAGGGCTCTCAGCCTTTCCTCAGTACAGAGATGTTCCAGTCCCTTCATCATCCTTGTAGCCCTTCACTGGACTCTCTCCAATAGTTTCCCCGTCTTTGTTGAACTTGGGATACCAGAACTTGACACAAAAACAATAATGAAGGGGTGCGGGGGAAAAAAAAATCCTGTGGTATTTGCATTATGTCCTTTGCTTAGAAAACAGTGTGTTTCTCTGGACAGCAGGATTTAGAGCAGTCATATATGGAATTTTCTTTCTTGGCATAGGTGATGAGTTTGTTATGTGTGCTACTCTTGGCCCAAACCATAACCATTTTATCTGTGACCTGATGTGTGGTTTTTTTTTTTCTTGTTTAGAAGAACACTGATTTCTTGCATGACTCCATGCCTGTAGCTGCTGTGGCAGTGGTTTTTTCATGGTAACATTCTCCCTTACGCAGAAATCTGCTCCCGTGGGGCTGCAGTTGGGTTACTCTGCCCATGACCGAGTGCCTTTCTTGATGGAGAGGCTGCAGAAATGCCTGTAATGTTGCTGCTGCACTAATCCTGCCCTTGAAAACAAGAATGTTTATGGAATCTTGATCTTACTCTTTAGGTCTTGCATTCCTCAGTAAATAACAGTATTTGACTGTAAAATACCATTTGGGGTTTGAGTAAGGAAATGCATGAGAGGCTCAAACACACGAGTCAGGGATGCTTCCGTTCTGGGGCCTCTGCAGCAACTGGGTCTGCTGTGTGTGCAGGGGAACAGGCTGTGAAGCCCCTTTGTGGGGTTGTACTGGAGCGATTTGTTACTATCCAAGTGTTTGAAATTTACCTTGTCTTCCCTCTTCTCCCTCTGTAAAAGAACCCTCTCTGTCCTTACTCTTTTCATGCAGAATGAAATGTAGATCTGGGATTTCTCTCAGCTGGTAGATGCTTGGTGTTCTGTGGCATAACACATTCTGTAACAACACACGCTGAAGTTGAGCCTTTCTCCTCTCAACATTGATGAGGGGGGCTGACTCGAGGCAGGAAGACTCTTCCCATCCTTTGCTGATAATCTAGTCAGCTTGGAAAAGCTTAATCACTGTGGCCTGGTTAGAAGCCTTTGCTGTGTGCGGGCAGGGAAGAACTGCAGCACTTATCACCCCTCCTGTTTTTCCTGTCTTTAGAAGCTTAAAACTGTCACTCCTCAGGAATTCCTCACGCTGCAAATCCCCGGTTTCTCTTGTGCGGTTGTGTTTCCTAAATGACCCTTATCTGTAGTGACAGGGCTTTAGTGACCAGTTGATCTGGATCTGTGTGGCCACTCTCTCTTATCTTGCCACATTGACTTTATTTTGAGAGCAAATTCTGCTGGTCATAAATGGAAATGACTGCAGTTCATGCTGACTCTCTGGCTGTTTGAATCCTGCTTTAGAAGCTGGATAACAGTTTTGAGATAAGAACACTTGAAAAAAGAAAAGTATTTGGCCTTTTAGACTGTATGGCCTTCTGGTAAATATGGGAGCAGTAAACATCTCTGCCATTACCAGTAATGTAAATTCAGGCAGATCCAGTCTCCTGTGGTGGTTGTGCTGACATCAATTGTGTCAGTGCAGAGGACACAGGTAAGTGATGCTGGTGCGATACAGACAGCTGCCTCTGAGAGCATTGTTCACCCCCTCCCCTGTAATCACAGAAAATACCAAAGCCAACATGTTTATAAGTCTTGGTTTAGAAGCAATGCCTTTTTTTTTTATTATTATTGGTTGATTTAATAAACCAGTTTGAACCTGTATGGAGAACGTCCAGTCTGCAAGGTCAGGCACCGGGGCCTCAGTGTCCTGCCATGGGTTTGGTGACTGTCTGTCTCGTGTAGCAAGGAATGAGAGAGACCCAGCGAGAAGTGGATTGAAAATCCACCAGCAAACCGCTCAGTCTGCTCTCTGGTGTGCACCAGAATCTTTTTGGGGAGGGAGAAGGAAACCTGAGAACATACCAGTGTTTGCTTTTTTCTTGTTGGAAAATGTTACGGTGTGTGAAGGCTCCAGCAGCACACACTCAGAAGGGTGAGTGAGGCTTTGCCGGCAGCTCTTTTGTCACTGTGGATCTTAAGAGTTTTGAACAATTAGTACCGCGCCAGTGTCAGAGATGTTTGAAATCTCTCCAAGGTTTATAGCTTACGTCGAAATCCACGTCAGTAGTTTTCCATGTTAGAAGGAATCCTTCTGATTCAAACGAGATGCATGTGTCAGGATGGCTTAGTTTACAATAGTCGCCTGTGCCTGCCAGGCTGTTAGTCAAATAGATAGCAGGAAGCTGTGGCTTTCCATGCCCACCAGTCTCCCTCTTAACCCCTTGGGAGCCAGAACTGTTGTCCTCTCTTCCAGGCACAGCACGGATGCACAGCACGTGTTCAAAGCACTGAGCTTTTTCCCGCTTCTTGGATGACCTTAAGGCGTCTGTCAAGGATTTTTGGTATTAAGAGACATGTGGCAATAGGTTGGGGCCTGTTATAGGAGCAGTACCCCACTCAAGCTTAGAACTATAGCCCATGGTGTTCAGGAGAGCCCAGTATGCACGGTTCCTCCATACTGCCTGTGCAGGCCAGACATGGTAGCTGTGGACCCTCTTCAGCACGTGCTGCTGCCTTGTCTTACAGAACAAAATTTTGCACAGCCCAGTAGCCACATTAAGTAGCTGCAGATAGGAAACCTGCCTGTAACTGAGGAGAAAGTTACTGGCTCTTGAAGGGACCTTAGTGATACCATTTTTCTCTATCTTAATGAAGCGTTGCAGTTAGTTTACGTAGTGATAAATATAATAATTATTGTAGCAATGGCTGTGTGCCCAAGATGCCTAGAAAGCTGAATATGAAATCTTTTTAATGGCATCGTAACGGTCTTTGTGTTACAGATTTCCTAGTGTTATGTATAATAAATAATGAACGTTATTTTCCCGCGGACTTGTACAGCTCGACAGTACGTACACACAGAAAAGGCTCTCTTCAAAGACTAAATTTTTTCTGTGTCAACTTTTTCTGGTTAGACTGTGTTCAGCAGGAGAAACGCAGCACGAGATAAGCAAGCATTATGCTGGGCTTGCTGGGGAGTGAGTGCACGTTTGTGGAAGCGGGGGGAGATGAGATGAAAAACACATATTAGACTTTGGAGAGTAAGTTGGCTGCTTCCTCTCTTAGCTGATATATTTTTGGGCATGAGTTTATGTTTTGTAAATAATAACATTTCACAAGAATACACAGGCTTACCCAGAGTATGGCTTCCTTCCCTTCTCCCTCTTAAATCTCTTAAAGGAAACAATCTATAGCCAGTGTGAGATGCTTGTTTGTGGATTCTGCTTCGTTTGGCAAACTATGACTCTTTTCACTTTGGGTCCTGTGCCTGGCAAGGGTCAAACATTTAACTACAGAAATCAGCAGGACCAAGATGCACAGGCAAGAGAAGAGCCGTTTGTATTATTTTTATTTCTATTTTTTTTCTTTTCTCTCTCTGAGAATATTCTGGCATATTTGAGTTAAAAATATGTGGAAAAGTGTTAGGCCCTTGAATTTTTAATATTAAATAGTACTTCTTCTTCATCATGAAAGTTCTATGCCAAGAGTTTCTGCACCACAGTAATTTGTTGAAGATGAGCCATGAATTGTCAGAATTAGTCCTGTATGGTCCCTGCACTTAAGGATAAGATTTCCAGCAGCTCCACGTTTTTAGGATCCATCCAGCAAGAGTTAACAGTCAAATGATTAGCATCTCAGTAGAACAAAATACTGCATCCATAGCAACTACGAGTGAGACAATAATAAAATCAGTGATTAAAAAAAATTCTTATGCCATATTTGTAGTGTTTTGTGAAAAGTAAAAGGCGAACAAATAATCACTGAGAAAATATTTGTATCTCTGGAGATTTTCAGAGCCATGATTTCTTTATTACTTTGACCAATCTCCACAATTTGAACTATTACTTGTGAAGAGCACTATCTCAAAGGCATCTGGTGTTGCACAGGTGACTACTTGATGAAACTCAATATTAGGGACTTAATTTTCCTGTGGCTTTGATGCTTTGTCAGGGAAAGCAATGAAAAAGCTGAGAGAAAAAAGGTGTTCAGTCATTAAAATATAGAGCCTTTTCCTTCAGGAATACCACATATGTGATCTGCCTCTTGAGGAAAGTGTAATTCTTCGTTCCTGTGAGTTCAAGCAGAAACAACAAGGGTCTTCAAAAAAATCTGGTTTTGTTCTGAATCTTGTTCAGCAGAACCTTCACAGCCCGAGTGCTTCCGTGGCCCACGTGACTGGCCCACAGTGCTCCCTTGGAACAGGGGCTTCAGGCTGTCTGTCCAGTTGGACCTGTAGCTGAGGAACAGCACTCACCTGACAGCCTTGCAGGGCAGAGCAACAGCACTGGTAGGCAAGAAGCAAAAGCTGACGTGCTCTAATACACAGCATTTTCTTTTGGTAGCCCCCGTGTAACGTTCCATGTATGAAGAATTTTGACATACCTTGGGGAGCTCACCGCAGACTGTTGGATGTACCGTATTCTGTGTAGGGGATGTTTGTGTAATGTATGCAGGAACCTTTTTCTGTATTTGAAAATAAATATACACATAATATACACACAGTTTAAATGCTTTTATATCATGTGCAAGGTGATTAGTGAATCTTTTGTATTTTAATTATCCTTTGTTACCCTAAATTCCACCAATTTACAGGTCTGAGTAATTCCAGGCTAGTCGTCATTGATCAAATCTGATATTATTCTGTTTCTAATTGTTGCTTGTACTTCATTGCAGAGACTTCTCTGGTCAGGTCACAATGCCCAGGTGCTATTTAGCTGCAGTGGTCAATATGCTGAAATACTGTGGTGGGTGCGGAGCTCTCTTGACTTTTCCAAGGTGACTGGAGTTGCTGGTTATGTATTCAGTGATGTTCCACTGAGTGCTGCTCTGGACTGTGACCTCTCTCCTCCGCCTCACATGCTAGAAATAAGTGGTTTTACTTTGCCCTTTCGGACTCTCATTGCAAGCTGATGTGCTGTGAGATGTTGCCAATACCTCTTTTTTCCAGTGGTTTAAAAACCCCATAAAAATCTGCTTACTTGGTGGGGAACTTCAATGAGTTCCTTCAAACCATGTGAAGTGAGCTCACTGATGTTTCCTCATTTCGGTCCTTTGGCTGCTGATGGAACAGGAAGGCTGGCAGTGAGAGGTTGGTGCCTCAGGCTGGTGCCCGGTGAAAAAAGCTGCTTTGAGAAGGAGAAATGAAGTCTCAGCATCTGCAAAGCCAGTTAAGTGTGGGGCTACACAGTGTTGGAGCTAACCTTCGCTCTGCAGTGTGAGAGGAGAGGGACTATGCAGCTGTGTGGCCCTTCCTCAGAGCGTGCGTTGGCCCAAGAAATGGGAGCAGAGGCAGCCACAGCCCCTAAATCTGCTGTGCTGCAATGCGGGGGCTGGTAAGTGTGGGTGTTGGTGCTGAGAGAGGAAACGGGAGAGCTCTGCTTGCTACAGCAGCTTGCAGAAAACCAGAGGTCTGCTAGTTCAAGCTCAGGGCTGGAGGTTAGCACATCCAGAGCTCAAATTCTGGATAGACAATATACTTCCTGTGACCCCAAGTCAATCACTTAATCTGAGTAATCTTACTTTGTGGTTGGCTTTCCTGTTTAAGGTAGGAGTGATAGTGTTAGCTGCCGCTGTCTCGCTCAGGTGTGTTAGGATTAGTGGGTTAAATTTAGTTAAGACTTGTCAGGCAAAAGTGGGAGATAAGTGTAGTAAAAATGCTGCTGTTACTGAAATACCACGGAGGAGTAATCGTCTTGCTAACACTTTCCAAGCACAGGTCTGCTTTAGAGAGGGAATTTTTGAAGTTTGAACTGTTTCAAGTAGAACAAGTACTTTGATATTGGAAGTTTCTAAATCACACTGAGGTATGGTTGTTATTGCCACGTCGTCTCTTAGAATCAGTAAACAAGCTTATTCTCAAACAATTCAGTTACGTACATCAAATGAAGCTGTTGCTTTAAGCCTTCCTGCAATAGGATTTTAAAAATAATCATTATATTGTAGGGGTCAAGTAGGTATATTGATAAAAAGGATGACAGGTTGCAGCTGAGCTGGAGGAAATTCAAGTTGCCTCAGCTTCTGCACAGAATTCTTGCTACGATAGGTTGTACACCCGGCTTGGGTTACCTCTTTGCAGCTCCTGCTGTCTGGCACAGATACTGTTTCCCTCCAGACGCTGTGGAATTGAGGGTTAGCTGTCAATGGAAATTTTGGCTGCCTAAATTGGCTAATTCTGAGTAACTAAGCAAGATAATGAGTTACCTCTCCCTGATGTGATAGCTTATGGGGTTTACAAGGCTTGTACATAAGTCGTTCTTAGGAAGTAGTATGGAGGGATTTGACAACCCTTTTTTTTTTTTTTTTTTTTTTTTTTTACCCCCTTAGAGAAGCCTTAAACCTGCCCTGAGTCCTTAAAAAAAGGAATATTTGGGGGGTTGGGTGGGAGGATTTGCAGAAGGGGAGGTTGTTTGATGTTTTTGCCTCTCCCTTGCCTGGAACACTTGAGATTGAGTAACTGGGGTATCATCTGGCGTATCTGAGGCCAGTGCTAAATCTTAGAAAAGAGCTTAAGTCATTTCAGTAAATGAATTTAACTGTTGTCCATCTACATCCTGTGCTTGTTGAGACTCTGCTGATTCCCAGCTGTTTTCTGTTGCTCCTGTGCCAGCAGTTGCTCCACTTCCTCTCAAGAGCTGGTGGAATCATTTGAGTGCTAGCTTCCTCCAGGCAAAGTCAGTCAGGTTTGCCTAAAACCTCCCAAGTGATGGGAAGAGCTGGGCTGGCTCAGGCTTCTGCAGTGGGTTAGGAATGCCCCTGCAATTCCTCCCTCATCTTTGCAGTTCTGGTGGCAGTGGCTTTGGTCGCTGCCATTAACTGCATTTGGAGAAGTGATTTTGATTTTCCTGGGATCCTTGTATCTTCTGTGTACACTTAATGCACTGATTCTAGTGCTGTAGCAGCTTGCTGTAGTAAAGGAGGAGGAGGGAAACAGCAGGAATGCTTTCTACAAATTGCTCAGATTTCCTGGAGGCAGAAAGGGACAAGAATGTCATGGTAATGTTGAAATCTGTATGAAATAGTGTATCTGCATGTAGTCGTAGGAAGAAAGTTGTTAGTCAAAGAGTAGGAGATTAAACAGGAGTTTATCCCAGAGGGTGTGAATTTCCAGAAAAGAGGAAAGATTAGTTGAGGTTTCTGTTTTTCTTTTCAATATGCTGGTTGTACTGTCCAGATTAAGGTTCTCTGCCCCATTATATCTATAGAGGAGGAGGACTTGAGCTCTGTAGAGATCAGTCTAATCTCAGTGATGACTTCTATATTCAGTCCTGTAGGATGGGTATACTATAGATTGTATTCAGATTTCTTTGTCGGTGAACAAAGAAAAAGATGATTACGCTTCCCACAAATTCAGTCACGGACTGAAGAGGCAATTTTACTGTTTCACTTTTGTCCCTTTGATTCAGTCAAGATCTCTTAATGAAGCCTTTTTGAAGACAGAATGTTTTTATTAATTTAGAGGTAGTTAAAGTACAGAGACTAGAAAGTTCCCTAGAATCCCTAGAAAGTTCTTCTAGTGCTCTGGTTTTTAACAAACACAGCCTTGGGAAACTAAGTATTTAGGGGATTATGTTATGATTTGCTTTGAAACACAAGGAATTGAGAGGCAGGGCTGAAACCTGCTCTGTGGCCCTGAATGTTTGGAGATCTTAAGCTGTTTGTATGTGACCTTTTTGCCTGGACCGGAGGGAAGCCTCGGAGTCTGCATTCAGTTAGCGTTGGCTGGGTGACGGGGAGCACGGAAGAGACTTGTTTTCATTCTAACCTGGGAGTTGGAAATGGTTTTAAATGGAGAAAGTGATCTGAATTTGTGCTTGTTACTGAAATGCAGCCATCCTTAGAGCATCTCTATCCATCGGGTTCTATTAGTCATGAAATACTATAGGTTCTGCTGGGGTCAGAGTAGGCTTAGTTAGAAATCTCTCAGCATACTGGATGTTTTTTGAGTCCTGGAGGAAAACTAGAGAAGAAGTCAAATTTTAAATACTCTTTCCCAGTCCAAAGAAATCTTCCTCCCCAATCAGCTGTAATTTTAGTAACAGAGGTTAAGGCTGGTGACACTGATTTCAGTGTAGCTTCTGCCACTCTGTGGACAGAGGAGCTTGTTGTGTGTGGTCTGTCTTCATGTTTTCTTCTCTCCCCTCCTTTCTCTCTCTCCCCCTGCTTGTGCTGTAATACTGAGATCCTGCAGATTTTCAGTTGTAGTAGCTGCTCAGTGGGAGTGTGAGAACTTGTGATGTAAAGCTCAGTTCTCACTTTAGAATTTCTTAGTAATTGATAAAGGGAAATAGACCATAGCTGGGCTGCACGAACACTAGCAATCACTGGCTAGTCGATAAAATAGTTACAGAATTCTTCAAAATAAGAAAGAAAAAAAAAATTAATCTGGAAGCAGCATCCCTTTCTTCATTCTGGTCATGTTCTTGGGGCACCTCTCAGCCCTGTAAATGCTCTTACTAAGTTAAAATAAAATACTAAGTAGGGGAAAACTTTTAACAAAAATTAACCAGGGTTTACTGCAAAAAAAAACCTTTTAAAATAAAGTGGTTGAAATAATTTTCATAGATCAATAGCCTTGATTAGTTTAATATGAGCCTAATGTCCAAGATCAGAGGCTGCTTTTTGGTTTATGGCCTTGCGTATATTTCATTCTCAGTTGGGAAGGTTGTGTTTTCTGAGCAGGGCTTTGGAACGTGGAACAAGTTATGGATACTTAACTTGGCAAATAAATCTGTCCACGCCTTATTTTCCTTTTGGGAGATTTGCTGGGAGTGAGGCGGTACGAAAGCAAGAAAGGAAGGTGTAGAACTTGTGGGGAAGTCACAGGCTTTGTAAGATGACTCCACCAAAGCAGTGTCCTGCGATTGAGCTGCTATTGGCACTTGTTACCAGCAGTACTATATAAATGATGAAATCTAAAAGGAGATGAACGAGCTGCTGAGGGTGGCAGGGCATGTTGTTGGTTTCCAGTGAACAGCCAGAGCTGGTTTTACATGCATCATGAAGACTAGACTTTAAAATTTGTACCATTGGCAGAGATGTATTTATGTAAAGCTGTTTGAGTTCTGGGGCTTAGCGATTCAGGTCTTCCAGATGCAAGCAAAAGGCATTGATTTTGGAGGCACGAGCTTTATAACGATGATGGCAAACACAAGAGTAGAGACTATGACAAAGCCTACACGGTTCATGTTCTAGTGCAGGAAAATAGTCTAGTGGTTTTTATCCAAAGACCCCGTTTCATCGAAGTTTCTCAGTCGGAGATATTTTCTCTGAAAGCTGTTGGTGTGGGTTTGGGGATAATGAAGGGGGAAGAGGATTTGGGATTAAAATTACTTGCTGCCTGGTATGTGCTATAGATAGCTGTGAAATAGCGCAGTTTGTTCAGGGACAGCTTTGCTACCTGGAAATAGAAAGTAATCCCGGAGTGAAGCTGTGTCCCGCCACGCGAATTTTGTAAATGAAGGCACCTTGTCTGGAGCGCCACTTGAATCTGCCTGACTACAGGACAGCCTTTTTCTGCTTGGTGTTGTCAGAGACTTGTTATCACAGCCTTGTTTTTAAGACTAGTGTTTTCTGCACCTTTGTAGTTAAAGAAATTGAAATTGTGCATTGATTGGGGGGGGCGAGGGGGGTGTGTGTCAAATAAAATTGCATGTGTGATAAATGATCTTTAAACTTGTTTCTAGTAATTTGACAGACCCAATGTACATGGTGTGAAGGAGCAAAAAGAAATCCCTCTAGGAATTAAGTACCTCTCTGCTAGTATGCTGAGAGCAGAACAGCAGTGATGTTCTGTGGTTAACTAGGATGCTAAATAATATTTTTCCTTCACCAAAACGTAACGTTTGCTTTTGAATTTACGGATGTTCTTTTTCTGGAAATAGTATGTTTGCTTTACCTCGTGTTCCTGATAAAGGCGTGGAGTTCAAACTGGAATAGTTTATTTAAAATTATTTTAGTAGTGAAATATGAATTTATTTCTCCAGTGGTCATTTGGCCAGAATCTCAACTTTGAACTGGCACTGGACTGTAAAGCATTTAAAATACTGTTGTTGTAAACAGAGTCACTGTCAATTTAGTTTTAGCTCTAAATTTAAGCCCTGTTTACTTGAGAAGTAAGAAAAGAAAAAGAAACAAGGCAGTGGAATTGCCTGATATGAATGAGGATGTTTTCTACTTGAGTCAAAAATTGTTGATTTATATCCTCATCTTGGAGGGATCAGCCCCAGCCCAGCAGCACTGCTCTGGATTGCTTTTGCAACTGAAAAGCGAAACTGAGAAGTGTGACTTTTGGGGTGGGAAATGTTTACCTTCAGTGAAAAGCAGGAGAGAAAAGTAGTGATGAAGAAAAGACATGAAATGCATTTTGAGTCCGTTTCAGTAGTGATGATTGATTAAAAATAGGTGAATGATTACAAACAACACTTCTTAAAACACTTCCATTGAAAAATTCAATATCTATAGTAATGAGCCTTGTGTATTTTCATTCTCCTAGGATAATGTGTCAGTTGGAGCCAAGGAAAAAAAAACAGAACTAGAGTATTATTGATCTACTACTTGAAAATACTCCTTCCTTCAAAATAACCCCTGGCTTTTGAAAGGGGACTCTAAAACTTTTAAGCATCGCAGCTCTTTGCACATGGAAGTCTTGTACCTGAAGTTCTGGTGAAGTGACTTGTTCAAGGTCATGGTCCTTGACATTGCTTGAAATAGAAGTCCAATGCCAGTCTTGCTGTCTTCTGACATAACCATCAGACACGCTTTTCCCAAGTGCGTTCTAGAGCTGTGAGGACTGCTCCTAGCTTGAGAACATGAGAAGGCTGTGTGAGAAGTAATGATCAAGGTTTCAACAGCCATGGTTTAGTTTCTGTGTACACAGAGTGTGTTCTGAGTTTGAAAAAGCAGTATCCACTCAGGTTGGGGTGTAGGAATTACCGGTTGCCTGGGAAGAACATTAAAGAATTTAAGAGCAAGGAATAGCAGTTGTCTCCAAGTGAGTCACTTTGCTTAATGTATTACAGTAGTTAAAAAAACAAAAAAAAAAAAAAAAAAAAAAAAAGGGGGGGGGGGGTGTGGAAGCTTAAAGCAGAGTGATTATAAACAGCTAAATGTTTCTGTTATCATTTTACTTGAATTTTGACCTGTCAAGCAGCTAGTCCTTAAATTCTTTCTGCTCTTGATGAATTCTTGAACAAATGCAGACTTTATCAAGGATTTATTCCAGTATCCGGTTGTTTGCAATCTACCTGCTTGTTTTCCTCATTGCAAACTCTTTTTCCCCTTGGCTTAAATAAAAATCTTCAACAAGAGAAATAATTTGAATAGAAACAAATGAAGAAGTATTGATTTGTAATGCATAGTTATGCTTTCCACAGGATGCAGCCCAGGATATGGTTTTAACATGTACCTATGTATTTTAGTCTTTCTAAACCTGCTACTGAATCAGTGAAGGTATATGTGCTTCAGTCGCAAATGGTTTTGAAAATGAGCTTGAATGTTTTAAAAGTACAGGGGTTCTTGCAATTACTTAGTGTTTTTCTGGTTTAGAGAGCAGTGTTGCAGGTCCTTCCCTTTTGTCTACAAAGAGCTGTTGAGAGTCTGCTTGCCTTTTGTGCCTGATTCACTGGTGTCCTGCTTCCACTTGAAACGGGCGTACGCAATCCAGTGCTCTGCATATAGAGTAGCAAGGTTGGTTTGCTTTATTTCCAGAGCCTGGTACACGTCTCTAAATGTGTCAGATGCCAGTTCAGCGCTTTGCCAGAGCAGCAGTTGGAGCAACAGTTGGTAACGCTTGGAAGCATACCTGATGGCTTTCGTCATCTCAACGTTGCATTTTTGTCAGTGGTGCTGGAGAGACAAGCAGAGGATTTGGATGGCTCGCAAGCCGTGCGGTACCTGAACAGTGGCTTGGAATTTCCCTCAAGGCAGCAGCAGACTTCTGAAACCCATACAACAGAAAATACTAATCTTTCGTGAACTTTATTGAAGGCTTCTGCTTGCTCTTGGAATCAGCAGTGTCTGGTGTTACTAAGAGATGGAAATAGACTCTAAATGTGTTAGTTTCTTTTTCCCCCTGAAGTTGTTTGTGTGTTGGCTAAGATTCTAGTCCATAATCAGTGGCAGGTTTTTGCAGTTGGCCAGATGAACCTGTTGAGAGGGGCAGGAGTACACCCCACATGCTAAAGCCTCTCTATTGCTCCCTGGGGGGAAGGAGGCTTCAAATCCACCACCTGCAGCCTGCCCCTCCGTAGGCCTGGCTTGGCTGCTGGACCTCTCCTGGCAGGCACGGCTGGCTTGGGAAGCCTTTCATTGCTTCCTGGAGTACTTCCTGACAAGTCTTTAGGGGCTCAGTGAGATAAACCTGCTCGTTTCCTCTACGGTTTCCTGATAATTGGTCTGCAGTACAACTTTTCCTGTTTCTAAGGGAGGGGGGAAGTTTTTCTTCTCCATACACTTGACTGGCCAGTTGCAGTTGAGAGGGGTTGGTTTATCCATCCTTTTGCTGTAGCTCTGTTTTACTTTTCTCTTGTGAGTTTTATTGCTGTTTCCTCATCCAGACAGTTTAAAATTAAATGTTTGAGTTTTGCCAAACCTCTGATGGCTGTAAGACATGCTTCAAAGTAGGGGTCAGAATTGGTAAGTCCTTTCCTTTCATTGCAAAGCAATGCTGCAGGTGGTAACTTACGCTGATCTTGAATGTACCTATAAGCTATTTAGTAGAAACGATTTCAACTTCTGCTTTCCAGGGAAAATTTCCACCCCCACCCACCCCCAAGCAGACTTCTTTCCTTGGGATCCCTCTCACTGCAGTGACACTAGTTGGTATTTACACTTTCGAGTGTTCCAGCTCAGTACTTTACTGTCATTGAGACTTCTGAATTCTCTGTTGCATTTGGTAGGTTCACTGATAATTTATTATCACAGCTTTACCCTCAGCAGAATGAAAATAACTTTGTATTTGGCTGTTCCACGACTGCTGTCTGTGTGTTGCTGACCAGCGCAAAATAAAACGTGCTCAAGGGCATAAATTTAATTTACAGACTTAATATATTGTGATCATATATGAGTACGTAGTGTATTCTGTCTGTGTGGGCGGGGTTACATATATACATGAATGGTGCATTTGTTCTCTCTAGGTAGTTTGTTTCTGGATCCTGACTTGAGAAGAGAGAAAGAAGTTGATAGATGTTCTTTTTGCGGTGTTGAGTTGCAGTCTGTATCCCCTGCTTTTCCTGTTGCCTACCTAGCGTACAGTCAGGTGGTGTTTCGGCTCCAGCTCCCGACTGACTTATGGTAGTTAGGTTTAACAACAAAAAGAATTTCTGATACTTTAAAATAGGCAAATCTATTCAGTGAATTAAGAATAAAATTACGAACTTTGTGCTGGGTGGTGGAAGAGCCAAGACTGAGTAGAAGTTAATTGCAGTGGTGTTTCAGGTGGTAATTGGATCTAAGAAACAGGAAGAACTATTAACTGTGGTGTATTTCAGCCTTCTGGTTTTCCAGAGCTTTGAAGTGAGGGACGATAAAGTGTAGCATGTGGAAAAAAATTCTGTCCATCTGTTACTCATGAATAAATCTTTACAAAAAGAAAGGAAGGAAAAAAAGTATTGTCACAGGTAACAACAGTCTAGATTGTGGTTCAGGAATTCCCAAAGTCCTTCGCTCCTGCACCTTGTCCTTTAGGAAATGCAGAGTTTACTTCATCTTCAGCCTAATTTGCTGCATGAAATGATCTTTAAATTTTGTCTGTCTTTTTCCTTTGAATAAGAGTTAAAAGTACCCCAAGGAAGCTGTCGAACACTGTCAGTCACTTTGCACTGAAAAGTCTCGATGGCTCTTGCCTTAAGAGTAAACTGTTGTATGGAGGGGTTTGTTTGTATTGTGTAGTGAGAAATGACAGAATACATTGTAAAGATTTCATTTTTTTAAATTTAAGTTCTTGTTGATACTCCAAACACCTGAACTTCCTGACTTAAACAGCCTGTTCTTAGTTTTGGTAGCAGCAGGTGATGGTGTGGCCTGTTGGACAGTCCCGTGCTTCCAGAAGGGTGTGCAATGTGCAGTGTGTATCTGCTGCGCAACCGTCCAGCTGAGTGGAAGTGAAAGTTTGAGGTTGGAAAACTGATGAAATGGGAACTTGTGGGTTTTGGTTGTGTCTCGTTTTTCCCTGTTGTAAAGGAAGTGCAAACCAAAGTGTTGCTTTTTTATGTGTCTGTAAGAGCCTATATGATTTCTGAAGATGGACTGATTTCAGTCTGGCCTCATCTGTGCTTTTAAATATGGGGAAATAATTTGGGGAAAATTTGATGACTTGACTTGCGTTGCAGGACTTGAGGGCTTTGATTGTTAAGCTGCTTTGTTTTCATGTACTGAGGCCAGTTTCATTTTGCATGCCCACCCTTGCTTGAGCCTGCGTTAGGAATGCCATCTTTCCAGAGCTGTCAGTGGTCTGATTTATCCTTGTAATTTAACTTGGGGATCGTTGATGATACAGAAGCAACCTGTATTTTACTGCATATAAAGCCACACACGGGCAGTGTCTGTGTGATCAGATAGCAGTGCTGGTGTTTTGAGTGGAGGATCAATGTGTTTTTCTACCTGTTAGGCAAGTTACTGATTCCTGTCTCTTGTCATACGCAGAAGCACCTTTGAAAGTCTGAGACCTGAGCTCTCTATGTCTCTGGCTCTTGGAAAGCTTGACCTTGAACACGTGGCTGTGCATCTTGGAGCCAGCTAGTTGCTCTAAACTTGTATTGCTCAGTATTAGTTCCCTCTCCCATGAAGAAGTTCTTTCTGTAGCTGAAATTAGCAGGTAGCCTGATACTTTATGTTGCTGCATGATGAGACTATTTTCTTTATCTCTCAGTAGCCCATAAAAATCCTTGTTGGTGAAAACTTGCGGTAGGAGAGGAAGAGGAGAGCAGTAAATGGCAGCCTGTCAGTTAATGTTATTTTTTTTTTCCCTAGTACTATTGTATTCATTGGAGGGGGGAACTGAAACATCAGTGAGTAGCAGTAAGCCTAACAGCTGCAAGCTCTGCTCAGTGGGGATCTGCTGCTGCCAGAAACTGAGCTGATAATGATGAGCAGCTCAGTAGTGTAATTAAGGTCATATTAACTCCCAACAGCTCCTTCTCTGAACATAAAAATCCAGCAAACCAGAAACCCATCCATGTGCAGGAGAGCAGTGCAGGGGCAGGTCCTGTTTAGGTAGAGTGTGCTGAATCCTCCTGTTGAAAAAGAGGGAAGTTAGGAGAAATCAAAGTTGATCATAGAGGAATGTTTGATACAACCATCCTACGGCTTCAGGACATCTTTCACGTCACATTGCTGGAGATACTTCTTCAGCGATCTGTCCAGAGCACACACAACTCTGTGCTGTACTGGAGGATTCTTCGGAGTAGCTGAAAAGGTTTTGTTGTTTCTGAAACTTGAGGAAGGTAGTGGATAAGGTATCAGCTGGGCAGAGTGGGGGGGCAAGGCTTAGAGATACAGGAGATTCCTGCCAGCCTTGGTGGGTTTTCTGAATTTCTGAGCTGTGATTTATGAAACATCAGAAAAATAGTCTCAGTAAATTCGGACAGCATTGACTGTGTCATTCAAAGGCAAGTAATGCTCTGCTCACCATCAGGGAGGTGTTCGAGGAATGCAGAGTAAGTGCTTGCAATCAAGCTGCATGTGGTCTAGGTGTATGGTAAGGATGCTCGTTGGGTGCATTTGTGATTCCAAAGACTTGTACTAGCTGGTGCGACATCTTTGGAGGAGCAGTTGTCTTTTAATCTGCTTCTCCAAATGTCAGATATGGTTACTCTTCTGCATTGAATTTATGACCTGTGAAGGATAACAACATCATAATTTTAAGCTGTTCCAAAAGCTTGTCTTGTACTGGATGCTACTTAAATGACAGGTCTCTAAACTAATGATTTTTAGTTAAATGCTTCTGGGCTAAGACTTCAGAGTGACTTGTAGCCCAAAGGAAGTCCTATGAAGCTAAGTAATAAACTTGTTAAAATAAGGTTCATAATGCAAATCCTTGACTGTGGCAGCAGTAGTGGTGGCTGTAGAACTGAAACATAGTTTTGGAAGATGTGGTTCTTGGTAATAAGCAAACTGATTAAGTTGGATCTTTTTTTTTTCCCTTTTTTTTTCCCCCGAGATCAGCTGTTTTCCCTGCTACTGTTGTGCTTTGGCTGAAAGAATTTAACCACATTTGTTTGGCAGAAAATCCTTACGATAGTGCATTGGTGATAACGTTGTGATGGTGATAAAGTTAGTTATTGTGGCTTGGGAGCTAAGTGTCTGACCAAAAGGGCGCTTTATCGCAGCCTGACACAGCGTCTCATTGTCTTGCAAGGGCAAAATGACAAGTTCCTCTACGCAAATATCCCTGGTGGGACGAATGGCCCTCCACAGAGGGCTGTGCTGCTTACCCTTCTCTGTACAGTGGGAGCTGTATGTAGTAGCAGTACTTTCTTCAATGGTTATTCAAATGCAAGAATCCTTTAGAAGAGTAACAAGTGGGTTGAAATGAGTTTTCACCCCCTAGAGGAATATGATGCTTCTGTTGTACTCGCCGTGTGGATTTTAAAGTGCTGCAGTGCCAGGAAAAGTTAGTTTCCAGTGACTTTCCAGAAGTATCAAAGTATCGCTTGTATGTGAATAAGTTTTCATCGCTCTGGTTTGCAAATTGGTCCCGTCACGAGGTGGTCAGTTCAAAAGCGTGTGTATCCAGGGTACAGCATGGCAGGGAGTGATCAGCTGCACCAAGGAACGGGGCTGGTGGGACGGAGGCATCAAAGCTTTGTAGGGTGCTTTTTCTGAGCACAATCGATAAAGAATCACCTGGAAATGTTGTTCTTACACTTTGGTTGGGTTTAATGCATGAGGTTAGAGCAAGGGAGTGACGAGACAGTCTGCAGAAGCTGTGCATCATTCCTGCTTGTTTTGATAGCTTGAAGTTATGTGGTACCATGTCGTATCTGTTTCCACTTGCCCCTTTCTGAAATGGAAAGTGGCCGTTTGGGGAGTGTTTTGAAATGTCGTGCACAGAAAGCACTTCCCTATCCTCAGAAAAAGCTGTGTTCTGTGCTTCACTTGCAGTCTTGAGTCTTTAGAAAGGAAAATAATTACGTTGTTGACTGACAAGTCTGGTTAATGCGTTGGAGAACAGCTTTCTGTGATTGTAGTTCTTGTATGATTTTTTTTGTTGCACATTGTTTCTAGACATCAGAGTTTCCTTTGCACGAAGCCTGGCGAGTGTTGCCTCGGAAAGGCTTGCCATGTCTTTGCAGAGTTGCCCCTTCCACGCGTACCTGGGGAGGGTTCTTGCCCCTGTTCCTGGGAAGCTGGAAGTGCAGTTTCTTCTCTGTGTGGCCAGCTGAGAAGTCGGGTTCTCAGTGCTGCATGCAGCTCTCTGAGTAGAGCTGGTGTTTTCCCGTACCAGAGGGGTTTTATGTGCCAAGGAAGTGTTTTTCAAAGAAATGCATGCATGTAAATCAGTCTGTGTTTATGATTGACTCTTTTTTTTTTTAATTTCAGGGTGTGGTTACACCAGGCTGGCTTTTTCTGTACTTGCATTCATGAAAACAAACAGCAGCGACACAAGGGGTGCAGCAAAAGGAGTGCTGAGGAGCCGGGGAGTGTGTGCTTTTCCAAGCGGTGATTAGGGAGGGTAGCTCGGTGCCTCTTTCTCCTGCCTTTGCGAGGCCCTGTCTCTGTTTTAAGCTGCTCCAGGCACTGCAACCCAGTCTCGGCAAGCGTGTCAGCGTGAGGCACCTCGAAAGGGGGAAAGGAGAGGGTGGCCTGGTTCTGCCCTTTGTGTGTGTGTGTGTGTGTGTGTGTGTGAAGAGGAATGACATGGAGTTTGGCTTTCCGCACAGCTTTTTAAACCCAGAGCCTCCCCGAGCTTGAACTGAGGATGCTTGTTTGCCGTTAGACCAGAGGTTTTGTTGTTGCTTGTATCCCAGAAAGAGGTTTCTCCTGGCTCTATTTATGAGGCAGTGCTGTTTGAGCTGGCTATGATTGGGAGGAAGGAGGGAGGCAATGAAATGTTGTGCCCTCTTGTTTTTCTCTTGTACAGGAAGAAAAAAAGCCGAGGAGCCTGTCCTCCTCCTCTGAGTCAGCTGTGGTTACGGTTTGCTGAGTAGGCGTGCATGTTTTGAAGGGAAAAGCAGCTTCAAATTAAGTCAGATAAATACTCTGCCCAAATAAGTTCGGGGAGGTTCCCGCACCTTGGACCTACACTTGCTAGAGCTGACAGTTTAGGGTAGAACTGGTTTCTGATAATTACCAAAACTATTGTATGCGTTGGGTAATTCTTTAAATAGGAAAACAAGTTCTGTGCCCATTTTGATAGCTGCTGTTACCACAGCAAGCTGATGTACTGAGTTGCAGTGAGAAAGTAGGATTTAAGTATGACACCAGTAGTACGATCTCCTTCTCGGGGGTGAATCCAGATCTTGCACAGTACATGTGCAGATTGCTCACCCTTGCTATACTAGCATCTTATGTTGAGTGGCTTCTTGTCTCCGTGAAAAAAATGGGTCTGGAAGAGGACTTTGTCAAATGAGATGTTAACCGGGAATCATAGAATCATTATGGTTGGAAAGGACCTCCAGGGTCATCAAGTCCAACCTTTGTCCTAGCATTTCTCTAACCACTACACCATATCCTCAAGCTCCACATCTAATTGTTCTTTAAACAGCTCCAGGGATGGTGAGTCCACCACCTCCCTGGGCAGCCTGTTCCAGTACCTAACCACCCTCTCAGTGAAGAATTTCCTCCTAATATCTAATCTAAACCTCCCCTGACGCAACTTGAGTCCATTCCCCCTCATCCTATCATTACTAACTTGAGAGAAGAGACCAACACCAGCCTCTCTACAACCTCCTTTTAGGTAGTTGTAGAGGGCAATAAGGTCTCCTCTCAGCCTCCCCTTCTCCAGACTAAACAAACCCAGTTCCCCCAGCCGCTCTTCATAGGGCATGCTTTCCAGCCCCTTCACCAGCTTTGCTGCCCTCCTCTGCACTCGCTCCAGCACCTCCATGTCCCTCCTGTGCTGTGGTGACCAAAACTGGACACAGTGCTCAAGGTGCGGTCTCGTAAGTGTCGAGTACAGGGGTATGATCACCTCCCTACCTACTGGGCACACTGTTTCTGATACAGGGAAGGCAGAGGCCAGCTTCTCTCTGGTGGAATGGAAGAAAAAAGGATACCCAAGGAGTTCTGCAGGAATCTGACTTTACAAGAAGTCTGAAAGTTGATAGGTAAATGTAATCCTACTATGAAGCAGCTCTTTAACAGTGTTAGAAAATGACACACGGAGGAAAAAACACAATTCCCCCACTCTTGTATTTGGCCTATCATTGTCACACAGCAAGATTATTTAGTTGAGAACTTGAAGGAAGAAAACAAAAACGGATATGTCGGTGTTTGTCTTCAGCTTTAAGAATGTACACTTCAGATCTGTGACTAGTCCTGTTGGTATTGATTGAGTGTTCCAGGGAAGTGAGAACTAACTTCAGTTGGCATCGGTTCTTTCCTTACGAAAACAACTGTGTGTTCTGTAAGGTGTTCTGCTTCTCCTTTCCAGTATCAACTGTGGAAAGTACTGGGACACTTCAGTGGATTGTTAACTGAGCCACACACAGATGGATTTAAGTCAAGTGGTGGCACCTGCAGACTCAGTTATCAGTACAGCATTGAAATACCAGCTATAGGTATTTCAGTGGCCTGACAGGTGGGTGACAAGATTGGACGTCCCAGAGTATCACAGTGCCCACGTAGCAGTAAGATGGGTGACCTGTTGCTGCGATAAAATGGAGATAAGTGAGGCTCCTGCTCCAGCTGTGACTCAGGGACCTTGTGCAGGGGTTCAGTGTTAGGACACGGGAAGCAGCTGATCCTGGCTTGATTTATTTTTTTGCATGTGATCTCTCCAGTATTTTGCAGAAAAGCCTGGCTCTTAATTGTATACCTTCTGATCTGACTGGTGGTTGCCACTGCGACAGGAAATGCAAATCCCTTACTTTTGTCTTTAGTTGCTCTATCTTAACGAACAGAAATAATCTGTTCTTATTTTGTGACAGAGATGGAAATTAATTTGCTCTGCTGTTTTTATCTTATCTGTTTTCCTGCTGAAATGGAACATCATATGATTTGTGTTGGTTACTTTTTGGACAAACAGATCTGAAATGAAACGTAAATGGTACAGCCAGCACAACTGGAGTTCGGAGCGTACATCCTGTTTGTCATTTTGTTTTGCTGTTTCATGAGGACTTTGATCATGGTGAAGTTGCAAGAAAGTACATAATAATGTTTAAGTGGAGGAGGAATGTATAAAAGCTGTTTTACTAGTCATAAGCCAGTGCTCAGCCTGTGTAAGAGACTTTGAGCTGCCACCCCCAGGGAAAAGACCTAAAAAACAACAACAAAAAACCAATGAACCCAAACCAAAAAAAAAGTAACCAACTGACAAACAAAAAACCCAACCAATCAAACAAAAACAAACAAACAAATAACAATAACCACCAAAAACACAACAGAAAAATGTGGGCTTTCTGGCTGGGTGAAACACTAATATTTTTGATGAATACTAAATACTAAGCTGTCTCCTCTAGAGTTTCTGGTTCAAGGTGAGCAAGTCAGTTCCATCACTGAATGTTGGCTTGGCTCTTGATAGACTGCTGAGATTTGAGACCAGGTTTCCTCTGGAGAGATATGATCGCTGGCACTTGGAGTTTGTGGCTTCTTGTTTTTGTACTAGAAGCTTTCAGTTTGCTGTAGGGCGTAGGGGACTGTTTTGTGGGTGTTGATGTTTGTGTAGGTGTGACGTGGATATTCTGCAGACCCTCCAGGACCAAAAGCATATCTCTGTGCTGCTTGAGGTTGTGGAGGATTGAGGTTAAGGCAGAGAATGACTCTTTCAGATTTTCATGTTTTCTGTACTGAAAGTATCCGATTCATGAACAAGAGGAAGAGCTGTGATTTATAGGCTACAAAAAAACCCCTAAGTGTGGTGCTTATCTGCAAAGTTTGATCTGCTTTTGATAGTAACGAGCAGGGTGTTGCAGATCTTTGAAAGGATAACGTGCTCCAGAGTTAGGGTTTTTCCATAACCTGAACGGGCTATTTTGCGTACTTCTGAGGCTGTCCAGGGACTTTCTCTCATCACACAGTGCCTCTGCCAAAGGACTGACTTTGGGGGCAGATGCACAAAATTTAAGGAAAATCAAGCAACTTCTTCCTTACTGGGTCGCTCGCAAAAAGGTTGTGTGTGCAGCAGTAATCAGAGGTTTATATACAAGGAAGCTTCAAGGCAGCGCTGTGGAAAAGGTTGATCATTGTGCTCTGTTTTCTCTCCTAAGAGTGGTTCTTTGTAAGTTGTGATGTAGCACTGCTTCAATGAACAAAGCAAATTAGGCACACATACATGGTGTGTGTGTGTATGTACACAAGCATACTGACAAACACAAACATTACCACTTTTGAAATGTGGTCAGTGCACAGCAGCTCAACCCAAGGCACGTGGCCTTGTGCATCGAGTTCAGTGTGTGTGTGTGTGTCTTGGTCAAACACAAATCTCAGTTTAGAGGAATAAGGCCAAACAAGCAGCTGAACAGGTGCTATCTCCTCATTTATTTCTTAGTCCATTTTAAGTAATGATATAGGAATGTGTTCTGCTTAGCAAATAGTGTACGTATGGTTTTTTTCTTGCCCTGTACTGCAGGAGGTACAGCTGAGGTACAGAGGAATTCCGTATTACAGTTGTGCTCTAAGAATTTTCTGTCCTTGCTGGTGCTATTTTCATTAAAGCAGTTCCACAAATGTCAGTGGAAACTGTGCCCGTAGAAAATCAGTGCTGGGACACTCATCCAGAAACATTCTCCTGCAGACCTTGTAGGTTCAACCATTTATTCTGGAGTATAAAATCTTTGGTGGTCACACCCGTGGGGAACAGTTGCAAATGATATTCCTTAGATGCCAGTGGGAATTTCTCCCCAGCTGGATGCTTTAGACTTACACAGGTAACTCATAATACTTTACGCATAGCTCTTTTGGGGAGAGCTGCCAGCTGTGGTTTATGTCGTTGGATCTGATAAGAATGTGTCTGCTCTTCCCAGGCCATGACTAGGGGTAAAAAAAAAATGGGCTTCCAGGTTTCACAGATGTGTGACAAGAGGGAATGGAATCTGAGAGGTGATGTGGGGTGGAGGGGACACCTCCTCCATGTTCTGAGTGCCTTTTTGTGTGAATCTGATCCAGTTGATAGGTGCACGAAGTAAGCAGCCATCTCTCAGGAGTTTTACTGCCTCTCTTTGGTAACAGAGTACATCTAGCTGGGTCAGATGTGGTAACGGTTACATGGTCGGGCGTTTGGAAACCCGGTTTTCTTTTGAAATGCCTATGAGACGATGGATTAGCACTGAGGATCTTGCACCATTTCATAGCGCTTTGTGCGCACTTTTGTGAAACTTTGAAATATCTTGCACCTTTAATCCACTTGAGTCAAGTTTGAACTTGTGTTAATTTAAGGTCTTTTTATTTTTGTAGTCTAGAGAGAAAATTGTTTCGGCTATAAAGATGTAGCTGGGATCTTGGGTTAGTTGTGCAGTACCTATTTTTCCACTAGTGTAAATGTGATCTTTCCTTTCTTCCTCGCAGTGTAAACGCAGGGCAGGCCTTCTTTTCCTGCTTGGGAGTTGGTCAAATGCCTGCTCTCACATGCTGTTTGGGCTGGGGGCCCCTCTGGAGGTTTAGCAGAACGGAAGAGAGATGTTATTTGTCATCTTTTACATTGTCAAATTATTCTAATTTTGGAATAAGGAACTGCTTTCTTAAGGGAATTACTTATCTCTTTGGAAAGTTGGCTGTAAAAGTAAGTCTGTTATTAAATGGCTTTGTAAGAAGTGGATTAAAACTTCCTGATTTATTGTTTAGCAGGAGAATTGTTCATTGTTCAGCAGGAATTTGTATTTGTTTAGCAGGAGAATCAGAAATGAGTAACTCATACTGATGGTGACAATTTCAATAAGTTATTTATTTTTTGATAATGAAACAAGGTCCTTGGTCAGGCCTTGGCCCTCTTTACCACCTATCATTAATTACTCAGTTTTTAGGCAGTGCCTATAAATATTTTTCATAGAATCATAGAGTGGCTTAGGCTGGAAAGGACCTTAGAAATCATCTACTCCAATCTCCGTGCCATGGGCAGGGACACCTCTCAGCTAGACCAGGTTGCTCAGTGCCTCATCCAGCCTGGCCTTGAGCACCTCCAGGGAGGAGGCATCCACAACCTCTCTGGGCAGTCTGTTCCAGAGTCTCACCACCCTCGTACTGAAGAACTTTTTACTAACATCCAGTCGAAACCTATTTTCCCTCACTTTAAAACCATTTTCGCTTGACCTGTCGCTGGACGCTCTTGTGAAGAGTCCCTCTCCAGCCTTCCTGTAGTATCCTGTCAGGTACCTGGAAGGCAGGTAAAAGGTCCCCCTGGAGTCTTCTCTTCTCTAGGGTGAACAGTCCCAGCTCCTTCAGCCTATCCTCATAGCAGAGGTGCTCCAGCCCCTGGGTCATCATTGTGACCTTCTTTCAACTCGTTCCAATAGACCTATGTCCCTCTTATGGTGGGGACACCAGAACTGGATACAGTATTTGAGGTGGGGTCGCACAAGAGCAGAGTAAAGGGGGAGAATCACCTCTCTTGCTCTGCTGGCCACAGTTCTCTTAATGCATCCTAGGATATGATTGCCCTTCTGAGCTGCATGAGCGCGCTGCCAGCTCACGTTGAGCTCCTCATCTATCAACACCCCCAAGCCCTTCTCTTCAGGGCTACTATCAACCCACTCTGTACCCAGTCTGTAATTGTGCCTGGGATTGGGCCAGCCCAGATGCAGGACCTTGCACTTTGACTTGTTCACCCTCATGCAGTTTGCATTGGCCCATTTCTCCATCCTATCAAGGTCCCTCTGTATGGCATCCCTTCTCTCAAGGGAGCCCACCTCACTGTGCAACTTGGTGTCGTCGGCAAACTTGCGGAGGGTGCACTCGATGCTGTTGTCCATGTTGCTGACAAAGATGTTGGACAGCACTGGGCCCAGAACAGAAACCCGAGCAGCTCCACTTGTTGCTAGTCTCCACCTGGACATCAACCATTGACCACAACTGTTTGAGTGCAACCTCCTAGCCAGATCCTTATCCACCAGCTCGTCCATCCATCAAGTCCATGTTTCTCCATCTTAGAGACAAGGATGTTATGTGGGACGGTGTCAAATGCTTCTCACAAGTCCAGGTAGATTATGTCAGTTTTTCTTAGCATTCTGACATCTGTGCAAGTCCTGAGCGTAACAGGGGGGTTCTTTACCTTCCTTTGTGCATCTTCCTCACTCCTGTGTACACTTTCTATTTAATTTCTTCTTCTTCTTCTTGGAAATTCTCTTCTGTAACTACAAACAGTGCACTCTATTGCCTGTGATTATTGGTACTCATATTGTTATGGCACGTGTGAGTCTTGTTCTACCTACGTAAAACATTCTGAAGGAATTGCAAGCTGCAAATAACATGAAAACAAAGGTAAAGGAGAAGTAGTTACCTATACACGCGTGTACGCTGGGGATGCCTTGGAAGGCTTTTCCATTGCTTTTAAACTAGCAAATTTTGAGGTGCTCATTTCTTCTTGAAATGTGGTTTGTTTGTTTCTATATGTACATGTATAGATTGTTCTCTTAGCAGTCCCTCCGCAGAGTGAGGCTAAAGGCAAGCTCTGAGAAGTGGGGCTGGCAGGAGAGGTGCTGCTGGAACCCCTCTTGGCCGATGCGCAGGCATCGCCGAGAAGCCGCTCGTGACCAGCCCTCCAAAGGTCTGCTCGCTGCCCCGGACTGCAGGTTGAGGAAGAGGTTGGAGAGCAGGGAGGCAGAGCGGGTGGCTGCGGAGGAGTAACGGAAGGCGTCTCGGGGCAGGTTTGTCCCCCAGCCGCGTGTTGGCGAGGGGCCCGCAGCGCGGAGGTTGCTGCTGCGCTGGGCTCTGCGGCTGGAGCTGCTGGGCAGCCGGTTATCAGTGAGGCCCCAGAATGGGGAGGAGGGATTTCAGCGACACTGACAGCCTGCTACTGCCTTCCCTTCACTCCTTGCAATCTCTCTGGAATTGATGCTGTATTAGTAATCCCACGGCCTATTTATTTAACACAAAACACATCCTCCATTTTTCTAATGGAATCTGTTGTGCCATTTACTTCCCTTCCACGCTGTTGCCTTCCTGCATCTCTTCCCCTTTCCCCCCTGAAGCCCACCTGTGTGCTGACAGTCACAGCTCCTGGTTTGACATGTTCCTTAGAACTAACCATCAACCAGCCCAGCTCCTGCATTTCTCTGGTAGCTCAGGTGGGGAGCCCGGACAGAGCTCGGCCCCCCTCACTCCCCCTGGGTGCCCAGCCTCCCCAGCCCCTGGCCTGCCTGCCCTCGGAAGCAGCAGCACTTCGGTTGGAGGGCTGGGTGCAGGGGGACTGTGGCTAGCTCAGAGTCTCCCTCCTTCCTGCTCCTAGCTACTTTAGGTAGCCCATTATTTTCGGCACTTCAGACCCCTTTGTTGTGACTGAATTGAAGCCGGGTGACAATGGCACCCTTGCTTCCTATTCACAGCAAAATGAAGAGACAGGCCATTGTCCTGAGCATAATTGAGCCTCTATCAAAACAAAAACACAAAGAGATGGGCAACTCAGTTAAAGCTGCTTGTTTGAGCTGTAACAGTGGAGGCTGTTTAGGACTAGAAACCTAATTACCAACAGTAAGCTTTTTAAAGCCAGTGCAGCATCCCTTCTTAGTTTAAGGTGTGCAAGTTAAGTTTGGTTGGGTTCTTTTTTGAAACTGAATATTATTTTATTTACAAGTAGTGATATGGCTGATAACACCTCACAAACCACTTTACAAATTTGAAATTTATTTGGTTTTAACTCAAACCAGGTTCACAGGTAGCCACAATTTCCAGCGTCAAGAGTATCTCCTCAGCTTAAACAGCTAAGCCAGATGTTTCAAAAAATACTGAACTTGTAGTTTTCATTTGCCCCAGTAAAGCTACCCTGTTAGGTATTGTTCTTCATGTCTTTTGAATACTCAGAACATAGTAATTTTTCTCTTCTGCTGCATGAAGTGCAGCATTTTTCTGTAACTCGTCTTATAAGAACTGCCATGAAGCGGCCAAAAATAGCCCATGTGTAAGTTCATTTTCTTAGCCTAGCTGGGAAGCTTTACAAGTCATTTCCAGTGCAGCGGTCATTTGTCAGCTGTAGGAGAATGAAAAAATTTGTGCCAGTTAGTGGCAAGTTGATGCTGCTGCTCATCATCCTCCTGATGAACAGCCCAGTCTCTTTTCTGATCATCTGCAAGTAAAGCGGTAGCGCACACAGGATTAAAGCAATAAAAATCCAACCCTATATTGTTATTTACAAAGGAGCTGGTATTTTGATGTAAGAGGATGGGCTGGGATTTAATCCATTTAGCCTTGTGTGAAGTAAATGATCATTTCCTAGGAGGCGCTGAAAAGTGTGTGAATTCTGCTGTGCCTAATACGTGTGAGGGGGCAGATTTTCCAGGAAGGGAAATCCCAGTAAAGAACAGTGATCTCCAAACTGGCCTGTGACTTCAGAAAGACTCTTTAAAAGGCTTATTTGGCCGGTTATGGGAAAACTGATGGAAAGGTTGGGAAATATGTTGAGGGGAAACTAATTTCCTGTGGGTTTTTTTTTTCTGTGATCCTTTGGGAGTTCTATCCAGTGGGAGTGAGTTGTCCTGGGGCGGAGGGAGGTTTATCCTTTTTTCCCCTGTTAATATTATGATTCGGAAATAATTTAAAAACTGGGTAGGCATTTTAGGTTTCAGGGAGAAATGCTGAACTAACTATTGGTTGAATGTGCTGTTGAGCAGCTCCAAGTGCTGACAGCTGACGTCGTGAAGCGAGGGGAAGGCAGAGACATCGTTAGTTGTGCCGATAAGAGTTGAGCAGAGGTCTCCTCGGAGCAAAATCTGGCCAGGCCACCTTTCATTCTTGAGATACCAAAGTAAGCAGTAATAAACTTCTAATGATACCAGCCTAGGTATTCTGGTTCCCTGAGATCCATATCCTTCTTGGTGTTGGAGTTGAGGGCCTTTGTGACTCATATCCATTAATGAAGACTTAAGCTCTGAAGAAAAGCCTTAAGGATGAGTAAGCTGAGATGACTTGAGAGGCTTGTGGGCTGTGAAGGGCTGGCTAAGAGCGATTGGAATGAGACTTCAAGTTGCTATGAAAGGTATCTGCAGATTATGTTAGGTTTTTGATGATGAGCAATAGACAAATAATGGACTATATTGCAAGAATCAGTTTTCATGTAAAGAATTAAGTACTCGGGGTATAGTATGGGCATAGAAGTTGCTTCTTGAAGACTCAACAGGCAGGAAGCTTTTGAGTGGTAGAACCAGGCAGACTTGGCTGTTGTTCTATTCCAGCTTGTATATAGTCTTATTTGCCTTTTTTTTCCTCCCCCTGAAAGTCAACCAAATCAACACTTCCCTTCCTTGTGAGTGTAGGCTGCAGATGTGTTTAATGTGACCCCCACCAAAGTGGTGCACAGGCGCCTGCAAAATCCTGCTCTAAATGTTTCAGTCAGATTTTGGGGCCAGTTTTTATTTAAGTTTTCTATAAACAAGGAAGATAACCGGAGTGCTTTGGGTTTCTTTTCTGGAAGGACCTTCTCGGTCTCTCTCGCGCTGCAGTTGTCTATCCCTTTTATTGGTAGAAGACTCAACCAAGCACCCAACACTGAAATATTTTGTGAGATTGTTGGCTTACTGGTGTAGTTCAGCAGGTATCCTTGATGCTGAACTTGTGATCCCTTGTGCACCAGGCTCAGAAAAAAACCCCGCAGCTTGGAGGTAGATGATTTGTGAGTTGTCGTCAGGGATATTGCTACTTGTAAATTCTTGCCTAGCTATTTTTAATATTTGGAAATGTGCAAAGCCTGTCAGCGTGCCAGTTTTCTAAAAACTCTTGAAGAAAGTGTAGGAGAGAGCTCATCTTGCACCATGTGAAGTGAGCTCTTCCTGACGAGGTTAAATAAGCGGACTCTGAACTCCCCTGATCAAAGGCGGGCACGTTTCGCCAGCGAGTAACTGTAGAGGTTTAGCTCCAGGCAGTGTTCAGTGGTTGCCCTCCAATTCTGAGTCCTCTGCTAATAAAACTCCTTTCTCCTATTCTGAGATTTACCTAGCTGCACATTAGGGACTAGGATTTGGGAAGGGAAGTGGGGAGGGATGTGTTTGTGGCTTTGCAGTTTCAGACGTGTTCTTTGGGGGTTTTATAAGCTATTTAGTGAAACTGAGCTGAAACAAAGAAGGAAAATACCTCTTAGTTTCCTCGTATTAATATATTATTAAACAAACAAGCCCATAACAATTGTCAGCTATTTTTGTTATGCGGAAAATGTAATTTTATTTCGTGGTTATCTTTTATTGAAATTAAATTCATCTGTTGCCAATGGCAGACTAAATGAAGACTGAAAGGAGATAGGGGAAATCCCAGATTTTCTAATCTTTTTATCTAGTATGAGCTAAGCCTCTATTGTGTTCTAGTTAGGTGATTTCCATTTGAGCAGCTTCAACATAACAAAGATTCAGAATGAGCCCATGGGTAAACTGGTGGACTGTTGCTGTTCTTCAGAGAAAAGCGGTCCAAGCTGGCTTCACACAGTTCTGTGTAGGTACGTTGCTGCAGCTTAAATCGTGCACAAGTACTGGATGCAGTTTTCAGTTTACACGTTTCAGAAGAAACTCTGTCCTGGTGCATCTGCTTTTACAATACTCCTGTGATCTCCATGTGAATTCTTTCTCCTGCAGCGTACACACTTACTGCAATGCTTCCAGAATGTTTTCTGTTTTGAACGTAAAGAACATGTTATCTGCATCTCTTGTTTGTCTCGCTGATTTCTTTCATCACAGAGCTTTTTTTGCATGACGTAAATTTGCCCTCGCTTATTTATGTCTGGGGCAGAATTTTTTTTATCTGTGGTTCAGCAGCTATGGGCTGATAAATGAGGTGATAGTGTGTGATATTATTGTGGATTGTTCTGGGGTTTAGTTGATTCTTAGGTACTGCAGGAATTTTTTTGTTGCCACTGACTTGAGTGCTTTTTCAAACAGATTAAAAAAAACCCAAACAAAACAAAGCAAAACACCAGAACCCACCACCAGAGCAAAACGTGGCATTTCTGTGGGGCTTTTTATGCTGGAATCTTTGCCTTGGAGGTAATTGAAAATGTAACTGTTCCCCTTAATGGGATTTCTACACAGCTGTACTTTTTACCAAGTATGTCTGTGTGCAGCTGGTTGAACAGAAACATAATAAACAGAAGAAATGGCTGGCATTGTATTCAGAGATTCTTAAATAACTGTATGTATATATATTTATTTAAAAGCAGGTCCTGTGCAGCAGCTTAAGTTACACCACTAGAGAGTTTCTTGAAGCAACCTTGGGAAGGGCAAGTGCAGTTCAGGACGTGCTGGCTTGGCTTCTCACGGGAGATGCCTCTATGGCCTCTGGTCGTACGGATGTATAGACAGACCGTGTTCTGCCTGCTGGGAGGTGGTGGGGTTGGACACTATTTGCTTATGTGACTTTTGGTGATGTCAATGATTTGGATTTTGGTTTTGTTTTGTTTTATTTTGTTTCTGTTGTTTTTGTGTTTTACATTAACGTAACTCATCTCCAAGCCCCTGTGTTCTCCACAAATCAAAAAAAGATGAGCTTGGGTGTGGGTCAGAACTGGAATTGCTTACCATTGGGGGGGGGGCTTGCTTTGGTTAAAACTGGCCCCATCCATGATAACCTTGCAGTTTGTCCTTCTCAAATCATCATAACTGTGTACTGGGAACTTGACATCTCATGGCCAGGGATGAGAGTCTTTTATCATAATTTGAGCACCCTGGCTTTGCTGAAAGACTAAACTCCGTGAATCAGGCTCGTGGGAAGGGCAGTACAGAATGCCTTGGCAGCCTTGGATTGTACAGTTTACGTAGTTTTTCTGTACTGTTTAGGCATTTGCTCCTGTAACATGGTCTTGAAGGAGTCCTTGTTTAGAAATAAATGAATTTTGTTTTCAGTGAGTTTATGGTGGTTTTGTCTCCCTTGCATGTCTTCTTCCTCCACAATCCAAACGCGCGTAGCTCACAGTGAGCTTTGCCTCTGTGTGTGTGTTGGTATCCCTGCCATGTGGGTGCAAAATATCTTCACGTTTCAGCTCTCTGGGTACAGGTTCAGACCTGTTCCATTTTTCTTCTGTAGTCCTGTAATACTGATGCATGGAGCAAGACATGCTCTTTTTCTCCCCCTTTTTTTTCTTGATTTTTTTTTTTTCCTTTTTTTTTTTAATCCTTTTTCTCCTCTGGTTTTTAGGGTGGCTGCTAATGTGCTGCTGGCTCTGGAACTACCAACTATGAGAGTCCAGGGATAGACGTTGTGGGTGCCTGCTGTGACCTCTTCCCTTTGAGCGGATGGGGACAGACGGGTTAGGCAGCAGTAACTGTGTTTTTCAGTAGTGCTTCTACCAGGGCAATGAAGCTGGTAACGTAAAGAAAAATGCAGGAGTGTCAAGCTTTACCTCAGTGGCAATGCATTGCCTGTGAAAGCCTTGGCTTGTAGCCTGGGAACTCCAAGCAAAACAAATAAGTGGTGATAGCAGAGAAGGTTGTTGACCAGTGACATTCTGGTTGCTGGGCAGGTCTGGGAGACTGCTACTTCTAGAAAACATAGAGCTCTGAAGTGCAACCTTGGAAAAAACCAAAAACAAATCAGCAAAAAACCCCATCAAATCCCCCCAACCACCACCACAGCAACAAAAAGTGGAAAGCACTGGACATTTGCAAGTGCAGTGTTAGTAGTGTCGGTGTCTCTTGCTGCAGGCATAGCTTTTGTTCGCATGGATTCTGTGTGGCCGAGAAGCCCAGGCTGGTGGCAAGGTGATGTTGGAGCAGAGCTGCTGAGTCTTTCCTTAAAGGGCCTGGCCCATTGGGAAGGCCCTGTTAGGTGCATGTTCTGCCTGAGACAAGCAGCTTGTGAGCTGTTCCCACCCTACCTCCAAGTGGCTGAAGATTTTTGGACTTAATAAAGTATCTTGATTGTTTCTGGAAACTTTGAAGTAAATAAAAGTTCAGTAGGCGTTGCACCTGCATGTATCAGCTGGCTGAGAGAGGGAACTGGAGTGAAGCTCAGACTCTAAACACACAGCCTCTGAGATCTTGAAACAACACAAACCAGCATTTCCTTCATGCCAGTTAGTGGACTCCATCTCCGTCACTTAAATAGTGACTTCCAGTAAGGCTTAGGACACTGCCTCCATATGAAAACCAGTCAAGGTCTGGATGATGGGAGCTGAATAATATGCTTCTTGGTGCTAAAACAGACTGGTAGATATAGACCTAAATATTATGTGATGACCCCTTGATGATGCTACTTCATAAATAGGGAACCAAGCAACATGCACGTGGAAGTTGTCTCTGGGTTTCTTCTAATGTACTGGAGTACTGCGTGTACTGTATCAAGTTATTACATGCTGTTTTCCTTCCATTGCCATCTGTTATCTCTCTCCTGGCCCTTATCTTTAACTCTGCAAATCCTCTTAGAAATTTCTTGAAAATAGTGAAGGGAGAAGCTGGCTCTTAGGTAATGCTTTTATTCATGGAGCATTTGTTTTTATTTGCACCACCCTCTATTTCATCCTGGTATCTTTCTGTGTATTTTGGGTGTAAGACTCTAGTGTTGATCTAACTTGCTGACTGCAGCAGTATCATGTAAAATTTAAGAGCAAAGTACTGGAAATTTTAAGTTCTGCAAGCTTGTCCCTTCCTCAAAGTAAAAAGAAAAAAAACCCAACTAGATTTAGATGTGCCAGACTTTTCCATCTGACATGCAATGTATAACCAACCTATTTTCATGCTCATAGAAACTTTTCTTTCTTGATCTCAAATTTTAGAAACACTGAGTGTGAGTGACTGCTATAGGTAGCACTTGAGAACTTCAGTGCTCCCCACGTAACTGTCTAATGTGCCAGTCAGTGAGACAATATGATGTGTTTATTGTTATCCTAAGGGTTTGGTTTGAACTCGGAAGGGCAGCGTGCTTCCAGGATGCTCTCCCTGTGTGATACTAATTGCTCCTCAATTAGAGTTTTAATATTCTCACTGTAAAGCCTTCTGATCTAACAAATAAGGGGGAGTAAGAGGAACGCAATAAGATGCTAACAAAGTTAGGGCATCTGGAGTGCAAAAGCAAGAATGCATGTTAGAAGCATTCGGTTATGTGCTTTGATTTGTTTTTAGGGTAAGAAACTACTGTTTTTAAATGCTGCAAGTCTTTATGGCTGCTGAGCTCCTTTCAGGTATGGAGGAGTTTCAGACTGGGGTAAGAGACAGAAGGATTGTTCTGTTTGTTAGGGTGGGAAAGGACATTTCCCCAACTTCTTCTGGCAATTCCAAATCCTTTGGTTTACTCGCTCTCAGAATGCAGCAGTCACAAGCGATAGCTGAATCTGATACTGTTTGTTCCGTTTATATAAATTTTGCTTTGAGCTGAGTTCTGGCAGCTTTGCTGAGTGGGAAGCTGATATGTTTGGCCTCTGTAATGGCTGTGTGGGCTGTCATTAGGAGGTGTTTTGCAGAAGTTGCTGTATCTTACCTTCTCACTTCGTTATAAAGCTTAAACATGCGATCTGCCCTCTCCCAGCTGGCACTGTATTTGTGGGTCTGAAGTGGATTTAAAACCTTTGGGTTGCCTGCCAGACTTGCACAGAACGCAGCTTGTGTTGCAGATGAGCTGGGAGCTGCCACACTGTCTTCCTGCCTTTGTACCCCAAGTGTTCTTATTAGCAAGGTACCTGCCTCTGAAGAAGAGCACGTAATTTCATGTAATTATAAAACACTGCCTTGCATTGCAGTATGGGGTTTCCACTTTCAGAGGAGCCTAACCTGGGCTGAATATCTTGCTGTTGGAAATCAGGAGTTGTGTTAGTAAAGCAAAATGCGGTGAGTCAGAAAAACACAAGGATGATGAGGGAAAGATAAAGTTATGAGGTCAAACAACACTATGGAAGGGCCTGTTCTTGACTGAGAATGGTGTGAAGCTCTTTGCTCTGGTAAGGAGCTCATCCTACAAGATCACACAAATAAAGCATGCCAACTAGTTAGCTCTTAAATAGTCAAACTAGAAGGTGTAGTTACAAAGGAAAATTACCTCCTTTTCTGGCAGTTTGCTCATGTGAGTTAAGGGCAAACTTGGAGACCACAACAGTGGTCATGCAGATAGGCAGGAAGAGCTTGTCAGTGTTGTCAAGTGGCTGCACCCCATCTAAAGAAGGGAAAATGTCACTTCTGTGTTCTCAGCAACACGCTGGAGATAGCCCTCTGAACTACCTGTATGTGTGGAGGAATTTTAACTTGCATAACCATGAAATTCTCTTTGGAGTTTAGGCAAACATTCATTGTGGAGGCCTACAGAACATCAAGGCATAAATGAAGAGAGGAGCAGCTAGCAGATAAGCATTGCAAATGCTCAGATACTTATCTGAATCTTTTTGGTTTAGAAATTGGGTTTGGGAATCTTGAGAGTGCCTGTTCTCACGATAAGATGCCTTGTAAAGCCCAGACTCCCACTAGTCAAGAAAAGAACACGTTTAGCCTTTCGTTGGAAGGATGGAATCGCTGTGCTGAGCAGAGGTGGTGGAAGGTTTGCCTCGCATCTAAATAGCACAGTTTTAAATAGTATGGTTTAAATACATGTCTAAATAGTGCAGGTCTCTGGATAAAAGTTTTTAGGAAGTATGAAATTTGGTGTTACAAACAAAATACTCTGTGAACTAAATGCTTTTACTAAAGCACTCATGGTTTTCAGGAATGTATTTTAAAGTGTAATACACATGTTAAAAAGTGGTGGGAATAGGTATAAATGTGGAGAGATGGCTACTTCATTATGAATTTGTGGAGGTTTTCTTTGTCAGCTGTTTGGAGAGCAGTCAATCTTTTCCAAGATGCTTTTATAAAATATATCAGAAATCATTTTTTTCCCCTTGCACGCTTATATCTTTTAATTGGGGCCCTGAACTATGAAGCATTTCTACTTTGTGCGGTTTCCTCAGTGTAAAGATAATGTTTGCCTGAAAACCTTTAACTTCTAGTTACATTTTGAGATGGTGTGGTTGGTAAATGAGGTCATCACTTGTGAGGTAACTGTGTTTAATTGGCTGTAATAGAAAAAAATCCCCAAACAAATCCCAACAAAAAAACCCCAAACAAAACTATGCAAGAGACAGTAGATGCTGAACTCACGTAGGGATCAGGGTGATGGCTTTCGTGTTTTTCATAGAAAATCATCATCTTTTGCATTGAAAACACATGGGATCAATAATGTGGAGGTTTTGTGAGTCATGAGCAACCACTGGGAGGGGTTGATTCTAACTTATATTTTGTTTTCTCTTTGATTCTACTGATAACTTGCCTACCTGTGAGCATGAGAGCTTGTATCTTATCAAGTTTCATGTCAGAAATAAGAATTTTGTGATTTCTAAAATAAGATGTCATATTTTTTTTGTCTATAATGAAAAGTCTCTAACAAAAATCGTTCTTCGTACTAAGCATGTTGTTAATTGGAAAAGTGAGTGCTTCTCCCAGGCTGACTAGGATTGTAGAAATGTGGATCTCAGTCCAAGGTGCTGTTTTGGTGAAGACTGGCTTTGGAGATGACAGTGGAAAGTGCTTCTGTCTACACTCTGTGTCAGCAGGAGGTGTGACTGAGCTATGGGAGCCTTACCTATGCTCCTTGCCCTACCCTGACTCTCCCAGGATCCAGGAGCAGGCATAGCCAGGAGGATGGGCTGTTGTGATTTTTAACTACGCTCAGGGTTTTGTGATGTCCAGATAACCTCTAGAACATGGGCAGCACGAGTTTGGAAAGTCCCGTGTGAAGATGCTCTTTGTTCTGCTTGCTCCCACGTGCTTTCCGATGAGTGAATGCATGGTAAACCAGGCTGTTGCATCTTGTCAAGTCACTTCTGTTTACAGTACAGAAAAGGAAGGCAGCCTTGTGAAATTCATGGGGTCTTTCTTGATTTTAACAGTTGACTCTTTACTAAGTCTGAAGGCAGGGGCAGCTTTTGTCCATCTCCAAGTGGGTACGAAATTTTGCCCTTTTCTGCCACTTGGGTCTGATCACCGTACAAGAATTTGATCTCCTAAGTCCCTGGTCTACCAGGATGTGGCTGTACCAGTGATGGTGTCATCTCTGCTCTCCCAAAACCAGTCATACTCCTCTGGGCTGAGGATTTACTGAGCTTGTCATGATAGAAATTGTTTGCAGTAGTGTGTGGAATGAATTTCTAAAGCAGTTCTGGACTAATTTGTTTACTTCCATTGAGAAACACTTTTTTTTATCCAGTGTTTTTACTCTAATATATCCGTGATGTTATTGTGTTTGTAAAATATATCTATAAATGTTTGAACTTTAGACAGAAGTTTCTGTTACCTGAGAAAAGGGACACATGTAGAATTACTGTAACCCCACCCTGAGCTCTTCCATTGGTGTTTTGTGGAAACATGTTAGTCCTTAGTTGATTGGTGGTGGTTTAAATCTCTCTGCAAATTCTCAGTAATGAGTCTGAAGTTAAAAATAGACATATATATGTAGAGTGCCAGGGGAAAGAAATACTTCTGACAAAGAAAAGGCGCTTTGATAGAGAACTTGATTAATTTTTTTTTTTAAATTATTTTTTTTAAATACCTGAGTGAAGTTTGGTTGATTCTCTGTTACTTTACTTGGCATGGGCATCCAAACTTTGAACACATCATGTTGTTGTCATGAAGTGGGCAGGTGCTGGATGGAGTTGAAGGATCTCCAGAGTGATGAGGAGTGCAGAAGAGCTGGTGCCAGACACCTCTGTTGTGGGGCAGGGAGTGACACTTCAGCCTTTGGATGCTCGGGTGTGCTCTGTGGCTGTTGAGTGACTGAAAGGAATTCTCCTTCTGTAGAAAAGGAGAGTGTTTTTCAAATACACTGCCATGTCTCAAAGCATGTTTTTAACAGCACGACCAGGTAAGGTCAGTGGTAAGGTGGTTTTGCTCCATTAGCTTTTTCCCATTTTCTGTATGCTTCTTTATGCCTTAGCCTTTACAAAACCAGGCAGTTTCTCCATCTGTAGATGCATCTGGGAAGATTTTTTTTTTTGACCATACATCTTTATTTTGTATTCGTTTGTGTTTGTTATTTTTCTTTTCCGTGCAAGTTTTGAAGCAGGCATTTTGCATAAATTTGTCATAGATTTGGTTTAATTGCTGTGGCCAGCAGCTGTCTGGGGTTTTTTTATGCTTAGTGTGGTGAGTGTTTTGAAGTATCGTTCAGATTAGTTTACCTGCACTGATGCATTTATTGCAGTCTTTTTGAAGCACTTCAAGAAACAAAATAACCTGCTTTATTGCAAACTCGACGTAACTATCCATGCTCTTGCAACTGGCCACATGTACTCTGCTTCATTCTGTTCCAGAGAACAATAACTATTTCATCTCACATCTGACCCAACAGTATTATATTTGATTTACAAAGAAGAATATGTGCTATGTTATGTATAAATAGTATATACTGTGGTAAATGTTTGGCTATGGGGAGATTACCTTGCTGAGGTGGTACTAGGAGTAAGAATTAGTGCATATTTCAGGCAGGGTTGGGCACTGCTGTTACTCTGCCTTGCTCTTCTCCTAGCCTGAGTACTTCCTCATGCACCTGACATAGATATGTAGATTGTATATATCAAATATTTGCATGTGCTTGTCTACGAGGTGGGATAACAGCTGAATAATCTGTTTGGAAGAGCTGTTTTGCCCAGAACCCCAGGACCTGTAGCTGTGTACTGCCGACGCTGTCTGGAACATGAAAGGCGGGCAGGAGTGCCCGCGATGGCTGGCTGGGTACTGGGGAGCACTGGTGCTGCTTTGATGTTGCTGGGGCGGGTTGTTTTCTAATTCCTGACTTGAAGAAGGAAGGTGAATCAGTGCGGGAATTACAGCTCTCAGGTTTCCCAACTCAAATGGGTGACTCTTTCGAAACACCTTGTAGGCAGAAAAGGTCTTTTCTTTGTTTTCTTTTAATATCCATGGAACAGCCCTGCCTAGCCTGTAGTGCCTGCCCTCAGACAGCTTTTATCTTCAAAACAGCAAGAGGCTGCACTTGTTCAGAGGCCACTTAGGCAGCCGGGAGAGCAGCGTGCCGGGGCAGATGTGCAAAGCGGGTGCGTGGGGACGGCTGTTACAAGTCAGCAGCCCCCCAAATCCATCCCGCAATCCTCACGTAGGGTCCCCTTCTGGGGAAATACAAAGCTTTGCTTCGTGTGAGGTCTGTGGCATGGCCTGAGGGGCTTTATATGAGCTTTTGTTTGTTTGTTTTGGCTTTTTTATTTTAGCAGAAGCTCTCCGATGGCCACCGCTCCGGAGTCCCAGCGGAGGGATGGCCTGGGAAGGAGAAGGAGTAGGAAGGGAGCAGAGCAGGAGCAAGAGGCCCCAAGCCCTGAAAGCCAGCCTTTGTGTCCCCCTCCCCCCAGGCCCTGCCTAGGGCAAAACATTACACAATCTAACTATTGTTTGCTTGGAAACGTCTACGGCATCCTATTGCAATTATTTATGAAAGAAAATACTTGATGTTTTTGTGGAAGGTGGGTGGGGGAAGCTGAATTTACCTCTCTTCTTGTTTGGAAATAATGTTTCTTCCTTTTCTTTTTCCTGTCCAGTTGTTCCAGTTTTTTTCTAAACAGCAGAGAGTGCCCGTGCCTCTAGTCTGTGCTGCAGTGGCAGTCTTGCTGTTACAACAAACACGCACACAAATTCTGCAGAACTTCATTTGATGTCGTAAGCAGATACCCACAGGCTCCTTCTAGGGATTTGGTTCACATCCTTTGCACTTCAGTCTAGACTGCTTACACTGGTAGCATTTAGGAATGTTAAATCTTCCTCAGCCATCCCTGAAAAGTGTAGGCGTAGTGAGAGAGAGAAGGAGCTGGGGAGGATCCAGAAGATGATGATCCTGATGGAGAGTCTCAGAATAAATGACATAACTTGAACCAGTTTTTCTCAGCTTGGAGCCCTCTTTGCAGGTAATATAAGGTGGCACCCAGAGTACAGGTTAAAAGTAATACTGGTGATTAAAAATCTTTACACACTTGCAAAAGAGAACTAAAGTACAAAATACTGAAAGTAATGAGTAAATACCCAACACTTACAACAGCTTTCACTTTGTGGCAGGACTGTGCAAATTATGTCTCAGAACCTTTTTCATAAAGCTGGGTTTGAATTGAACTTGAGAAACCCTGTTCTAGGTGACTGATGGGCTTCTCTAACATGGTTTCTGAAAGACATCTGCCTAAGACTGATGCTCATCAGTATTATTTCATCACATCATGAATTGTGGGAGCTGGCTTCACACGTACTTCAGGGATGTATTTTGTTTCATCTGGTGGATTTGGGAACTCCTGTGCTTGTGGTATTTAATCTGTCTATAGGACCTGCCTCACTGATACCTTGTCTTGTGTGTTCTTGCATCTGAAAGAGTCCTCTTGCAGCAATGACTCCTCCAGTCATCCTCTTTGAGTCATTTTTAGGCCAATACTTCTAATTGGTTGGTTGAGGGCATGTTGGAAAGGCTAATCATGAGCTAGAGTGGTTAGTAGGCAAGTTTTGGAAACTTTGTGCAGTGTCATAGCCAAAAGAGAGAGCAACTCAGCTTCATAGTTCTTTGAAAAAATTATATCAGATCAGGGCATCAACATTTTCCCTTTGCCAGAGGAGCTGAAGTGCCTTCTCAACTGGAAACTGGAGGATGATTTCCCAAGGCTGTTCTTGCTGCGAGGTATGCTCAGGTGCAATGCTGGATGTTGCTGGGGTTGTTTCTGGGTGAGATGTACAGGTAGGAATGCAAGTGCTGAAAATGCATTGCTTCGTGCAAAATGGATTGCTTGGATTTCTAGAGCGTTCTGGAAGGTGTGATAAGTGAAGAGATTGTGATGTTTCATGTCCTGCTTAACAATCGTGACCTGTTTTGCTGAAGTCGGGAAAAGCTTGCCGAGCCAGAAGGCTCACTGTGGAGCTCTAAGCATGACCTACTCCCTTGTGATAGTAGCGAAGAGCGTATCTGTCTTGCAGCAGCTGTCTGGTGTCTGCTGTAGAAGATCAGACAGGCTAAACTGTACCTGTGCTGTCCCTGCGCATGTGGGGCTTACCCCGTTAACCCCAATCGACACGCGGTGACAAGAACAGACCCTGCGTTTTCAACTCATTTCTCACATGGCAGCCAGGAAACTTTGTTGTCTGAGATCACGGCTGGTGGAAAATACCCCTATGAAATACCATGCTGCAAACCACACAAGCGAAACAAAAGAAAAACCTCACTTCTGTATTTGCTTAATTTACCAGTGTTTCCCCCCCACCACCTTGTTACTGTCTAGAAGTTGAAGCGAGAACAGTTTTACAGCATTTCTATTTCATTTTCACGTACAAGTGTTCAGTTTCCCGGTGTCTAAAGTGGGCTCAAGTAGTGTCTTGCTAAAACATGCTGGGGTAGGAAGCAGAATATATTCAAACCTAAACTGTTAAGACACAATCTTGAAAGCAATTCTGGGGTTTGGTGGTTACTTTCCAAAATAAAACTAAACGCATTGATTTAGTGTATTGAAAGACTTATGCTGTCTTAATATAGAAGAAATAGTGACTTCATAACATGGAAAAATGAGTGATGCTGTACTTGAATTTAGGCAGAAGTTACACTGGCTTGAATTTGTATAGAAGTTACCTATGGTATTGCCTTTCTCTGCAAGCTTTTGCTGCTAGGGTGTGCTAGGGCAGCAGTGCAGCCTGGCTGGAAGTTCCAGTCGCACGTGTGTTGGTGCTGGCCTGGCTGTGTGTGGGAAGGGCTCAGAGGCTCAGTGCTGCAGCGTGGCCATCCTTCAGGGCTGCGCTGTCCGTAGGATACGTGGGTGGTGTCGAGTATGGGAAGTGCGCTTCAAAATGCACGGTGCTGCAAGTCTGCAGAAAATGCCTTTTGGAAATACAAGAACTCATTTTGAGAGCACAATTGTATTTGCTTAATTGATTTTGTGTAAATTGTTCATAAAACACTTCTAAATTGCAGGCACTGTAGCTGCCTTTCGCTGCGGTATTGGGCGAGTGCAGGAGGCAGGGTCTGAGATGAGTTACTCTCCATGCCGTGCTACGAACTCAAGCTCAGCATTAACTAACATATTTTTGTACTTACTTGAAACCGATCTTCTGCCTGATTGATCTGTGTTCGTGTGCACATGAATAATTCATACATATCAGCATTTGTATACATGAGAACACACCCATCCCAGTGCCTGTGTGCTGAACAGAAGACGCTGGGTTTAGGAGGTATGCAGACAGAGCGACCCATTTCTCAGTTTATTTTTCCAAAGCACTGTCATAGACCAGGTCTATTTTCCTACAGTTGTATGTGCTATAAAATAATATTTTTCAAGATGGGGAAAATATCAAGTTCCTGTCATTCTGTGCTTTTATAAAATCACTGGAGAAATTAACATTCTTTTGTATCAGGTTACAGGCGTCCGAGTTCAGAAGGGGCGAGGGCATGAGGGGAAGCAGGATGCTGAGCTGGAACAAAGGCAGCCAGGAGATGTTACTGCTTTGTGTTAGAACCCTTAGGGAGCCGAACAAAGGAAGGATACTCGAGTGCTCTTCAGCAGTCTCTGGACGAATTTGCTCCGCTCTTACACTTTTTTCATACGTGTTGTGCATCGTGTCTGATTACACTGGTGTGCATGGGTGTTGTGAACTGTGTGCCTGTCGTTATGTTGCAGACGGTTTCCATTTTCCAGTCTTCAGGTTCTTTTCTGCAACAAATTTCCTAGGAGTTTTGCTTTAACTCTTGCTGCCTTGCTGTAAGCCCGTGACCCCTGGTTAGTCTCCTGGCACTATCACCTTTCCCTAGCTCAGAAAAACCAACTCCAGAGAAGCGGGAGGCCTCTCCATTTTGCTGCTGCTTTTGTGCTGGGAATCCCCAAGGTGGGGAAGGCAGGTCCGGGCTCTGTTGTGCTGCCTGGCTCCTCTCAACTTGGCCGAGCTGTGTGAGGTCTGGAGGTCCCTGAAAGGGGGAAGCTGAAATGCAAACATGAAGCTGAATAATAAAATGATGTCACTGGCAGCCAATCAGGAGGGGTGATGTCACACGCCTGGCAGCCCCTGTGCCCACAGAACAAGAGCAGCAGCCCCTTCTCGCCAGTTGTCCCTTTCTCACCACCAGGAACTACTGGGGATCAGACCTTTTGAAGTTTATTATTTGAGAGTTAAGTGCACATAAAACACAATTCATAGCTCCTGCAGTTCATGGGATTCCGAAGTTTCCCAAGGCTGTAGAGCTGTGTGGGAGCTCTTACAGCTCTTTCATGAAGCACATGACGAGCAGGCAAACTGATTTTTTTTTTTTTTTTTTTAATAGCACTTGCTGTTCTGCCTTGTGTGTGCTGGGTTGGGTACGTGTCGGTATGTGTTTTCTGCTTTGATGTGTATGGTACATGATTCTTATTTCCTGATTTAGTCTTATTTTTCATTAGCAAACCCCATAGATAAGCTGTAGGTGGCTCGCAGTATTTCTCTTTCCTCCAATGCAGTTAGCAGAGGCTGAATTGTGCATCTTGAGGGTTCAAGCTCTTGGAGGCTGTAAGAGCTGTTCATTATTTCTGAGTGAAACAGAATAGGTTTGCAAACCAGAGAGGTGAGGCACCCTTTCTGATGCTCAAAACAATGACTGTATATACAGTTTGAGGTAGGTTTAGAAAATAAGAAAAAAAAATCATTATACCAGCCAGAGAAAAAAGATGTGAGCCAACAGATCTAGAACAAAACCGTCGTCTTAGAGGATAGACAGGGTCCTTTGTTATTATTTCTAGTACCACTTTTTTTCTCTTTCTGCAGAAACAGAGGAGGAGGAAAGGAAGAAGGAAGGCTGTAGGTTTTGTTGAGTAGGTTTTGTCTGCATTTGCGATAAAGAGAAGTAATGCCAGAGGACAATGCTGGGTTTAGGTTTTTGAGGGTAGATATTCTTCTCCAGTCCAGGTACTGGAATTTCTTTCCTGTTCTTGTCCACGTTGGATTTCACGTGGCGTGTAGCAGAGGTGTTTGATCAACTCTAAGGATAGTCACATGGCCCAGTTTAGGATGCTGAAAACTATTACTGGAATGAGAATTAAACATGAGGTTTGGGGAGACGGTACAAAGGTGTTGCTAAGATAGTGCTTTGGGTCCTTTTGGTGAGGGGTGAGAAGGTAAGAAGTGGTGTGTTGTCTTTATAAACTGAAGGATCACAAAGTGAAAGGCTCTCAACAGTTGATTGCTCCTGACCCATGGCAAGTGGCTGGTCAGTCAGAGTTGCCACAGGTCGGAAGCTAAGCAGTGAAGCATCCTGCTTGTCCTCTGCGGGGTGTGGAAACCGTTCACATGATTTCAGGTTATGTCATTATTTTCTTGGAAGAAAAAAAGAAGATACTTATGTGAACTCCAGTTAAAGCTGCAGCTAAGGTAATTTTTAAAAAATGCCTGTGATAGCTGAAGATGGCTGTGTTGTTGAGAACGCACACTGCAGCTATATATCAAAAGACACATTTGAATTTATTTTTCACTTCTCTGCCAGGTGTACGGAGAACTCCTGTGTCGTTAGACCAACAGGAGAGAAGCTTTAAGATTTCAGTCCTTTTCACAGAGGAGCACTTGTTAGTTGAAAGCAAAACCAATACATCTAAAGTGTTTCCATTTTTAGCCTGTCTAATTCTGGGTAAGTCTTGCATAGCTGAGTTGAAAACTCAAGTCTAGACATAATGATCGTTTTGCTACCTGCAACTGGGACTCAAGTCATTCCTGATGTGTTAAAATGGTGAATTTTGTATTGTAACACCAATTGGAGAAGATTGTGGGGCTGAGTTTGCCGATGCAAAACCGTGTATGTGGTTATTTGAAAGAGCGTGATACAAAAAATCACCAGCCAGTGTGGCCCACCCACAGTGAGTGTTGTATCCTCGATCCTTCCTTGTGCTTTGTAGTTGTAAACAGTCAGCAGTGTTGTCTGATCGTTTGTGGTAATGAAAATCAGGATCTGACGTAAGAAATGGCTGATGTGTAAAGAAAAACTGTTGAAATGTTGTATGCTGAACTTGTACCCAACTGTTGAGGCCCTTGAATACAGTTGTGTGTTCCCGTTTGACTTTGTGAGTAGCGTGAGTTGGAAAGCGTGTCAGCAGTGCTCTCAAGTACACACTTGCTTTTTGGGTTGTATGTTGAGAATTTCTGAGCTGCTACTGATGTGTTTTACTCGTGCTGACTTGCTGACTGGTTCTCTTTCAGTAGTTAAATGTGGTGATTTGTGAAGATTCCCTCTTGCAGATTCAAGGTTAGGGGATGTGGTGATTACTCAGCTGGTAGGGGAGATGACTCTGGTTTTGCCTGCCGATTGGACATCCTTCCCACTTAAGGTTTTGCACTGCACCTTAGTTTGCCAGCAAGGATGCTTCAGTAGAAGAACAGAGGGGGCAGGAATGTTCTCCCTTTAAAACACAAACTGTTGTTAAGAGGCCCGAGAAAGGAGCTGGGGATCTAACTTCAGGCAGTTGGGTAGAAAACATTGGCTGATGCCAGTGTAGGAGTTGAAATCATACAGCTTCTCTTTCCATCACAGTCTTGTAGCGTACTGCATGAACTTTAATTTTATATGTCAGTAGTTCGACCAAAGCTATATTCTGAGGTTGGACTTCACTTTTGAGTAAGCTGATATTAAGTTTAAATTGATAGATAGAGTTACCTAAAGAGCTCGGATATATTTGTGCTTTTTGTTCTCTCCTTTTTCCCACTTCTGTGTTGTTGGCAGCTGAAGTGACAGCTCTGCAGCCATCTCCACAAGTGGCACAGCCACTGTCCCTGGTGCCTTAATGGACTGGTACAAGGTGGCTCCGCTGCTCTCACACGAAACTTGGCCTTTCCCTAGGGTGTAAGTGCTCTGCAGGGAGTCTCGTGGTCTCCGGTGAACTTCCAAGTGCTTCAAAACGGACAGAAAGAGCGGCGAGTTCGATAGGACGTAGAATGAGCAGGGGTTTGAGATCTACACTTGCTACTTAACTGAAAGCAGCCTGAGCTTGCCTGCAGTTGCTGTCTGGTGCCACTGTGTGATGGGAGGCTTTTTTTCTGTGAGATGCTGCTTGTTGGTTCCCTCTTTCCCTTTCCGTACCTTTCCCAATATTTTAATTCTTTTGGTGCTGTCCAAATAGATAATTAAAGCGTGTCCTTCAACACAGATGACAAACAGGCAGTTTATTTTGAAACTATGGGGTTTTTTTTGCCTGCATTTCATTCCGGTGTTGCACTTTGGCATGCTTGCCTGTAGAGGGACAATGACTGCTTTAGTTGAGTTGGTTTCTCTGGTAAGTAGACTCTGAAGAATATTGGAGGGGTTTTTTTTGTCCCAAGAGAGCATCATATTAGTGACTCTAGGCTGTTTTGGAACATTTTGTGGCCATTACATCTTGTAACGTGTACCACTTACGACCCTAAAAGAGGGTGGCTGTATTGGCATTAGTCTGTTGGAAACTTTTTCCTGGATATGATCATGCTGGAGACCAGAACCGTTTCACATGGACAAGAAATTAGATCAAGCCAGTTATGATCTTAGAATGACTCAGGCTCAGTGTCGATACTCTTATTTTTATCCTTGTTTTGGTGAAAAAAGTGGTATTTCTTGTTTTAATACAAGCTTTAGTAATTGTACAGTGTTGAGACTTTAAACCATCTCACTTCTGACTATACCTTCAGGAGCTAGGAGTTTTATCACAGCTGATTCCCTTCCTTTACATCCAAATTCATCTTTGAAGTACTGAGACTAAAAATACTGTAGAAAACTATTAAACTAGAATAAAGAAATAATGAAACAGCTTTCTAACGAACTAAAAAAAGAAAGTGACTGACCTTTACTTAGGATTTCCTTATCCTTTCACGAGGAGTGATCTCACAGGATGGGTTCTCAGTCTGGGAAGTGATTTCTGGACTCTTTTTTTCTGGCACTAGAGGCTGTCGAGTGTGGGGTGAAATCTGCTTTTATAAACTGAGATGTGAGCATCAAGTCTTGTGGCCAGTTTTGGACTGGTGAGATTTTATTTTTTGGTTTTTATTTTTTTTCTTTCGCAGAACTGTTGTCCAATTTTTAGTAGCAGTACACCGGGTGCAGTGAGACATCGGGAGGGTTTCTTTGAATGCAGGGGATAAACTGTACAGGTTACCTTCCACTTAGAGGTACTCCCAGTGTACAACTTCACCTGTGAAGTGAGTTTACAATGGAAATTTGAAATCCATGAATGGTTACATGGGGCAGCAGTGTCTTCTGCTTTTATTTCGAAATGATAACGTTAGATTTCTCTGAAATGTCACTTGTTACATCTTCCCCTTAGACCAGGATTTTTAGATAAAGTTACGAACTGTGAGGAAAACAGGTTGTTGATGGGAAGACAAAAAGCTAACACCAATTTATGGAGAAGTGGAGGTGAAATGTGTCTCTCAACAGAAAACGCAGTGTCTAAGGGTTGTGAACCATACTTTTTTTTAAGAAGGCACTATTTCAAAGGCTGAGGTTTTTCAAAAACAATTTGGTGCCAAAAGCTTGACCTGTTTTCCATAAACACAGTTGCCGGTTGGAGCCAAAATAAACAATTTTGGTCCTTAAATGACCTGAAGCGAGGAGTCGTAGCTACCCCAGCAGACTGCTGAAAATCTTGAGTGCAGCTGAGTCAGAAGGGAAGCTCAGGAGTGGGTGCTCAGGTCCTGTGCAGGGATTCCTGGCCGCTGCTGCTGCAGCGCTGCTTGTCTTGGAGGTGTGTAAGGGAGATGCTCTGGCAGTGACAGTTAGAGGTGATTGGTGCTCTCGCCTAGAAACCAAGCTGTCTGTAACTTGACAGAAGTGGAAGGAAGGCCGGTGTGGATTGTGTTGCATTTGAAACAAAAGTATTACTGTGGTGGATTTTCTTTATTTTTTAATTGCTGTCTTTACTATCTCTCCTTTTTACCTTCTGCAGGACCCCCTGCCAAACACTTCATTTATGTATGTGCAGTATGTGTGTCTCAGGTCAGCATCCCGGCCTCCGTTTGGCTGGATTGAGACCCATTAAGCTTTGCTGGAAAATGTCCCTGTTTTCAGTGACCTTTGGAATCAGCTTTTTGTTGAGGGATGTCTCCAAGAAGCTGAGGGCTACCTGGAAACTTGTCTGTGTAAAAGGTTGTCAGAAAAGGCAGGAAAGGAGCTGGCTGTGTCTTTACTCTGAGCACTTAATGGCTGCAGGATATAATCAGAATATATTATTTTCAGCAATTTTTAAAGCAACCTTCTGATTCCACGTTCCAGAATATTAATGATGTTGTACAGAAGAGGATATGGTTTGTTTCTACGTTTTGTCTCTCTTGTGAGAGCCAAGCTGAGGCTTCTCATGGTTTCATGCTTTGTCATAAATTGTATTCCTTTGCTCTGCCTTGATTGTTGGGTTTTTTTAGAATTTTTTTTTTTTTAATTTACTTTTTTTTTTTCACATGCTCTGTGAGCTTAGGGTGGCTACAATACATGGTAAAAGATGGAGTGGATCTTCAGAGAATAAATATATGGGTAACAGTCCATTTTTTGTGACTTCCATAAGTGAGCCCAGATAATTTCCATGTAGCAGTTGCATTGGACATTGGGAAGACTCTGGGGTCTGTGGGCATCTTGGGCAATTCCCTCCGTGTCGCTGCTCGAGCTTCTGTTTCTAAAGAACCTTTGTAAAGAACTACAGAAGTCCATGCATTTTGTTTGGCTGTAGAGCTGCAGATACTAATTGAGAGATGTACCCAGTGGTCTTAAAATGGCCTCAGCTGTCTAAAAGACTTGAACTTCTTGAGAGGTACCATAGCTAACCATCATAGCAATTGAATCTCATCTGCTTTTTGTACACTTCTGTTTGGGAAGTAGTTCAAATCTATTCCAGAAAGTAAAGGGCAAAATTATAAGCGAAATCACTTTTTCATGGACAAATACTCTGAATCTGAGTGACACTGTGTAGTCAGTAGCATTTTCCTTACCTTTCTTGGCAGGTTAGAGAAGCTGGCAGTGAAGGTTAAGCTCTAGAAAGCTGTAGGAATATTTTTCTCTCATGTGTTCCTTTATAGGCACAGGTATGGAAAGGATGAACCTAGGTGAGAATTATTCACAAACATAAAATGAAATGGAGTTTGAAGTGAATTTTAAATCTACCCACATAAACAAACCAAGAGTGGTTGGGTTTTATTTTTTCCTTCTTTTTTTTTGTCTGTGAGACAAGTGTCAAACTACACATTATTTATGAGCTGTTGCAGATATCGGACTTCTGCATGACATCTTCACCTCATAAATGCCTTGCTGGAGAAAGAAGAGTAGCTGGCGTGTTTCATTTTCCGATCCTCCAGCTCCCCCAGATGTACCCTGGTTATCTGACTTTGAGTGTGTGGCAGCCTTTGGCAGGCAGGAGATTTTTGCCGAGTGAACTTGCAGGAAGTGCTTTGAGACAGATCAGCTGGATGTGTGCTCAGTTAACTATAAACAAAATATTTATCTTTAAACATAAACCCAAAAGGAAATGAAGCAAGGAAATGTTAGTAATCCTCCTTAAGGAGTGTAAGTAACAATGTCAGTGTTGATTCCTTCCAAAAAACCATCATCTCTGCCTGTTCAAATGTTTTTCTGGTGGATGCAGAGTTTTCATGAGCACCACAGGATTCCTGCACCGTGAGTTGTATCTGCTGGCTGTTGGTGCAGCACAGCTTTGCCATTTTTAAAATGGGCCCTTTCCTCAAAATTTGGGATCTAAATCACAGCTTCAAGATGTGCGTATCGCAGGAGACATTGCGAGGAGAGAGCAGGTAGAGCATGCTCGGACAGTGGTCTGAGGACAGCCTTCAGGTGCTGAGGCTCGGGTGGTTTTGAGGAAACATTATAGACAACAACTGTACCCTCTGCCTGCCCTCTCTCTCCTTTGCTTGCCAAAGCCTCCTGACTTGAACTGTTCCTGGGGCTGACAGGCTGTTGGGGAGCCATGCTCTGTGTCAGTCGGCTGTGCGTGCAGGAGCTGCTTCCTTCTCCTGGTGCACTGGGGAATTCTTTCTCACTGCCAGCTCGTGGCACTAGGAGAAAGCAGAGCTGAAGTCTGTAGTACGGAAGACAAGGAGGAACAGCACTGAAAAATTATCATCAGCAAATGCACTGACCTCTGAGTGCAGGAGAGTGCAAGAGCCCCAGACTTTCTCATCCCGTAGATCCTTGTGTCAAACATACAGTGAACTTGAGTGCTTTCAGCACGGCTTTGTTCTCTCATGTTTTTATTGTGTTCCTGCATGTGCAAGGGTAACAGCCGCAGAGCTTTGCCAGGCAGAGGAGGATCTTGGTTCTGTTGAAACTATTGACGTGTGCCCTGCATTCAGTCTCCTTCCATAAAAGAGCAAGGACAGCTTCTGTAATAAACCGTGTTGTAGTCCTGTAACTATTTTATGTGTAAAAGGGGGACTACCGTGTCATTATTGATTATGTTCACTACCAGGGACCTGTCAAAGTGGGATATCCAAAGCAAGAACCTTTCCAGTCCCCCATCTCTCCGCAGACTTCCTTCTCTGACCTGTTTCTCATTCAAAGCAGTAAAGGAGACTGTATCACCCGGTGGTAGGTTTTCCCTTCACTTATTTTACATCCTACAAGCACATTATCTATTACAAATCAGAAGCTGGGTTTTCCCTCAGAATATCATTCCTTTGAGTTTTTGGTATTGGGCAGCATTTACCTGGAAAGGACCTTGGATGCTGTGCAGGATGCTAAACAGGATTTGTGCATTGCTGCCTGGGATCTGCACACTGCCAGTGCCTGGTCCTGCTCTGCTGCACCTGTGTCCTCAGCAAGGTTGAAAAATTCTGGCCTGATACCCAGGTAGCTCCTGGAGGTTTCCTTATGTGGAGGTGCACGTGTTCCTAGTGAGCTTCAAGTTTCTTTTAAACCTCAACATTTGAACTTATTTGTTAGAAAGAACGTGCTAACTTGGACTGGGGTGGGGACTTGAGTTAACACGGGAGCCCTGCTGGTGAGGCAGCCTCTGTGTGCATTTGGACTACTGGATTTTTCTGTGGTTTTTTGGGTTTTTTTTTTAATTAAAAATCAAGATTTTTCTTACCAGAATCAAGAAGAAATCAAACCTGCTTTTGTAAATGCGCCCAGTTGCAATAGCCAAATGCCAGAACCTCTTTTTAGTAGTTTTAGTGAGGAGGAATCAGATGTCAGAAGTACTGAGAGCAGTGATTTAGTAAGTACTTAAACCTAAAGGAGAATAAACCTTGATTAGTGGAGACAAATCTCAAATCCTCCAAGGCACTTGGAAAGAGCTTTTAACTGTCTGTTGCGTGAGTAAATGCTATGCAGGCAGAAGCTGAAATTAATATCGATGTGAATTTCACGTTGGGCAGCTTCTGCAGTTGCTGCAAAATCACAAAATATCCTGTTTCCTCCTCTTGTCACCCCCCAACCAACAGATGTTGCCCTGGTTGCAGTGGTAGAGCCCTGCGAGGAAGAGACTGATACTTGGCAGCCCACAAGAAAATTCTTGAAATACTTGAGAACTTCTTTGGAAAGCAGCTTGGGCTGTTTGTTATCGCTTTGTTTCCGAAAGAAATGTTGGGCTCCTAAGCAGACAGAAACAAATGATGAGCCTAATGCTGGAGTTTATGCAGCCGTGGCTATCGGAGGTGGGGGTTTTTTCCTCTCCAAAGGAGGGGTTTCTCTCTCCGTTTTTGGCTTTTGGCAAACATCACCGAAATATTTGCAATGCAGTAACATGTATCATCTTAAAAGTGGGAAGTAAGACATATTTGTTCCTATATGTAGATAATCTTTTCCCACAAAACCCCACACGTTTGTTCTGCAAGTCCAGCCTGGTTTTCTCCTCAGAGTGTGAATTCCTGAGCGCTCTGTTTCGGAGGGCAAGCGCACATGCTCTCAGGTTATCATGGTGCCAAAATAAAGGGGCTCACAGCTCTCCCCCTGATGTTTGTAAGAATAGGTGAGACTTCTTAAAGAAAGGACCCCAGTGTAGTGGTTAAAATGACCTTCTTAGGAAATGCCATTCGTGCCAGAGCACATAACCTTCCTCCCCATCTCTTCCCCTGCATAGGAGGGGCTGTGGGATACAAAGGCGCCTGGGAAAGGGAACGCGCATTCTTCTGTACAAAGGAAGCTCAGAGTCTCGTGATATATACATGGGTCTCTCTGTCGGCCCCCTTAAAAATGTTATTCTTTACCCTGTAATCGGAGAATTTTTTCCTTATTAATTTTACTTTGGGTGGAGAGAAAAGGGAAAGATCTATTGTTTGGATGAAAGTTGCTGCCGGGGGCGACAATTGGGCTATTGTTGGACTGTAATTCTAGTTTGGGGCTCCAACGGGAGGTGAACAGGAGGAAGAGGAATATGAACAAAACCAAGTATTAACTCTGTAATAATCTCCCGTTGTTTACCTGAACAAGGATAGCCAGAGGTTTCATTTTTTTTCTTTCTCCTTTTGTTTTTTTGCTAAAGGCTAATGAAACCCAGTGTTACTACGAATGATGCTGCTGCTGATCTCCTGCGAGCATCTGGCACAGGGAGGAAGAAGGGAAGGTTTTTTTTTCCTCCAGATGAGGACATGCAGTTATTTTCCTAAAGCCAAAATCAAAACTGTTAGTTGAAGGCAGAAACAGGCCTCAGGAAATGCTGTTTCTTCTGGCAGCAAGAAGCAAAGATCCTTGTTCTTTAGACCAGCCTTTGTATAATTCAGAACAATAATAATTTTTTCAGAAATGTCTGATAAAGAGCAAGTACTCATTATCATAATGTGTTAGCAGAGCTATAATTAAGATTGTTCTTAAATTTTTTTTTTTTAATATACCATCTTCCTTTGGGAGGTCTTAGTTGTTGAAAAAAATTACCGTGTATTTACATTTGACAAAAAGAGGCTTGGGGACCAAATGTTTTAAAGCAAGCGCTGTTTGCTTTTCTGGACTTTTACATGAATGCAAGCGAGAGAAATTGAGAAAGGATTGAAAAGATCTTGTGGATTAACTGAGGTGTTGCTCAGGCTCTATCCAGAAGAGGAAGCAACCACTTAACTACTAGCTACTTAAAAACTTCCTGAGAAACTTTCTGCCTACGTGATGTTTGTGGATCACCCCCGATATCCCAGGATTGCTTTGGGATGACCCCCCGGCTGCGTCCCTCCTGATGTTATGCTGACAAGGCATTTACACCCCCAAACTGGTATATGAGCCTCCTTTTGAGGTTAAATAACCTCTGTTATAATTTGCATTAGTTAGATATGTTCATTTTTCTTGTATATATGTGTCTTTTTACACAGTATTAACCCCAAATATTGACTGCTTCTGAATGCTGATACTTCCCTGGTCCTTTGAGTCTTTTGACAAACAGTCATGTGTAGTCTGATGAATACGTTAATACTCAGTTTTCATTTAAACTGTGACTTCATTCTCAGGGAGACATCGGATTCTAATGCTGTTTTCACATGCAGCCCTGTCAGGTGACAGGAGGGAGCTTGAGGGTACCCGAGACTCGTTTACCTTCATCTTGATGGCTGGTGGTCTGCCAGAAATAGGGAGCGTCGTCGCTGATGCTATTAATTTTTATGGGCATTTGAGGTTTAAAATGTTTACTTCTTGTTTTCAGCTGTAGAGTCTTTGTATTAAAAAAAAAAAAAAAATCTTTTTTTAAATTAGTGTTTCCTGGAGGAAACTATCTGGCTATTGTAAAAGTGCTTTGTCAACACTGCTGCATCCTCATACCAGCAGAAGAGGAAGGATCTAGTGTTGTTACCCAGAGCTAGGGAGAGCTGACACAAAAGAAATTCCCATGAACAGGGCTTTCTGCTTCCTACTTCTTTTTGCACAGATGGGTCCCTTTGTTTTTGATTAAACATTAATCAAAAACCAATTTATTACTCCATGTAAGTGGTATTAGAATATTCTCCTCTTACGCACGGTAAATAAAAACATTGTTCAGACATGAACAAACAACAGTCTTGGCTTGCTTTGAGTTATAAAAGTAGATCAGGAGACAGAATTGAAATTAAAATTGCAGATTTCAAAATTGAATGTGTTCTTATTTAATGAGGATAGTTTAGAAGGATAAAAACCTAATAAAATTAAACATGGCAATGTTTTGCAAAAGAGTGCAAAATGAAGATTTGAGAGATCTTTCAGTAGGAAAAATCATCTTATTTTATGAGTAAGGAAAAGATTCCTGAGTAGGTAAACTGTAACCTTGAGGGTGATGGACAGTTTGGACAGCCCACAGGATTTTGTGGTCTGAATACTCTGATTCACTTCAAAGGTGAACTGAACTTCCACCCTGAGAGCTCGAACATACACGTAGAGATTAAATTCAGCTACAGCTGCGGGCTTTGAGGTAGCTGAGGAGACCATTTTCCTGTTAGACTGAATTGCCAAACCAGTTTTGCCAATGGATACTTGTTAGGGAAGTTTAAGCATTTTACTTGCAGCTAGTCTGACAGTAATTGTGATTTTTAATTCCCTTAGTCGTTTTCTTGAGACTGAAATACCGAAGAGAAGTCTTTGTGTTCACGCATCCATGAATAGTTCTGAGGCTTTGTCATGCCTCTCTCTACCTTGGCCAGTTTTATTCCATGGTTTTTGAGCTGAAGGGGTAAGAGTTGTAGTCTGTATTTGAGATATGGGCACCCTGCACATTTACAGCATTCTAGGGGAATTTCTTTTCTCACTATTTCAAACAAAGCCTTGTAGCTGATACAGTATCTCCAACGTCCAAGTCCTCACTGGTGTGGATTTGTGGTGAGCTCACCCCTCTGGGTCCCAGCTACCATAAGAATAAGGAGAGGTATTCTAGTGGGACTGGGCACTGTGGCTTTCTGTTGCCTGGTAAAATAACGCTGGACCGTTTGTTGTGCACAAGTGATGTAGTAGTAGTTGAAAAAACTTCTTGGCCAGTTTTGACTTGTTCTGTTTGTTAGTTTTGTTTGCACCCAGAGTGCAGGGAAGAGGATTGAATTAAGCTTTATCATTCTCTCAGTTATTGGGCCAAATGCCGCTGCTTTTGCTGCCAATAAAGCCTACAGAAGATGTGTAGGCATGAGGAGTGTGGGTGTTTCAGAATACACAGCATCTTTTAATTGACACAGGATTTGTAAAGTGCATCTTGTATAACTGGTGATACCTAATCTCTCTTGTTCCTTTCAAGAGGCATGTTGAAGATCCATATGCTTGATGGAGGTGTTTTTTTGTTTAAGGGAGATAAGAATTTCATAGTTGATCAGAGAAGTCTTGCCTCTAATTTGCCTGCAAGCTTCTTAAGCCATAAATTCTCAATATTCACTTGCTTGATGGAAGTTTAATATTTTATATTAAAAAAATAATCAAGTCCTCTTGCAAAAGAAGACGTATTTTTCTTCGTTCCTCTTTCACCCTCCTTTTTAAAAAGAAGGAAGTGTGGGGATGAGGGTGGGGACTGTGGTGTTCGGTGAGAGATGCACACTGGCAGCTTACACCGTGAAGTCAGGTGCTGTACATTGCTGCTCTCCTCGCAACTAGGCGGATTCAAGAAACACTGCTCTGCAGGTATTTTGTTACTTGAGACAGCGTCATTCCTCCCGAGTGACTCGACATGTCTAAACCTTGCCTGATCCCCAGAAATTATCATACCGCTTTCCCAGGCTTCCTTGTGGAAGAACCTGTTAGGACAGCAGTTACAATAGCTTTGGCCTTGGGGAATGGAAGGCGAAGGCTCACGCAGGCAGTGCTGCAGGGGGAGAGTGTCTCTAGGAAGCAGGTGATGCCTGAATCATACATTCATTTAGGTTGGAAAACACCTTTAAGATCGATTCCAACTGTAAACCTAACACTGCCAAGTCCACGGGAAGTCAGGTTCAAGTAGCTGAAAGAGTAAGTTTTGAGAGATTATATATGTCTAGGAGAGCAAAGGAAATTAGAAGAGGGAGGAAAGGAGAATGATTTATAAATATTTTATTACTAGGTACAGAAACAAGGTATGCTGACATCTGTTTTTCTTTCCCAGTGCAGTTTTGGCTGTGTGCTGCAGGTGGAATAGCTTCTTTGTGTCACCGTCCTCCTTAAAAAAACAACAACAAATGAACACACAGGAAAGCCCCTCAACACAGTGCAAGTGAAAACTCCCCTAAGCCTACAGACAACAAGCTTGCTTTTGTCGACTACTAAATTCTTATGACTTTCATTTTCCCCAGAGCATCTGCATCCCAGGTTGAGATGCCCTTACCTGGGAGTTGAGGCGTCTGCAAGCGGTGACTGTAGCAGTCTGGTGGCTTGGGCTCCTCTTTGTCAAGAACTTGAAGTAATTTCCTAATTTTCAGCACTAGTAATGCCATGATACTTAACGTAGGTTCTTCAGAGCCTTAAAGTCAATCAGGGGTTTTCCTGTCTTCACTGTATTGGGAATTTAATAGGAAAGACTTTAAAGTAAGTAGTGGGTTGATTTCAGTTCTTACTTTGCAGATACTTCATGGCAGATTTTTTTTAGACTTCCTTGTAAGCCCTTCTGTTCTGAATCTCAGCAGCCTGTGTCTCCCTGTCTTCTACGGTGTATTTGAACAAAAGAACAAGTAGCGAGGAGCTGGGCACAAACCTGAGAGCACCGTTTTCTCCCCTGCACCTTCCCACTCCCCCTTTCTCCTTTTGTTTTTCAAATCCATAAATTTTGAGCGTTATGAAAGGGTTCAGTCTAGTTATTCTCTGTTTTGAGAAGATGGAAACAAAATCTCGGTGATGTTTCATTTAAATTTGGGTTGAATTTAGTGTTTCTTGGTGTGTGATCTGAAGGCAGTGGTGGTAGCGATGTCTGCATACAGCTGTGTAGAAATTAGGAAATGCTCTGTTCTTCTAGAGCACTTGAGGAATAAGTCGAGGCCACATTTGTGCTCACTTATGATAGATACTCTGAGTGTTGCCATTGACTTCAGAACAGCTAGGCTTTTTTTCCTTTGTGCAGTTGTGCAGTGATATAAGGGACAAGGTGATCTGATTTTTAGATTTTCTTTTTATTATTTTTTTCCAGTGCTCCAGGCTGCTGCCAGTGGACTTGTTCGGCTGTTTTTTACTGGCATTTCCTACAATGCACATTGTTTTTAAAACCTGATACGGAGACCATCGTGTCTAAAATCCTCCAAGTGTTTTCAAAGCTAGCTAGCTAGAGCACCAACACACACAACTCTCTGCCTCCCAAAAATAGGCACCTGAAGTGCAAGCCAGCGGGTGAAGTGGAGCTGCTGGGTTTCGGTCTGGGCTGTCTCCCCACATGGGCTGCGCTCGCATTCCTCGGGCCGGGGGCCCCGGGCCTCTTTTCAAAGCAACCTTTCAGGCTCATGAAGCTGCATTGTGTAAACATCTTCAGCAATAATTTATTCTCTTGAAAGAGGCCAAACTAATCTTGCCATCCTAGTTAGAGGTGCCTTAGATGTTAGTCTGAGCGGCACAGTCTCTGTCTCGCAGCAAGCGTGACATCACGTGAATACAACAACAGAATGTGGTCAAAATACCATTTTAAACACATTTTTAAATCCTCCCCTGTGGGGCGGCTTTATTGGGAATGTTCTTCCTTCATCTGTATGTTATCAAGCTAAATACCAAGTCTTGCTTTTGCTAGAATGTTTCTGTATGTGTAGGAAAAAAAACACACTGCAGATTTAAGTGCATTGATAATTTCCCTCCCCCATTTGTTTTTTATCTTGGGGGAGAAAAAAGCAAATGCTGTTTGTGAAAGGGGAGAGAAAGATCTGTATAAAAACATACATGCCTAAGAAATAAGTGAGGTTATTTTCTGAAATTCAGAATGTTCGTGAAGAGTTGGTTGTAAACAAATTGCCCAAGTCCTTCTGGAGAAACATATGACTCGGATTTTATTTATTTTTTCTTTCCTTCCTCCCTTATAGGAGCAGCATTATTAACTTTTGCCTTACAGTCTTTGGGTGCCGCCTCGGAAGCTCCATGTTGTTTTTGTCCTGTAGTAACTCTCGCCTGTGTGGGGACATGACATCTTTGGGGTTTACCTCTGTCTCCAGTCCTTGGGAGGTTGTTTACTACTTTCTGCCTGGAATAACAGGCCGGTCCCAGGGATCCTCCCTGGGGAGCAGGATTATTGGCTTCTGCCAAATACCACCTCGGTGCCAGGCCTGGCTGCAGGGCTGCTGGCGGCGGGATGCGGCCCTTGGGGCCATCGTCGATGGGAGCGGCGAGGCGCTGGCTGTGGGTATGGTGCCCGTGGG